>CM062809.1:1288788065-1289988065 GCA_031772625.1 Pinus tabuliformis
AGTGATGATGAAGGAGATCTAATAATGGATCAGGATCATAATGACTTATCTTTATTTGATGGACTAGATCTGGTTGCTAACACATGTATCATCCTTGTATATGTAATGATATAGGTATGTCTGAAATCAAGAAGTGCAACAAAGTTATAAGTAAGTATTTGATGACATATACGCTAGTTCGCTTTGGTGAATTTGCATATACATGATGGTTAGGCTCTTCCAAGTAGCGTATGCACTCGGATGCATGATTTTTGATGATACAGTTGGCTCTAAATATTGTCGCAGAGTTCTATGTTATGCTCTGTGTTCTGGTGATTGCATTTTGTTGACAGGGTTTTACTGATTCAGTATTGGGTGATTCAGAGATTGATGATGCAAGTGGTGATTGATTTTGTGCTTCAATGACATTGATGGGTCCAGCATGAAAATTGGATGAAATGTGGCCTTCAGATTATGATGTTGTGTTCCATGAGTATCCAGTCTGAAAATTTATGAAACGTGGTACCTGGAAGAAAAAGAAGGTTGTAGCCTTCTATAGGTCAGCACCTATGTACTAGTACATCAGCTAGTACAAGAGCTAAGGGGGTGGTAGCTCCCTTCCAGGAGACGCTGGAGAACGAGAGAAGATTGTAGCCTTCTATAGGTCGGCACCTACATACTAGTACATCAGCTAGTACAAGAGCTAAGGGGGTTGTATCTCCCTTCCAGGAGAAGCTGGAGAATGAGAGAAGGTAGTGGCCTTCTGTAGGTAGAAACCTGCATACTGGTATAAGACTGCACCAATACAGAAATATTGTAAAAAGAAGTTTCTTATTAAAGGAAGAAAGAGACGAATTGCAGTAGGTGGTTTTCAACCACATTGGGTTTCCACCTTACATCATGGTGTTCATTTGTACTTCTTATGTGTGATGATCTGTTCTGTTTTATTTTAATGTTCATATGGTTAATGAAGTTCTGATGCACTGATTAAAGATCGACATTTAATGGATTAATTGAAGCATAATTTTACTGGACATACTAGTTGCATTAGACAAAGTTGCGTGTACACGCAGGTTCCCTTCACTGAATTTGCATACATGAATCTAAGTATATAAAAGAAAAATATTATTGATATTGATAATACTGATTCACACCCTCCCCCCTTCTCAGTATTATTTCCAACAAGAAGATCAGAAAAATAAAGTTTGTCACAAAGATTGAAACCAATCCTTCTGCTCTGGAATATCAGAATAGCCAAGATTCCCAAAAAGAAATCTCATGTGCTCAAACACAAATGATGACACTTGCAACAAAGAAAAACAAGACCAAAACTTTCCACAACAAGAGAGAATTTGAAATCGTTAACTTGCTACAAAACTAAAGACTGACAACAAAAACTGATTGCACAGGAAATACTCAGACCATCAAACAAATCTTCTGAAACATAAAGACTTGACAAAATCTTGGAAAACTAGGGTATATGCTATTGTGTCAATACACAGTTACGTGTATACGCGATTCAGCCCAAAGAAACCTGTGTATACGCGAGTTCATATGGGGAAACTTGCATACATACGCTACTGCAACCTGACAAAATTGCATATATAACAATTCATAAGAAAAAGCAAAAAAGAGGTCTAAAGAAACTGCTCAGAATTAAAGTCCGAGTTCCAATAGGAATAGAAAAATCAATTACAACAAGAAAAACAATGGCTGAGCCCTGATTGGCTTAAATTAACCCAAACTAGGAACAAAAATACTGCTGTCCCTAGTGGAGTCACCAATTCTATTGAGGGATTAAATCCCCTAAGGTTTTGGGTCAACACCCTAGCATAGCGGGGGTTATCTACATTAAAAAACAAGCATTCCACATAGCCATGATACTTAAATAAGAAAACTACGTGAAGAGAGGTGCACCTGGGGGTCCTTTGTTCGGGTAGATCTAGCCAGGGTCCAAACCCTCTTGGAGTTCCTCTCGATCCTTGAACCTGTAAAACAACCAATTCAAAGAAGCATAGCAATATATGGACAAAGTATCATATAGAAATCAACTTCATAACTTATTGAAAGATGGTTAATTATACATTGAAACAATTATTCATATGTAAAACATAACAATAACATCATATGCATAAAGAAAATTGATTTCGAGAACAAGACAAATGTTTCTTTATTGCAGATAACTAAAAAAAAGAAAGGAATGATATCACTTGAATCTTCCTCTTGTTGGCTCCAAGCGGAACCGTCCTCCGGGTCTGTCCAATCCCAAGTCTTCAAAAGGCTCCTTCCATGACTCACACAAGGATATCTCAACTAGTGAAATGACATCATAACTCAAGGAAACAAGGGTTTCCTGTAGGGGGGGAAGTGTTGGAAGCATAGGGATGTTAAGACTTGATCAGGGATAATCTCAGCAGAGTAATTCTCTCTCTTCTCTCCTCCCTTAGGCCTTCCCATTGAAGCCTTTTTATACTTCTCCCAAAGTAGTTTTTTAGTTTGGAATTCGTTGGGAACAGTTGGGCCACGGGCACTAATAGGTAATCAACAGATAAAACCTGTGATCTCCCCTCGAAATTAAGGAGATTTATTTTTTTAAGTGTTTTAAGACATATACGCGGGTTGGGTATACATAGACCCGTATACACACACATTTAGCTCAGGGAAATGTCGCGTACAGGGAGTAAAAAACTATATTTTAAGTATTTGGACCAAGTTTGGAAGGAGGGGTTGCCCTAGGCCATAAATGCAACATAAAAAATATCAAGAGTGAGATCTGGAGCTATAAAAGTCATGGCCACCGTCTTCTTTTGTCCCTGAGGGCGTATCATCAGGAAAACAAATTTTTCAGTTTTGGAAATGAGCTTACTACATTTTTTTGAAGTAACCAAAGAGATGACGATAGGTGGTAATACCTCCAATATCCTGTACAACATTATTTCCCAAATTAACAATAATAGTGCGATGCCTTGACTCATACACAACATGTCGCTTCCACAAGTATGGTCGGTCTAATAATACATCACAAACATCAAGGGGAGCAACTTCACATAATACCTCATTCGTGAAGGGCTGGATGTTGTATGGGAAGCGGCACTATTGGCTCGCGCGAAGATCCCATCCATGGTGAAGCCACCTGATGGTGTACGATTGTGGGTGTGTTGTGGTCGGTAAGCCTAGCCGCTTCACGACCTTTACCAAAATAAGGTTCTTTTGGCTCTTGCTGTTGATAATGAACCATAGCAGGGAATCCTTTACCCACATCTGTGAGTGGAAGAGGTCCTCCTCCTCCTCTAGATCTTCAGGTTCCTCCTTCTAAACCTTCATGGTGGTAATGGTGGCATTGGGCTCCACATTGACAATCTTCTTCGCTTTGTCATTCCCCTTGTTGGGTTCTAACTCAGAGTCGGAACATGCATCTGATTCCGAAGCCTTCAGCTCGGCCATCAGTGATTGCTTGGCCCAACACTCACTTGTGTTGTGAGTGGAGCTCTTATGGTACTCACACCACTTTCTCGTGTCCTTCTTTGGCTTTGTAGTGTTGTTCTTTTCTTGTGGCTTTAGTGGGTTGTCTTGGGCTGCCCCGCCTTGGCTTTGTCCTTTTTTCTATGGTTTGGGGGCACCTTTCCCCTGCTTCAGATTCGCAGATCTAAAGTCTTGCTTCTTATGTTTAAACTTCTGCTCGATCTTGACAGCATATCAGTACATTGTGCAGAGCGGGGATATGTCCTGTTACTCCAACGCGTCCTAGATGTACCTATGTACGTAGCCACGTACTTGAGTACCAAATGTTTCTCAAAATCCTTGATACCCAACTTCATGCGAAGAGTATGAAAAACATTGGTAAACTCTGGCACATCTTGGTCCCTTCCCTTTCGCAACGTTGGCAACTTTATGTATTATCCTCATAGCTCCCGATAGGGTAGTACTACTCCTTGATGGCATCCTAGAATGAATTCCAAGTGGGTGTGACTAAAAATAGTGAGGTCGTACTTTCATCCTTCTATTCATAGTAGGTTTTCCACTAGTCCTTGACATGGGAGGCAGCTTTGAGAAGAGAAAAAGTAATCTTTTCTTGGCTGGAAAAATCATGAACAAAAAAATTCCTTCTAGCATATTTAACCATTTATCTACGACATCTGCATCTATTTTGACCTCAAATATGGGAATGTCAAAGTTTACTTGTACCTTAAAAGGAGTGGAGCCTCCAAAGTGGCTATTGGATGAGGATGCGCTGCTGGTGGGCAACCGTTGAAGGATGTGGGGAAAGTTATTCATCATCTCGTTCCTTTGTTTCTCAAAGGCCTCCTCGAGCAATATTTTGATAGGATCTCATGCCCCCTCATCTTTCTTTTCTTCCCCCATGGGTAGTCATCTAGGTTTCCGAGGCTGATCTTGCAAAGGTTCAACCAGATCGAGCCCTAACTCCTTATATCCCAACCTCGTTGGGGACATGCAAAGAAAAACAGAGAAAGAGGAGACCGCTATGATACCACTGATCCAGATTTAAACAGGAACACAAAAAATGGCAGATATAGCCATATACAAATATGCAGTAGAAGCAACACTTCATTTCATTAATATCAAATACTGAAATATGCTTACAAATAGAATGGAAATAAGGCTAGCTCAAGCGATGGTAGCTTATCTCTGAGAAGAGATGTGGTAGTTACATACCTCTGAACTGTGTTACAATGATGCTCAAGGGCCTATTTATTATTGAGAAACAGTGGAAAACCCTAAACATCCAAAAATTTAACCCTAAGAGATGAAGCGCCAAACTATTGTCCTCGTTTGGGTAAATTGGTACATCAACTTCCCGGTGTCGTAACTTTGGCATACGATCTCTGTTTGATGTGCACAATACCCCGTTAGAAAGATCTACCTGAGGACTACAACTTTTGAATGACCAACATCAGTCCATGTGTCATGTTGGTCCTAGTTTTCCAAAAAAATGTCATTTAGGGCCTAAAAACGGCTCCGGAAGTTCAGGTCTTGAAAAACTGCCAAAAATAGTAAATTGTGCTACAAATAAGGAAACTGAAAATTTTAAAGAAACAATGGTGGGGGTGGAATAGGTCGGTGGCCACCAATATCCACTTGGATCACTTTGTCAATTTCCTTTAGCCATAATAACCAAAACAAACACCCACTAGGATGTTTTTCACCATTCAGCTTGGAATACATGTCCCATCAACAGTGGTCTTATATATTTTTACATGAATTTTTAACGAGGGTTGTTACATTATTTGTACTATTTCTAAATCATACCCCAAAAATCATATGTATGGAGCATTGGATCTATGTGGAGATGAACTTGAATAGTTTGAATGCTTTCCATATTTGATGTAATTATGACAAGCTATTCTCATTATCCCAGCTTCTCAAACTTAAACATGATAAAAAATGATGATAGATCAAGAATTTCATTGGAGACATGAGATACGTTAATTTTCTATCTCTTAGTGCACCTCATGCTCTAAATGAGGTAGATTGGAATGCAATTTATGATACATGGAAATGAATGAAAACTAGGAAGCCTTTTCCATTGGCAAAATAGATTTATATTTTCAATGATGTAAGTCCAAATAAATGTCATCAAATGAATAGAAGAAACATGTGTTTACCTCTTTTTAATGGAATTCGGGAAAAATATTTTCTTATTTACTAAGTTTTATTGAGACTTTATAGTGTTTTAATGTAGCCACTCTTTAAGCACACTATTTCATTTTGGCATTTTTTTAATAAAGGGTTTATTTAATATACACGTGCCAATAGAACAATCATTTTTATAACTTTTCATCTTTGAAAGGTTAGATGAATACATGTCTTTCTAAAGGAAACAAAAGCTAACCTTATTTGATCACTATTTGTGATACACACTATTAAATTTGAAAGAGAAAGTACAATGTTTTGTTTAATTATTATGATTTTTCTTAACTAAAATTTGTTAATATAAATTTAAGATTTTTGATAAGATTATAATTTTTTATTATTTAAATTATATTTTTAAATGTAAATAAATTTTAAGCCATATAAAATCTAAATATATAGATTATGCAGATTTTACAACTTAAATCTATAATTCCAACAAATTTTTACAATACTAAAATTCATTGAAAAAATTCAAGAAAAACAAAAATTAAAATATTTAGACTACACTCAACGTAAATAATATACACGGTCACACAGAAATTAATGCTACATAGGTTGGATATACATTGTGATACTTTCAAATGTGGCAATATATATTTCAACCCATAAAACATTAATTGCTTTATCAAATAGTGCATATTTTTTGCATTTTTTATATTGCAAATGATGAATGAGAATTTAAAATTAGATAATACATATTTCAATTTTTCCAATATTTTAAATTAAGTAATATATATTTGAGAAAAGAATTAAGTAATATATATTTGGGAGAAGAAGGGTAAGAAGAAATATTAGGCAAAACATATATTTATTTGTATTACATAATATATATTTCCATTTCAATATATTCCAACTTATATCATATTATTTTACTTTATATTTCTACTTCAATATATTTTAATTTAAATAATATTATTTTATTTTATTATTTTTTCCCCTGGGAAAAAGTCGTAATTTCTATTAATATTAAGAAATTACATTTTGTAGATGCCGAAGCATATTCATATGGAGGCAGCAGTGCCTGTCGAGTTCACAGTCTATAGATCTGGCAAAAAAACAAGTTGTCTCCACGCAGGGAGCCTACCGAATCTGTAACTAGCAGTGATCAAAATTATGTCCATGCTCTACGCAGAGAGCTTCATATAAACTGTATAAAACCATAAAAGAGTTGGTACTCATGACTAAACAGTAGATATATATACATGCTGATAACAAAAAATAGTACTGTTATGTGAGGGCTTTATAGCCCATCTCCAATTTGATCATCAAAAGGTCTGTGGTAATGCTGGTAGAATGTTCCGTCGATTTCCTCCTGTATCAACCAGTCGTTTCCTTGTCTGTGCGCTGCCTCTTTGGATAGCTGGTCGGCGACTGTGTTCTGTTCCCTGTAGATGTGTCGACAGACAAATGATTCAAAAGAAGTAATCAGTCTTTTAGCTTCATCTAAAATGTGCCTCAATGAAAATGCATAACAATGAGATGCATCATTCAGCCAGTTGCAAACAATTTTAGAATCTCCAAATAGCTGTAGGTGTCTGCATTGTTTTTGAATTGCAAAATGTATGATGTGTTTAGCCGTGCACAGTTCAGCAAAATTATTGGTGCCTCTGCCTAGTTTTATTTGTATCTTGAAGCAATGCAATTCATTGAGATATAGTATGGCCCCACCCCCACAGCCTGCGTCCTGTGCCGAGCCATCAAAATAAGCCCAGGGCTTAGATTTGTCAATGATCTCAGGTCTGATGGTGCGGGGGGGGGGGCAGAGGAATCCTCTTCAGGTATCAAGTCAAAATCAGCAATCGTGTGGTGTAAGATTGTAGGCCAATGTGGGGTCCTGAAGTTGAAAATGGCCTGATTGCGCGCAATCCATAATGCCCAGCAGACCAGCAATGGTATGTTGATGGATTTCCCGGTGTGATTCTGGCACCAGTTATTCCAAGCTTCCATGAGGTTATTACCTTGCCAGTCTTTCAAGTTTGGATAGTGAGAGGTGAGGGATTGCCAAAATTCTAAAGCAGTACTGCATTTTAAGAAAAGATGTTCTGTGCTTTCTTCTTCCCCGCGGCATAAGTGGCATCGAAAGGGACCATAAAATGATCTCTTCATAAGATTGGTGCCGGTAGGGATTTTGTCAAAAAGAATGTTCCACATCAATAGGCGCGTGCGCGGTGCTGACTTAAGTTTCCAGAGCGCTTTCCAGGTGGGGAGGATATCCGGGGGCTTGAATGATTCCATGAGCCTTAAGTATCCTAGCTTCGGGGTATATGTTCCATGCTTGGCAAAGGCCCAGATGATTTCGTCCGGTCCTTCTGTGAGCCTGATGTGAGCTTGGGTGAGTGCGTCCGTATACTCCAGCCATTCGTGTTGCCACTGATCAGGTATTTCCAACACTTGTGCTGTAGTCCATGCCTGTTGGAGAAAGGAGGAATTTTCATTATCGCCAATGTGTTTAATGTGAGTTACCCCTCTGTCATGTAGATACCTTATAAGATCAGCTGATAATCTGTGGGCATTGCCACAGCCGACCCACGGGTCCAGTCCAATGCGGACTGCATTACCTTCCCTTATGCGCCAAGTAATTCCTTCTCGCAGTAGTGGTAAGGAGCCTATGACCGCTTTCCAGATATTGGATATGTTTTGGCTAGTTCCTTGCTGCATACGGATCCAGTCCAAAACATTCTGTGGCTTGATATATTTTACATATGCAACTCGAGTCCAAAGACTATTAGAGGTGAGGAGCTGCCACCCAAGTTTGGCTGCTAATGCTCTGGAGAATAGATCGAGCCTCTTAATACCCCATCCCCCCCAGCGTTTGGGTTTGGCAATGGTGTCCCATTTGACCCAGGCAAAAAGCCTCCCCGGATGGTGACCTTTCCAAAGAAATCTGCAGCAAATACTTTGTAAGCGGTTCAATATGCCTTTTGGTATCCAGGCTAGGGTCATCCAATAGACTGGAGTGGCTTCAATAACAGCTTTGATGAGGACCAATCTGCCTGCACGAGAGAGATATTTGTGGTACCATACCTGAAGCCTTTTTTCCACTTTCGCTATGAGCCATGTCCAGTCTGCAATTCTGTAACCGAGAGGTTTTAATCTAAAACCGAGGTACTTTATACCATCCGACAGGTTCATGTTGAGAGCAACCGACTGTGGTAATCGTGGACTTATTATCATTGATCCTCATACCTGTAGCATGCTGGAAGAGAAGGATTGAGTTATGGAGAGTAGTGGAGTCCCCAATGCTGCCATTCAGGAAGATCAGTATGTCATCAACAAATAACAGATGAGTGAGATAGAAATTATCCGCAATTTTAATGCCAGTCAATAAATGCCTATCTCGAGCTGATGAAATAATTCTACTTAATCCCTCCATAATAAGCAAGAAAAGCAGAGGTGAGAGCGGACATCCCTGTCTGAGCCCCCTTTCTGAAGTGAAGAAAGAAGTAGCTTCACCATTGAGAAGCACACTATAGGATACATCTGTGATGCAGCTCATAGTCCATTTGATATATTCATAGGGGAAACCAAGATGAGTTAGCAGCAGTCTTATATACAGCCAGTTAGTTCTGTCGAAGGCCTTGGATAGATCCACTTTTAGAATCATTCCTTTCTGTTTTTTGATCTGCATGGTGTGCATGAGCTCTTGTGCTGTGGCAATAGCTTCATGTATCTGTCTGTGGTGAAGGAAGGCGAATTGTTCTGAAGATATGTGCTGCGAGAGTATAGGCTTGAGGCGGTTGGCAATAATCTTGGCAATGATCTTGTAAAGACAATTACAGAGAGAAATGGGGCGAAAGTCATCGAAAGAGACAGGGTCATTCGATTTAGGGATAAGAGCAATGAAGGTGGATTTAATAGCAGAGGATATTTTGCCCCTCCTTCTGCTTTCCTCTACAATCTTCAGTAGGTCATTCCCCAGGATTTCAAAGAAAGCGATGTAAAACTCAATGGACCACCCATCTGGGCCTGGGCTTTTATATTTTTTAAACCATTTTAAAGTAGCCTCCAATTCCTCCATAGTCACTTCCTTCAGTAGATCATCCGAGTCTTCTTGAGCTACATACCTGGGGAAAAGTTCAGCCACCCTCATGATTTCCATGATATTAATATCTCCAGGAGCTTTATATATACCCCTGAAGTGCTCTGTTGCTAGTCTGGCCAGGTTCTTCTGTGATGATACAGGTTGTCCTCGCTCATCTCTTAATTCCCATATAGTGTTGATGGATTTGCGCCCATTGGCAAATTTATGATAAAATTTTGTATTATCATCCCCCTCTGTGAGCCAAATTGCCCTGCTCCTTAGCCTCCAACTTTCTTCTCTTTCTTTCAGAATATGAGAGCGCTTCGCTATAAGAGAGGTGTACTGTTCTTTGCTCTCAGGGGTGGGGAAGGTCCCAGATGATGAATCCTCGAAAGCAGCAATGACACTTTCCGCCTCCTTCAGAGTTTGGTTATCCTGGATACGCTTTTGATGTGCCCAGATTTTAGATATCTGCTTGAGTTCAGTTAATTTTCTAACGAAACCCTCTGAGTGATCCTCATCTTCCCTGATAAGGTTGTTTTGCCAATAGTTATTTACCAATTGTATGTAAGAAGGGTCCTTTAACCAAGAGGCATTAAACTTGAAGGGGCTCTTGATTTTATGATTAATGTCCACTGCTTCTAAGAATATAGGACGATGGTCCGATATGCCTCCCGTGCCGACCCATTGACGTATTCGGGGGAGTCTGTTGAGCAGTGTCTCCTTAATAAGGAATCTGTCGAGTCTTCTGGCCAAGCTTTGTTCTCCACTTCGGTTATTAGTCCAGGTATACTGAATTCTGGCAGATGGAATATCCACCCACTGGTGTTCCTCCAGTAGATTGGATAAGGTATCTGATAAGGAGTCGACCTGCGCCAAGTGCCCCCATGACTCGCAGAATCCAAGGGAAAAATTTAAATCACCTCCAAGAATAATGTTATCTGCTTGAAGTAATTCAGATTCCAGTAAGGTTCTCCAATAGTTGGCCCGGTCGGCACAAGGGCCATAGACATTGATGATTCGAATATCCAAAGCTACAGAGTAAGCAAATATGTCTAGACCAATGAAACCTCTGCCTCCCCAAATGTTCCGGATCTCCATTGCTCTGTTGCTAATCCCAATGGCCAAGCCTCCGGATCGCCCGGACGCATCCAGTGCATGGAAGGTCCAATTAGGTAGCCAGGAGTTGAGAGTATGGATAAGAGGTTCGGCCAAACAGAGGGATTCTTGTAGGAAAATAATATCCGGCTGAGATGAGATAAGCAATCTCCTGAGCGCTAGTTTTTTGGCTAAACTAGCAAACCCACGGCAATTATAAGATAGTATCTTCATGAAGGGTGAGATAGGGGGCCTTTCTTCGCTCTAAGGGCCCTGAAGATAGTTTGCTGTCGCCCGAGGGCAACTTCTTCGTCTGCAGTGTGTCTCGCTTTGGTAATGCGTGAGGGTCGGCCACGAGAGTTCTTGAGAGTAATAGGAGCGACCTCAGGGTCAAGTCCAACGACATCAAGACCTCTGTCCTTCGTTCGGGATCGAAGGGAATAACGGGGGGATACCGGGGAGGTAGGAATGGAGAGGGATGCGAGGGAAGATGATATCAGCGATGGCTGGCAAGGGGAGGCCACCGGAGAAGGAAGCGGGAGGGAGCAAATGAGAGAGGGGTGAGGGGGCAAGTCCCGGGGATAACGATAAGCCACTGGTGATGATAGTGCAGAAATAGGAGATGTGCTAATAATGTGATGAGATGTAATGCCAAAAGATATGCATGAAACAGGAGGCGAAGGAGAGGGGGATGAAATTGACATACCCGTCGTCGCGATGCCCGCCTGTTCAGTCGCTGGACGCACTGGAGCTGGTGATGAAGGAAGGGGAGCAGTGGATACTATAGCAGTGTCTGCTGCTTCTGGAGTGCTACGGGGTCCACCAACATCTTGTGTATGAGCATGCTCCTCTTGATTCTTCTCCGGATTCAGCCTGGGGGAGTGGCCCAGGGGGTGTTCGGCCTCTCCATCCTGTACATTCCTCATCGCTTTCCGAAGGAGTGGACAATCCCTGTAGAGGTGTCCCACTTTGTGACATCTACGGCAGCGATAGGGGATGCCTTCGTAGTCAATAATCTGTTTGCGTGCCGTGTCTCTCCATTGTATGGTAATGAACTCTTGAAGTCCTCCCCTGGTGTCCAGATTAATAAGAATCCGGGCATATGCCATCATGCCTGTTTGCTGGTAAGATTTGTCATAGTCCATGAAGGTGCCAATGGCATTGCCAATCCTCCTGAAGATATCTTCCGACCAGTAATGTAGTGGTAGCCCTGGGAGCCGAATCCATACGGGCCCGATGCCAATCTGCTCTGTCTCGGGGTCGAATAAGGGAGTCCATCGCTTGAGGAGCACCGGGGCATGTTCAAAGTGCCAGTAGGAGGACAAGACCCAATTGGTATGATCAGCACGAGCGAACCTCAATGCGAACCATCCCCTCACGAAGGTTTGCACGAAAGGGATGTCCACCAAATGATGACCCCAAACTTCTGCTGCCCAGGTCTTCAAACGTGCTGCCGAATAGTTCCGACCTCTGATGCGCCCGACCAGTACTCGATCTGCAAATTCCATTGTCTCACCCCACTGGATGTCCTCCTCCAGCCTGAGAAAGATATCGTCCTCCTTAGATTTGAAACACCTGTATTTCTTTTTAGGGCCCTGTGAGGGAGGAATGATCTGTGGGCGACCTAGGGGAGGGGCAGTAACATTCAACGGTGCCGGGATCTGATGCGAGGAGGAGGGGTCACAGATGCCAGATGCAGTAGGGGGGCCAGAGAGCGGAGGTACGGAGGTGAAACTTCCCGATGAAGGACCGAGTGACCCAGAGAGACCGGCCGAGACAGTGGGCAGAGTAGGGGTTAATAGCGGCCGGGAAATGGAACCAGATGCCGGTGGTTCTAAACCAGGGTTAGGGTTCAAGCAACCGGAAACGAAACCGAGGGTTGCCGGAGAGTGAGGGGGGGTAGAGAGCGCAGGCCAGGTAGGTGGTACATCCGGGAGGACCACAGGATATGACCTCGACTGTTCGCTAAGCGAGAACGGAGAGTAATTTTCGGAGAGGCCCGAACTGTACATACCTTCTGATGTGGAAAAGGGTGAGCGCCAGATGGATACCCCTTCCAGCGGGTCAGCTGAATAATCGACAGCTTCTAGATCCTCCATCGCCAGCTGCGTCTCGGAACGGCGGACACCTCGGTGAGTAGAGAAACCCGGAGAAAATGACAGTTCTCAGGTTAACGGACCGTGCTGGGCAGGTAGCAAACCGTCACAGGATGTCAACCGGTAGGCGCGGCACTGTATCTCTTCCTTTTAGTAGTCCCCCAGCGCGAAAACGAAGAAAGTGCTCATGGCGGTTAGAGGAGAACGGCAGCAGTGGTATGCGGGTAACGGAGGGCAGCACGGTTCAGTAGCTGCAGAGGGTTTCAGAAACCCTAACCCAAACCTTCGCGCAATATCTCCCGTCCTGTCTCCATCCTCCTCCCGGAGGTTCGGACCTCTCTCCATCCCGGTATCAAAATTTCTTGGTTTGAAGGCCGATTATTTTATTTTATTAAAAATATATATTATTTAATTTTTATATTTTAAATAATAAATAAAAATAATAAATATCATAAAGTATGGAGTAAAATAAATAAATAAACCACCATAATTAAAACACATCGATTTTTCATTCAAGCACATGAATATTTTTATTTAAATAAAAAGTAACAGTTGGTCTATAAATCCTATTATGTTTCATTCAAATAGAAAGTAACAACCAATTAATTAATTTGGCCAGTATAAATCCCATTATGTTTTGTATAATCACGAAGGAATATAATGTAAACTATCATGAGTTTGTTTATAGGAGTTTGATTTCCCTTTGGAATGAATCTCATTGATTTATATAAAATATATAGGTTTTAAAATAAAATTGTTTAGAATTTTTTTCAATATCTTAATAATATACAAAATTAACCTTACTCATACAATATTTTTATTAATTATAATTAATGGTGTACTTTTTATATTTTATTGTTTTAGTACGGTATATAAGTTTTAAAATAAATTAGTGAGATTTTTTTTTTTTAAATATAAGATGCCATTTATTTATTTATGTACTTTTTATAATTTAATATAAAAATGTGTAATTTTTTAATATTTTAAATAGAATTAATATATAATATTAAAAAAGTGGAGATGAAGTTTAATAAAGGTTTTTTTGTTGAGATAAATTTAACAATTCTAGACTATGCATGGGTTCAAAAGCTTCATTATGAAAATGTTTTATTCTAATGCCCAGTGTGTTATGAAATAGAGCATGTAATCAAGAATTGCCTCAAGTGATTACAGAATAATAGATTCCCGAAAAAAATAGCTGAGGGTCCAAATGGTGGGAAAGTGGTCTGATAGAACATTATATTGTATACAAGGAAGAATAGACCCAAGAGAAGGAGGAAGTTAAAGAAATCCAGGAAGAAGTGAGTGTCAAAGAGGATCCATTGGAGGAAATTAGAAAAGTTAGTCAGGAAGATATGCATGTCAAAGAGGATCTATCAAAAGCAAAGAAAAAAGAGGCACGTTTCCATCAAAACCTTGTGAAACAAGACTGGAAAAAGAAATTCTTGGCTTATCAGTCAAACATGAAAAAGTGACAAAGACAACAAAGGTCACTCACAAAAGGACGATTCTTTGGATTTAGCAGAAAACATAGGTTAAATCCAAGTTGGGGAAAAGGGAAAAAACATATTTCCAAGGAAAATGAGAAGTCAATCAAAGTCAAATCAAGAAGTAGTAAAAAATGGGATGTAAATGTATTTGGATCTTGAGAGTATTTTCGAAAATCTTTAGTTGTAAAGGCAATAAATTTTTTGTATTAAGGAGTACTCACTTGAGGGTTTGGATTGAGTCAATGTGTTTAATGTCAAACCTACAAGGGATATTGGCAACCCTGAAGAAATGTAATAGTTTTTGGTTGGATCTCATATTTATTTTTATAATATAAACTCTCTCTCTCTCTCTCTCTCTCTCTCTCTATATATATATATATATATATATATAATTATATAATATTAAAAAAATAATTTTATATCAACAATAATTTGATATTTATTTTAAATAATGTAATCTTATAATAATCTTATATAGAAAAATAAAGTAATTTATAATTTACTTATTATATAATTAATATATGGTATTTAAATAATATTAAAGACAAAAAAATAGTTGAATTTGAATCTGTTGACGCTATGATCAACACCCTCCAAAATTTTGCCTCCATTTGAATTTTGGAGCATACTGAGGATCTTGCAATCAGTGGTCCCATAATCTCTTCATGGTCAATCAATGTTTTGTAAAGTGTTTAAGTCTTCTTCTCAGGTTCTAAGTGTAAATGTCACTTTCTCACACATGCTCAGTCTTGGATAAATGCATGAGTGCACCTTTATTCTGCAATCTTAAACAGGCCTTGTTCAATTCTTGAGAGTAAGGATTGTGCAGTCTCTATGAATAGAGCTTGCGCAATGCTCAATTTTAGTACTTGAGCAATCACTGTTGACAGTGACTATGCAATCCATAAGGATAGTGAAATGCGCAACCTATGTTAACAGTCAGTGTGCACTCTCCATTGACATTCTCCCTCTCACTTTTGGTTGCATTTTCCTCATCATTCTAGTGAGTTTTCCCAATTATTGATTTTTCACACCTTTGCTTTCACAAACACTGCTTTCATTTTTGCGACTGTCATTTTTGTTTTTTTTTTTTTAGTTTAACAAGTGTTGTTTTCATGTATCCTCACTCTAGCATGTGTTGCTTTCAATTTCTTTAGCTTTTACAAGTGTGGTTTTCATGTTTTCTTACTATCGCAAGTGTCACCTCTAACTATTTTCACTCCTGTATGTGTCGCACCTTTGCACATAAATAGAGGCAAATCTAGTGCACTCTTATGCATTAAATGGTCCTACCTAACATTATAATATGCACTAGACAAATTCCTATGGCTTAGCACACTTTCTGGTCACAGTAACCTCTTGTGTCACAACTTGTGTTCTAAGTGTTGCAATGTTGTGTTTAAACTGCCGCACTTAGAAATAAGTGTTGATTTCCTATTTTTTTAAGGTGTGATTGTTGATCATGATTTCTATGCATTCCCCTAGCTTTTATTGATGGCATTCATGTGTGTGATCTACGTTTTGGACTTGTTCGTATGTCTCTTTCCTCTCATACTCCATTAATCCCACACTTAGCCATTCTGGAGCTTTTCTTGGTTCTCCTGCCTAGTGCAAGTTATGAAAACATTAATTTATCACTAAGTGATGAGCATTTCCTATTCATGAGCCTCATTAATGAGATATTTCCCTCCCATACTTGCGCACTAAGTCATTTATCAAGTCAGATCCTATGATTGCACACTGAGCACTTTTAAAGCATAGTCACTTAATCCTCATTGCTTGTACTAACTTACTACACTAAGCCTTAGTCAATTTTTCCTTGCATTGCGCATGAAGCACTTCTAGGTGACAAAAGGGACCTTCTTCATCCCCTTACAAAATCAAACCATGCCATGCAAATGTCCTCCTTCTTTCAAAGTGTGGTGAGAACCTTCCTGATAAAGTGACCTAATCTTATGCTGCTTGCCTTAGCCAATTGTGCAATCTCCTCTTCTAGTGAGCCTTCCTAAGTGCAAGTCACATTCATAGTGGGAACTAAACCACTATAGAAGAAAATTGCACTAGCATAGGAGCCTTCCCATCAAACACAACACATGGCGCAATTATAGTGCATAGTCTTGCCTTCTCTACTGACTAGAAGCCCTCACTACACCATGCCTTGTTTTGCTTGACTTCCTATTGCATGTTACAATTATAGTGGATAGTGTGGCCTCTCCTAGATCATTGTTGAAGAAAATCGTGCTCCTTCTAAAATTTTCCACTTATTCATAGTGCATGTCACAGTTTTAGTTAGCAAGCCATCAACCCCTCTCCACTAGACTCCCTCACTGCGCAGTCACTGAATCTTGCCCCACTTCCCTAGTGCATGTAACATTTCTAGAGAATAGTGAGTCCCTCTCTCATTCACTGTGAAGCTCAATTGTGTTATCATTGTATCCTCTCCCTTGAGCCCTGCGTAGTGCACAATTTCAGTTAGCAAGCTCATCACATTATTTCTTGCACTTTCTCACTACGTTGGACCCTAAAGAGCCCCTCCTAATAGTGCATGGCACAATTATAGTGAGTAGTGGTGCCTTCCCCAGCCACTGTTGAGCTCAACTGTGTTATCCCAATGGGCCTCTCCCTTCTCTGTCCTTTCACAGGCCCATCACAAGCAACTTCTTCCATGAGAAAATTAGGGATAAAATAGATGATTTCAACACTGACCTTGCCCTGTCAAGAGTGGGCTTCATTGGTAGGTGAAACTCATCAATAGGACAAGGTAATGCTCAAGGAAGATAGAAAGGAGAAAAAAAAAATAAGCACTTGTAGAGAAGAAGCAAAAAAAAGAACCATCATGAAAACATGAAGATATCTTGTACCATGACAAAATGAAGACATTTCCTGATGATTTTAAAAGTTCCAACTTTGATCGAAGACCCTTTGGAGGGTAAGGATGAAGTACTGATCAAATATACCATCAAGAATGCAAGACATAACAACAAAGGGAAGATCTTGGCATTGCCACATCATCATGAAATTCCATGTCATAAATGCCAAGTCATGGCCTATACAAGTGTGTTACATGTCAATTTGTTGCCATGACATTTGATCAATTTATGTGTCTTTTTACCATCCGTGAAGAGGTTTGAACCAAATCCCTCAGAAGTAAAACAACCCAAAATATTTTGAAGTAGATGAGAAATTTGGGGAAAATAGTTGTAACACCTTATTAAGTTCCACCTGCGCTATTTTTTCTAGAGTTTCTTGCGCATTCGTTGGAATTGACTCTGAGAACAATGCAGAGTTGCGCTCTGTCTGCCACTATAAACCCACGCAGGTGAATTATAAAAAGTAAAAATAAAAAGTACATTCTAGAAACATAGTTGGTTGAATATTTCCCAACTGAAAGCTTCCAGGTGATGACTATTCGAACCATAACCCTCAGATGGTGCATATTCATCCCTTTTCTCATGGTAACCTAATCCCTCAATGAAGGAGTCTCATCCTCCTCTTTTGGATCTAAAACTTCCTCCTCTTGGCCTATAAAATGACTATAGGGTAGAGGGATTGAGGAGGTCAGAACTCAGAGAAGACAAACTTATGTTATTGGTTTGAGATTGGAAATCTTGTTGTCTAAGGAGGAGATTGAAGGCATTTGGGAGGGACCTCACGGCATCAAGGCGAAGGTTGTAAGGCTCCTCTCTTTGATTAATATAAATGAACACTTTCTCCCATTGATTTGTCTTATTGGAATTATGAATAGTTTACAATTGTTTATAATATTTATTAAGTCAATTTTGATTCCTAATTTCCTTGATCATTAGGTTAACTTGTTTGAATTGTTATATCACATGTTCTTTTGATCCTTTTATGGTTGATGTTTGCAGGTCTTATCAGTCATTGAAGAGTTGCATCGAAGCACAACAAGAGATTTTCATCGAGCATTTCATGAAATATGTAAGAGGCTCATTCATTAGCTTTAATTCTTATAATTCAAATAATTTTAACTTAGGGAAAGATTCAATTCAATTGTCTTTCTTGTTTCTAGTTTCCGTTAAGGATCTACGGAGATCGCTCTTGTCCACAAGAGGGATTTGTCTGATGTAACAAAGTGTCATCACAATGTCAAAGGTGTTAATGTGTCTTTCCACATGATGTGGAATGTAATTATGTATTATCAAAAGGAAAATGAAAAAATGTAAATTTTTCAAAGTCCAAGAGTCACATGTGGATTATGAAAAGTCACATGTGGACCAAAGAATCTTATAGAAGTTTGAAGGTCATGTAAGAGTCTAAGAGTCAGGAGGGTAACTCAATATTCATAGGGGATATGAAAGGTCACCCCTTTTGTTATAAAAGGAAACTCATAACTCAAGCAAAGAGATTTAGGAGGCTTAAACTTTGGAGAGATAGCTTTGGTTTCTCTAGCTTAGCATAGGAGGGAAGATCATTCCTTAGAGAAGCAAGAAGTGACTTAATGTTCCACTATTGGAGCTAGTGTCTTACCATTGTAACCATGTACTTGGATCTTTCACCTAATCATCAAATCTCAATGAGTCAACACATTTTCATGCATGTATCGTGAATTTTTTAAGAATATTCTTTATATGTTTGTGGTATATGTTATGTTCATGTACTAAAGAATTGAACTATTTCATTGGCTTTGGTGCTCATCTTGTTGAATGTGTGTTGTATTTTCTTTAATGATCATTATGTCTATGCGAACTATTTCTCTAGATAATTGACGAATATTTCCTCTCACTTGTGGGCCTCTCTTAGGATAATACTATTACTTTCCTTCTAAAGCCTCACTCTTGTCTTCCCACTCATGAAGGTCTCCTTTTAAATATTGAAATTGGTATTTCACAATGTCAACTTACTTGCTGATTTCAAAGGTTATGTTCATGCTTTCTTATGTTATCTGTTCAAGCCAAGGAAAACCTAAATTTATGGTGGCTAGGCAAATACTCCGGTTTGGGCTCCTACTCTAAATAGTGTAAGGTCTAATTGGGACTTCATATTGGCAATATCTAACACTGTCAACATTTTGGCCTGAAAAGGAGGGCTAGATTACAAGTTGTGCCCATTGAGTCTGTTTGGAATCTCTTATCTAAAATGGCTCATCCCCAAATCATAATCCTGAGGAGATTCTCTAATAAATCAAAATTTAGGCTTTTAATCCCTAAGGAACCTTTGAATAATTTGTCTCAATTAAATTTTGATGGTGAGGGTGAGCATCTATAACCGAGCATGCATCTCTTTTTCTCAAGTTTTGTGAATCTTATGAAATCGATTATGAATATGTTTCTTGTGTGCTTTTATTCCTCACTCTTAAAGGTTGATTTAAACGATGGTGTCATACCCTACCACTGGTTTCCATTCATTCATTTGAACAATTCCTCAAGGAGCTTCATCAAGCCTTTCACAAGTATGATTAATAGGATGTCCTTAAAAGGATTAATCAACTAAGATCCTGATGAGTCAATTGAGGATTTTTCTAATAGATTCCTTCACCTATGTTATGAGTTTCTTGGAGAAGATATAGATTAGGATTTATTTAAACAAAAGTTTGAAAGTTTGGTTCAAAACTATTTACATTGTGAGTCTGAACCCCCTAATGTTTTTGCTCTCCTAACTTTTGCAAACCATGAGACACCTCTAATTTTAGAGGAAGAACTTACTATTCCTTTTGTTCCTTGTCCTCCTCCTTTCTAAGTACCAATTTGGGTGCCCCATAATGATGATGTTGAATTTGGGAAATATCGAAATCAGATTGTTGATTCGTCTCTTTAACCTCCATCCACTTTCCATGATTCAGAGCCAAATGATGAAATCTTGGAATGGTTCATGGAGCCTAAGGTGAAGGCTAATCCCTTGGTCTTTCAAAATGATACTAACACCTGTAACTTTGATCTTCAAAGCATGACCTCTTCAAGGGATGTTTTTCTTCCTTTATCATCCCATTCTCATAACCCCTTGTCCCTTGATTTTCACGATCAATCTCTTTCAAACTCTTCTAATTTTCAATTTTTTAATCCAAACAAGGGTCACATGCAAGGTAGTCACATTTCACAGGTAGAGGAGTAGAAAGGTGAATACTCTTTTGATCTCCCTTCTCTTTTTCAAAACCATCCGTGTCAAAATGGTGTTTCTCCATCATTGGTTGATTTTGAATCTACTAACCTCACAAGTCAATCAAATGAAATCAATTTGCCTAATAAATTTAAAGTCTTGGGAAATCACCATTCTAATGATGATGACTCCATTGATGTATATGGTGATGAATTCCCAAGTGAGCCAACTTCTCTTTTAATTTTGCAAGAATATTTTCATTCAAAATATTTAGATCTTAAATCTGATTTGGTCAAATAAGATTCTCTTAGCAATACTTATTCTTCAACTCATTATTCCTTGTGCCTTATTATGCCATGTTATTTAGATTCATAGTTTGATGAGTTGAATCTTGAATTGACATAAGAAAATGAGATCATCCATGAGGAAAAGGGAAGTAATGAGGTCATCAAGTATCCATTCCTTATCATTTCCAGTATTGCATGAAGAAAACTCTTCTGTTAAGGTTACTCATGTGATTGATCGAATCTGTCCATCCTTAGATGTTCAATTAGAAAAATCTCATCACTTGGGTAATTTGTTTGTTGGATTTGTGAAATCTGATCAAGCCAGTGATGTAGATGGATTCCATCCAGGTAATAATGATCCTTTTAATTTAACAGATAGTAGATGACCACATGCAATTTACAATCTGACTTAATTCTCAAAATGTAGTTATCCAACCTTTTAAAGTTACATAACTTGTCATGGAGTTGAGGCACTTCACCTTTTGCTGATGGTTATGTCAGGTTATAGCATTCCTGATGAGACCCTTGAACCATGTCAAATCTAGATTTCCTCGCAAAACTCTTTCCTTTGTATGATTTCACTAGATGCAAGATCCTTCTTGAAATATTCGAGATATTTGAGATATAGTTTTCCTAACTTTCAAGATTTTGTTTCTGATCAGATATGGGATTCTACTTTAGTTAATTCATCTTCATCTAAAATCCTATAAATAACTTGGGTGTGGAATGTATATCCTTCATGGATGCACAAAATTACAAAGATGATCCTTTTAAATATTATCATTGGGAAAATAATTCATATCTATTAAGTGCTCTGGTGAACAATCAACTCCTAATGTTTATCGTGAATGTCATAAAGTTAATCAATTTTTTTCTAGCCCAATCAATCCTTTTGGGGAGCATTCAATTCGTAAATCATTTAACATATCAAAACACTCATTATAATATGGATATTAGATTTTATTTGACATATATTTCTAACTCTTTATCAACATGTTTTTCTCCTTATAATCTGAATGTGTTAATTGACAATTCATTCTCCCAAGACTTTCAGGGTTTTCAAAAGGATTATTTTATATTTCCTGGTCGAATTTATGATTGGATGGAAACATATTACTTAGAAAACCTTATTGTTAATAATAAACATCAATCTTTCTTGATGTTTTCTAAAGAGGACAATACTAATGAATGTACATTCACGAGAAGAATTTGAGGTTTGTTTGATTTTTATACTAATAAAAAGATACGGTTGTTGGTTGGTTAAAGTTAGTTGTGGCACATATTTCTTTTAATAGGAAATACCTTCACTCTTTTATGAAATCTATTCAAGTTCTTGTCCTCTCTTTTGCACATTGTTTTATATTTTTTTTAATTGCTCATATCTTTGTGTTTGTAGGTTGGGAACAACTACGATGGCTACATTGGAAATTTCATTACACTTAGCCTTGACCTTCTAGCTAGTTATGTTAGGAGTAGGTCTAACTGCGTTTAGTTTCCAGTGTACACTCATCCTACACTTTCTCTTTTTAGTATTTCTTTTTATTTTTTGTTTTTGTCTTGCATGTTTCCTTTAGTTTGGTCCTCCATTTGCTTTTACTTTTAGCCTCGTTTCCTTGTGTTATCTTGTCTCTTCTTCAGTGTTTTTCTTACTAAGACCCTATATGAAAGATGCTCCTTTTGGCTCAAAAGACAATGTGGAAAATCTTGAAAATGGAAATTGTGATGACGAACAATGCTGGAAAATTTGTTATCCTCTTCTCTATTTGGGTTTATATATCTTTAAAGTCAATGATTTTTGAATGAAAAATACAATTCGTTCTGGATTGAAAGCCTTTGGCCAAACTACAAATCTCGTATCTGTATTGGCATATTCATTATGACTCAGCCCTTTTGTGAATTGTGTTTCCACCTATTGACTCAATCAAGTAGAGAAGGGAAAGGTGAAAACTTTAAAAAAAGCATATTAACTTCAGCCATCATTCAAATCCCTTATACAAGGAACATCGTCTCTTGCAAAGTAAATAAGACGAGATCCCTCTTCCACCTTCAAAATAAATAAGTTCCTTTGAACATTCTATTAGTAACTAAATAAAGAGGTGAAGAAGAGAAAGGCTTCCTGTGTAGAGAGGTGAAGCAAGCAATTATTCCGAGGTACTAAACACACCTACTGAAAACAAAGAAATACTCGTGATTCCTTGAGGTGACTTTGAAGTGGGTACTGAATAGGCTTGCTGGTAGCAAAGAAACACCAGGGAATGTACTTAACTCGGATTATTAAAAGCTTAGTATACTTAGTATCCTTCTCCCCTATCGAAATAGTTTAGTTATGACTAGTCTTATGTTAATGTGTTTTAACCTGAGAAAGGAATATAAGAGACTATACCTTTAACAAGGATAAGTAGAAAAACCAAATTAATATACATGATGAATCAATACTTACTGAAAGACCGAGACCTTGCACTTGAAGGTAAAACCTAAAAATAGAAGCTGGAGTTTTACCATTGTGTCACTAAGTGTTGACGTTGTGATCAAGACCCTCCAAAATTTTACCTACACTTGAATTTTGGAGCCTACAAAGGATCTTGCAATCTGTCATCCCATAGTCACTTCATGGTCGGTCAATGTTTTCAAAAGTGTTTATGTCTTATTCTCAGGTTCTAAGTGTCAATGTCAATTTCTCACACATGTTCAGTCCTTGATAAATGCATGAGCACACCTTTATTCTGCATGTGCAAGCTTAGATAGTTCTTGGACAGATCTTGAGAGTAAGGCTTACATAGTCTCTAGGAATAAAGCTTACGTAATGCTTAGTTTCAGTACTTGCGCAGCCACTATTGACAGTGACTGCGTATTCCATAAGGGCAGTGCACTGCACAACCTATGTCGATAATCAATGTGCAGTCTCCCTCTCACTTTCAGTTGCATTTGCCTCATCATTCTAGTGATTTTTCCCAACTGTCACTTTTGCGCACCTTTGCTTTCGCAAATGTCATTTTCACTTTTGAGACTATCATTTTTGTTTGATTTTACTTTAACAAGTGTCATTTTCATGTTATCCTCACTCTAGCATTGTCAGTTTCAATTTATTTAGCTTTTACAAGTGTCGTTTTCACATTTTCTTGTTGTTGCAAGTGTCAACTCTAATTATTTTCACTCCTGTATGTGTTGCACCTTTGCACAAAACTAGAGGCATCTCCGGTGAATTATTCTCCATTAGATGGTCCTACATATCATTAGAATATGTGCTAGACACATTCCTATGAATTAGCACACTTTCTGGTCATAGTTGACACTTGTGTCCCAACTTGTGTTCTAAGTGTTGCAATGTTGCATTTCAGTTTTCACACATAGAAATAAGTGTCTCTTTGCTATCATTTTAAGGCGTGATTTTTGATCATGATCCTTGTGCAATCCCCTGGCTTGTATTGATGGCATTCACGTGTGCGATCTGTGTTTTGGACTTGTTCAGATGTCTCTTTCCTCTCATACTCCATTGATCCCACACTTAACCATTCTGGACCTTTTCCTGGTCCTCCTGCCTAGTGCAAGTTATGAAAGCATTAATTTCTCACTAAGTGATGAGCAATACCTATTCATGAGCCTCATTGATGAGATATTTCTCTCCCAAACGTGTTCACCGAGTCATATCTCAAGTCAGCTCCTATGATTGCACATTGAGAACTTTCAAAGCATAGCCACTTAGTCCTTATTGCTTGTACTAACTCACTTCACTAAGCCTTAGTCAATTTTTCCTTGCATAGCACATGAAGCACTTCTGGTTGACATCAAATACCTTCTTCATCCCCTTCCAAAAGTGAAATGTGCCACACAAAGGTCCTAATTCTTTCAAAGTGTAGTGAGAACCTTCCAAAAAAAGTGACATGATCTTTTGTTTCTTTCCTTAGCCAACCACAATATCCTCTTCCAATGAGGCTTCCTAAGCACAAGTCATATTTATAGTGGACAGTCAGCCATTGCAGAAGTAAACTACACTAGCATAGGAGCCTGCCCATCAAGCATTGTTCATGTCACAGTTATAGTGCCTGGTCTTACCGTATCTACTAACTGGAACCCCTCACTATGCCATTCCTTATTTTGATTTCCTTCCTATCACATGTCATAGTTCTCTTGGATAGCACAACCTCTCCTAGATCATTGTTGAAGAAAAATGCGCTCTTCCTAATTTTTTCCACTCAGTTAAGTTGCATGTCATAGTTTTAGTTAGTAATCCATCAACCCCTATCCAATATAATCCCTCATTATGCAATCATTGAATGCTAATCTACTTATTTAGTGCATGTCACATTTGTAGTGCATAGTGAGGCCCTCTCTCAGCCACTATGGAGCTCAACTACACTATCACTATACTCCTCTCCCCCGACCCTTGCACAATGCACGGTTTCAATCAACAAGCTCATCACACGGTTTCTTGAAATATCTCATTGTGTTGGACCTTGAAGAGCCCCTCCTCATAGCGCATGGCATAGTTCTAGTTAGTAGTGGTGCCTTCCCTATTCACTGTTGATATCAATTGTGCTATCCCCAAAATTTCTCTTCCTTCTCTGTCCTTTCACAGGACCATCACAAGCAACTTCTTCCATGAGAAAATTACGGATAGAATAGATGACTTCAACATTGAACTTTCTTTTTGATGAGTGAACTTCATTGGCAGGTGCACCTCCTCAAAAGATCAAGGTAATTCTCAAGGAAGATGGAAAGGAGAGGAAACAAAGAAGCACATGCAAATAAGAAGCACAAATAAGAACCATCATGAAAACATGAAGATATTCTAGACCATGACAAAATGAAGACATTTCCTAATGACTCATAAGTTTCCAAGGTTGATACAAGACATAAAAGAAAAGAAAAGGGCCTAGCATTGCCACATCATCATGAAGTTCCATGTCATCAATGCCAAGTCATGTCATATACAAGTGTCATCACAATGTCAAATGTGTTAATTTATCTTGCCACATGATGTGGAATGTAATTATGTATTATCAAAAGGAAAATGACGAAATGTAAATGTGTCGAAGTCCAAGAGTCACATGTGGAATATGAAAAGTCACATGTGGACCAAAGTCTTATAGATGTTCAAAGTCCATGTAGGAGTCCAAGAGTCATGAGGCTAACTCAAGAGTCATAGTCAGTATGAAAGGTCATTCCTCTTGTTATAAACGAAACCTCATAACGAAATAAAAGTTATTTTGGAGGCTTAGACTTTGGAGAGAAGATCATTCCTTGGAAAAGAAAGAAGTGACTTAATGTTCTATTATTGGAGTTAGTATCTTACCATTGTAATTATGTACCTAAATCTTTCACCTAATCATAAAAATCCAATTGAGCCAACACATTTTCATGCATGTATCATGAATATTTTAAGACTATTATTTAGATGTTTGTGGTATATGTTATGTTCATATGTGTAGAAATTCTCACTGTAAATTAAACTGATTATGCAATGTACTAAATAAAAATACTTAATCTACTTCTACAATCAAACTTGCAAAAGCTTAGTCGATTTTGAGCAACATCAAGCAGAACACATATAACAGAGAAGAAGATTCAATCACACATGAAACATAGAAGAATACTCTGGGGAAAGCCTCAGCTAAAAACCCCACCATCTGTATTATCATACAAGTGGAAATATTTCAGGATTACACAAAGCTTTTGCTCTCAAGCTATCCAGCTCTCAGTACAATCCCTCACTGTTGCTCATAGACAGAATAAACAACACATATGCCTTCTCCTTTGTCCTCCAAGCCTCCTATTTCCTTGCGTTGTTTCTCCTGGGTGATCTAGCTGTAACCTGTGTGATTCTCACCTCACACACTGCTCTGACCTCTGTAGAAACTGCGCAATCCTCAAGGAATGAATTCCTTCTGCATGCAAGAGATATTCTCATAGGAATATTCTAGCAACTGATAGTACACTGTCCCTACCTTTAATCTCAACTGGGTCTTTGTCTGAACTGACATGCATGATTTATTTATGAGAGAATATTCAGTTATCTGGAGAACACTAGTTACATACATGCATGCATTAACTGGCTGAACTCACAATTAGTTCCACAAACAGTTTGGAACTAATTTAATTGGACTTAACTCATTTAACTAAGCTAACTAATTACAACTCAAATACAACTCATCCTTATCTCCTTAATTAAGGGATAACTTCCTCAATCAAAGGGATAACTGTTGCATGTCTTCACAAAGACTTCATGTTTGTATTTCACCAACTAATTAACTCAAGATGGATTAATTAATTATTTTTGAAGCAGCTGGTGAGACTAAATTCGAATTTTAATTCAAGGACAAATTAAAATTGGAATATATCCTTAAATGCTATCTATAGAAATGCTATTTATAGAATTTCTATTTTTAGCATTTCTTGTTGCTATTTTAAACACTCGCTCTCAACAAGAAAGGGATTATCTGCCACCTCGATCCTATCTCTATGGAACTCGAATTTACACTTTGAAAATGCCTTAGTCAAAATGTCAGCATCTTTCTCCTCTGTCAAAATATACTGCAACAACAATCCTCCTCGCCACACAGTCTCTGAGATGATGATACGGAATTTCGAAATGCTTGGACCTGTCAGGAAATACTGGATTCTCAAAGAGTTTTATACAACTCTTATTATCAAAATAGATCACAGTTGGATCCATCCTTTGATCAAACAAACCAACTAGAATTTTCCACATCCAAATGGCCTCACATGCTGCTTGACTTGCAACCATGTATTCAGCCTCTGCTGAGCTGAGTGCAACTGACCTCTGTTTCTTGTTGTACCAAGAAACAGCAGCTAAACCAAGGTTGAAAATTCCTCCTGATGTGCTCTTCTGATCTGATGGACTCCCTGCCGAATCTGCATCTATGAGGCCCTGTATCTTCACTCCCTCTGACCGTCTGTACCATAATCCATACTGAGATGTGCCTCTGAGGTATCTCAAAACATGCTTCATTGCCTTCTAAAACATCTTAGTAGGCTGAACCATAGCTTGACTCAGCTGGTTCACTGCATAGCACAAATCTGGTCGTGTGTTCACTAAATACATTAGTGAACCCATAAGTTGCCGATACACAGTGGAATCTCCTGAGTATCTCATTGGCATACTTGCCTTGAGACAAAAACACTTCCCCATCCTTCTGCCACACTTCCATGCCTAGAAAGTAGTGCATGAGACCCATGTCTTTCATCTCGAACTCTCTTTCAAGGTCCTCCTTGCAAGACATCATCAACTAATCATCACCTGTCAATATCAGATCATCAACATAAAGAACAATGATCAACTGCTTACCTTCTACCATGATGTGGTACAAGTTTGCATTCGCTTCACTCTTTGTGAAGCCCAACCCGGTGAAGTAGTTGTCGAATCCTAGTGTACCAAGCACTAGGTGCTTGCTTCAGCCCATACAAAGTTCTCTTGAGTCGGCACACATGTGACTCACGATCGAAGGTCTCAAAACCTTCTGGCTGCTCTATGTACACCTCTTCCTCAATCTTGCCATTGAGGAATGTAGTATTCACATCCATTTGATGGATCTTCCAACCCATCTGTGTTGATAGTGCAAACATCGATCTGATAGATGAATGCCTTGCTACAGGAGAAAAAGTCTCATCATAGTTGATCCCCTCGACCTATGAGAAACCACGGGCAACAAACCTTGCCTTATGTTTCTCCACACTACCATCAACAGCATGTTTTACCTTGTAAAGCCAACGGGAACTCACAACTGACTTGTTCTCCGATCTTGGAACCACATCCCAAACACTGTTCTGAACTATGGAGTCATACTCCTCCACCATAGCATCAACCCAAATCGGCTGCTGCACTGATTCCTCAAAGGAAGATGGTTCGGTCTCTACACATTCCCCAACAAGGGCCATGTAATCAGTGTACTGCTCAAGTGACCTCCTCTGTCTGCACTGAGAAGATGGCTCCCCCACATTCTCTCTCGCATCCATCGATAATCTGTCAGCCTCCCTTGTGCGTTTTCGCCCCTCTCTAGAAGACTCTGCATCAGTGGATGTCTCCACTCCTGGAACCTCTGCATGTGCCTGCTCTGCATCAGTCTAAGGTTCCTCCTCCTTAGGAACCAAAATTTCTTCCTCTGCCTGCAACTTGAGCTCCCTCTCAAGGGAAACTCGCATGGCCTTCAGCTCATCGAAATTAAGATCTTTGTGAACCACTATCCTCTGATTTGTAGGAAAATACACCCAATAGTTGTGGGGAGTATCAGTGTACCCCACAAGTATCCCCAACTCTGTTTTCGGCTCTAGCTTCTTCTGAGCATCCTTGGTCACATGGCAATAAACTGATGAGCCAAAGATCCTGAAGTGACCCACATCTGGTCTCTTCCAGGAGAAAGATTCATTAGGTGTCTTCATCCCAAGTATGCGATGCGAGCTTCTATTCTGCAAGTAAACCATTGTGTTGCATGCCTCGGCCCACAAATGAAGTGGTAGGCCTTGGTCATGCAACATCGCCCGAGCTGCCCCCACAATCGTTCTATTCTTCCTCTTAGCCACCCCATTCTATTGTGGGTTATGAGGTGCCGTCAACTTCCATTTAATTCCTTATGTAGCACAGATGTCCTTCAACTCTTGAGAGACATACTCTCCACCATTGTCGCTTCGCAAGGCCCTGATCTTCTTTTCTGATTCTTTCTCCACCAAGGCTTTGAACTCACAAAACCTTGAAAAGGTTTGATCCTTCTTCTACATGAAATAGATCCAGCATTTACGAGAAAAATCATCAATGAAAATCACATAATACCTTTGTTTAGCGGTGGAGGCTGTCGAGAATGGTCCACACACATCTGTATGAACTCACTCCAATATTGCTTCAGCTTGAATACCTCGATCATGAAAGGAAGATTTTGCATACTTACCCAAGGTACAACCTTTGCATGTGTCCACTTGCTCAAGTTTACCTTTGGGAAGTCCAGTAGAAATCTGCTGCATTATCTTCAAGGCCCCATGATGCAAGTGGCCCAACCTTCTATGCCATAACTCACCAATATCTTGGCTTTGCACCAATTCTTCTTTGCAACTCAATGCAACACAATCATCTACCTCCAGCTTGTAGAGATTACTCACTCGAATCCAAATCTTCTTGGTCTGACCCGTGGCTATGTGTCTTAGGAATTCCTTTCCATTACTGAAGACTACATCATAGCCTTTGTCTTCCAACATTGCGATCGATGCCAAATTTTTCTTCAGTCCAGGCACATACTTTACATCAATTAGGGTGAGAGGAGCTCCATGCTCCCTCTAAAACACAACCGTACCTTCCCCTGAAACACAGTACTTTCCATCGTCGCCCATCTTTATGCACATCTGTAGGTATTTCTCCTCCAAGGTACTGAATAAACTCTTATTGTCGGTCATGTGGAATGAGGCTCCACTGTCTAGGTACCAAACACAACCCACCATCAATGAAACCATGCATGCGATGACGGTAAAATCCAATTCGAATTGTGAGGCCAGTGCCTCACCATATGATCCTTTCGAGGATCTCTTCTTCGATTTCTTCAATGGAAAATTAGTTGCATAATGGCCCACCTCATGACAATTAAAGCATATCACTTTATAATTTCCAATCTTCTTCCCTTCATGGGAAGGACTCGATTTGGAATGGGAAGCATTCCCTTTCCCTTTCTGCACCTTACTTTCTAAGGATAGATTTTCTTCATCATCGTGCTTAGATGAAGAACCATCTCTGGTGCTTCTCCTGATCACCTCCTGCATCAGATCTGACCACAGTTGTTCTCAATCTGGTAGTTTCTCTCTTCCATTCAATGAGTCTTGGTAGCTATGCAATCTCTTAGGAAGACCGAGGAGAGCAAGACTCACCATATCATCATCAACTATCATGATTCCTACACTTCCAAGCTCATGTCTGCAGGTGGTGAGCTTGTTCAGATATGTAGAGATCGTGTCGCTCTTTTCACACTTGATTTTCCGAAGCTTGTCCTTCAGCGCCAACTTCCTCTGATCATTGTTGTTATGATATAGCTCCTTCAATGTCTTCCACATTGAAAATTGAGTCTCCTTCCCATGGAGACTCAAGACAATATTGTCTCGAACTCCCTCCAGAAGAATCCTCCTCGCTCTAGCCACAAATTTCTTCCATTCCGCCAATTCTTGTGCATTAGCTATTGCTAGCTTGGGGACTTCTTGATCAATGAAGTCCTTCAAACCATTTTCCTCTAATACCAATTCCATGCCATCCTTCCATGCTATGTAATTCGAGTTGCCATCCAGGGCATACTCGAGTCTCAATCCATTGAACGCCATTAGTGAACTTTGAGATGTGATAAGAAATCGATTTTGTACCTACAATCAAGAACTTAAAACTTCGAACTTCTCACTTCTTTATATACTGTTATCTGCTTTGATCACTTTTTCTCTGATACCATGTAGAAATTCTTACTGTAGATTAAACTGATTATGCAATGTACTAAAGCAAAATACTTAATCTACTTCTACAATCAAACTTGCGGAAGCTTAATCGATATTGAGCAAGATCAAACAGAACACATATAACAGAGAAGAAGATTCAATCACACATGAAACACATAAAGAATACTCTGGGGAAAGCCTCAGCTAAAAATCCCGCTATTTGTATTATCATACAAGTGGAAATATCTCAGGATTAGACAAAGCTTTAGCTCTCAAGCTATCCATCTCTCAGTACAATCCCTCATTGTAGCTCATAGACAAAATATACAACATATATGCCTTCTACTCTATCCTCCAAGCCTCCTATTTCCTTGCGATGTTTCTCCTGGGTGATCCATCTATAACCTGTGTGATTCTCACCTCACACACTTCTCTGACCTCTATAAAAACTGCGCAATCCTCAAGGAATGAATTCCTTCTGCATGTAAGAGATATTCTCATATGAATATTCTAGAAACTGATAGTAAATTGTCCCTGCCTTTAATCTCAACTGGGTCTTTGTCTGAACTGAAATGCATGAGTTATTTATGAGAGAATATTCAGTTATCTCGAGAACACTAGTTACATGCATGCATGCATTAACTGACTGAACTCACAATTAGTTCCACAAACTGTTTGGAACTAATTTAACTGGACTTAAATCAATTAACTGAGCTAACTAATTACAACTCAAATACAACTCATCCTTATCTCCTTCATTAAGGGATAACTTCCTCAATCAAAGGGATAAATGTTGCATGTCTTCACAAAGACTTCATGTTTGAATTTCACCAACTAATTAACTCAAGATGAATTAATTAATTATTTTTCAAACAACTTTCTTGTTGCTATTTTCAACAATATGTACTAAAGAAATTGAACTATTTCATTGGATTTGGTGCTCATCTTGTTGAATGTGTGTTGAATTTGTTTTAATGATTGTTGTGTCTATGTGAACTATTTCACAAGATAACTAACGAACCTTTCCTTACTATCATGGGTATCTCTTAGGATAGTACTATTACTTTCCTTCTAGAGACTCACTCTTGTCTCTCTTTTCGTGAATATCTCATTTTACACATTGCAATTGGTGTTCACAGTGTCAACTTATTTGATGATTTCAAAGGTTATGTGCATACTCTATTATGTTATCCATTATAGCTAAGGAAAACCTAAATTTATTGTGGTCAGGCTGATACTTTGGATGGGGCACCTACTCCAAACAATGTAAGGTCTAATTGGGACTTCACATCAGGGAGACCCCCTGTATGTTGGTGGTATCCAACACTATCAATAAAATCATAAATAAAATAATTGAATATTCATATTAAGTAAGATATATATATATATATATATATATATATATATATATATATAATCAACACACATATACAGATGGAGGAGTTGAGAGAGCAAGGTCAGGGTGACTAACCCTAAGTGCTTCAACCTTGGTTTGTGCCTCCTTCCTTCCTTGTCCCTATGTCATCGCAGAGTTTTTCCTTACAATTGTTTTTTGGTTTGCGATTTCAGTTGCGGCGCCGAATGTGCCTACTGATGACAAGGACTATTGCTAGTTTCCACTCTATTGCATCACCTGCCATTGTGGAAAGTTGAGGGGGAAGGGTTATTGGGCAGTTGTCTGCTCATTCCTCCATTTCATGCCTTTTCACGCAAGTTTTTTGGATGTTGTCTATTGGAATGGGTTTTTGGTGACAGTTGTGTGTTTTTGGTGGTTTTCTTCTCTCCTCTAGTGCCATCGGTTGCTTCGAGCCTTGATTTTCGTCATGGATGAGCCACCTTGCTGACTTATTTCGGTACATCCTTCTTTCAGTGATCGTTGTCTTTTTCTCTACAAAGCCTCTACTGTGGCCTCTTGTTGGCTTTTGTAGCCTACTTCCAGTGGTTGTTTTATGGATGTGTTTCCATATTTCATGGCCTCTCGATGTGGGTATTGAGTCCATATTTTGTAAATTTTTGCAGTCTCAATGTGTGTCTGTGGACTGTAGAGTTTCCTTTTTGCTCCCTATTTGGGATCTTGGAGGGACGGTGTGCCTAAATTTTTTTTATTTTTTTTTTAGATTTTTATGTGTCTTGTGCACCAGGACTTCTTCTTATCAGGCCTGCGTGCCTTGAATATTTTTTTTCTCTATGCTTTGTGGCCTAGGGATTTTTTAATCTTAGGGTTTCATTCCCTTGTCCTTCTTTGTTAGATGTTTTCTTTGTAGAAATGTTTCAACTTAGGATCACATACACACATTGTGTGTCTATAAAATGTAATTTTTATTCCCTATTCACATAATAAAAATTACAGTTTTTTTCTAGAGAAACAAAACAACACAGATATGTTGTCATGTTTGTGTTGCCATTGATGTCACCTATTTTAAGTCATGTATTCATGAGTCACTATGTATCATCTTGAGTTTTTTGTATACTTGTTGAAGGTTGTCATGATGGTGTAAAATGTTGTCATAGTCTCAAAAGGTCTGTAGAAGAGGTGTCATGATGTAACAAGGCCTCATCTAAAGCTGAGCTACAACCTTGATAGAGGTCAAGTTGATGTTGTGTGTTGAGTATTGTTGAGTCATGTAAATGGTTTCATGATGTCAATATGGGCTTGGAAGTATACTTTATAGGTCATATCAATCCCCTGAAGCTTTGTTACAAGTTTGAGGGACTTTTTTTTTGTTTAACATCATGCTCTGCCCCAACCACATGGATGATGGCTTATTCATGTGGTTGAAAGGCTTTGGCCACTCTATGACAGTTCTCTGTAAGTGGTTGCAACAAAATTTTTATAGGTTTGTCTGTGAAGTTGAAAGGAAACACAAAATTTTCTCTTGACTTCGTGCGAAATTTCATCTTGTTTTTTTTTTGCGATGATCATGGTTGGAATTTTCTAGAAAAATGTTGAAATATATCGTGGTGGGTCTAGAAAGTGATAAAATTTGAAAACATCAAATGGTTTGTGGAGTAAGTGGCTTGATTAGGTCAAGAAGCCTATCTCAATCAAATTTTAAGCACGTAAAAATGATTTTGGGCAAGCTCCATCATCTAAAGAATTTAGTGACTTAACCATCTCCATAAAATACAAATATGAGAAGAAAAGTTGCTCATTTGGTTGGTTCTCTATTAGGGTGAGTCAATGAAAGTGCATGGAGAGAATTCACACAAAACAATGATTGTAGTAGAGAGTTCATATCTTCAGAACCAACGAAATGAGAAACTTTTATTCTCGTATTTGTAATTTCTGGAAATTACAAATATGAAGTGTGTGAAAAGGATTTTGTGCAAGCTCCATCATTTGAAGAATTTATTGAATTAACCATCTCTAGAAATTACAAATATGAGAAGAAAGGTTGCTCATTTCATTGGTTCTCTAGTAGGGTAAGTGAGTGAGTGTGCAAGGAGAGAAGTTGCACAAACCAGTGATTGTAGTAGAGAGTTTAGAGCTTCAATATTGTAGTGTGCTTCAGAATTTAATCATCAATAGTGTTTCAGAGTTGTGCAGAGATTGAAGATTAGTTTGGCGAAAGTGTGTGTGGATATTTGTTCTCTTCTTTGGAGTGTGGATTTTTGGCTGTGGGAGTATTCGTGTTTGATGCTATTTTTGTTTCATGCAGTGGTTTTTTCATTTCTGAATCATATTTTCTTGTTTGTACTTGGAGTAGGGGCTTAAAGCTGAGTGCATGTTGATTGTCTATTGTGGGAGTGTATTCTCCATTGCTAGTGGTGGCTAGCTACTGTAATGTAAATGAGAATATTTTGAAGTAATAGATAATAAGAAGAAGAAACAAACATTTCAGTGTTTTTTTCCCTAGAGGGGGTTTTTCCACCTAAAATATAAGTGTCTACATGTGATGAGTGGTTGTGCTTTTCCTGTGCATGTGAATGATCTTGTTATATCTTTTTGAAGTGAATTTCTAAATGATTTTTATTTGCATAAAATTTACAATATTTTCATAATACTGATTCCCCTCCTCTTTCAATATTACTTGTGTCTAACAATTGGTATCAATTCCATCTCCTTTGTTGCAACTTGACCGCTAAAAGGAGAGATTAAAAATGGACAATGGCTAGCCAGGATTGTGAAGCTTCCAATTTTTGATGGTAAGAACTACAATCTATGGAAGATGAGAATGCATGGGCACCTCATGATTTTAGATGTTGATGTTTAATCTACTTTTGTGTCCGGGTATGTTGTTCCTGATGTCCTTCCATCATACCCTAATGGAAAGAAGATCTTTCAAAACAATTCCAAGGCAAAAATGATATTTTGGTAGGGCTTAGTGAGAATGATATGATAAAAGTCATGCATTGTAAATTGGCCAAAGAAGTTTGGGACAAACTTGAGAATAACTATGAAGGTGATAAGAAAGTGAAGAAAGTGAAGCTTGAAACCTATAGGATGAGGTTTAAGAGTTTGAGAATGAGGGAAGATGAAACTATTGGAGAGTATTTTCAAAGGGTTGAAATAATGACCAATCTGATCAAGAGTATAGATGAAAATTTTGAAGATGAAGTCATTATTCAGAAAATATTGAGGTCTTTACCAACATGATTTAACCCTAAGATTTCTTATATTGAGGAGATGGCTAACTTGAGCAGTCCCATAATGGAGCAATTTCTTGGAATTCTTACAACTTATGAAATGTGCATTTTAGGAGAGAAACTTGAGCCTAGTGAAGCAACATTCAAGGCCTCCAAAAAGGTCAAGGATCTCACCAAGAAGCTCCAAAAACTTACAAAGAAAATCAAGGAAGAGGAAGATTATTCTAGTAGTGAAACTGACTCAAGAATTTGCTCAATTTTCTAGGAAATCAAAGAGAGGTTCTGAAAAGTATAAAGGAAAGATTCATTTTAAGTGTTTAGAATGTGGAGAAGTTGGACACTTTGCTACAAAGTTTACACATAAAATAGGTGAAAAGGAGGAGAAGAAGAAGGAGATGAAAAGAAAGGATAGAACTCAAAATTTTTGAAAAGATAAAGCCCAAAAGAGGAGTTATTACTCCAAAGATGAAAGTGGTACTTCAGAAGAAACACAGGGGTTTCACTCAATGAACCTCTGACATAGCACGTGAATTGTTGGCATACTAAACAATACTCTTAATTTGACTACATATTGGAAAATGCCTCTAAAAGTCACATTATTTAACCCCCTACCAATATGAACTTGATACAACTTCACAATTCAAAAAACCCCTACTTTCACTAGATATTGTAAGTATCCATTTTTCATTAACATTTTTTATATGCCTTTATATATTTTCATTAAATTTGCACTTCATTTTTTATACCTTCCAATATAAAAACCCTTTACCCCCTATTGTATTCTCAATACATTATGTCAATTTTTACTCAATATATATCCCCCAATATGAATGCACATGGTATGGTATTTCTCCCCTAGTGAAGCCCCCATGAGAAGAAAGCAGTGATAAATATTCATCCGATGAAGAAGGGCACAATGAATGTGTGCTTATGGATTTTGAGTCTAAAAATGAATCAAATATTGAGGATGGAGAGATTTATTATGAAGGTGAGCTCATTACTGCACTTGATGAGCTAAGCAAGGATAGAAACAAAAACAAGTTGCTTGTTAGGGTCTTATAATATAGGGGTTGGCTATCTATTCATGGTTGGGGGTTTGCATGTAATATTTTAGCCTACGAATTCACTAAGTATCATAGTTTATATGGTCTTTGTACAAAATTCTAAAATTGGTTAAGTTATTGTAAATATGTTTGGCAAAAGAGGTCTTTAGCCTTGATTTGAATTGTAAGGTCCATGAGGGGTCATCATTTGAAATTTGAAGTCATGAAGATAAAGAGTCATTATGGTAGTTAAAGGGGTCGTGTCATGAGGGATTTTCTCATCATCAGTCAGTTATGGGGTCATTTTCATAAGAATCAGTTCAGATTCATGTAAATTATGAGAGAGGCTTTTGTAAATGATGATCTTAGCAACAAAAACCTCTTTCAGGTTTTGAAAATTCATTTCCACTTGCTCGGAAACCGCATTTGAAAACACTGACTAAAAACATGAAAATTCAGAAAAATATGCCTGAAAAGATTCATCTGAATCTCCCAAACCATAATAGATGTTAGAAAACTAAAAGAGAATTTTGTAAATGAGGATCTTATCATAAGAAACCTCTTTTAATTTTTTAAAATTCATTCTCAGCGGTTTCTAAACCATGTTTCAAATTACTGTTTTGTATAGGAAAAAACATAATTTAACTGACCATGAAACAAACATGTGACATGGAGGTGGGGGATGATGTGGAGGCACATGGTTGGTGGAGATGAACTGGAGTCCACAAGGGTGATGTTGAGAATTGACGTGGAGGTGAGTGGGGAAAATAGTCCAACTGGCAGGCAGTGAGTGGTGCGAGAGTGACAGTAAGGTGAAATGTTAATTATGTAACAGACACGGGCTTGCATCGGGATAGGAGTGGAGGGGAGCATGCAGGAAGAGCTAGCAGGAAAGGGGGAGAAGGTGGCAGATTTTAGAGTGGGGTTGAAGTGGTAAGTGGTTTGTGAGGGGGGTACGAAAAAACATGGAGGTGACACGTAGGGGTGGGACTGCTGGGGAGGAAACCATTTTTCAAACCCCCCACTACAAGAAAAAAGGTCATTGGTGAGGGTCATGCCTGTGATGGACCTTTAAGGTTCGTCACCAATGTCACATATGGTGACAGTCTTTAAAAAAGCATTGTTGTAAGTGTATATAGTGATGGTCCTTTAAGGTTTGTCACCAAGTCCATTTTCAATGACACTTTTGGTGAGGTTCGTTAAAGACCCGTCACTAATTCTCTCTTTGGTGACACTTTTGGTGAGGGTCATTAAAGGCCCATCCACTAATTCTCTCCTTGGTTACACTTCTAGTGATGATCTTTTATTGACCATCACCAATGATATTTTTGGTTACTTTTGGTGATGGTCAATAAATTTTTGTTATCATTGATCATTCCAATGAGTTTTTGATGACACTTCATGCCTGTGATAAACCTTTAAGGTCCATCACCAATGTCGCATATGGTGATGGTCTTTAAAATATCATTGTTGTAAGTGTATATAGTGATGGTCCTTTGAGGTTTGTCACCAAAGCCATTTTCAATGACACTTTTGGTGAGGGTCGTTAATGGCTCATCACTAATTCTCTCTTTGGTGACACTTCTAGTGACGATCTTTTATTGACCCTCACCAATGCTCTTTTTGGTTACTTTTGGTGACGGTTAAAATATGTTCATCATCATTGATCATTCAAATGAGTTTTTGATGATGTTATGTAACCGTTACTATATTTTTTGTCAAAATATAACAATTTAAAACCATTGTTGTGGAATATTTTTCATTATGTTTGCAAGGTCATAGTGGTTATAATAGTCAGTCAATTTTTTAAGAAGTAATTAGTGTGTACCATTTCCCTCAAGACATAAGAATATAGTCTTCCTATGAGTCAACACATGATTCATCTCTCTTAGGTTTATTATCTAGCAAATTTCCTTTAAATAAAGTTCCACTAGAGCTATATTATTTAATACATAATCCAGCTTTATCAATTCTATTAATGAGAGAGACCTAGCACTCCTCAACACTCGTAGAACACCTTAACATGCTTTGGAATAGTACATTAACATTCCTTGGCACCTCACATGTCTTGGAACATCTTTGTACCTGTAACATCTTTATACCTAGAACATCTTGCCATGAGTAGGATGCCCAAGCACATGTTGGCATGCCATAGCATAGCATAGCACTCCCCTATCATGTATTGGCATTTCCTGTAGTCCCTAGCATGCCCTGGAACTCCTTGGCATAATATTGCATTGACAAACATTAGCACTTGGCACACATTGGCACTTGGCATGTATTGGAACATATTATTAGTCTGCCTAGCATGCCCCTTTTGAAAAAGATAAAGTCCCGACTTATTAACCCTCTTATGCATTCATTTCCTTGCATTTTAGCTTGGTTATTCTTTTGTTGCCTTGAAACTCCTTGAAACATATTGGCATACTCTGGCACTCTACATATCTTAACATGTCTTAGCACCTGGAATGCCTTCGCACTATTTGGCACATGTTAGCACACCACGGAACTACCTAGCACACTCTAGCACTTCTTGACATTCCTTGATATTCCCTTGCATGCCTTACCCGTGCTTAGCATACCTTGTCACTCCCTCCTTGGAATGACATCTAACACTGATTGACACTCCCTGACACACCATCATATTCATTCACTTCAATGCATTTTGACCTAGTGCTCCCTTGTGTTTTCCTAGTACTCCCTAACACTCATCAGCATGCATTGGCACTCTCTAGCACACCTTAGCACTCATAAGTGAAGAATGAAACTTGTAACCAATTTTATTAGACTTGGAATAGACAATAAATCAACGAGGCAAAAGTGTTAAGAGTTTTAATCGCATTGGGGAAAAATCGGCAAAAAATCGAGAAAAAACAGTGAGTTCAATAAATAAAAATATACACATATATTGAATTAAAAAAAAAATTCATTGATATTCAGTAAATCCATGTCCAAACAATTCATAATATCAATAGATGTCCAAAATATCATGAATGAATAAGCATCTCATATATGTTATGAGTCCAAACATGATCCAAAGTACTGAGTCATGACTCCTAACTACTGACTACATAGAACTATAAGCAACTGCTTCTAAAAATGTTGACACCTAATCTTCATGATTGGGGGAATTTGTAAATAAATAAATTAGGAATGTGAACAGTCATCGGGAGATGAACTGAACAATCACTCCTATTGTATATAACAATAACCTACCTATGGAATAATAGACGAATCAGTTTTACTGCCTTTGGAGAGTTACTGCCTGGCCTGACATGGTATCAGAGCCAGTTCTAAAAATAGTTGTAACTCCCCTCATTTTTGCTACTGTGGGTTGTACGCTGGCCTGAGCTCTGTCCTCAAACGCCTCTGTCGTTCTGTCCACTGAGCGCTGCTCTGCCTCTGTCCTGAAATAATTTGCCACTGCCAGCTGCTCTGCCTCTGTCCTGAAATAATTTGGAAGCTGCCTGACCTGTGCTCTGCTCCATATTCCATTGCCTGCCCAGATATGCATTGGTGCCTCTATGCATAACCTGTCCGAGCTCATTTCGCTCTCTGCGCTTCTATGAATGTTGCCACTGTTCCATAATTTTTTTAAAAACGCTGTCTGTATGTATTTTTTTTAAAATGTTGTCTCATATGTTTAAAGCATTGTCTGTCTGTCTGCAAATATGTCATTTCCGCCTTCCAGTTCTCCAATTCAATGCTCAAAAGATTGAGACAAGCCGTGAGCTTACACAGTGTATTGGTCGAATTCCGTCTGACAGGGAATCAAAAACAACTCCTCATTTTTTTTCCTGCCATTTTTCTATGTCCCTCTGCCATAATTCAAATCCCTTGGAGTTGACTATGAGCGTTGGTTGGGAGCATCTCTGTGCATTGAGTCTTTGCCACTCTGAATGAGGATTTCAAATTGAGAAGAGCGTGATTGTGGAAGATTGGCATTTCCAATACTCCTCTGCTATCCATTCCCTGTATGAAGGCCATGGAATATTACCGACAAAAACGGTGGTGAATCGTGATTTATGTAACGAGTTGCAGCTGCTTGAAGATTTGAAGCGGATGAGGAAGAAGGCGATTGTATCGTATGGTATCTCACTGCTTTGTGCTATGGTATCATATGGTATATCATTTCGATCAGCATCTGACTGTAAATATATCTCTGTATTAAATTTTTTGGGTGCATATTCATGATATGCGCCACCTATGGTTTCATTCGAACAAATCCCACTCCCCAAACATTATGTTGTCTTACCATTGGATTGAACAGTCTAAGTTGGCGCAGCGGATATAAATTCAAATGAAGTTTTGAATGGTGTTGTTTTAAAATGCGCAGTATTAAATTATTGCTCAGTTCAGTTTCGTGTTCAGTTTGATGCGTTTAGCTTGAATGATATTAACGCCTTTTTTTGAGTATTGTGAACTGTGGAGTGAACACTATTTGAATAGTTCAGCACCGTGCGGTTGAAACAATATTTAAATTGCGGCTTTATTAAGTAATATACACCGCCTATGAACTGCATTTGAATAGGTCCAGAAAGTGGTCTATGGTATATATATTGAATGATATATATATATATATATATATATATATATATATATATTGAATGGTTTTCATTTGTGCGTGGAGCTCTTGCTTAAAAGAAAATAAAAGGGGAGGATTGATATGGAAATATTATATGAGAATATTTTATAAATTTTTGAGACATTTGAAGAAAACATAGTGCATAAAGAATTTGAAATCTTTTTTCCCTTTTGAGTACAATTTCACTGTATATCAGCAGAAGTATTTTTTCTATCAGCAGAAGTTTTTTTTTACAGAATGCATTCAATCATCTCTATGGTAGGAATAGTTCTCACTGGCAAGGCGAACTATCCTGAATGGTCCCGGATGATAAAACACACCCTCATCTTCAATGAGTTGTGGAAAGGAGTGTGTGTTAGAGAAGGAGACAATGACCCAGTATAGCCTACCTCAGACAAAGATCTTGTCATCTGGGAAAACAAAAACAGCGAAGCCTATGCATTAATCATAGCATCTGTGAATGAAGAGGTGAATCGCCATATTTCATCATATTCAACTGCCTTTGAAGCTTTAGAAAAGCTGAAAGAACTCTATGACTCACATTCTGCACTTGAAGTTGTTCAGCTCATGATTAAACTCTTCACTCTTGAACTGAAAAATAATGATCCTCTTGCTCTTGCATCTGAAGTAAAATCTATAATGCATGATATCAAATCCACTAAGGTTGAGCTGGATATCCCTCTTATTGCTTTTCTCAAGGCACTCTATCCTACTTACTCCAATTATCTTGAATCTTTACAAGCAAATGGAAATCTTAAAGATATAACCTTTGACTCTCTTGTGAAAAAGTTTGCTGAAAGAGAGAAAGCCTTTGGAAAGAAGACAGCCCATGAATCTTCTGAAGAGACTGTGTGCCTTGCTCATAAAGAAAAGCATCCTGCTCAAGATTCTACAAGAGGAAGAGGTGGATGAAGAGGAAGAGGAAGATACTTCAGAGGCAGGGGGGCAGACATTCTCAAGGAGAAAAGGCAGACTTACATTGCATTCGCTGCAAAAGAAATGGATCACATGATGCCTCTACATGCAAGCTACCATGGGACAAAATTGAGCAGAAAAGAAACCAACAGAAAGGTAAAACTGATGATATAGACAAAGGTAAAGCACCTGAATCTGCTCACTATATTGAGGCACAATGTAACATTGGAGTAAATGAAGATTTGTTTAATGCTTCACTTGCTTCTTCGAAAAATGATTGGTTGCTTGATTTAGGAGCAACTTGTCACATGACTCATAGAAAAGATTTTTTTGAAGATTTCACTGACAATGTTGATGGAGCAGTATACTTTGCAGATCAGTCAAAAATCAAGCCATCAGGGCTTGGCACAATCAGGCTTAAACTGCCTGGTCTTCCAGACTTTCTTTTGGATCATGTTCTATATCTCCCACAGCTCAAGAGAAACTTGTTGTCCTTGGTTCACATCTGCCAGCAAGGTCACTCCATTCATATGTTTGATGGTAAGCTTGAGGTAAGAAAAGCATCTGACCACTCACTTGTCATGAGGGGAATAGAAGAAGAAAGGCTTCTCAAACTGCAAGGAACCTCTGCTCATGCACAACATTTCTCATATATTTCTCATCGTGAAGAAGCTACACTTCCATCAAGTTTATTATGGCATGCTAGATTTGGACATTTAAACTATGACAGTCTCCGCTTATTGAAGAAAAATGGTGTTGCTGGTTTGCCTACAATTCCTAGGAAACATAAGCAATGTGATGCTTGCATTCTAGGAAAGCATAGCAAACAGTCTTTTCATGATTCACATTCAAGATCACATAGGAAGCTTGAACTCATTCATTCAGATTTATGTGGTCCAATGCATGTTCCTTCTGCAAATGGAAATAAATATATCATGACATTTATTGATGATTACACCAGAATGTGTTGGGTTTATTTATTGAAGAACAAATCTGATGCTTTTCAAACATTCAAGAATTTTCATAAATGGATTGAAAATGATGCACAATCTCATATTGGGTCTATTCGCACTGATAATGGAAAAGAATATACATCAAATGAATTTGAAAACTATCTTCGCCAACATGGGATCAAACATGAAACAACTGTGCCTTATAATCCCCAACAGAATGGTGTAGCTGAAAGAATGAATAGAACAATATTGAATATGGTATGATCCATGCTTTTCTTCAAAAATGTAAAGATAATGTTTTGGGTTGATGTTGTTCTATGTGCCGCATATATAAAGAATAGATGTCCATCTAATGCTATAAGAAACAAGACTCCTTATGAATTGTGGTATGGACATGTTCCTTCGGTAAAACATCTCAGGATCTTTGGTTCCACCTGTTATGCTTTGATACCAAAGGTACATAGAAACAAACTTGGTGCTAGAAGTCGTAATTGTATCTTCTTGGGTTATTCAAACACCTCCAAAGCATACCGCCTCTATGATGAAGTAAATAAAAAGTTTGTTGTATCTAGAGATGTAATTTTTCTTGAATCATCCAAATCTGACAATGTTGTTGAGCGGCAACTTGATCGCTTGGATAGATTCGCAAAAACGAAATCATTTCAAGAATTTGATAATCAGATTCCACATCTTGAAGGGGGGATTCCTATACTAGATCAACATGTGGAATCTTCTTTTGAAGAACACTCTCCCCCGACTGAAACTCCAACAACGGATGATGCTTTAAGTGATGTAATTGATAGAATTGGGAGACTCAATCTTGATTCAATCCCAACTCAATCAACAAAGCAGCCTGGACCATCTCAGAAAGGTCCCCCAAAGTGGCTAACAAAGACACTTGAAAGTGTTCATCCTGATGAAATTGGAAAACCAGGAACCAGAAATTCAAACCAACAAAATGGAGGTTATGTAGATGACTCTAATTCACCTGTTGATATGGATGTTTCTTATGATTGTGAATTGAACTTGTCTACAGATTTTGAACCAACTTCCTTCAAAGAAGCTACTTCTCATGATAAATGGAAAGAAGCGATGCAAAAGGAGTATGATGCCCTCATAAAGAACGACACTTGGAAGTTAGTTGATCCTCCATTTGGAACCAAACCAATTGGCTGCAAGTGGGTCTACAAGAACAAGTACAAAGATGACGGCTCACTTGGCAAGCAAAAAGCTAGGCTTGTGGCAAAAGGTTTTGCACAGAAGGAAGGGGTCGATTATGAGGAAACTTTTGCCCCCACAGCAAAATGGGCCACAATCCGGACACTCTTTGCACTAGTAGCTCAGAACGGTTGGAAAGTCCATCAAATGGATGTAAAAACTGCCTTCTTGAATGGAGATCTAAAAGAGAATGTTTTTATGTCCCAGCCTGAAGAATTTCCTATGAAAGGACATGAACATAAAGTATGTAAACTTGTGAAGTCCTTATATGGCCTCAAACAAGCACCGCGAGCCTGGTATGAAAAACTAACTGAGCATCTTCTGAAACTCAACTTCAATCATTTTGATCTTGATGATGTAACTTTATTTGTCAAGAAAGTTGGCAAAACAGTTGTGTATCTTGTGGTATATGTAGATGATCTTTTAATGACAGGGAACAATGAAAGCTACATTGCATCCTGTTGAAGCCCCGAAAATCGGGTCGACAACAAGGGGGATACTCGCCCAGTCCGGACCTTGGTTGGCAGCTCCTTATCCGTTTGGTATAGTGGGTCCGACTGGGGATAATGGGACCAGTTTCCCAATCTAAGGGTGTGTGTGTGTGCAGAGTTGGATGATGCTGATCTAAGAGTTCTAATCTAAGCTACTTTAATCTAATTCTAAGCTATTGTAATCTAATGAAAACAGCACATCTAATCTATGCTAACCCGGGATGTATTTCTTCTATTATGCGATCTAAAGAGATTTCAAATAATAACTGGTAATAAAGATCATTCAGATATCATAAGAATGGAAATCAATTAAGATGAACCACTTTGCATAAAAAGTTAGGCAAAAAAGTTGTGAACAGCATATCGCATAATAAGTTATTCATATATCAAACATAAATAAATGGCTCCACCGTACAAAAGTGCCAAATGGTAACTCAAACATTCATGCAATAACATATAAACAACTAAAAACTGTATATCACTTTAAGAATATAAGCAGAAATGGTCAAGAGATAAAAGTACCATTTAAGACTGGTCCTACTCATAAGCTTCAAGCAACAATGATTTATCTCTCCTTGTTCTAATATCTACCAAGAGTACAGAAGTGCAACAATAGTAGCAGATATCAAATGCAAACATCAATAAACCTTGATCCATTCATTCACCAAAACCTCCTTTGAAGGTGCAAAAGTGCATGTTCTGAGGACAAGTTTTTGACAAATTTCTGGACCCTTCTCTAAATGCATGAGAAGGGTTTAAATACTGCTTACTAAATAACTTAATTACATAAATTTAGGATACGGTTTAAATGACCGCCCTTTATCTAAGCAAACTTATTTCTAAAAATTGAATCTAATTCCTAACTATTTCTGCTTTTGCTCCTTAATGTTGCGAGCATTCAACATTTGCCTGGGAAGAGTCGACTGGTTGTTTTCTGCTTTTGCTTGAGCTACGCAAATAGAAATGGCAAGCGCTGGCACCAATTTTTAGTAAACTAGAAGATATTTTTGGGAATCATCCTCTGGCTGGGTGAATTTACTGCGTATATACTTGGTAACAACCCAAATTTCTCTCAAATTGCTTCTGCTTTTGTTATCTCGGTTTCCGGACTCGTGGATGACTAAGCAAGTTAGGGACTTTGCTTTCTGAACAATTTTCTTAGAGATGCGCGCTTAGCGCTAGGCGCTAATCGCGCATCGAAAACTGCCTCCATTCTTTGATCCGGGCCTTTCTGGTGCGTTTTCTGCCTTTAGCGCTTTTTCCTTTACCGGGCATAAGCTTTAGAATTTTGTAAACATGTTGCTTTTGTGATCTTTTGACCTTGAGTGTCGAATCGCCTATTGATATCAACATCTGTTCAGTAATACTCTGAAATCTGCGTTTCTGTTGCATGCGGTATCTGTTTATGAGGACATCTCTTCTTTGTTCTCCGAGCATTGACGCTTTCCCTTTTTCCTTAGATGTTTCCTGCACATTGCTTCATGTTGTTTCCTGTTTTTCATTCCTGCAGTTCACGCAAAGGAAAAGAGTAATGATAATAAATTTTGACACGAAAGCTCTAAGCTCTACGAATGTATAAAATCATGACACCCATAGTGAACTGACTCTTCGAAAAACACAAAACTGTCCTTCATGAATACTTTGGCGTACATTCATTAATTTCCTTTAAGGCGCGCGCCCAATTTTTGGTTTAGGGACAGCTTTTCTTGAATACTGAGCCGAGGAAAATTTGCAATGGGTGATTTCTGCGACTCGCATCGCAGCATCGCGGATCGCATTATCAAGATGTGTCATCGCAGAGTTTCCTGATCAGTTTATCACAGAATCGCGTTATCGCGAGATCGCAGCATCGCGTTTATCGCAAGATCGCAGATTGCAGATCGTTGCAATTTGTTAAGTTATTGTGTGTTGTTTATGCGATGTTGCGATATGTGATGTCGCATATCGGCCATCGGAGATTTCTTAAGATCTTCATTTATGGGCGCTTCTTAATGTATGCGATGCGATGAATTTCGCGTCGCTTCTTCGCAGTTTTTTATTGTGCTCATAAAGAAATGTTTTACTCTTCTCCGTGCGATGTATTTTTAAGGAGTATAATACAAAAAAAAATTATAATTTTTTTTTGAATTTTTTACTAAGGGTCCCCACTTGTTTAGTGTTATTGCTAATACTAAAGAAGGAGGGGGGTTGTTGGTGGCCACAACAATGGCGATTCACTTGGAAGAACCAGTTATCTCTGCTTTTCTATTGAATTTTTTAAACTTCCAAAACGGAAAAATTTTCATAAATCTAAACTTTGTTATGGACAGATAGAGTACATTATGCCTTATTCTATCAATGATATTTTGTTTCAACCTCTTTCTATTCTAATTGTTTGCTTCCTCAGGCTTGTCCTTATATTTATATCAGCCATTACTTGGTCTTGTAAAGATAAAATAAAGTCTTCTTTGTGTGCTAGCTTTAAAATATGCTCGTTTGTCGTAGGTAGAGCCTCTGCTGCCAGCAGGCGTCCATAGCCTCGACAGGGTTACCTGTTACCCAGCAATGATCCTTTATCCTGCTTAAGATTATCTACAACCTTCAAAGAAAAATCCACATTGACACATTTTCCTTTTTTATTCTTAAAGAACAATGTCTTGGTTTGGTAGCCAAATTACGACACAGTCATTCATTTGATTTACACTTTTGCTGAACAAGCTGGCTCGTGATGAGACCCCTTGTCTTTTGATTTCAACAATCTTGAGTCATTGCCCTGTTTTGATGGACAGTGTTTGGCAAAGTCAGCAAAGTTATAATATCTGTGATCATGATAAGCCGGCTCGTGATGAGACCTCTTATTCTTTGAGATATAGTGTTTCTTGGATTGTCCCTTTGAATGCTGCGATTTTCTTTAACAGGGAGGAAATCATTGTTTTCCTTAAGAAAGCTCTGGACGACAATAATAGAGTTTGAAAACAGCAGTTTTACAGAGAATCTTTATTTTGTTATTGATACCTTTCATTGTGCTGATATAAAACAATTTCTTCGCTAAAGGTTGCTTTCATCAAATTTTTTGAAGTTGAAACTAGTATCATATCTAGGCTAAAGTTTTTAACTGTATCTGTCAATAATAAAGATCAGATTTTCAAAAAATTTCTATTTATACAAGCGAAAAGCTCAAAATCTGAAAGAGAATTGGTGTCTTTTCGTGAATACCGGTAGCAACCATTTACAACTGGTTTTATTATGAAAAAAAAAAAAACTATTCTACAAAATAGAAGAATAATCTTCTATGGAAAATATATTTTAAGGATTTGTCCATTAACAGGCAAAGAATCCCTTCTACCTGCTAAATCCTGTAAGACAAACGTTGATGGACCTATGACTTCAACAATCTGAAAAGGACCAAGCCACATCTTTTGAAATTTTGTATGTTTGCCCTTTTTTTCATGAGCCTTATCCCATTTTAAAACTAAATCTCCCATCTGAAAAATTTTTCTGGTCATTACGTTTGAATCAAAAGAGGATTTTATTAGCGCTTGATGATGAGCATGGGTTTTCTTAGCTTGTTATCGTTGCTCTTCTAATTTAATTATTTCCATTTGTCTTAGTTGTATGGAGGAAGTAGGTACTTCATCAATGTATTGTATTAAAGACAAATAGGGAATGACTAAGTGAGTTGGAAGAACCACTTCTTTCCCATAAACTAAATTAAAGGGGGAAGTGCAGATCGAAGCCTTTTTTGTTATTCTATCTGCCCATAAAGCATTTACCAAAGCTTTATGCCAATTCTTTTGGTTCTGGTCAACTGTTCTTTTAATAATCCTGATTAGGTTTTTATTTGTTGACTCAGCTAACCCATTACCTTGCGGATAGTAATTGGCCGAATATTTTAGTTTGAACCCTCTTTTAAGTGCAAACTCAGTCATTGCATTTCCAGAAAAGTATGATGCATTATCAAACATTAAAGCCGTTGGCAATCCAAACCTAGTGATTATAAATTGATCTATGAATTCGATAATATTTTCAGAATTAGCTGTCTTGAGAGGAACTGCTTCTACCCATTTAGTAAAATAATCTGTTGCCGTGAGGATGTATCTATGCTGCTTAGAAGAGTGAGGAACGATCTCACCTATTATGTCCAAGCCCCACTGACTGAATGGTTGCTCGATTTTTACCGGTTGTAGTGGCAGGGACGGCTTCTTTTGTCTTCCAGCAGTAGTTTGGCAGACTTAACATTTCCTCACGTAACTGTGTGAATCTTTTAACAGCGTAGGCCAGTAATATCCTGCACGTAAAATTTTATGTGCAGTAGCATCTCCAGCATAGTGTCCGCCTGTTGGTCCATCGTGGAGTTCCTGCAAAACTTTTTCAGCTTCAGTTTTTTCAAGACATCTAAGAAAAACAGAATCATAATTCTTTCTAAAAAGAATATCATTTATGAGCTAATATTGTTTAGCTTTCAATCTCAGAGCTCTTTTCTTAGTGTGATCCAGGTGTGATGGAGCATACCCATTCTTAAGATAATAAATGATATCAGCATACAATGATTCTGCATCGTTTAGGCTTACCTCATACATTTGTATCTCTTCAGATGAAATTTCAGAGATTTGCGATGCTCCAGCCAACATTTTACAAAAGCCTTGACCTCTTACAATGTTTGCTGGTTTGATCTCAAGGTCATATTCCTATAAAGCAGTGATCCAATTTGCTCTTTTCTCGCCCATATCCTTCTGTACTAGAAGATTTCTTACCGCTGGAAATGGTACTATGATCTTAGTATGGGTTTTAAGTAAGAAAGGTCTGAAATATTTGACCGCTTTGAAAACAGCATAGGCTTGTTTTTCCACATCTGAATAATTGAGTTCAGCACCTTGTAAATTTGAGCTAAAAACACAATTGGAGCTTCCGCTTTTTCTTGATTTGTTTGAGTTAGAATCACAGCATATGATTTCTCTGAGGCAAATGTGTATAAAACAAAAGATTCTGAAAAATTCGGGGTTGCTAAAGATGGAGCATTAATAATAGCTTGTTTGATCAGGTTGAATGCTTCATGTTCATCTTGACCCCATTTAAAATTTGAATTCTTTTTAATCATGGTTTGCAAAGGAGACACAATTCGTGAAAAATCTGGGACAAATCTCTTTACAAAATTGATTTGATCAAGGAAAGATTGCATGGCTTTTTTATTATGAGGTAGAGATATTTCAGAGATTTCTTTGATTCTGTCAGGATCAATGTGAATACCAGATTTTGACACTATGAATCCTAGAATTTTTCCTTCACTTAATGCGAAAAAAGATTTCTTTGGGTTAAGTGAAATCCCATACCTTAAACATCGTTGAAAGATTTGTTTTAAATCTTTGAGATGGTCGCTTCGCTTCTTGGAGTACACTGTTATATCATCCAAATAAATTACTACAGATTTACTGACTAAACCCTTAAATGCGATGTCCATGGCTCTTTGAAATGTAACGCCGGCATTAATCAAACCAAATGGAATCTTCCGATATGCATATGTGCCCCAATTAGTTCTGAATGTGGTTTTCAACTGATCATCGGGATGCACCAGCACTTGATTATATCCTAAAAATCCGTCTAAGAAAGACATCAGTTCTGCGCCTGCTACTGCCTGTAATATCTGTTCCATAGGTGGAAGAGGAAAATTGTCTTTTTGACAGGCTTTGTTAAGATTCCGAAAATCAATACAGATTCTAATATCTTTGTTTTTCTTTCTAACGGGTACCATATTGGAGACCCATTTGGAATGTCTAACGGGGAAAATTATTCTGGCTTTTAATAACTTATTTAGCTTAGTTTTTATCTGATTTTCTAAATTGGGGTGGATCTTTCTCAGTTTCTGTTGGACAGGTTTTTCGTTATCAATCATAGGAATAGTATGCTGAATGATAGAAGTGTCGTACGTCTTCAGCTCATTGTAATTCCAGGCAAAAACATTTTTATATTGTCTCAAAAGACAAATATACGCTAGTTTTTCTTCAGGGACTAGGCCGATGCCTAGATTAACGTTTTGTGGTTTATCATCGGTTCCTAGGTTTACTAATTCGTAGTTCAGAGTTGGACTGTAGAGCTTTGAATTGGTAGACCTTTTAAACCGATTTTTCAAATTGTATAAGTCTTCTAACTTAACCACCGATTTCGGTATAGCATTATCAGTGCTATTTTGTTGTATTTGTCGAACGTGATGGTCTTCGTCAATTATCTGATTGGAGTAGGATCCTTCAGAAGTGAGGAAATTTACAATATCTGGATCGTCATTGAATACTCTCCAATTTGTAATGTTGTCAGGGATGGACGGTCTAAAGATTAATTCTATTGAGAATCTATCTGGACTAAAATCTTCGGAGGGAATAAGCCTAGAGGCTACGTTAGCCAAAAGGTCTGTGCTTGCGTTTTGGAGTCTCGGGATTGAAGAAATATTAAATGCGATGAAATGCTCAGTCAGATCTTGTACTAAAGATTGATAGTGTTTTAAATGACCTGATAGGCAATGTATAGTGTTACGTACCTGTTTGACGATAATCTCAGAGTCTCCGAAGACTTGAAGATACTTGACGTTTAACCTGATTGCTTTGTATAGGCCTTGCACCAAGGCCTCATATTCTGTTGTATTGTTTGTGCAATTGAATTCGAGTCTGCACGTAAGCATGGTCTTGTTTCCTTCTGGACTAATCAGAACGCATCCTGCTCCTGCTCCTTCGTTAGATTTAGAGCCATCGAAATATAATTTCCAAAACAAAGATGTATTTACAGGTTTATCTACAAAATTAGCACACTTTGAACTATCAGTTTGGGAAAAAATTTCGACTTGGGACAAAACTGAATTTTCTAAGTAAGGTGATGTGTGAGCATTGAAATTACCGAGAAAAGAATCTACCGAGTAATTGCCTATGATACTGTTGTTATACGATACTGCTTCATTTTCTCCCTCTAATTCCGTTACTATGTACTTCTGGTGTAACTCTCGTTCAACCTTTATTTGATTCGGTGTACCGTTGTAGGGTAACCACATGTGCGACCAATCGGTTGCAAAGTATCCATGGAGTTTCTCGGACCAATCCCTGCTAAGAATTAGGCCATAGAATTCTGGGATATCAGCCACTAGAATGTCAATAACCTGACATACCTTCGGTGTTAGATGACAATCTTATGGTTCCTTGATTAATTTCACTAATCACTTCGACTTGAGATCGATCAAGCTGAACTATGCACACTGCAAATTTTTGTGGTTGATCATTTAACTTAGCACATATTGATCTGGGTAAAATATTCGATGAAGCACCGGAATCTACCAAACAATTGTACACATTTTTATTGAAAATTTCATAAGTGAGAAGAAACGGGGGAGTGTGAGATCTTGATCTTCCTCCAATCAAGGCGATATCATTTGGATCAATCTTATTGATCGCGTTAGTTGGAGGTCTTCCCATGTTGTGGGAAGCTTGAGAGAGTACAGCGGTAGGCAAAGGTACAATAGGCACGGCATGTAATTCTTTCATCATTATCTTCTGTTGATGCTTCAATTTGCTCAATTCATAAAGGGTAATATTAGCCCTAGTCTTTTTCATGTCATCAATAATATTGTACTCCATTTCATCCGACACTATCAGTGTTTTTGATGGAGTTGTTTGATCTGCTTGGACTGGGCTAGATTGAGTCGCTTTAGTGGTTGTTTTCTTTGTTGCGACTTTATCTTTTGTTGTAGGGCTTGCGCTCTTCTGCTTAGGGGTAGTTTGGGGAGGATCAAGCTGATTTTTGCTTCGTGTGCTAACCGGAAATACTTCTTGATCTTCTTCTTGTGGGAGGATGAAATCCCACATTCCTTGTAATTCCACAACTTCTTCGTCATCGGTCTGCCCTTCAGTGGCACTTTCTTCTTCTTCCTCTTCCTCAGTTTCAGCATTGGAGATGGCATTGGGTGGTTTTGCATCCGTTGAAGGACCTCTTTTAAAAGCTCTGTAGGGCTTTTTTAAAGAAGTTTCTGCTACTTGTTTTTTTATGTCAACCATCTCATTAGACATGGTCTTTAATACTTTCTGCAATCCTTCCAAATCGAAAGGGTCTTTTGTTTGTTTCTTCTTAGAGTCTTCCTTGAAGGTGACTTTTTTAGACTTGCGTTCCTCTATCGCGGATCTCTTTTCCAGGGCTATTACGCGTTTATCTACTGCTATCGCCTCTGTCATGTTTTCAACTAAGGTTGTTTTATTTTCTCTATCTACGAAGATTGCTATGTTTGATGGTAAAGCAGTAATATGCCATTCACATCGTACTTCTTCGCTGGGTTGGGAAGCAGTGGGAATTTTGTTGAGAATTTTATTGAACCGTAAATCGAAATCTTTGATAGGTTCTTTAGCTTGGGCCTTAAGATTGGATAGGTCATTGATTAATGTTGCCGTTGATCTGTCATCACCAAACTTGATAAGGAATTGATTCTGGAAGATATCCCAACTTGTGATAGACCCGGAGGGTAATGAAAAATACCATGACCCGGCTGTCCCTTGTAGTGTATAGGGAAAAAGCCGAACAACAGCATCTTCGTTAGTAACTCCGTTGAGATTGATAGAAAGCATGAAATTGTTTATGTGTTCTTCTGCTAGCATGCTTGCTTCTAGATTGAATTTGGGCAGCCATTTCTCAGGATGGGACGGTATTTGACTCAAGGGCGCAGGCATTAAAACTGCCCCAGGGTTGTTCCATGGAGACTGGGCCATCATTGAGCTGCTAGTAGAGAAAAGTGCAGAAGATGATCTCTGTGGATGGGAAGATGAGGATACTATGATCGTAGATGATTGAAGAGGGGTTGTGGGAGTTCCGGTAGACAGATGGATTATGGTTTGGAATGGAGGTGTGGGTAGTTGACTTCGCGGTGAGGTAGTTGAAATGGGCGATGTAGAAGAAAGAGTCTCACTGTCAGACTCTTGTGGTGATTTCCTCGCTCTTTTCCTGGTGGGAAGAGGCAACTCAGTTGGCTGGATGCCAAATTTTTCACTCTTTAACCTGGTTAGGGGATGAGCAGGATTGTACTACGAAGTCACACTACTTTGAGATTTATCAGACCTCTGAGGAGAAATGGAAAATCCCTGAAGTTTGTGAATCAGAGATTCAACTCCAGGAGGTTTAATGGTAGATTGGTCTGAAATATTAGGGTGTGTAGCAGCGATTGATACTCGAGCGACTTCTAACTCTGGATTTAAATATACTGGAGAAGTCGGGGGAGATGATGAGGGCGATTTACTCTCAGAATGGTATTTAGATTTTGATTTAGGTGCCATTCATAGTTTAGGCCCTCCTTATAGTGCCAAATATGTTGAAGCCCCGAAAATCGGGTCGAAAACAAGGGGGATACTCGCCTGGTCCGGACCTTGGTTGGCAGCTCCTTATCCGTTTGGTATAGCGGGTCCGACTGGGGATAATGAGACTAGTTTCCCAATCTAAGGGTGTGTGTGTGTGTAGAGTTGGATGATGCTGATCTAAGAGTTCTAATCTAAGCTACTTTAATCTAATTCTATGCTATTGTAATCTAATGAAAATAGCACATCTAATCTATGCTAACCCGGGATGTATTTCTTCTATTATGCGATCTAAAGAGATTTCAAATAATAATTGGTAATAAAGATCATTAAGCTATCATAAGAATGGAAATCAATTAAGATGAACCACTTTGCATAAAAAGTTAGGCAAAACAGTTGTGAACAGCATATCACATAATAAGTTATTCATATATCAAACATAAATAAATGGCTCCACCGTACAAAAGTGCCAAATGGTAACTCAAACATTCATGCAATAACATATAAACAACTAAAAACTGTATATCACTTTAAGAATATAAGCAGAAATGGTCAAGAGATAAAAGTACCATTTATGACTGGTCCTACTCATAAGCTTCAAGCAACAATGATTTTATCTCTCCTTGTTCTAATATCTACCAAGAGTACAGAAGTGCAACATCAGTAGCAGATATCAAATGCAAACATCAATAAACGTTGATCCATTCATTCACCAAAACCTCCTCTGAGGGTGCAAAAGTGCATGTTTTGAGGACAAGTTTTTGACAAATTTCTGGACCCTTCTCTAAATGCATGAGAAGGTTTTAAATATTGCTGACTAAATAACTTAATTACATAAATTTAGGATACGGTTTAAATGACCACCCTTTATCTAAGCAAACTTATTTCTAAAAATTGAATCTAATTCCTAACTATTTCTGCATTTGCTCCTTAATGTTGCGAGCACTCAACATTTGCCTGGGAAGAGTCGGCTGGTTGTTTTCTGATTTTGCTTGAGCTACGCAAATAGAAATGGCAAGCGCTGGCACCACTTTTTAGTAAACTAGAAGATATTTTTGGGAATCATCTTCTAGCTGGGTGAATTTACTGCGTATATACTTGGTAACAACCCAAATTTCTCTCAAATTGCTTCTGCTTTTGCTATCTCGGTTTCCGAACTCATGGATGACTAAGCAAGTTAGGGACTTTGCTTTCTGAACAATTTTGTTAGCCATGCGCGATTAGCGCTAGGCGCTAATCGCGCATCGAAAACTGCCTCCGTTCTTTGATCCGAGCCTTTCTGGTGCGTTTTCCGCCTTTAGCACTTTTTCCTTTACCGGGCATAAGCTTCAGAATTTTGTAAACATGCTGCTTTTGTGAGCTTTTGACCTTGAGTGTTGAATCGCCTATTGATATCAACATCTGTTCAGTAATACTCTGAAATCTGCATTTCTGTTGCATGCGGTATCCGTTTATGAGGACATCTCTTCTCTGTTCTCCGAGCATTGACGCTTTCCCTTTTTCCTTAGATGTTTCCTGCACATTGCTTCATGTTGTTTCCTATTTTTCGTTCCTGCAGTTCACGCAAAGGAAAAGAGTAATGATAATAAATTTTAACACGAAAGCTCTAAGCTCTACGAATGTATAAAATCATGACACCCATAGTGAACTGACTCTCCGAAAAACACAAAACTATCTTTCATGAATACTTTGGCGTACATTCATTAATTTCCTTTAAGGCGCGCGCCCAATTTTTGGTTTAGGGACAGCTTTTCTTGAATCCTGAGTCGAGGAAAATTTGCGATGGGTGATTTCTGCGACTCGCATCGCAGCATCACGGATTGCATTATCAAGATGTGTCATCGCAGAGTTTCCTGATCAGTTTATCCCAGAATCGCGTTATCGCGAGATTGCAGCATCGCGTTTATCGCAAGATAGCAGATCGCAGATCGTTGCAATTTGTTAAGTCATTGTGTGTTGTTTATGCGATGTTGCGATATACGATGTCGCATATTGGCCATCGGATATTTCTTAAGATCTTCATTTATGGGCGCTTCTTAATGTATGCGATGCGATGAATTTCGCGTCGCTTCTTCGCAGTTTTTTATTGTGCTCATAAAGAAATGTTTTACTGTTCTCTGTGCGATGTATTTTTAAGGAGTATAATACAAAAAAAAATTATAAATTTTTTTTGGATTTTTTACTAAGGGTCCCCACTTGTTTAGTGTTATTGCTAATACTAAAGAAGGAGGGGGGTTGTTGGTGGCCACAACACATCCATAAAGAAGGAATTGGGGAAAAGTTTTGAAATGACTAATTTGGGCTATGTTCATTACTATCTTGGCATTGAAGTAACCCAACATCCAAAATCCATATTTCTTTCTCAAAAGAAATACATTGGAGATTTGTTAAACAGATTTGGCATGACAGAGTGCAATCCTCTTTCTACTCCATTGGAACAAAACTTAAAGCTCACATCTGTTGAAGGAAAGGAATTTGAGGATGCAACAAAGTATAGACAGCTTGTAGGAAGTCTCTTCTACCTCACTACTACCAGACCAAACATTTCATTTACTGTTGGAATCCTCTCCAGGTTCATGCAAAAGCCTTGTGAGGGACATTGGTCTGCTGCAAAAAGAGTTCTAAGGTACTTGAAGGGAACTCAAGACCTTGGAATCAAGTATACACATGTGGACGACTTCAGCTTGATTGGATACTTTGATTTAGACTTCGATGGAGACAAAGAAACTGGGGTATCTACTTCAAGATATGCTATGAGTCTTGGATCAGGAGCTGTCTCCTGGAGATCACGCAAATAATCAGTTCGAGCAAATTCCACAACAGAAGCAGAATACGTGGCAGCAGCTGAAGCAACGAAAGAAATTGTGTGGCTCAGGAAAATTCTCGAAGATTTGTAGGTAAAACAAGTACAATCAACTCCACTCATGATTGATAACACCTCTGCAATAAAGTTGGCCAAGAACCCAAAGTTCCATGATCGAACAAAGCATATCAATACTAAATATCATCTGATTCGACATCATGTTGAGGCCAAAACAATCCATCTCCGTCATTGTTCCACAAATGAGCAAATTGCAGACATCTTCACCAAAGCACTTGGAAAGGAAAAGCTTGAACGATTCATAATGATGCTTGGACTCACCAACATCCCTTCAAATTAAGGGGGGGAATGTTGACACCTAATCTTCATGATTGGGGGAATTTGTAAATAAATAAATTAGGAATGTGAGCAATCATCAGGAGATGAACTGAACAATCCCTCCTATTGTATATAACATTAACCTACCTATGGAATAATAGACGAATCAGTTTTACTGCCTTTGGAGAGTTACTGCGTGGCCTGACAAAAGGTTTACAAACAACTGCATACTAATTAGAAAAAAATCAGTAACTAAGAGTCTAAGACTATTAAGAGTGAGAACTAGAAGCAATTTCTCCCACTCCTCCGTTTGTTTGACTCTCAAAGTTCTTCAACTCATGTAGGCTTAAAAGAGGAGCCTCCTCTAATTGGACCCAATCTGTTGCATTTGTAGTTTGCAAATCTATCTCTTCAAGGTCTATTGGTGAATGATCCAAACATATCATTATCATGAGACATTGAAATGTGAATTTAAGTTTGACTTTGAATTTTAAAGTTTAAACTTCAAATTGCAAATCAGATTATGAAACCTTCAAATTCAAGCTTTCATCTAGTATTTGCTTGTTGTGAAGTTGAACATTCTAATGGAAAAATACAAGGTCATTTAAGCGCTTTTGTGTCATTCAGTTGTGCTTCTTAGAATGTATTTTCTCAAACATGCTCCAGTTGCACTCACAACCTAAAGCACTGCATGCTTGGTTTAAGGTTCGAATGGCAAATCTCTTCCAATCTGGCATATCACTACAAAAGTTTTTCCACCAAAGACCTAGCAAGTGGCAAGGGTTTGTGAGTAGATGTACTAAACACTAAATAGTAAAAACTTAAAAAGACAACAAAATTAAATAAAACATTTAACATAAAAAATAAAATTTAAACAAATTTAATGAATTGATGAAGCCTTCAAGCCTCAAAGGGTACCTGGCAACATCTTAGACATTTCTTGTATAACACTGGTATAGGAAAATAATTTAGTTGGTGCTCTATAATCCTATAGTTGGGAAAAGACACGAATTTGAAATTTTGGATCAGGGAAGCACCTTTCTGTGCATGTACTAAGTCCTCTGCAAGCCTTCCCATACTCATTAAATTTGCTCTTATCAAAAAAATACTTTGGGTGTAAGAAGTACTTAGCAACATGTAAGGGGGAATGCAATTTCCTATCCCAACGTGCATCAATAATGTCCCAAAGAGGCATATACTTTGCCTCCTCATCTGCATATCTTCTTTTGATGGCCTCGTTTGCGAGATCCATTGCCTCATAAATGTAACCCATAGTGGGTTTGTCACCATCAACCATCTTGAAAGTTCAAGCTTTCAAATTTAAATAAATATGAAAAATTGAAAATAAAAAGAAGCTTGAAATGAAAGTTAAAACATGAAAATGTTAAAAGACTTGAAGTACCTGAGAACTCTAACAAGGGACTCCATCACAGCAATAATATCTTTGGCATCTTTCTAGAAACCGTCATTAAACACAAGTGCAACAACTTCAATGCCTTCAAGGGTCTTGGAATGTTTAGATGCCATCCACTCAGGTCCTAAGAACATCCTCTTCAGATTTATCTTTTGCTCAACCACAAATTGCAAAGATATGAAATTTGTTGCAAATCTAATCACTGCAGGTCGAATAATTTCTTTACCTTCAGTGTATTTTCTCATGGCGTTTAGGACAATAGTGTGGTTGTATAGGTATTTGGTTATGGATTTTTCCTTCTCCACAACCTCATGTATCCAATGAAGCTTACCAATGTCCTCAAGCATTGAATCTATGCAATGGGCAACACAATAGGTCCAACAAATAATGGGGTGCCTAATCTCAAAAAGGCTACCAGCAGCCATATAATTAGCTGCATTGTCGGTGACAATTTGTACAACATGTTCTTCTCCCACTTCTTGAATGACTTGCTCCATCATTTCACAAATAAGTTGTGCAGTCTTAACCTTGTCTGAGGCATCCACTAATTTGAGAAACATTGTACCTACTAGAGAAGATATAAGGAGATTTATTAAGGTTCTATTCCTTTGATCTGTCCATCCATCACTCTTGATGGTGCACCCTATTTCTACCCATGATGAACAAAACTTAGATAGCACAAACATGATGTCTTCAACACTTTCTAATAGAAAATTTGTTCTTATGCTCTCTGATGAAGGGGCTTTGAACCCTAGACCTAGAATAGAAACTGCATCAATCATAGTTTACCAATAAGGACTTATGGCACAATGGAAAGGTTATCAGAATAGTACCAAAATTTAGCAATGGCCTTCCTTTCCTGACTATGGATATTTTTTTTCCAACCAATGGTATCCAAGGTAGGTTGGGAATCGGGTTTTGTTTGGGGAGAAAAAAAGGTGTTTATGTTTCCACCTCCAATGTTGAACGCAGGAGGATTCATTTGGCCTTGAGTTTGACTTGGACTTGGAGGCATGTATGGGAAACTTGGGAACTGCATTGAGGATTCAACAAAGGGAGATGACAATGGGGTAGTGGAAGAAAAATTGTCAACTCTAGGAGTTCCTATTTCCTTTTCTTTTTCTTTTCTTTCTTTTCATTATGCTGACTCAACATATCAATGGCCAAGGTTGCTTGGTGTTTGACATTTTTGTCAACATTTTCGCAGAGACCTATATCATGGCCGGGTATTTGTGCAAGGTGGTACTTGAATCTATAAATGCCTCCACTACATTTCGCTTTGCAAAATTTACAAAGGATCTTGGGGTCTCCAAGAATCTTGTCACAATAAGCCCAAGCAAAGTCCTTCTCCCTTGTTGACACCTAATCCTTCTGATTGGGTGAATATATGTAAATAGATAAATAAGAAATATGAACAGTCATCGGGAGATGAACTGAAAAGTCCCTCCCTCATGTATATAATGAAGACCTACCTGATGGAATAGAACACACGAATCATTTTTGCCTTATGGAGTTACTGCCTGGCCTGACATGGTATCAGAGCCAGCTCCATTTTTTTTAGCTTTTATGCCCTTTGTAACTCCATATTCTACTCCTCTGCTCCTCTGCTCTCCATTCAAAATAGTTGTCCATACAAAGCGTTGTCTCTCCATTCAAAAATGCTGCCTATTCATAAACGTTGGTAGCCTGCTCCACGCAGTCACCTGAACGCTGCTTCCATGTTCCTCTACTGCAACGTTCTTCTGCTACAATGCCTGAAGCATTCCTCTACTTGCGGGGTCCCTTATTCCAGCCGCGAAATTTCCCCATGGCTGCCGCTTGACTCCTCTGTAGTGTCTGGCGCAGCATTTGGACAGACCATCCGCATTCAATACATTTTTGAATGAGTTGAGTGCTATTATTGTGTTGCGTTGTTTTATATGTCATGTCTATGTTTATTTTAATGAATTGAGTGTTATTATTGTGTTGCGGAATCATTTTATATATAACTTTGCTGAAATCATGACTATTGGTCTCCCCATACCGTAGTATGCCTGATTCATGCCAAGTTTATGTTGCGGCCTCTATACCATTGTTGTTTTCATATATAACGTTGTCTCCTATATTATGTTTTTTCCATATTACACTGCTCTCTGGTGTCAAAGCGCTGCATATTACGCTGCTCTCTGGTGTCAAAGCACTGCATATTGCGCTACTCCTCCTCATGTGCCTGTGGCTTTACTTTAACCATATCTATTCTTCTAACTAAACAGTTTTGTTAGGTAAATTTACTCGCATCATCCTCTGATACTGATATGTTGCTGCGTGAATGATGCTTTGTGGATCGGCTTCCCATGCCTTTTGTAACTCCTCAAGGTAGGCGTTTGACGTGTTGGCCAGAAAGTTATCTGTCCACCATTGTGCAACAACGACTTGTTGTGAAACCTGAAGTTTTGAACCAGTTGTCATGACTTTCAGCAGTTTACTTTAGGGAAAGTGCTGCAGAAATGCCAACATTTGTTGGGTGTTCAAGCTGCTGGAAAGACCAGTTTCCAGGGGTCTCAGTGCTTGGAATGCGGGGTGCGCAGTTTTGATTTTGAGCCTTGTCTAAATTGTTGTTGACAACCTCTACCAAGGAATGGCGAAAGTAGGTTGGAGTTACCTTGCACATAAATAACATGGAACGTGCATTGGCATATACTTTGAAGTTTTTGGTATATACGTTGAAGAATTTTTGACATGTAAAATGTGTACTCTTAACTATGTTTAACACATGGAATTGTATTGAGCCCCTTATTTTTGGTACGCTGACTGCATGGTATTGGCATCCATATTGGTATATAAGGAAGAGATTTGAAAATGCCCTTTTGAGTACAATTTTATTGTATATTGGCAGAAGTATTTTTCTATCAGCAAAAATATTTTTTTTACAGAATGCATTCAATCATATCCATGGTGGGAATAGTTCTCACTGGCAAGGAGAACTATCCTGAATGGTCCCAGATGATAAAACAAACCCTCATTTTCAATGAGTTGTGGAAAGGAGTGTGTGTCGGAGACGGAGACAATGAACTAGTACATCCTACCTCAGACAAAGAGCTCGTCATTTTGGAAAACAAGAACAACAAAGCTTATGCATTAATCGCAACATCTGTAAATGAAGAGGTGAGTTGCCATATTTTTTCATATTCAACTGCCTTTGAAGCCTTACAAAAGCTGAAAGAACTCTATGACTCACATTCTACACTTGAAGTTGTTCAACTCATGATTAAACTCTTCACTCTTGAACTGCAAAATAATGATCCTCTTGCTCTTACATCTGAAGTAAAGTCTATAATGCATGATATCAAATCCACTAAGGTTGAATTGGATATTCCTCTTATCACTTTTCTCAAGGCACTTTATCCTACTTACTCCAATTATCTTGAGTCATTGCAAGCAAATGGAAATCTCAAAGATATAACCTTTGACTCTCTTCTGAAAAAGTTTGTTGAAAGAGAGAAAGATTTTGGAAAGAAGACAGCCCTTGAATCTTCTGAAGAGGTTGTGTGCCTTTCTCATAAAGAAAAGCATCCTGCTCAAGATTCTACAAGAGGAAGAGGTGGTCGAAGAGGAAGAGGAAGATATTTCAGAGGCAAGGGGGGCAAACATTCTCAAGGAGAAAAGGCAGATTTTCACTGCATACTCTGCAAAAGAAATGGATCACATGATGCCTCTACATGCAAGCTACCATAGGACAAAATTGAGCAGAAAAGAAACCAACAGAAAGGTAAAATTGATGATATAGACAAAGGTAAAGCACTTGAATCCGCTCACTATGTTGTGGCACAATGTAACATTGGAGTAAATGAAGATTTATTTAATGCTTCACTTGCTTCTTGGAAAAATGTTTGGTTGCTTGATTCAGGAGCAACCTGCCACATGGCTCATAGAAAAGATTTTTTTGAAGATTTCACTGACAATGTTGATGGAGCAGTATACTTTGCAGACCAATAAAAAATCAAGCCATCAGGGCTTGGCAAAATCATGCTTAAACTGCCTGGTCTTCCAGAATTTCTTCTGCATCATGTTCTATATCTCCCACAGCTCAAGAGAAACTTGCTATCCTTGGTCCACATCCACCAGCAAGGTCACTCCATTCATATGTTTGATGGCAAGCTTGAGCTAAGAAAAGCATCTGACCACTCACTTGTCATGAGGGGAATAGAAGAAGAAAGGCTTCTCAAGCAGCAAGGAACCTCTACTCGTGCACAACATTTCTCATATAATTCTCATCATGAAGAAGGTACACTTCCATCAAGTTTATTATGGCATGCTAGATTTGGACACTTGAACTATGACAGTCTCCACTTGTTGAAGAAAAATGGTGTTGTTGGTTTGCCTACAATTCCTAGGAAACTTAAGCAATGTGATGCTTGCATTCTAGGAAAGCATAGCAAACAGTCTTTTCATGATTCACATTCAAGAACACATAGAAAAATTGAACTCATTCATTTAGATTTATGTGGTCCAATGCTTGTTCCTTCTACAAATGGAAATAAATATATCATGACATTTATTGATGACTACACCAGAATGTGTTGGGTTTATTTATTGAAGAGCAAATCTTATGCTTTTCAAACATTCAAGAATTTTCATAAATGGATTGAAAATGATGCACAATCTCATATTGAGTCTATTCGCACTAATAATGGAAAAGAATACTATCTTCGCCAGCATGGGATCAAACATCAAACAACTATGCCTTATAATCCCCAACAGAATGGTGTCGCTGAAAGAATGAATAGAAAAATCTTAAATATGGTACGATCCATGCTCTTCTTCAAAAATGTAAAGATAATGTTTTGGGTTTATGTTGTTCTATGTGCTGCATATATAAAGAATAGATTTCCAGCTAATGCTATAAGAAACAAGACTCCATATGAAATGTGGTATGGACATGTTCCTTTGGTAAATCATCTCAGTGTCTTTGGTTCCACCTGTTATGCCTTGATACCAAAGGTACATAGAAACAAACTTGGTGCTAGAAGTCATAAGTGTATCTTTCTGGGGTATTTAAAAACCTCCAAAGCATACCAGCTCTATGATGAAGTAAATAAGAAATTTGTTGTATCTAGAGATGTAATTTTTCTTGAATCATCCAAAATTGACAATGTTGTTGAACGGCAACTTGATCGCTTGGATAGATTCGCAAAATCAAAATCATTTCAAGAATTTGATAATCAGATTCCACATCTTGAAGGGGGGATTCCTATATTAGATCAACATGTGGAATCTTCTTCTGAAGAACACTCTCCCCTGCATGAAACTCCAACAACAGATGATACTTTAAGTGATGTGATTGATAGAATTGGGAGACTCAATCTTGATTCAGTCCCAACTCAATCAACGGAGCAGCCTGGACCATCTGAAAAAGGTCCCCCAAAGTGGCTGACAAAGACACTTGAAAGTGTTCATCCTGATGAGGTTGGAAAGATAGGAACTAGAAATTCAAACCGGCAAAATGGAGGTGATGTGGATGACTCTAATTCACCTGTTGATATGGATGTTTCTTATGATTGTGAATTGAACTTTTCTACAGATTTTGAACCAAGTTCCTTCAAAGAAGCTGCTTCTCATGATGAATGGAAAGAAGCAATGCAAAAGGAGTATGATGCCCTCATAAAGAACAACACTTGGAAGCTGGTTGATCCTCCATTAGGAACCAAACTAATTGGCTACAAGTGGGTCTACAAGAACAAGTATAAAGCTGATGGCTCACTTGACAAGCACAAAGCTAGGTGTGTGGCAAAAGATTTTTCACAGAAGGAAGGGGTTGATTATGAGGAGACTTTTTCCCCCACAGCAAAATGGGCTACCATCCAGACACTCTTTGCACTAGTAGCTCAAAACGGTTGGAAAGTCCACCAAATGGATGTAAAAACTGCTTTCTTAAATGGAGATCTAAAAGAGAATGTTTTTATGTCCCAGCCTGAAGGATTTGCTGTGAAAGGACATGAACATAAAGTATGCAAACTAGTGAAGTCCTTGTATCGCCTCAAACAAGCACCGCGAGCCTGGTATGAAAAACTATCTGAGCATCTTCTGAAACTCAATTTCAAACTTATGATCTTAATTATGCAACTTTATTTGTCAAGAAAATTGGCAAAATAGTTGTATATCTTGTGGTATATGTAGATGATCTTTTGATGACAGGGAACAATGAAAGATACATTGCATCCATAAAGAAGGAATTGGGGAAAAGTTTTGAAATGACTGATTTGGGCTATGTTCATTACTATCTTGGCATTGAAGTAACCCAACATCCGAAGTCCATATTTCTTTCTCAAAAGAAATACATTGGAGATATGTTGAACAGGTTTGGCATGACAGAGTGCAATCCTCTTACTACTCCAATGGAACAAAACTTAAAGCTCACATCTATTGAAGGAAAAGAATTTGAGGATGCAACAAAGTATAGACAGCTTGTAGGAAGTCTCAACTACCTAACTACTACTAGACTAGACATTTTGTTTGCTGTTGGAATCCTCTCAAGGTTTATGCAAAAGCCTTGTGAGGGACATTGGCCTACTGCAAAAAGAGTTCTAAGGTACTTGAAGGGAACTCAAGACTTTGGAATCAAGTATACACAGGTGGACGACTTAAGCTTGATTGGATACTCTAATTCAGACTTCGATGGAGACAAAGAAACTGGGGTATCTACTTCAGGATATGCTATGAGTCTTGGATCAGGAGCTGTCCCCTAGAGATCACGCAAACAATCCGTTCCAGTAGATTCCACAACAGAAGCAAAATACGTGGCAGCAGCTGAAGCAACAAAAGAAATTGTGTGGCTTAGGAAAATTCTTGAAGATTTGCAGGTAAAACAAGTACAATCAACTCCACTGATGATTGACAATACCTCTGCAATAAAGTTGGCCAAGAACCCAAAGTTCCATGATCGAACGAAGCACATCAATACTAAATATCATCTGATTCGACATCATGTTGAGGCCAAAACAATCCATCTCTGTCATTCTTCCACAAATGAGCAAATTGCAGACATCTTCACCAAAGTGCTTGGAAGAGAAAAGCTTGAACAATTCAGAATGATGCTTGGACTCACCAACATCCCTTCAGATTAAGGGGGGGAATGTTGACACCTAATCCTTGTGATTGGGTGAATATATGTAAATAGATAAATAAGAAATATGAACAGTCATTGGGAGATGAACTGAATAGTCTCTCCCTCATGTATATAATGAAGACCTACCTGATGGAATAGAACACACGAATCATTTTTGCCTTATGGAGTTATTTCCTGGCCTGACATCCCTCGGCATTGTTGTTTTTTTGGACTTGTGTTTGAATTGCGGCTTTTGTTTAGATCTGGAGTTGTGCCTTATATTTAATTTGGCTCCTGTAAAAGACAATAAAACATTAAAATTAAAAATTCCATATACAACTTCGCAAAAAAGAGGGTTGGTTTTAAACGATATGAGGTTTTGTTAAGGATCAAAGAGGAGTTTGTCCAGCAACACAAGCACATTTCGACCTAATATATCATTATGACCTTGAAACACAATTAGGTATATATGAGGAAATGCTACCTAAAGGAAATATTATCAATATATATTGCATTGTATGTTATGAAACCAGCTCACAAAAAGATAGAGAAGATAGATCAATGCCTTAGAATTCAGCCTCTTCGAGGGGGCAACCTCCTTTACATTACATAAATGAACAATTCTTGGATGATTCAAATGATGAAACCTCCTTTCTATATATTGGAGTCTAAGGAGTCACAATATAACCAAGCCGACCTAACAATAATAATACAAAGGCACAAAAATAACAATACATGGATTCTATGGGGTACAATAATAACAATATGGGGACAATAGGGGCACGACAATATTAATAAGGGATACAACTACAATAGTAATGGGGGCATAATTAGTATTATAGGGACCTAACATGCCCCTCTCCTTCAAAAAAGTGTTGTCCTCAATGCTTGAGTAGTTCTGGATGCTTCTGTATAAAATTTTCATCCTCCCATGTGGAATCTTCAGCAGATAAGTTCTTCCACTTGATGAGATACTCCGAAATGGATCGATTTCGTAGCTGTCAAGTTCTTGTTTCAATGACTGCTTCCGGTTCCAATATAATTTTTCCTTCCTCGTCAAGTTCTGGAAATATTGTTTGAACTGGGAGCTTGTCACCTATAACCTTCTTTAAACATGAAACATGGAAAACTGGGTGCACTCAAGAAGCTGCAGGAAGCTCCAATTTGTATGCCATAGTACCAATCTTTTTCAACACCTTGTACAGACCATAATACTTTGGTGATAATTTATTATCCTTCTTAGCTTGCTTGAGGGACATTTATTTATATGCTTGTAGCCGTAGGAATACCCAATCACCTACATCAAAACTTCTTTCGCTACGATGTTGATCTGTTTGTTGTTTCATTCTATTTTGTGCCAACACAAGGTTATCCTTTAAGAGTTGGAGAACTTATTGTTGATGCTCGATGTGATGCTCCACTCCTTGAACCTTAGAATTTTCTCTTAAATATGATGTGATGGATGGTGGCTGATATCCATAAAGTGCCATAAATGGGGTCATTTTTGTTGCAGTATGGAAGGAAGTGCTATACCACCGTTTAGCCAGAGGCAACCATTTGACCCATTGTGTCTGTTTATCAAATACAAAGCAACGAAGATATCCTTCCAAACATTTGTTTACTATCTCAGTTTGCCCATTAGATTGAGGATGATAAGATGAGCTATGAGCTGACTGAGTACCAAGACAAGAAAATAATTCTGTCCAAAAATTTCCAGTAAAAATGGGATCTCTATCACTTACAATAATCTTTGGGTTTCCATGTAGCTTTTGAATTGTTTCCATAAATGCAGTAGAAACTGTACTGGCTTTAAATGGATGTGATAATGCACAAAAGTGTGCATACTTGGTAAGTCTATCAACTACCACCATGATGACACTCTTTCCCTCAGACTTGGGTAAACCTGTGATAAAATCCATTGAAACCTCCTCCCAACGTTGACTTGGAATGGATAAAGGTTGTAATAGACCTGGTGTCTTAATTGTTTCAGCTTTATTTTGTTGGCAAACCAAACATTCCGCCACAAACTTTTGAATATCTGATTTAAGGCCATCCCAAAAAAATTCCTTCTTAACCCAGTGGTAAGTTTTTAAAATTCCTGAGTGCCCTCACAAGGGAGAAGTGTGCAATTCCAAAAGAATCTTTTGTTTGAGTTGGGAATTCTTATAGAGGTATAAGTGATCTTTGTACCATAATAAATCATTTTTCTAGCTAAATGTATCAGATGTACTGGAATCTTGTTGTAACTTTTGAATAAGTGCCGACACTTCTTCATCATTCTTCCATTCCCCCCCTTGCTTTGTTTATCCAATCTGGTTGGATAATAGAAATGGCGCACAAAAATGCTTCCACATCCTCATCCTTTCTTGAGAGTGCATCTGCCACAATTTTGAGAGTGCATAACCCAACATCTTTGTGACCCAATTTTGTTGTTCTTCAGAGGATAATCTTTGTTCTAAAAAGTATTTAAGGCTATCATGATCTGTTTTTACCTTGAAGTGTCTTCCCATTAGGTTGGGTCGCCATTTCTTAAGTGCATGTAGTATTGCCAACATTTCCTTCTCATAAATAGCTTTGTGTAAGTACTTTCCCTTGATTGGACGACTTTCAAAATCAATGGGTCTTTCATCTTGCATTAAAATAGCACCAATTCCATTTCCTGAAGCATCACATTCCACAATAAAGGTTTTTGTGAAGTCTGGTGTAGCTAAGACCGGTGCTTGACACATTGCCTCTTTAAGATGTTCGAAGGCCTTTGTTGCTTTTGGAGTCCATGAATATGCATCTTTCTTCAATAATGTTGTTAGAGGTGCTGCTATTTTCCCATAATTCTTAACGAACTTGCGATAATACCCTATCATCTCGAGAAATCCTTGCAAATGCTTTATGGATGTGGGGATTTTCCATTCCTTAATGGCTTTAATTTTGCTAGTGTCTACCTTAACTCCTTCATGAGATACAATATGACCCAGATATTTCACCTCTTGTACCCCAAAGAAACATTTGGATCTTTTTAAATATAATTGTTTCTCCTCCAATAGTTGTAACACCCTGTCAACATGTTCAACATGATCCTTCCAAGACTTGTTGTAGATTAGTATATCATCAAAAAAATACTAACAAAAATTTTCTAAGGAAGGATTTGAAAATGGAATTCATCAAACCTTGAAATGTAGACGGTGCATTGGTAAGGCCAAAAGGCATGACCAAAAATTCATAGTGACCCTCATGAGTTCTAAATGTTGTTTTTGGAATGTCTTCAGTCTTCATTCTGATTTGATGATATCTTGAACGAAGATCCAACTTGGTGAAGTAAATTGATCCATGCAATTCATCTAATAATTCATCAATGATAGGAATGGGAAACTTATCTTTAATAGTGAGCTTTTTGAGCTCCCTATAATTCGGACACATGCGCCATGATCCATCCTTCTTGTGCACCAATACTACTAGAGCAGAGAAAGAACTTTCGCTAGGTTGAATTATACCAGCCTCTAGCATTTCTGCAACCATACGTTCAATTTCACTCTTTTGGGAATAAGGATATCTGTATGGCCTGATGTTTGGAGGAACTCTCCCTGGAATCAAATGAATAACATGATCATGATTATGAATAGGAGGGAGACCTTTGGGAGTCTCAAATACCATGGAATGATTGTCTAAGACTTTTTGGAGATCTAGAGAAATAGATGATTTCGATGTGGAAACATCTATCGAACATAATTATGAAATTACACATCGTTGTTCCTTTTTTAGAAGCTAAAGCTAATTATCTTTCTCGGTTTCCCTACAATGCCCCTTAATTCAATTTCCTTTCCTTCTGCATAAAATTTCATGAAAGGTTCTTGAAAGTTAAAAGCTATTGTACCCAAGGATTGTAGCCATTGAACTCCTAGTAAACATCAACACCTCCCATTGGAATGGAAAGCATTGGGCTATTCAATACATATTCTTCCATGGATAGCTTGATATCATGGGACTTTCCAGAGTAATTTATCGTTCCTCCACTTGCGACCATCACTTGACACTCTGGTGCTAGATATAGGAAGCAATTCAATTCTTTTGCTATCTTACAATGAATAAAATTGTAGGTACTTCCTGAATCAATCAACACTATTACCTTTTTCTTCTTGATATGTCCTTCTATCTTGATGGTTTGAGGAGTGGTAATTCCAACCAATGCATTACAAGATATGGTCGAATTCATTTCTTCTTTATCTACGATTTGTTCCTGGAGTATATCCTCTTCTTTTGACCTTTCTTGTTCCTTTTCTTCTTCCTTTTCACAATCTATGTAGAATAATTTCTTCTCAGCACACTTATGACCTTTAGTGTATTTGCTATCACAACTGTAACAAAGCCCTTTTGCTCTTTTTTCTTCCAATTTTTGTGGTGTCAACCTTATAAGTTGTGGAAGGCTAGGGGCAACAACACTTCCATCTTTATAGTTGTGAGTGGTAGGCTTCCTGGTTCCCATAATTTTGCTTTCCATTTTTCTTGCTAACCTAAATGCCTTCTCCAATGAATCAGGTTCCCAAAGGTGAACATCATGTTGGATATTCTCCTTTAAAGTCCCTATGAACACATCAGTCCTATGCTCCTCTGGAATATTTTTTACCCTTATGTTCAATTTTTGGAACTCCTCAATGTGCTCCATCATTGAACCCTTTTGTTTGAGACTTATCAATTGGCTAAAAAAGGTGTTGTTTTTTGTATCCTCATAATGTGTTGTCATTTCTTCCATAAAAATTGCCCAAGTGATAATTTGTTTACGAGAGCAAAGCCATTGATACCATACAAACTCATTCGGTTCCAAATATAAAGTTGCAATATGTACCTTTTGTGTGTTTTGCACATTATTGGGATCGAAAAATTGCTCCATCTGTAGTATCCATGTTGCGGTATCCTTGTCATCAAACTTCCTCATATCGATTTTTGGAATATGGTGGGTCTTCGATCCAACATTAGAATCTATGAAATCATGATTAACATTTCTTTTGTTCTCATCTTGAGTTTCCTTTACTACCATTTCACCATTAGTGATCATTTCTTGTAGCAACTTATTCAAATTTATCTTCAATTCTTCCATCTTATCATCCATGCCATCCATCTTAGCGTCCATGCCATTCATCTTAGCTTCCATGCCATTGATCTTAGTTTCCACACCATTCATCTTAGCTTCCACGCCATTCATCTTAGCTTCCACGCCATTCATCTTAGCTTCCATGCCCTTTATCTTAGATTCCACGCCATTTATCTTAGCTTCTGTTAGCTTTTGTGAGAGTGACATTTGTTGCACTTGGTCTTGTAATTTTGATATATCATGTAGCATTTCTTCCTCTTCTTCATGAGTCATGCTAGAGCTTTCAGGTTGTTTACTAGGTGTTTCCATTTTCTTTCTTCAGGGCATCAATTACCGATAATAATTCTTCACTATTCCCTTTGAATTCCTTCAAACTAATTTTTCAAACCAAGCTTATGCAAATATTAAAAAAAAAAACACCTTTTTTCACTTTGTAGGCACTCGATATTGAATATGATGTATCTCTGTAATTTCAGATCTTTCAGTTCTGAAATTGCGACCTGTAGTAGCCCTCTATGTCCTCTTTCCAATGCCACCAGTCTGATCGAATTTAGATTCTCCAAGAAAGAGTTATGCACAATCTCCCAAGATGACCTGATTATATACCTTTTTAGAAGAGCAACCTTGTATGAGGTGCCATGTGTCACTGTTTTTACCTTCGGGTCTAAAAAATATATACAGGAAACTATAGTCCGTCCTCTTTCTGTAACTTCTTATGAAATTGCAATCTGATTCTCAAAACAAAAGTTATGATGATTTTCCCAAGGTCACCTGTTTGGAATGTAATTCAGGAGTCTACAAAAAGACCAACTTCCTCAGATCATATCTCCGCAAATATAGAGCGAAAAGCTCTAAAATTTGGAGCCGAGGTTCAACACGATTTCGTCTCAAATGGGTTGTTTTGTTCGCTTCTGAAATGTTCCATAAAAAGAGTTATAGCGAAAATTCCATGATGACCTATTTGGAGCAGCAAAACCCTAGAATCCAAAGCTTTGATACCAAATGTTATGAAACCAACTCACAAAAAGATAGAAAAGATAGATCAATGCCTTAGAATTCAGCCTCTTCGAGGGGGCAACCTCCTTTACATTACATAAATGAACAATTCTTGGATGATTCAAATGACAAAACCTCTTTTCTATATATAGGAGTCTAAGGAGTCACAATATAACCAAGCTGACCTAACAATAATAATATAAAGGCACATAAATAACAATAGAGGGACTCCATGGGGCACAGTAATAAAAATATGGGGACAATAGGGGCACAACAATATTAATAAGGGATACAACTACAATAGTAATGGGGGCATCATTAGTATTATAGGGACCTAACATTGTAATCCTGAATTTGCAAGTCTTTTTAGCATAAGACAACTGAGCCAATACATCAATAACAGATTCTGGAACAACAAAAATACCCAAAGTTGTGAATGCATGGTTAAAACCTTTGGAGTCGGCAAGGCATCGACCAAGGAAGGAATGCTTGATGACTTGGCTGGTGGTTGGTATGAAACCATTTCTTAGTGCATTTTAAAAATATATTTAGGCCCCATTTATAGGGTTGAAAAGTCATAACAAAAGGAATACGCCGAACATTCAATTGCTAAATAGTGAAACTTGAAACTTGCCATTGAAAATGAAAATGAAACTTCAATATAGTAATATACCTATTATTTAAGCCAAGTGCCAACGTACCTCAATTATTGAATAGTGAAGCAACTAATCCTGAAGGTAACACACACTAAAGGTGACGTCCGACTGCCCGAGGGTCGATATGGAGTATGGATAGAGCACACGTTGACGACTGCTTGATATGGAGTCTGGACTTAGGCTCACGCTGGTGGTTCCCGATATGGAGTCTGGACTGTGTAATAGTGAGTAGTGATTGACTAATGAAGGTCTCAACATATGATTTTCAGGCCTGGGAAATGAGGAATAAATTTTGGAACGACCGACGTTTAGTTATTAGCAATGTGACATACCTAAATGAAAAACTCGTGCTCGTCGAGTCAAGGCCGAAAATCGAATAAATCGAAATCAATCGTAGGAATCTACTTTAATCAGAAAGTCACAAGTCAAACTTGTGTTGACCATGAGTTAAACTTGGTCAATGTGAGTTTGACTCGCAAATATTTGGATCAGATCGTTTGGAGAGTGAGCAGATTCTAACTCGTGATTAATCGTGATTGATCAGTGAGTCCTGTTTCACTGCTTGTAACTGAAATCTGAACTGAAAATAGGAGATCTTACAATTGAAACTAACTATGAATTTTCTAAACTGAAATTGGCCCATCGAGATCGTTTCTATTTGTGGTTGGGCGCATCAACGGAGGAGATTCATTTTAAATCAGGTTCATGGAGAAAATATTTTATGGAATATGTTTGTTTTATGTCGAGGAAGACATAGTAATATTTTTTATTAAATTGGAATAATAGTAGTATCTACTATGTATCTCCCGTATCTCATTATTTTTATCTGTTGTAACTCATACAGAAAGTGGGGTAATAGTGGACATGTAGCATCAAGCTCCACTCCTTTTAATCCAAAGTTCTGCATGCAAACCTTTGTGTCACTTGCGTTGCGAAGCCTTTGTTGTAGAGTGTGGAGTTAACACCTATCTCTGCATGACAAAAGCTACACATACCTTTTGACTTCGTTTTTTCACCTTTTTTCCATTCATTGTGTGGAGTCTGGGACAACAAGCTCCACATACTTTTTTTCCATACCTCTATGTGAGTGTAACTTTGCACATTTTCTTTGCTTCAACCAATATCAAAAGCATTTGTGAGCTTCTTTAAAGGCATGAATACATGCTTCAATCATGGAAATTAGCAAAGTTTCTAAAGCAAAAAATAACCATGGAGTTATCCTTTGCCATTTCAAATATGTTAGGATTCTATTGAAAGTATTTTAGAGATAGTTATTAACCTGCCCTCTACTTTTCCCTTTTTCTTAATATAAACTACATCTCTTATTACATTTCTAATCAAGATATTTACATCAAATACTGGATCAGAGGGCCAAGGACTTTTCATAAATGCTTCCTTGTCTAGTAGAAGAATAAATGGTCAACATGTCAGCTTGGCTCCAATTTCTTGGGAATTAATAATTGTTCTAAAAAATGACTACTCTTGTTTGAATCTAGAACTATATTTAAGCTTTGAAAATTAATTTTCCTCCAAAGTGATCTTGGAAAGGTCCTTAATAAAGGCTTTTCTATATCTCCTCCACTAGAATGAATGGCTTGTATGTTGAAAAGTATAGCAGATCTCCCTTTTGAAAAGCCTGATCATCCCATTGTCACCAAGAGCTCCTCCTAAATTAGACCCAAAACAACATTGAGTACTTAATTATGATCCAACCTGAGAAATTTTGATTGACACTACAACTCAAGAGTGTGCTAATAGGATTCATCATTCTTTCATTGAATAAGTATATTGTTTTTGAATTTGTCATTTGTGCTTGTAGTATGTGGTACTGACCTTGTTTCACGTAAAAGGGTTTTTATTCTTGGACTATGACAATGCTAGTAAGATTTAGGCCTTTTGTAATATTTGTACCCCATGATCATTTTTTCAAGATGTATGTCCTGTGTGGAAAGAAATAAGCATTTAGTTATTACCTCCTAAACTAAAGCATTGTTTCTTTTATTAGGTGCCATGTAATGTCATCTACAAATTGAGGATGAATGAGACGTAATACCCTATCCATCCCCGTAGGCTATAGTCCTCCATAAAGGGTAAAAAACCCCAAAATACTCATTGTTGGGCAATTTTTGGGGAAACTGGGCTTAAAAAACCCAAATTTGGGGTTTGGAGTAAGGTTTACTCAATCGATTAAGAATATGAAACCCCTCTGGAAAATCTATAAATAAAGAAGGATTGAATTCATTTTGGATCACCAAGTGTGGATTAATTTATTTGTTCTTGAGCATTAGGTCTGATAGTTTTTGACCCCTTCTATCTCTTGTCAATTTCAGTGGTGAAAGATTCCACCCTAGTTGACATTCCCTTATTATCTCTCTATTTGGGCACAAGGGTCTCTGGTTGGTCAATGAATTCTGTTGGATATTGGTCTCTTGTCTTTTTTTTCTAGGCATAAGATTTCTATTAAAGGTGAATGAATTTGGAGGATAATGCATGATAGCTTAGTTCTGTTTGGCATACACCTCTCTTGAAGGAAGCAACAAAGTTTCTGAGTCCTTAATATCTTGTTCTGGGAAAAGTGTTGGCATTATGATACAGGTGTTGTCCATGATGGCAACTTACTAAGATGACAGATCACAACTCGGGCTCACAGAATGAAGAAAAAGAGATATACAGAGGTTACCCTTGATAAAGCCGCATATACACGCGGGTTAGTTGACCAAAAGGTGCGTATACGTATACACGCACTTTCATGCAAGGGAAGGCGCGTACATTGGGATTTGGTCCATAGTATTTGGACCATGGTATTGTGATCCATGGTATTGGTCCAAGGTAACTTGTCCGACGTGTTGACCCCAGGTATTTGGTCCAAGGTATTGGTTCTAAGTGGTTTTGGACCATGGTATTGAGTAAGGCCTAAGACTATAAAAGGAGGATAAGATCATTAGGCAGACACACATAGAAAGTTTTGAATATCTGATGAAGTATGAGATCTAGTATGCAGGTTATGGGTTCATGATGCTTTGCTTGATCTGAGCCAAGGAGGAATCTCAGTGGTTGATGGAGAACAAGATCTAAGGATAGATTGGGATCTAATGGCTTGGAATGAATCATCTCTATACAGTTTGATCATGCTTATTCTAGATTTGTATAATGACACATGTAATGTTCTGTAGATATTATGATCTAGGTATAACTCAAGTTTGGAATAGCTGCAAATCATGAATGAATATTTATAGATGTATACGCTGGTTGACTTTGATAAAAGCGCGTACATACGCAGGTTAGATACATCTAAATAGCGTATACCATATAAACTATGATGTTTGAAGTTACAGGTGGTTCTGGTTGTTGATGCAAAGTCTGAGTTCTGGTGACTATTTACTAGTGTCAGTATTCTGCATATCCAGATTGGTTGATTATGTTTAGCTTCAATGTTGATGGATGAGATCTATAATGGATCAGGATCATAATGACGTATATTTATGTGATCTGATGGACTAGATCTAGTTTCTAACATGTGTATTATCCTTGTATATGTAATGATCTGGGTATGTTTGAAGTCAGGAAGTGCAGCGAAGTTATAAATAAGTAATTGATGACATATACGCTGGTTCACTTTGGTGAAGTTGCGTATACACACTGGTTCGGATCTTCCAAGTAGCGTATGCACTCTGATGCATGATTTCTGATGATACAGTTGGTTCTGAATATTGTTGCAGAGTTCTGTGTTCTGGTGACTGCATTTTATTGACAGGGTTTTAGTGATTCAGTATTGGGTGATTCAAAGATTGATGATGCAAGTGGTGATTGATTTTGTGCTTCAATGATATTGATGGGTCCATTATGAAAATTGGATGAAACGTGGCCTTCAGATTATGATATTGTGCTTCAAGAGTATCCAGTATGAAAATTTATGAAATGTGGTACCTGGAGGAAGAAAGAGAAGGTTGTAGCCTTTTGTAGGTCAGCACCTACGTACTAGTACATCAGCTAGTACAAGAGAAAAGTGGGTTGTAGCTCCCTTCGAGGGGAAGCTGGAGAATGAGAGAAGGTTGTAGCCTTCTGTAGGTCGACACCTATGTACTAGTACATGAGCTAGTACAAGAGCTAAGGGGGTTGTAGCTCCCTTCCAGGAGAAGCTGGAGAACGAGAGAAGGCTGTAGCCTTCTACAGGTAGAAGCCTGCATACTGGTATAAGATTGCTCTAGTACAGAAATATTGTAAAAAAAAGTTTCTTATTAAAGGAAGATAGAGACAAATTGCAGCAGGTGGTTTTCACCCACATTGGGTTTCCACCTTACATCATGGTGTTCATGTGTGCTTCTTGTGTATGATGATATGTTCTATTTTACTGCACCTGTTTACTGTTCATATGGTTAATGAAGTTCTGATGCACTAACTAAAGATCAACATTTATTGGATTAACTGAAACATAAGTTTACTGGATATATGCTAGTTGCGTGTACACGCGGGTTCCCTTAACTAAAGTAGCATATATAAATCTAAGTATGGAAATGAAAAAGTTATTGATTTGCTAATAGTGATTCACCCCCCCCCCCCTCTCGGTATTATTTCCAACAATTGGAATCAAAGCAGGTCCTTTGGTAGAAGCTTGATCGCTTGAAGGAGATCCGTAGAACAATGGGATAGAAGCTAAAGAAGAAAGCACCTCAGAAGAAGAAGAAGACATCTCAGAGGAACTATGACAGTGGAAGAATCAATTGGGGAATATGTGGAAGCAACTGTTACACTAAAAAATGTCACCTTGACTACTTACAGTTAGTATGGCTCAAATCAACAGTCATGCTACCCTCTTAGGCAAGTCTCATGCCTCTGTTATCCATCTCAAACTTAAAGAAGAGAGAAAGTCTTGTAAAAACTATGTTTATCTCTGGGGTCGCAGGTTCTCTCTAGCCTTACCTGCGGGGACGCTGACCATGTTCACAAAATCTGCATCCATGGACGCTCTGTATGTTAAGGGACAGGTGCGTCCCTCTGTAAAAGGCAAAATGCGCGAGTTTTATCTTGAAAAAGTTACTTGTGGTTACTTCTAGAACATTCTAGAGGTCGGTTTGATGAAATGGATGCGCCTCCAGTTGGTTCATGTATCTCTATTAAGGGGGAACTTATCCCATCAATAAGGGAGCTATCCCACCCAAAGAGGGGGATGATCCCATTGATAGTGGACCTGAATAACCTCTTTACAGCACTATAAATAAAGGCATTGAGCCAGAAGGAGAGGAGGTTGGAGCTATACATTTTCTTTGGGTAAATGCTGCAGGATTTAGGTCTTCCATTAGAGCCTTTGTGAGGAGAGATTGTCTTCACTTGATTCTACTTGGGAGAGGGTGAGCTTTGTCAAAGTAGAGGAAAACCCTTGATGGACCCTGGGAGGAACTTGCACAACACCAAGGCCAGGTTGTAAGAGTTTCTCTGTTTCGTTATTAATACAAACTGGTTTATTTTTCTCAATAGCTTGTGTTAATGAGTTATTTCATGTGTTCCTTGGTCTACATGTTGAATATATGTTTTATTATATGAAATGCAAGTGCTTGGTAATTGTTTGATTGTTTGTGGTTGCAGGAATTGACTTGAAGGAGGAGCTCATCCGGATCATCAAGAACGGACTTCAACAACAGCGTTTTGGAATAAGGTAAGCCTAAACACTTGTAGTTTTCATGTTGTAAAAGGTGTATTTAGAGAAAGATCACTCCATTTTGTCTTGTTTGTCATTAGAATGTCTTAGACTTCTAGGAAGGTCAGTCGTGTCCGCACCCTTGACAAATTCCGTGTGACAGCAACACTTCAGATTCAGAATCACTTCAGAATGAGGATGAACAAGAAAAAGAACTATCAGGTATGAATTTGTTATCCTCTAGTGATACATTTCTTCATCCATTTGAAGATGATGAAAGTGATAGCGAAACAACTGGATTTTCTCTTATGGGTGAGAAAGAAAGTGTAAAACTTCAGTGTCCTAAATCTCATACGCAATTTTCATAAAGGGAATTCGTGTATATACACGAGTTAGGTACTGCACAGTCACGTATATGTTAGTTTGAGGAAAAGCAATGGGACAGGCTCAGGAAAAAGGGTCTGATATGATTCAGTCCATTATTTTATTTGTTTGATAATGGTTACAATCTGCTGATGATGTGTGTAAATGTCTTGATACTTGTAAGATGTTTAAAAATGTTTTGATCCTAAATTAATGATTATGACGCCTAGATACTTCTTTCTAATATATGCATGATCATATCTGACAGTAAGCAAGATGGCACAGGTTCAGGGGGAGCACATGCTTTTAATAATGCATTGTTGGCATTATGGTTAGTAGTTCTTGGTGATGATGCTTATATGGCTAAATGATACATCTTGCTATGATATGGTTATGAGTTTTCCATGACAAAATCTCATATGATTCTTGGGGTTACATAGTTGGTGTTCAGATCAGATTTGTGGTTGATTCTCTGATAATGCATATATGTTGCTTAAGGATAAGGAGAAGTACAAAGCTTGAATACACAACTTCATTACCTGGTGATGAGTCACTCATATGCTGCTACCATATTATGCATAAAGATCATATAATACAGTTATGATGCATGCTTCCTATATTTCTTGGCTCTCACATGATTGAGGATTGTTGCTGTTGATGATATCAAGAAGTCTTGACAAAAGATCTTGAGCTCAAGGTTTGCTAGATACATAGTGATATATACAGTATGCTAGATACATGAAGTTGCAATGTTGGTTGGCCGAGATAATGGAGTTATTGTAGATCACATGAAGACATAACTCTTTGAAGACATGATGATGATGAGTTCTTACCTATATTGATACTCACATATGTTGATTGATGCTTATTAGATGTGGGATGTTCCCGAGTAATGGTACATGGATGGTATAAAAGATCATGCAGATCTTGATGATGATGTTATGGCTATGATGTTATAATGTGAATGATTTTGTATGATATATGCAGAATTGATTCATGGAAGGTTATGGCAATGCTCAAGATCAAGAGGATGAATTGATGCAGACAAACCTTGTCACAAGTTGATGTTATCTACACTAATGGATAAATACAGGTTGTCGGTCTGAATGATGATTGACAGATGTTGTTGATGTTAGTTGCTGATGATTGTCATAGTCTTGTCTTAGATATTTAGTCTCTATGTCATGTATTTCTTTTATTATCAAGGTCATGTAATGACCTATCTTGTTTCCCCACTATGCCTAGGATGGATGATGTAATGTTCTTGTTTTATCATGTATAAGATTTTGGTGTATCCCCACTTAGTTGGGAGATGGATGTATGTATGAGTCCTTGGTGATAGGAAGCTCAATTATGATGTATAGAGTCATGTTCTTCTTGTAGAACATCTTTTTGACCTTGTTTACAGTCAGGAGGAGCATGAACAACACACTTCAGCAAAGCAGACATTTCAGGATACACTCAAAGGGAGCATGGACAGATTGTTACATCTTGGCATATACAAAGGGCGAGCTCAATCATAGATTTCAGCAAGTACTCAGGGGGAGTATGGATAGTAGAATGTATATCAAAATCTGCCCTTTGCCCTTGATATCAAAGGGGGAGAGTGACTTGGTGTTGTTGTTGCCATCAAGTCCAAAGGGGGATATTGTTAGCATTATGATGAATGTGTTGTACTTGATGGCAACCCACTTGTAGCAGAACAACTCACTTATATATAACTAGATGAATCTACAGAAGAGATATCAGATGTGACAGAATACATGACAGCTCAAAGGAATCAGTTCAGATGTAATGTACAATGACAACTCATTAAGATGACAGTTCTCAGTATGGCAAGTTAACTTTGCCATCAAGTCCAAAGGGGGAGATTGTTGGCATTATGATACAGGTGTTGTCCTTGATGGCAACTTACTAAGATGACATATCACATCTTAGGCTCAAAGAATCAAGAAAAAGAGATATATGCAGGTTACCCTTGATAAAGCCATGTATACACACAAGTTAGCCGACCAAAAGGTGCGTATACGTATAAACACACTTTCATGCAAGGGAAGGCGCATACATTGGGCTTTGGTCCATGGTATTTGGACCATGGTATTGTGATCCATGGTATTGGTCCAAGGTATCTTGTCCGACGTGTTGACCCCAGGTATTTGGTCCAAGGTATTGGTTCTAAGTGGTTTTGGACCATGGTATTGAGTAAGGCCTAAGACTATAAAAGGAAGAGAAGATCATTAAGTAGATACACACAAAAAGTTCTGAATATATGATGAAGTATGAGATCTAGTATGCAGGTTATGGGTTCATGATGCTTTGCTTGATCTAAGCCAAGGAGGAATCTCAACGGTTGATGGAGAACAAGATCTAAGGATAGATCGGGATCTAATGGCTTGGAATGAATCATCTCTATATGGTTTGATCATGCTTATTCTAGATCTGTATACTGACACATGTAATGTTCTATAAATATTATGATCTGGGTATAACTCAAGTTTGGAATAGCTGCAAATCATGAATGAATATTTACAGATGTATACGCTGGTTGACTTTGATAAAAGCGCGTACATACGCAGGTTAGATACATCTGAATAGCATATACCATATAAACTATGATGTTTGAAGTTACAGGTGGTTCTGGTTGTTGATGCAAAGTCTGAGTTCTGCTGACTGTTTACTGGTGTCAGTATTCTGCATATCCAGATTGGTTGATTGTGTTTAGCTTCAATGTTGATGGATGAGATCTATAATGGATCAGGATCATAATGACTTATATTTTTGTGATTTGATGGACTAGATCTGGTTGCTAACATACGTATTATCCTTGTATACGTAATGATCTGGGTATGTCTGAAGTCAGGAAGTGCAGCGAAGTTATAAATAAGTAATTGATGACATATACACTGGTTCGCTTTGGTGAAGTTACATATACATGCTAGTTCGGCTCTTCCAAGTAGCATATGCACTCTGATGCATGATTTCTGATGATACAGTTGGTTCTGAATATTGTTGCAGAGTTCTGTGTTCTTCTCTGTGTTCTGGTGACTGCATTTTATTGACAGGGTTTCAATGATTCAATATTGGGTGATTCAGAGATTGATGATGCAAGTGGTGATTGATTTTGTGCTTCAATGATATTGATGGGTCCATTATGAAAATTGGATGAAATGTGGCCTTTAGATTATGGTATTGTGCTTCAGGAGTATCCAGTCTGAAAATTTATGAAACATGGTATCTGGAGGAAGAAAGAGAAGGTTGTAGCCTTCTATAGGTCAGCACCTACATACTAGTACATCAGCTAGTACAAGAGCAAAGGGGGTTGTATCTCCCTTCCAGGGGAAGCTGGAGAATGAGAGAAGGTTGTAGCCTTCTGTAGGTCGGCACCTACATACTAGTACATGAGCTAGTACAAGAGCTAAGGGGGTTGTAGCTCCCTTCCAGGAGAAGCTGGAGAATTAGAGAAGGTTGTAGCCTTCTGTAGGTAGAAGCATGCGTCCTGGTATAAGACTGATCTAGTACAGAAATATTGTAAAAAGAAGTTTCTTATTAAAGGAAGATAGAGACGAATTGCAGCAGGTGGTTTTCACCCACATTGGGTTTCCACCTTACATCATGGTGTTCATGTGTGCTTCTTTTGTATGATGATCTATTCTATTTTACTGCACCTGTTTACTGTTCATATGGTTAATGAAGTTCTAATGCACTAACATTTATTGGATTAACTAAATCATAAGTTTACTAGATATATGCTAGTTTCATTAGACACAGTTGCGTGTACACGCGGGTTCCCTTAACTGAAGTACTGTATATAAATTTGAGTATGGAAATGAAAAATTTATTGATTTTCTAATACAGATTCACCCCCCCCCCCCCTCTCAGTATTATTTCCAAAAAAAACCACTTACCTTAGGCAGTGGATTTATTTCTGGCACCTGGAGTAGCGAAACTCTTTGCTTTATTTAGTTTTTGCTTGCACAGTTAAAAGGAGAACTTCCCTAGTTATGAATTCTCAGCCTTAGCTAAGGAAGCATGTTTTCATATCTCATATCATATTCAGTAGAGGTAGACTTTAATTGTCTTGTCTATCCATGCAAGGAAGGTGCATTAGGATTAGGAGTTAAGAAAGTTGAGACATTGTTGTGCATGTTTCCAGATTCATTATACCTTCTAGACTAAAGGAAAAGTGAATAGTAGTGTTTGAAACTTTTAGTTATTTCCTGTTTCAAAGAGTAATAAATAGTGATCTGATTTGAGTTTCAAATCTGTGTACCTGCTGTTACTTTCTTCAGTGGAATGTGCTTCCCTATTTAGAACAAGGGGTTTTTCTGCAATATCTAGCCTCCAAAGCTTCCTCAATGCAAACTAAATATCAAATCATGCCCTTATACTCCAAAGCATCTAATTAGGCATCACCCTAGAGAAGCTCCAAAGTATACCAATGAGATTTGACAGGCCAACTCCAACGCCATGTCACCATACAAGTGTTGACATCACTGCTACAAAAATTACTCTGAAGTGTTGCATCCTACACCAATTCCTAAGATGGATGCCTAAATGGGTTCTATAATGAGGCTCAATATTCACTGCCACATTTAAGACTTTTCAAAGGGATTGGTCCCTTTAAACCATACTAATTTTTACACTTTCACAATTTGGCCTTGTTCCTATCAATTTATATTTTGTATTGAAAAGTCAGTCCCATTTTACCTATTTTTTAACTTTAGGAACAATTATAGGTCAGTTGCAGCAAAATGTCAACAAATTTGTGGGTTAGGTTGGAATTTCTCCAAATACTATCACACATGTATATATAATCACACATTTTCCTTTTTAGATCTTGATTGGTTGAACAAAAAGGTCCGTTGCCTATGTAATTTTGTCCCATACGTCCACATCGACACTCATAGATAACAATCTTCTTAATTTTTCATCTATGTGCACATCAAGGTTCCTTTTGGTTGCTATTTTTGATGGAGCAACCTCTAACAGTACACCTTTTACCACAAAGATGTTGTTGTTGGATAGAAATCTCCAGAGGAGTCTTACACTAGACATATAAATGGCTATTGTATATCACAATAATATGAATTAACATATGGATATGTGGCAGACCCTAAACTCTGTGCATTCAATCCATTACTTTTTCTTTCATGGCAGATTTCGTTCTGCATAGTAGATGTGTTGTGGCACTTGAGTGTGTTCGCATCAAAAGTTCTGAGGCCAAGCCTAGATTCTCATGTGTCATGGAAATTCAACATATGCCTTGTTCACCTAAGAACTACTTGTAACTCATCTTAAAGTACTCATGTACAATCTCAACTCATCCTACTTAACAAGTTACGAAGACAAGGCTCATCACATCCAACCTTGGTCTAAAACAATTAAGCAACACAATTTACATCTTGACATGCCATAGCACCTGACATGTCTTAGAATGCCTTGGCACTATGTGACATGCATTAACATCCCCTACATTCCTTGGCATGCTTTGACACTCCCTAGCACACCGTGGCACTTCCTGACATGCCTTGGTATTTTAGCATACCTTGGCATTGCCTAGCATATAACCTTGTCACTCCCTCCTTAACACACCTAGAACTCATTGAAACTCCCTCTCACACACTCTTATTCATTCATTTCCATGCATTTTGACCTAGTTCTTCCTTATGTTTCCCTGACACCCCCTAACACTCCCTAGCTCACCCTAGCACCTAACACATCTTGGCCTACTGCCTTAACACTCTAGCATTCCTTGGCACTACATAGTATACCTTGTCACTCTCTCCTTAGCACACCTAGAGATCGCTGACACTCTTGGTCACAAACTCTTATTCATTCATTTCCATGCATTTTTACCTAGTGCTCCCTTGTGTTTCCCTAACACTCCTTATCACTCCTTGACACGTGTTGTTACACCCTAGCACCTATGACATCTTGGCATGTTGCCCTAGCCTCTAGCATGCCTTAACACTGCCTAGCATACCTTGTCAATTTTTCCTTAGCACACCTGGAACTCACTGAAACTTCTAATCACAAACTCTTATTTGTTCATTTCCATTCATTTTGACATAGTTCTCCCTTGTGTTTCCCTGGAACTCCCAGCTAACACTTCCTTGCACGCGTTGGCACATCTTGGCCACATGTCGCCCTATAACTCTAGCATTCCTTAGCATTGCCAAGCATGCCTTGTAAATCCTCCTTAACACACTTGGAACTCACTGACACTCCATGCCACACACTCTTATTCCTTCATTTCCATGCATTATGACCTAGTGCTCCCTTGTGTTTCCCTAGCACTCCCTAACACTCCTTGGCACACATTGGCACACCATGGAACTTGTCACATCTTAGTAGGCTTTCCTAGCACTCTATCGTCTATTGGCACTACTTATCATATGTTGTCACTCCCTCCTTAGCACACCTATAATGTGTTAACACTCCATATCATACATTCACATTCATTCATTTACATGTAATTGAAACGAGTCCTCCCTTATGTTTCCTTGCCAATTCCTACAATGTGTTGGTGCCACATCCTAGAACCTAGCACACATTGGCATGCCTTAGCACTTGGCATGTCTTGACATGCCTAAAATTCCTTGGAACTTTATAACATGTGTTAGCACTTCCTAAAATTCCTACACACCTTGGCACTCCTTAGTTTTCATGCCCTCATAGATAACCTTGCTTTTTTTGTGACTTGGGAACCCAACCAAGTCATTGAAAAAATAGTGTTGTGCCTAGACAAAAGTCTCCCTTTGTCTCAAACTACTTTTTCCATCCTCTTATCACAATCGTAGGCTTTCCTCCTACATTTTCTAATATGAAATTATCCTAACACACTCCATCCATGGGACACCTAGAATTCACTGACAATCCCTGGCATAATCTCGTATTCATTCATTTCCATGCACTTTGACATAGTTCTCCCTTGTGATTCCCTGACACTCCCAAACACTCCTTAACATGCCTTGACACTATCTGGCATATGTCAGCACACCTTTTCATTCCTTGGCACACCATGGCACTCCTTAATTATCATGCCCTCATAACTACCCTTATTTTATTTTAGACTTAGGAACCCAACCAAGTCCTGCCTCGACTACAACAACTTTACCAAGTTACATTTACTACAACTAGACTATGCCTTGTTCCCCTAATGGACTATAAATCATCTTAGGTTTCTCATGCCCAATATTAACTCATGGCACTTAACAAGTTACCAAGTCAAGGTTCACATCCAACTGTGCCCATAAAACAACTAAGCAACATAGTTTACATCTTCACATGCCATAACATCTGGCATGTATAACAATCCATTGGCACTACATGGCACACATTATCATCCCCTGCATTCCTTGGCATGATTTTCCACTCCCTAATAGACCCTACCACTCCCTAACATGCCCTGACACTCTAGCATGCCTTGGCACTACCTAGCATATAACCTTGTCACTCCCTCCTTAACACAATTGGAACTTGTTGACACTCCCTATCACACACTCTTATCCATTCATTTCCATGAAATTTGAACTAGTTCTCCCTTGTGTTCTCGTGGCACTCCCTGACACACATTGGCACACCCTAGGACTTGGCACATCTTGGCATGTTGCCCTGGCACTCTAGCATTCCTTGGAACTACCTAGCATACCTTGTCACTCCCTCCTTAGCACACCTAGAATTCATTGACAATCCCTGTCACACACTCTTATTCATTCATTTCCATGCATTTGAAACTAGTGCTCCCTTGTTTTTCCCTGACACTCCATAACTCTCCCTAGCATGCATTGGCACACCTTAGCACCTAGCACATCTTGTCATGTTTCCCTAGCCTCTAGAATGCCTTAGCACTACCTAGCATACCTTGTCACCCCCTCCTTTGCACACCCTTAAATCACTGAAACTTCCTGTCACAAACTCTTAATCGTTCATTTGCATGCATTATTTTCACCTAGTGCTCCCTTGTGTTTCCCTTACGCTCCCTAACACTTCCTAGCACTATTTGGCACACCTTGGCACCTAGCACATATTGTCTTCATGTCGTTCTAGCACACTAGAATGACTTAGTGCTGCTTAGCATACCATGTCACTCCCCTCTTACCACACCTGGAACTCATTAACACTCCATGTCACACACTCTTATTCATTCATTTCCATGCATTTTGATCTAGTGCTCCCTTGTGTTTCTGTAGCACTCGCTAACACTCATCACACATTGGCACACCTAACTGCAATGAGTTTCACTAATAGTCAATCCAAAACCCTTCCAGAGTCTAGCCAGTTACTTGTTCTTCACTAAGATATTAGGGTTAGGTTTATTGTATAGTGTTCAGTGTGAAAATATTAATAGGTGTTTTTATTGCATTACTTGGAAGGTGGCTAAGCCACGAGCATGACGATAAGGTTCTTGAATCTTAGATTGTAAAACTAACCAACAAATATATGACTATAAGAAATTTGGGAAATTGTAGTTCTCTAAAGAGATTCATGGTAGTGATTTTCCCATTACGCTAGACCCGAGAACTCGATTGTTAATTAGATGTAGAGAAGTGGTATTTTCATGTCGTAAATGTCAAATGTACAGTTCACCAACATGATGGAGGCTTACCTCTAACATTATAATTTAGTTTGTTATCTCCATGGTGCAAACCCCACGATGTCCAAGTGTGACACCCTTCTTGCAACAACACCCTTCAAGTAGTTACCCAGTGACTTCCTTACCTTTGATTGCCCTCTCCTCATCTTGTTCACTCTCAGTTCCTTCTCCCTTACTCTACTCTCACTATGTTCTTTTACTTCCTATTCTCCTTATCCCAATTTCTCTTCTCTTTCTACTTCTCACCCCATCCTTCTAGTTAGTTAGGGCTTGGCTAATTGGATTTTCCATTTCCTGCCATTTGGCCTTCCATTTTCTCCCCATCTGTCATTTTACCTCTTCCTAGGTCTGTTCTAGAATCGACAAGGTGCGAGGGAGGAGAAAAATCCATTCATGTGTCCTAATAGGTTGCCAAATATCCCCCGCCCTCGTTCATTGCATCAAGGCCTATAAATATTATGCCCGTGAATGTCTATGAGTCTCTTCTTAGGTCTTGGGTCGAATTATTTTTTCTCTTTCAACTATATGAGTCGAGCTATATGCTCTTTAACCTTCCCATTAATAGAGTTCCTTATACTTGTATCATGCCCTAGGTATAAAGACATATGTATAGGTTATTATGGTATATGTTGAACTTTGGTTATTACCCTCACCTTGAAGTCATTGAGGTTCCATCTAACTCCCCCTAGTTAATACAAGGTTCATTGAGTTAGAAAAATGTGCCATCAATAATTATAAGTGGTTACCTTAAGGAAGGACCATTGGTTGAAGCCTCATCAATGGAGATTGGGTCGATGGTTAGGGTTTTGATTCAGTTAGACACTATTCACTATTATATTTGTGGGCATAGAGTAATTATGATCTTCCCCATGTACACAAGGATAACTGAGAAGTGTTTCCCATAATCATGCAAGTGGAACTTCAACATGTACATCAGGGTAACCACAAAATATTTATCATATTTATACAATGCAAGGTGATAGGAAAATATTTACATTATATACGTGAATGTACTAAGATCAGGACCATTAGCATCATATCTACATATTTACCACAAGACGAGGGTCATTACAACCCCTTAAAAATAGCCATAAGGCCTTCCTCTTTTGCAGCTCCTTGACCACAAGGGTTTAATTGAAAAACACATAGTTCCTTTAAAGATTTGTAGGTTGAGGGAGCCACTTCAAGCCCTTGAAATAATTTCAATTTTTTACAATAATAACTCCATTATGCACGCTCCTCATCTTAGAGTTGGGTAGAGAGGAAGAATACTTGATTTATGCCAACCTTGTAAATGAAAAACTTTGCCTACTCATTGGTTGGACTCCCCACCACTAATTGACACCACTAACACACACCAAAAGTCCAAGATACCCATAATATGTGCCCTACACCCAAGGGCTTAAACTACACCTCCATAAAATGTACCTTCAACTTTAGATGTCCCAAAACAGTAATATCCTAATCCTAGCCTATTTGTTAGATTTTTGTAACTTTCTCCTTAACTAACATTTGTTTTTAACTATTTAATCCACTTATCATATACTCTCTCTTTTTTGCACCCACCTAGTATACAAGAACACTTATGTTTTTAATACAACCAAGTTAAGAGGGCATGTTTCTTTCTTACACTTAAATGTTTTCAATACAACCAAGTTAAGAGCGCGCGTTTCCTTTTCAAATTCCAAAAGTATAACATGTCTATCTCTATAAACTAACAACAAAATCATTGCATAAAAAAGGTAAGATTAAAATTAAATTAAAATTAGATTATTATTATTATGATAAATACACCAAATATGGAAAAAATGTTTTCAAACACAACCATAAAAAAAAGTGTTAGTTTATCAAATACAACTACAAACTTATTAAGCCAGCCTAGATCCATCTTAACCCAGATCTATCAAGTACCGAGAGGGATCCAATCTCTCAATGTGAAAACCTCTTTTTTGGCACTTGATAGATCCAGGTTAAGATGGATCTAGGCTAGTTATATAATACTATATAATATCTATATTTGTATCTATGTGTCTCTTTCTTATTCCCTCTCTCTATCTCACCCCCCAAACATACACACTCTCTCTCCATATCTATCTCTCTCTCCCTCCCTCTTCCTCTCTACCTCTCTCTCTTCCCTCTATCTCTCCTCTCTCCATTGCTCCCTTGTCACTCCCTCTCTCTCTACCTTTCTCCCTCTATGTCTTTCTTCTTCCTTCCCTCTCTCTCCCCCTCCAACTTCATCTCTCTCTCCTCTCTCTTAGTCCTCTCTCTCCCTTTCTCTCTCACCTCCCTCTGTCCCCCCCCCATCACTCTCTCTCTCTCTCCCCCCTCCATCTTTGTGCCTCCATCTCTCTCTTTCCCTTCTCTCCCTATCTTTATCCCCACCTATTCTCTCTCTTCCCTCCTCTCTTCTCTCCCTCTCTCTCTATCCATCTATCCCTTGTCACTCCCTCTCTCTCTCCACCTCTATCTCCCTATGCCTTAGTTCTTTCCTCCCTCTCTCTCCCCCTCCAACTCCATATCTCTCTCCCCCCCTCTCTTCTTCTCTCTCTCCCCCTCCAACTCCATATCTCTCTCCCCCCTCTCTTCTTCTCTCTCTTCCCTCTCTCTCTTCCTACCTCCTTCTCTCCGTCTCCCCCCATCACTCTCTCTCTCTCTCTCTCCATCTTTGTCACTATCTCCCTCCCACTATCTTCCCTTCACTGTGCTTGCTATCATCACTTGGATCCTTAGTTAAGATAGATCTATGTTGGTTCTTACTAATATTTGTATTATATAAATTTCACATCTTTAAATACAAAAGTATTTTCATTTTTTATTTTATTAAAACCTTGATTTAATTTATATGGGAATAATTTTAGTAGTTGTGAGGATAGAGGGTTTATATATATCTCAAAATGAATTACAACCATTTTCCTATTAGCTTCAAATAAAAAATGTTATAAAATTAAATTAAAATAAAATATTTTTATTCTGAAATAAGTTATGGTTTTTGGGCATGTGGTATTGATAAGCCATGGTATTGGCCCATGGTATTGTAACAAAACCTATTTATAAGTTAATAATATCCATGGTAAAGTGGGGGTGAATATCGATGGTTAAAAATCTTGTCATATTGTTATAAAATATTTAGACTGTGAAATAAGATATGAATTTTTGGCATGTGGTATTAATAAGCCATGGTATTAGCCCATGCTATTGTAACAAAGCCTATTCACAAGTTCATAATATCAATGACAAAGCAAGGGTGAATATCTATGATTAAGAATCCTATCATATTCTTATAAAATATTTTGATTTTGAAATAAGTTATGTTTTTTGGGCATGTGATATTGATAAGCCATGGTATTGGCCCATGGTATTGTAACAAAGTCTATTTCCAAGTTAATAATATCCATGGTAAAGTGAGAATGAATATCCATGGTTAAGAATATTTTCATATTGTTATAAAATATTTTGATTGTGAAATAAGTTATGTTTTCAGAGCGTGTGGTATCGATAAGCCATAGTATTGGCCCATGGTATTATAACAAAACCAATTTTTTACAAGTTAATAATATCCACTATAAAGTGGGGGGTGAATATCCATGGTTAAGAATCTTGTCATATTGTTATAAAATATTTTGGTTGTGAAATAAGTTATGGTTTTTGGGCTTGAGGTATTGATAAGCCATGGTATTGGTTCATGGTATTGCAACAAAACATATTCACAAGTTAATAACAAAATCAAAATATAACAAATTGAATTTTATTATTTTTATTATTAAGTGAGCCAACATTTAGATTTTTGCACTCATCCCCATACTTTTGACTTTTATTATTATTATTACTATTATTATTTAACTAATCCCATATATAAAATTGTTTACATACTTACATTACACCTACACATCTACTCTATACTCTATAAATATTGTATTTATTGTTTTTTAGGGAGGGAAATTTTAACATTTTTGAAAAAATTCAGCATTAATTTTGATGTAACAAAGCCCTCCCAATTCAAATCTTCATTTAGTATATTTTCACTTTTCATAGGGTAGAGGGAAAACGATTAGATATTTTCACTTTTCATAGGGCGGGAGGGAAAACAAGGTTGAAGAGAGTTGTGAATTAAATTTTCACTTTTCATAAGGTGGAGGGAAAATGAGTAGCATATTTTCACTTTTCATAGGGCGGGAGGGAAAATGAGAATGAAGAGAGTTGTGAATTAAGGTTTTACTAGTAGCAGACTGATATCAAACCCCACAATTGGATCTTCAATCCATTAATGGTGCCCAGGTATGTCATTTCTAACCTCGCTGCATTTCCACCCCACTTTTAGTCTTCTTCCACACATTGGATCTTCAATCCATTAATGGCGCCCAGGTATGTTTCATTTCTAACCTTGTTGCATTTCCACCCCACTTTTAGTCTTCCTCCACACAGGGAGGAGTACACACACCTCAGATATCTGGTTCAAAATTCACTATTTTTTTCATCCTTTCTTTTAAGTTTACGAGTAGCATATTTTCACCTTTCATAGGGCGGGATAAAAAACGAGATTGAAGAGAGTTGTGAGTTAAGGTTTTACCAGTAGCAGACTGATATTGAACCCCACAATTGGATCTTCAATCCATTAATGATGCCTAGGAATGTTTCATTTCTAACCTCACTGCATTTCCACCCCACTTTTAGTCTGCTTCCACATAGGAAGGAGTACACACACCTTAGATCTCTAGTTCAAAATTCACTATTTTTTCATCCTTGCTTTTAAGTTTATGCTTTAATCTACGTGCTGCACTTCGTTACTAGGGATGGCATTGGCATTTGATGACTTTGGGAAGCCATTTATTATAATAAAGAAGCAGGGGTAGAAGACCCAAATGAGAGGCTTAGATGTTCAAAATTTCTAACATTGTGGTCACCAGGGCTGTTATGAGAATACTGCGCACCTCACTGGACTCCAATGGAATAAAAATGACGCTCTAGAACCCTTGTGGTGATGTCATCATCAGTAAGATCTTATTCTTTTTATTCATTCTCTATTTCTGGATCACTGAAACCGCCCTTAAATTATGAAAATTAGTAGAATTTATTTTAAAACTTGTATGATTCATAACTAAAAATTACTTAAATTTTCTGTAAAGACTGAAATAAACCATTAAATTATGAAAATTAGTAGAATTTACTTTAAAAATTATATGATTCATAACTAAAAATTACTTAAATTTTCTGTAAAGACTGAAATAAGCCAATACTCTGGGATCTAATCAGTCTTTTTCACTGAGGCCCACCAAGCTAGATGCTCTACATATGTCAACGCCTTCCTACTAAAGCTCTTAAAATTGGTGAATGTGTTCAGATGTCGTTACTCTGGGATCTTCTCACTCTTTATCATTGAGGCCCATCGAGCTAGATGCTCTACATATGTCGACGCCTTCCTACTAAAGCTCTTAAAATTGGTGAATGCGTTCAGATGTCATTTGGATCATTGGACGTCTAATGTGCATTAAGGGCATTTCAGCCCCTAGATTTATATGTGCCATATTCCATCATGTTGGTTCTATTTATAGGTGCATTTAGGTTTTCGTTGTGGGTAGTTCTCCTATTTAATAGGAGCTATATTTTTAGGGCCTGCATGTCAAACATAGCTACATGGAATTTGTCCATGCATGTGGTACTTTAGTTTACCACCCAAATTTACACAAAAATTAAACCCAAATTCACACAAATTTACGAAGTAACTGAACTAAATTGTTTCTATTATTAATTATTTACTATTGACAGGCATGAAGCTATGGGTTTATGCAACCTAAATACACACAACCATTCCATTAATCACGAATCCATAAATCACAAATGCGGCTAACACAAGCAGTTAGAGAGGCAACCTAAAAATTAATTCAGCAATGAAATAAACCATAAAAAATTAGTAATAATTCAATACAATTCATATATACATTTAGGAATACTTATCTATCTAGAATTGTTCAACAATTAGTTGCAGAAGAGGGAAGTAAGATCACAACCATATAACTAAAGATCAATCACAGTTCATATTTTACTCAATCACTGGCTTCATCATTGACATTAGCACTATTTCACTTGATCACAGGATCCATTGTTAGTAATATCTTTGTTTGACAATAGACCACACATAAGGGTATGTAGGCGTATTGTCTTATTGTCCATAAGCATACCTGAAATATAATCTCTTCATGAGTATAATTGATGGCCTTTACTATATTGGAGCTAAGAAGTTGCTAAATTGAAGATTAATTTTTGCAAAGGATAGTGAGTAATTTCACTGCCCCTTTTTTTATAAATCTTCCTCCCAGACCTGTCATGAGTATAATTGATGGCCTTTACTATATTGGAGCTAAGCATTTTCTAAATTGAAGATTAATTTTTGCAAAGAATAGTGAGTAATTTCAGTGCCTTTTTTTTATAAATCTTCCTCCTAGACCTATCTCTGAAATATAATCTCTTCATGAGTATAATTGAAGGCCTTTATTATATTGGAGCTAAGCAGTTGCTAAATTGAAGATTAATTTTTGCAAAGGATAGTAAGCAATTTCACTGCCTTTTTTCTTATAAATCTTCCTCCCAGACTTGTAGTTGTTTTGGATGATAGGTACATACAAAAGAACATGATACACTTCTTGTCTTCACATTATTGTTTGTCAAGTCTATGCTTCGAACAAGACATGATAGCTCTTTTGACGATACAAAAAAAAACGCTTAATACTTGGTGAATAATCTGAAGAAGTGCCTTGGTGGTGCTGTGCACAAACTTATGGACAAGAACAAGAAAGTGAAAGAGAGCTGTAAAATTAGTTAGAAAATAGATTTTCTACTAATCACTAGATGTTATAGCTCCAAATCTCACCCTTGAAATTTGTGATGTTGCATTTATGGCCTAGGGAAACCCCTCCTTCCAGACTTGGTCCAAATACTTAAAAAACAGTGTTTTACTCCATGTACGCGACATTGCCCTGAGCTAAACACGTGTGTACACGCGTCAGTGTATACCCAACCCGCATATATGTCTTAAAACACTTAAAAAAATTAAATCTCCTTAATTTCGGGTGGAGATCATGGGTTTTACCTGTTGATTACCTATTAGTGCCCGTGGCCCCAACTATTCCCAACGAATTCCCAACTAAAAAACTACTTTGGGAGAAGTATAAAAAGGCTTCAATGGGAAGGCCTTAAGAAGGAGAGAAGAGAGAGAATTACTCTGCTGAGATTATCCCTGATCAAGTCTGAAGATCCCTGTGCTTCCAGCACTTCCCCCACTACAGGAAACCCTTGTTTCCTTGAGTTTTGATGTCATTTCACTAGTTGAGATATCCTTGTGTGAGTCATGGAAGGAGCCTTTTGAAGACTTGAGATTGGACGGACCTGGAGGATGGTTCTACCTGGAGCCAGTAAGAGGAATATTCAAGTGATATCATTCCTTGCTTTGTTTTAGTTATCTACAATAAAAGAGACATTTGTCTTGTTCTCGAAATCAATCTTCTTCATGCATATGATGTTATTGTTATGGTTTACATATGAATATTTGTTTCAATGTATAATTAACCATCTTTCAATAGGTTATGAAGTTGATTTCTATATGATGCTTTGTCCATATATTGCTATGCTTCTTTGAATTGGCTATTTTGCAGGTTTAAGGATCGAGAGGAACTACAAGAGGGTTTGGACACTGGCTGGATCTACCCAAATGAAGGACCCCCAGGTGCACCTCTCTTTGCATAGTTTTCTTATTTAAGTATCATGTATACATGGAATGCCTATCTTTTACTGTAGATAACCCCTCGCTCTGCTTGGGTGTTGACCCAAAGCCCTAGGGGACTTAGTCCCTCAACAAAATTGGCGACTCCATTGGGGACAATAGTCTTGTTGTTCCTAGTTTGGGTTATTTTGTGCCAATCAGGGCTTAGCCATTGGTGTTCTTGTTGTAACTGATTTGTCTGTTCCTGTAGGAACTCAAAGTTTAAGTCTGAGCAGTTTCTTCAGACCTCTTTTTGTTTTTTCTTGTGAACTGTCATATACGCAGTTTTGTTAGGTTACAGTAGCGTATGTACGCAAGTTTCCCCATATGAACCCGCGTATACGCATGTTTCTTTGGGCTAAATCGTGTATACACGCAACTGTTTATTGACACAGTCACATATACCCTAATTTTCCAAGATTTTTTCAAGTCTTTCTGTCTCAGAAGATTTGTTTGCTAGTGTGAGTATTTCCTAAGCAGTCAGTTTTTGTTGTTAGTCTTTGGTTTTGCAGCAAGTTAACAGTTTCGAATTCTCTCCTGTTGTGGAAAGTTTTGGTCTTGTTTTGTTTTGTTGCAAGTGTCATTATTTGTGTTTTAGCACACGGGATTTCTTTCTGAGAATCTTGGATGTTCTGGTCTTCTAGAGCAAAAATATTGGTTTCAATCTTTGTGACAAACTTTATCTTTGTGATCTTCTTGCTTTGTGTCAAAACTGCATCTTGTGGCCATTTTCTTTTCTCGCTTTTTGAAAGTTGTTGAGTGACGATTTTGAAAGTTGTCTTTCTTGGTCTTTTGATCATTGTCACCAAGCTCTTTTTGCTACTTTTTGGTCGTTCAGGGCATCTTGAAACACCTATTTTGTTGAGTTTTCGCCCATATTGAGTTGATAACTTGCAAAGTGTTTTTGTTGCCTATTTTTCGGTCTTAAAGTCTTCAATAGTATTTGGAGTGCTTTTGAAAAGTTGTGTTCTTATTTTGTGAAAAAGAAAACTCCTTAAAAACTTGGTTTTTGCTTTCTTTTGCCTTGTTTTGATTTGGTTTCTTTTTTTTGCGAGTGAGTGCATTTTGTTTGCCTTAAGATTTGATTTTAGTGTTTGGAAAAAAATGAGCGTTATGAACTTATATTCTATCTAAACATCTAAGGTGGCTAATTAAAAGCGATAAACAATTTGCTTTCATTCTTTGCTTTAGAGTAATCTTAAGTTTTTTGGATCAGCATATACTCATTGCATTAGGGTAATTTGTGCATTTTTTAGGTCATCCAATAGTTTTTGTTAGTTTTTGCGAGTGTGAAGTTTGTTGAAAGAAAATAAAAAAGAAATGTATTGCTTTATTAGAAGTTCCTTAAAACCTGGTAGAAATTTATTTTCATCGAAGAACGAAACAAGTGCATTTGCATATAGTTTGGTTTTTATTAATTTCTTTTCCGTCAACAAACACCACCAATTTCATTTCCATTTATCCCTTGATTTAAGAATAGCCCATTTAAAAACAAGCGCTAAATAAAATATAATAGAACTTTTTTTTATATTTTCAATTTAGACACACCAACAAGTTTTAGGATATTTTAGGACCTTGTATTAGGCGAGTGGAGAGAAAACTCTCCAAGGCAAATTTGAACTGTCAAACATAGGAGTCTGAATAACGAGTGCAAATCCAATAGTGTTAGGGAGACCAGGAAAGCTCTGGATCTGGGAGTTAAGCACGAGGGTTTTTGAAGATAAGGAAGAGAGATACCCCCTCTACTATTTGTCGGATCTTACCTCAAGACTGTTCCACCTGGCTTCTGACACGAGTTGGTAACCTTAGTTGCTTATCCTAGGGATCTACACAGGAGGGTGCGGAGGGGAATCCCGTGGCACATGAGGTCGATATTGTATCACTCTCAGTAGTACTTCTAGAGGGCACCCTTGCGAAGCTCGGGGGTTTGCACCAGCACAGGCTAGTGTTTGGAGGTCAGCGTAACTTCCTCTGATACCTTCGCTAGTAGGCCTAGGCCATCATTATCCCAAACTATCTTCGAAAGGCCCCTACTTCACTTTCTTGTATTTTGGTGTCTGGTCCTCATCACCTGGAGCGGAAATACTTGAAAGTTGTTTTACTGGCTGATTTCTTTCAGGGACATTTTTAGTGTGTGCTCTGTGCTCCTAGTTGGCCTAGCTTTCATTTTTCTTGATTCTTTAATTAGATCTTAATAAAAATTCAAAGTGGCTAACCGATCTCCTAGATAGTCTCATAGACTTTGTGGTCTTTCACCACCAAGTTTAGAGCCTTCTCCTAGAAGGCGTAGGAGCAAACTGCTGGTGGTTTTCACCCCGTGGCAGCCAACGCATCAGAGATTGATCCTCTGCTTTGGGGCATTAGTGTTCAAGATAGGCCTGGTACTTCCGCAGAGCTAGAGAGGAACACCCTAGTTCTTTCTTGAGTTCTCTTTCAGTCAGAAGATAACATTGTGGTAGAAGAACCCTCAGAGTCGTTAGCGGCTCTGAATTCTCCTCTATCTTCTGATCATCCAAACGTATTATTATACATTGGGACTCTGATGCATAGACCGTCAAGTCCAGGTTATTTCACGCACTTACCTTCGATGACCACAGCTAGAAGCATGGCATCTACCATGAGTGCTACAACCATGCAGACTCCAACATCAGTACAAGGGGGAGGAACTATTTCCATCCCCTCTGCATCCTTATTTGGGTCTATTGCTAGCACATCCTTAGTTGGGTCTACCTCCATTCCGTCTACAAGTGGAAATTCCCAAGCCAATGCATCTAGTTCTAGATTTTTCCCGTTTGGCACTCATTCTCAAGGTATTTCGTCAACTCCGTTTAATGCCTTCGCATCCATGATGAGTGGATCAGCTTCATTTCAGGTTTTTCCTTTTAGAAGTGGTCATATACCACATTCCAACCCGATGATAAGATCTATGCCTTTTTCTTCTATAGGTTAAGGCAGTAATCCCTTTCAAGGTTGGACTAACCCTGCAGTTAGTGGCATAGGAACTGGGAATCCATTTTTCAACCAACAAGGGAATAGGTCATACTCCATAGTTAGTTCGTTTCGAATTATTCCTCCCTTAGCTACCACTTGGAATCCTTATCAGGGGTTATCGGCTCCTTATAATTCTTTAGGAGGGAACTTCGCTAGTTATGGAGGTTTTTTGGCTGGAGTTGGTCAAACTCCGAATTTTGCTAGACCACAAGGATCACCTTTTGGTTCAGTGGGTTCTGCTAGTTACTTCGAGTAGCCTGGTGCCTTTCAAAATCTAGGCCAATCTTTTCAGAACTTTGGGAACTCCGCCCAATCTAGGTGGAATCCCCAAGGTCCTCCAAGACTTCCTTTTCTGGCAACGTTGAATTTGCCAGATCTCACAAAATTGACAAATGATCCAATCAGATACAATCCGGCCTGGCCTCCGGTCCCAACCAAACTCCCATCGGATATTCCAAAGTTTGAGGGGAAGGGCGGTGAAGACCCAGGTGACCATGTAACCACATTCCATTTGTGGTGCTCATCAAACTCCCTCATCAATGACTCGATTAGGTTGAGACTTTTTCAATGCACCTTAAATGGTAATGTGGTTAAGTGGTATATAGAGTTTCTAGGGGGTAGCTTTACATCTTTCGCTGATTTGGCTAACATTTTCCTAAACCATTTCCAGTTGCCTGTCTGTTATGATGCCGGAACTGAACTTCTGGCCAATTTCCGTCAGGATACGACAACTCACATCTTTGATCATATTCAGGAATGGAGATGAAGAAAGAGGCTCATTAAAGCCGAAATTACCCCTGAATATCGTCTCGAATGGTTTTTGAAATCCTTACAACCTGAGATCTCCAAGGATGTCTCTCTGTCTGGAGTCTATTCTGAAGAGTAAGCTATTTTTCGAGCCCAACAATTAGAATTGATTTACTCTCAGTTTGGGATTCTTCAGAAAATATTACGTGATGCTCCTAGGACTAAGGTTGATATAGCCAAATCGAAGCCAGGTCCCCATGCGAACGGTATTGTTGGATCAATTGACACCAATGCGGTGAACCTGTTGAGCCAATTGCAGCAGTTGTCTTTACAAACTGCTCCTACCAATCAGGTCACATCGTCTAACCCTTCACCTTCCCAACCCTCTTCCATTAACGTCGTCCAATCTTCTAACCCCAAAGAAAATCAAAATTCCAATGGGAAGAAGAAAGGACAAGGTAAGAAGAAGAGTCAAGATGGGAACGCTGACGCAAATAAACCTGGCAATAATGTTGGTGAGGGTGGAAAGCAGTCCAAAAAGAAAGTTAAGTTTCCATGCAAGTTATGCAATGGAGACCATTTGACTCATCTCTGCCCCAAAATTCAAGATGCTCAGCGCTTGTTAGTGCAGCAAGGGTCTTCTAGCTCTCAAGCTATGTTAACCAACCCTTTTCCCCAAGGGCAGCAGTTTCTTGCTGGCGCAAACTCAAATCCTAGTACCTCTGCAGGGGGCAACCAAGAAGGGGGTAAATCGTCAAATATTTTCATGATGGATTCTCATGTTAATGTGCCCACTCGGTCACGTGATTATGGTGAAGCTAAAACATCCAAGGATAAATCTATTCCCGGAACTACGGATCCACTTCATATTGAGCGACCCTTTGTCGAGTCTATACCTCAGATACCGAAAGGTTCCGCCAAATGTGCGACTATCAACCCTAATGCTAGGGCAGCCCAGAATTACTCCATTGTGGAGGATCTGGCTCAAAGTCCATGCGCTATGTCTGCTTTAGAGGTACTCCAGTCGTGTCCAGCTCAATGAAGTGCTTTGCTTTCAGCGATAGGGGCAGTTGATCCAAACAATTCCTTAGTGCTCACTTTTGACATGCTCAATGTCAAAAAGAGACTCCCTCATCATATGGCTTTTCAAATAAAGTCTACTTACCGGAAAACTAACATTTTTCGAACCGTTATTGATGAAGGAGCTTCCACGTGCATCATGTTGATGTCATGTTGGAAGGCCATTGGATCGCCTTCAGTTGTTCCTTCACCTACACTCTTGACAGCATTTGATGGTCATTCTCATAGACCACACAGGATTATCCTGGCCTTTCCTATATGTGTTGGAGGGAAGGTCATTAACATCGAAGTAGAAATCGTTGATGCCAACCTAGATTACAATCTCCTCTTAGGATGAAATTTGATTTATGAAATGGATGCCATCATTTTGACTCTATTTTGAGTTCTTTATTTTCCTCATGAGGAGAATATCGTTAAGGTTGATCAATTGGATTATTCTCTAGTTGACCCTCGAGCAAATTCAGATTCTACTATTCCATTGGTGGATAACCCTCGTCAACCTATCGAGAATCTAGGAGTTGGGATGTATTCTTCATTGATGGGTACATTTGATTTTCCCGCTCCTATAGCTAGAATCAATGTCATTTCATCCTCCAAAGAGTCTTCACGAGAAGAGTTCTTGCGGACTCATTATTTTTCAAACCCTTGGACCTTGCCTTCGCCTACTACCACATTAGATGAAGGACAAGTGGGTGGAATGGCATCCCCCATGTCTGCAGCAGAGCTTAGATATCAGTTTATCGTTAACTCTGCAGATGACCATCCTACTCCTTTTTTAGAGGAAGAAATAGATGGTGATGTGGCCCCAGCTTGGACCCTTGACTCTACTTCTGCCATGGATTGCCTAGATATGGTTTTACCATCTGAGGAGGCAATCTTAGAAGAAATGATGTGTGTAGATCGACCTTGGGAAGATTTACACCATTGTTCATATTTTCTTCCCCCATTGCGAGAAGTCGAGTCCAGGTTTTCTAATCTGCATACTAGCAATGTTTGTACGGTTTCAAACCCTTTGGCTCCAACACACATTCGTGTCGAAGGCAACATGTCAGTCATTTCAAAAACTGTACCGATAAACATCTCTAGGAAACCTAATGTGATAGAAAATGTCTTCATTGGAGTCGAGTGTTCCCCTGGAGAGATTAAAATTTACACCAACCTCTTTAAAGAGTTTCGAGATGCATTTGCTTGGTCTTATGAAGAAATGCCTGGTATTGATCCATCCATTATTCAGCATGAGATCAAGACATATGAAAACGCTAAGTCGATTCATCAGAAGCTTCGGCTGGTTAATCCTAGGAAAGCAGCAGCTATTAAAGCTGTAGTAGAAAATTTTCTCAAGGCAGGTTTCATATACCCCGTTCCCCTAATGGATTGGGATTCTAATCTAGTCCTAGTTGATAAAAGACAAGGAACGATCCGTGTATGCATTGACTTGAGGGGTTTGAACAAAGATTGTCCAAAAGATAATTACCCCACACCGTTTAGTGATCAGATAGTTGATGAATGTGTGGGTAATGAGATTTTTTCCTTCATGGATGGATTCTTTGGTTATAATCAAATATCTATCCGTCTAGAATACCAGCATAAGACAACTTTCATATGTCCTTGGGGTAACTTTGCGTACAAAAAGATGCCTTTTGGTCTTAAAAATGCTGGAGCAACCTTTCAGCAGGCCATGTCTTACGCTTTTCATGACATCAAGCATGTCATCGAAGCATACTTAGATGATTTAGCTGCTCGTTCTCGAAAGAGAATCAATCATCCTGGTCACCTTCGGTTGGTTTTTGAACGATGTCGTTTTTACAAGATCCAGTTGAATCCAAATAAATGCGTTTTCGTGATTACATCTGGTCGGTTATTAGGGTTCATTGTGTCAATTGAAGGGATTCGAGTTGATCCCTTCAAGGTGGAGGCAATAGTTTAGTTGCCTCCCCCATCTTCCATCTGACAACTTCAAAGTCTTCAGGGGAAGGAAAATTTCTTGAGACGGTTTATAGCGAACTATGCTGAGATAACTAAAGGGTTTATGCGTTTGCTCAGGAAAGGAGTTCCATTTCTATGGGATGACTTCGCGCAATGATCTTTTGATGCCTTGAAGCAGGCGTTGATCTCTGCCCCGCTTTTGAGTCCACCAGATTATAGCAGATATTTCCTTTTGTATCTTGCAGCTGCAGAATCAACCATAGGTATGGTTCTAGTTCAGGAAGATGATGCTCTCACGGAGCATGTCATTTACTACTTGAGTCAAGGCTTGGTAGGCCCTGAATTATGCTATTCTCCGGTTGAGAAATTCACCTTGGCAGCTGTCCATGTTGTCTAGCAACTTTGCCATTACATTCTGCTATGTAAAACATTTGTCTTAGCAGCGGTCAATCCTTTCCAATTTGTCCTTAGTAGGCGAGTGGTTGGGGGCAAATACAATCGATGGATTATTATTTTACAAGAATTCGATCTTGAGTTCTTGTCGGCCAAGTCTAAGAAATCATTGGTTTTTGTGGAATTAATTTCCGAGCTGCCTTGTGGAGAGGATACTATTTATGAGGAAAGTTTTCCCGACGAACATCTGTTCCTCATCTCTTCACAAGATCCCTGGTATGGAGATATCATAATCTATCTCCAGACTTCGAAGTTTCCTCCTGCTGCCTCCAAGGATGAACGTCGAAAATTACGTCACCTGGCTAAGAACTATGTGATCATTGGTGATACATTATATTGCCAAGGGGTTGATTCGATCCTTAGGCATTGTTTAACCTTAGAGGAAGCAGAGTTTGTGCTTAATGATTGCCACAGTGGAGCTTGTGGTGGTCATCTTTCAGGGCTTGCTACAGCCCAGAAAATCTTGTGTGCCGGCTACTTTTGGCCTTCGCTTTTCAAAGATTGTATTGAAGCGGTCAAACGTTGCCACCCTTGTCAAGTCTATACTCAGAAGATGCGTGCGCATCCAGCTCCTCTTTTCCCTGTTGTCACTGTCGGTCCTTTTACAAAGTGGGGTATTGATTTTACTACTTGTAATCCACCTTCAGCAGCGAATCACAAGTACATTATTGTGGTCGTAGACTACTTTACGAAGTGGGCTAAGGCCATGCCCACTTATAAAAATGATAGTGAAACAACGACATTGTTCCTCTTCAATCAGATTATTTCATGGTTCGGTATCCCAAGAGAGATTGTCACTGATCATGGCAGTCATTTCCAGAACCAACTGATGTCTGAATTGGCTCTTAAATTGGGCTTCTAGCAGGAGCATTCGTCTTTGTATTATCCTCAGGCCAATGGCCAAGTAGAAGCCGTGAATAAGTCCCTCAAGACGATCCTACAAAGGACAATTGACAAAAATCGCTCCAATTGGCATCTCATGTTGTATCCGGCTCTCTGGGTGTACCGAACTTTGGTAAAGACTGCTACTGGTTTTACACCTTTTCAGTTAGTTTACGGGCTGGAATCTATCTTTCCTGTTGAATGCGAAATTCCATCTCTTAAGCTAGCTATTGAGCTCCTTCCAGAGACCTCTAGTCTCGAAGAGCGCCTCCTTCATTTGGAACATCTCGATGAGCAGCGTCGAGATGCCGCCACAATCAATGAGGCTCATAAGAAAAGGGTTAAAACTCAGTACGATAGAGTTGTCCGTCCTCGAGTCTTTTCTGAAGGCAACCTTGTCTTGGTCTATGACCAAGATAAAGACACCTTGGGGGCAGGCAAATTCAAGTATATGTGGTGTGGTCCCTTTATAGTGAAATGAATTTTAGAAAAAGGGGCTTCTGAATTAGTTGATTTTGAAGGGAACAAGTTGGCGGAGCCCTGAAATGGGCTCTACCTCAAGAAGTACTTTGCCTAGGTTTCGGCTGAGCAATGGATTCTTTGTATATTTTGTATTTTTGTACATATCTTATCGGGAGTTTTCATGATATCGACATTCTTTGATCTACTTTGGCAGGTGTTGATGGATGACTTGGTCTATTTCAGATTCGCCGATGGTGTTATTCAACACATTCGGAACCTCGCTTCAGCAGCTTGGCTGATCTACTATCCAACTGGTCAGTTGATGGTGTCAAGGGGAGTATGCATGGTTCCTACATCAAATAATATGGCTGAGTATACTACCGTTATTAATCTACTATCTGAAGCTATTTCTTATGGAATTGATTCGTTAGTAGTGTATCTTGATTCACAGCTGATAATGTCTCAATTAAATAACATTTATCAGGTTAGGGATCCATGTTTATATCGCCAATATTTGAGAGTGAGGGTGTTGCAAAGATCAATTTTTTTTATTACTTAATTGCACATTCCATGATCTAATAATTCATTAGCAGATTCTATCACTAATCAAGCTTTAGATTGGCACATCATTCATTCATCATGATAAAATCAAACATCAAAAGTCGGAACTGTATATATATATCATAAAATCCCCTGTGTGTACATAAGTGTGTCCAAAATAATATACAAAAATTGGGACTAAAATTCCCATAATCATGTCCAGACTATCTATGACCCGGCTCAGGATGAGCGGCCAAGTATGTGACTACAACGTTAGCCACACGCCTAAGAGTCTGAACCCAGTCTCGTGGCATTCCAACCACGCAACGCTGCATCTCCTTAGGGAGATCCTCTACCGCCACCATCAGTACTCGGTGAGTCAATCTCACCAAGTTCCGCTGAACTGTGTATGGGACCCGCTCTGTATCGGCAACCGCCTCTTTGGCACCTCAACCACGATGTCCATGCCATGGGAAACCATCTGGTCATACTAGCCCAATGTCTGGAATATGATCATTACATTAGTCATTTGAATCCCATCAAAAATATTTTTAAGTTCATTTTCATATTTGAAAAATCATAAAATCAATAAAATATTTTTTACCTATATCTCCCCATGCCGCGCCTAGTGGTAATGCCAGATCAGGATCTCCTCGGAAGTCCAAGCCGACGTAGGGGTAATCATCCACTGTCACAATTTGTTTCTCCCACCAGGAGAAGAAATTGTTGTCAAAAGTTGTCCGCAGTACCTCCTAGACGTTTCATCAGATCGGCCCACCTGCCCATCCGTGGATCTTGTGGGCTGCTAATTGGAACTAGTACTCTAGGGCATAGTGCTGGGACCTTCTCGAAAAAGAAGGAGCACAGAATAGTCCCATACCCAAATTTTTTGGTCTGGCCCTTTTTGATAGATGATAGTTGGCTCTTCAAGTTGGTGAGAAGAGGTGTACACCAATCAAATACTGTGGTGAGACAGTCTACAACCAAGCTCATGGCAAGTCGTGAAGCCTGGTGTAAGGAGGCTGATCCATTCACTCTGGCTATAGTGAATAGGATGATCCTCAATGAAAAACTCTCTACGTGCTTGATTGGAATCTAGCTTCCAATCTTTTCTGGATGGCCCAGGCAGTATATATGCACATAGTCCTCTATAGAAAGGCTACCTCGTGAACGGCCCGTAGAATGTACTACCTCTCCCCTTCGAGAAAGGCCTGTGATAAAATAGATATCCTCAATCTCTATCCTCAATGGCATCTGATCAATCATGAATGAATCGTCCTCGATACTCCAGTAGTGAATGAGCATTTCGAGCAAGCGGGTATTTTCCTTCATATTTGGCATTTTGAAAAATTTTAGCAAACTGCATCCTCTCAAGGCATCCAAGGCCTATTGATCATTCATAACCTCATCATCAACAGTGGCATGCTCCCTTTCCCTCTAGGTGATTGTCATCCTGAGAAAAAAAACAAGTTTGGACCGTTAGTTTTTTGTTTTGAAATCAAAACGGCGTATACGCGGGTCTGTTTTATACTCAGTCGTGTCTAGGGCCTGTGTATATGCAGGTTTCATATAGCCAACCTGCGTACATGCCGCGATAAATTTTTTTGACATGAATTCAATGGTGAAACCTTAATTAAAATTATTAAAACAATCATAAATTGATGCAAGCCAAGTTTGGGGGTTACCTGATGATTTTGAGAAGATTTGAATGGTCAGATTCGGCAAAAGGCAAGCTTGCCTCTTTTTCTCCACTCCTTGTGCTCTCAACTCAAATAGTAACAATGGTGAGTCAAAAGGTTATTTAATAGACTTTGAAAATGTCAATCATGTATCTTTTAACTTGGGAGCTTGAATTGTCGAGGATAGGTTGTTTTTTAAGGACTTTTTGGACGTTTCTTCGAAGATTTCAAGTTAGTTCCATGATTGCAAGCCCGTCATGGCAGGTATCGTTTTACTTATTGGCATTAGGTTAGGGAATCCATTATTCCATTGCATTTTGTATAACTAGCCTTCATCTCTCGATATACTTGCCATAAGGTTGATCCCATCGTGTTATGGTTCGTAAACCATCTTCACTCGAAGATTTTTTAAATCATGACACGATGATAGAGCCATCCTTTTCATGGGCATCGTAGTTAGCACCTCACTGAAATTGGTTTCCCATGCTGCTTCATCGAGTAGGCTCAGGAGTCCTCTATAGTCCCGCCATGACTTATGCGCTGAAGACTCATTCCTCTTTGCTTCTTCGCTTCGTTCTAGCCTTAAACCCTAGAGGGTCCTTCACGTTGAGTTGTGCTACTGCATTGCATATTGACTATTTGCACCTTTTGGCCTTTAGCCTGCTTCACTTGGACTCATGTTTAAGCCAACTTTTGACCAAGGCATCTGAAAAATCAAACTTGCAATCCCTTAACTTCTGCAACTTGACACACTATGACCCATGGAAGGAACATACCTTTGAGTGTCTTGGACCAGTTTTCACCTCCCTGCATTGAGCATAGGATTGTTCCAATCCTAGGAACTAGATCATCTGCTTCATCTACGCTCGTTCTTTCCACTGTACTATAGCATTCTTTTATTCTTTTTCCAGCTTAAAGATAAAGACAAAAAAAATTATATATTCCAAAAAGAGGGGGAACGAGACAACGCTTCCATTTATTGTTGGCAACTAGAGTTAGTCGTGTCACCCTTGAACAAAGCACTCAAAATAAAGTCTCTCCTCCATTTGGGCGGGATTTAGTTTGACTTAGGTATGCCTTAACCTTGTTATTGAGTCAGTTCTCCTCTGATTGGTTATCTCTTCCAATCATATGGAGAGTTTGTTCGTGCCTCCTGCATAATGAGCTTATACAGAGTTATCATATGCTACCACATAGTCATCATTTGAGTCGTGCTTTTGTTCAAGGGAAGTAAGCCTGAGTCGGCCTCTCTGCAGTGTCTCTTGAGCTATTTTTTAGTCGTCCATCCCTGGTTGTCTGTGTCTTGTCTATCATCACATCAGTTATATTGGTCTTTTACTCATGCCGGTTTGAGAAGGTCTCCATTGACTTCTTGCTAGCAGGTCTTGTCCTTATCGACGACGACATCTTTCTCTGAGGACAGGCCTAGAGCTGCACCTTGGCCCTATTTTCATTATTGATAGGTCACCTTGTGCTCAACATCGACCAGTATCATGGTTCTTTAACTGAGTGGTTTCCCTTGTGTTTGACGTCAACTTACATTATCACACATTGGGATTTGTGCAGTACCTTGGTTTCCATTTGACCCTATTGGTGGATACCTCACCTCTGTGTCAGCTTTCATTATTGGTTGGTTCAGAGGGTTTCTGTCGTGCGCTAGCTACATCTTGTGTACACCAGAAACGTGCTTTGGTTGGGTTACTACATCTTTTTCGTCTGATTCCTTCCACATTATTGGCCTACAGGTTACAGTCACGCTAGATTGATGAAGGATGCCATAATGCCTTCCTTCTAGCGGATCTTTCCCTATCGACTACGACTCATTGCTCTAGGGCAAAGGTCTAGAGTCCATTTGGCAGTACCTTAGGGTTTGCAGTCATCAGTGGCAAATCCTTCGCTATCTTACAATGGGAAACCATCATTGACTCCTGAGTGATAGATTCTTCTAGGTGTTCGACTTCAGATCATCTATTCGCACTTGTTAGATTGTACTAGGTACCTTGACTCTCATTATCATTATTGGTGAGTAGTCTTGCATTTGTTAATGGTATACATCAATGACTGGTAATCAAATGATTTCTCACATGGTCGACTTTAGCTCATTCATTCCCATTGTGTAGAAATGTACCATGGCGGTTGGTGAAGACCTCAGGTTGCATCAGCATTCATTGGTTCACTTAATAGTTGCTCTTGATGCTACTAGTTGATACCTTTCCACCTTATATGTTTCAATCATTCATGGCGACATTTTATATGCTGGCACCCGAGTTTTCAGTGTAGTATCATCTTATTCCATCATGTTCATTTGGTACTATTGGGATCAGTTTTTGATATCAGTGATCAACTTCATCTTTCAGCTTCATTAATATTCTTATATGTGACATTCAGACATGTACTTGTTTGATCGTGATCAGATGATCCATTATGTATTTCCAGTCTCCTATACTTGTATACTTAGTGGATCCGCTTGTGCTTGATATGCAGACATGCTTTACTTTCTCTGAGCATGGGTATGCCCGCCTCAGACAATGTTTCTTTCTGATCTCCTTTTGTGGCTTGGCAGGTTGAAATCTGGTGAAGTCCTTCTTAGTTTTTGACAGGTTTCCTTTCCATGTACTTAATACATTTCGGCCATCATGTACCCCTTCTGACCTCATATATTAGGGGGCATATGTTATAGCTCCAAATCTCACCCTTGATATTTGTGATGTTGCATTTATGGCCTAGGGCAACCCCTCCTTCCAGACTTGGTCCAAATACTTAAAAAATAGTGTTTTACTCCATGTATGAGACATTGCCCTGAGCTAAACACGTGTGTACGCAGGTCAGTGTATTACCAACCTGTGTATATGTCTTAAAACACTTTAAAAAATTAAATCTCCTTAATTTCGGGCAGAGATCACGAGTTTTACCTGTTGATTACCTATTAGTGCCCGTGGCCCCAACTGTTCCCAACAAATTCCCAACTAAAAAACTACTTTGGGAGAAGTATAAAAAGGCTTCAATGGAAAGGCCTTAAGAAGGAGAGAAGAGAGAGAATTACTCTGCTGAGATTATCCCTGATCAAGTCTGAAGATCCTTGTGCTTCCAGCACTTCCCCCACTACAAGAAACCCTTGTTTCCTTGATTTTTGATGTCATTTCACTAGTTGGGATATCCTTGTGTGATTCATGGAAGGAGTCTTTTCAACACTTGAGATTGGACGGACCCGGAGGACAGTTCCATTTGGAGCCAGCAAGAGGAAGATTCCGGTGATATCATTCCTTGCTTTGTTTTAGTTATCTGCAATAAAAGAAACATTTGTCTTATTCCCAAAATCAATCTTCTTCATGCATATGATGTTATTGTTATGGTTTACATATGAATAATTGTTTCAATGTATAATTAACCATATTTCAATAGGTTATGAAGTTGATTTCTATATGATGCTTTGTCCATATATTGCTATGATTCTTTGAATTGGTTTTTTTGCAGGTTCAAGGATTGAGAGGAACTCCAAGAGGGTTTGGACCCTAGCTGGATCTACCTGAACGAAGGACCCCCAGGTCCACCTCTCTTTGCATAGCTTGCTTATTTAAGTATCATGACTGCGTGGAATGCTTGTCTTTTATTGTAGATAACCCCTTGCTCTACTAGGGTGTTGACCCAAAGCCCTAGGGGACGTAGTCCCTCAACACTAGATCCATAACTAATGATCGCATAGTGTTAGTAGATAATCGTTCCTTCAAATAATGATCCTCATATGTCTTAGGTTATTTTTGTTTTATTCCACCTTCTATGGTGCTGACCTATAATGTGGAAGAAATTTTCTGATGAAGGCTGCTAAATTAACCCACCAACTTCATAGGGCTCCAATTGACATTCTTATGTCCAGATTCTAATTTCTAGTCTTTAAGCTCTCTCGCAATGGTATATATATATATATATATATATGTATATATATATATATATATATGTATATATATATATATACATATATATATATATATAGATATTGACAGGCCTTTCTGGACTATCTATATAAACAACTGATCTTTCACTAGATAGACAATGGAGTTAGAAATATGAAGTTTTCTATCACATTTTTATTTTAAAAGAGAGTCCTCTAGTTCTTCTCTCAGGGTTCCTCTCAGGGTTCCTTGTTGCCCTTCATGTTCACTTCCATCATTTACTTTGGTTATAATTTTTCTCAGTTGGGCTATTTCTATGGTTTCAGTGTTGTAATAATTATTCTCAACATCTTCATAATGTTTGCATTTCTTCGATATATGCTTCTCCAATTCATGTCCACTCCTCGACATACCATGCTTTTTCTCTTTTCGCAATTGGATTCTGGACATCATCTTACAAGTTCTCATCCGAGAGTTGCTTCTCTCCCCTGAATCTCCTTTGTTGGATTTGCAACAAAGGAGGGAGAAAAAAATCTGCTTTGTTGGATTTGCCTCATTACAGGTTCTTCCTGCTTTAATACCAATTGATGGGTGCTAGAAAATCCAAAACCTAAACAAATGAAAACCAATCTGTTGTAGGTAGATAAGAAATAAAATTTACTACCCATGTCAGTGGATGGTGTCAATCACAATCAATGTACTTCGACTGAGGCCAAACAATTCCACCTGATGATTCTATCATTAAACTTGTATTATAACATTCAAGTAAATTAGTGAAATAATAATGATGCTACTCAATTCTTTACAGCAGAAATTGATCCTCGTGCATGGGATTAAGAAGGGATAAATAAAAAGAAATACTCTGTTTCTCACAGAACAATGGGTTGCACAATTTCTTGTTTAGGAAGAGACTCAATGCTAGTTCTCTTTCCAGGAGTTTACCCTTCTTGTTGCTCGATGATTATTCCTTAATAATCTCCTTCATTTTTAGTGGAGTGATCTTCCTCAATTGCCCAGTGATATGCCTCAACTGATCCAAGGATCTTCTTGCCCAATGATTGTGCTCAATTGCAGTTGTGGAGAATACAGAAGCCCTCTATAGTAACATCATCAAACATGAGTACCAAATACACGACATTTCCATTCTCTAGCAGAGATTTGGAAGCAATTTCCCCTTCCACCAGAGCTATAATTTGGCTCCGCTTTAGAGATATGTCGAGGGAATAACCAACATCCAACTTCTGCTTTCCTAGCCTTGTATTTTCCATGGCGATGGCCTTGTTGGACTGACCACGGTATCTCTGAGTGGTTTTCCACCAGCTGTACAAAGAGGGCTCTAGGGTCTTGCTGGCTTCCAAGGACTAAACAAAATCTACCACAATGGAATGTTGAGCAAGGCTGAATCTACCATACCAAATCAGATGAACATCCACAGTAGGACTACTAGTGAGTAGGGGACCATTGTGATAAGTTAAAACAAGGGGCTGCTATTCAACCAATACGAAGGAACACAAATCAATCAGAAGAAGCAGACATACAATAAACTTAAACCCTCCCATTCCCAAAATCAAAGAAACCCTACAAACCCTAGTGTTGTTGGGTTTTTCTTGACAGATAAGAAACACCTAAAAAAAATTCTCCCTCCTTTGTTGGATTTTCCTCACTACAGGTTCTTCCTACTTTAATACTAATCGATGGGTGTTGGAAAATGCAAAACCTACACAAATGCATACTAATCTATTGTAGGTAGATAAGAAATAAAATTTACTACCCATCTCAGTGGATGGTGTCAATCACAATCAATGTACATCACTAAACAGAAGCCAAACAATTCCACATGAGGATTTTATCACTAAACTTGTATTATAACATTCAAGTAAATCGGTGAAATAACAGTGATGCTACTCAATTACATTCACTTTCCAGCAGAAATTGAATAAAATGAAATACTCTATTTCTCACACGACAATGGGCTGCACGGTTTCTTGTTTAGGCCCAAATTCCATGCTAGTTCTCTTTCCAAGAATTTAACCTTCTTGTTGCTCAGTGATTATTCCTTAACAATCTCCTTCATTTTCAGTGGAGTGATCTTCCTCAATTTCCCAGTGATATGCCTCAACTGCTCCAAGGATATTCTTTCCCAATTATTGTGCTCAATTGCATTTGTGGAAGTCACTGCCTTCTTCTCGAGAGAGTTTGTTTCTTCTCTTAATTTGTTTTCCTCAATGAATTCTTCCACTTTAGCCTAGTGATTTCTGGTCTATGTTAAAATTTCTTTCTTAGTGCTCTCCTCCTTTGCAATGAATGTCTTAATTATTGCTGGAGTTGATTTCTGTTTCATCATACAGCAAGATGTTTATGGAAATAGTTGTTGGAAATAATACTGAGAGGGGGGGGGGGGTGAATCAGTATTAGCAATTCAATAATATTTCATTTTAGACTTATATACGCTACTTCAGTTAATAAAACTTGCATGTATACACATCTGTATGTAAGGAAACTAGCGTATACCCTTCAAACTTATAACTTAGTTAATTCATCATATGTTGATCTTTAATCTGTGCATCAGAACCATATAAACAGTAACCAAGTGCAGTAAAAACAGAACAGACAATCACACACATGAACACAAGATATAAGGTGGAAACCCAATGTGGGTGAAAACCACATGCTACAATCGTCTCTATCTTCTTTTAATAAGAAACTTCTTTTTACAATTTTTTTACTAGTGCAGTCTTATACCAGTATGCAGGCTTCTACTTGCAGAAGGCTACAACCTTCTCTCATTCTCTAGCTTCCTCCTTGGAAGGGAGATACAACCCCCTAGCTCTTGTACTAGCTTATATGTTTACTAGTATGTAGGTGCCAACCTACAGAAGGCTACAACCTTCTCTTTTCTTCCAGGGACCATGTTTCATAAATTTTCAGACTAGATCCATCAATAACATCAATCAAACATCAAATATATCTGCATCAATCAATCTCCTTTGCACCAACCAAAACTGAATCAATCAATCACTTCTCAGAATGTTGTAACCAGAATATAGTAACAGTAACCAGAACCCAAGCTAGAACCTAGAACACTGCAACAGCAAACAGAAGTAGCTAAAGCATATTTTATTAGGTATACACTACTTCAATGTGTTGAACTTGCGTACATACGTCGTTTCTCAAGGCGAACCTGCATATACGCTGTTTTGATATGCAGAACCAGCATGTATACGCACCTCTGCTAAAGTAAACCTGCATACAGATCTGATGATTTAAAATTTACAACAATTCCAGACATTAGTTATACCCAAATCATCATATTTATAGATTACGACATGTGCCAGTTATTCAGATAAAATATCAAAACCACACAAAGATACTTCTCTTCAAGCCTTAAGATCTTGACCCATCAATAGAACTTATCCTTCATCAAGCGCTCAGGTTCATCCTTGATTCAGATCAAGCTGTGCACCATAACCCAATAACCTGTATTCTGGATCTTGCTCTTCATTAGATATTCAGTTCATGAGTGACTTGGCCTAATAATCTTCTCCTCCTTTTATAGTCATAGGCCTTACTCAATACCATGGACCAAAACCACTTCGAACCAATACCTTGGACCAAATACCTAGGGTCAACACTTCGGACACGATACCTTAGACCAATACCATGGATCAAAATACCATGGACCAAATAACATGGACCAAAATTAAGTTTTCCAACATGTACGTGTCTTTCCTTCCATGAAAGTGTGTGTGTACGCTATACGTGCCTTTTGGTCTGTGAACCCGCGTGTACATGCGTACACGTAGCTTGGTCAATGGGGAATCTGTGTATACCTCTTTTTCTTCATTCCGTGAGTCTGAACTATGATCTGTCATCTGAGTGAGTTGCCATCAAGCACAACACCTGTGTCATAGTGCCAAATCTATGTCATAATGCCAACAATCTCCCCCTTTGGACTTGATGGCAACCCCAAGCCACTCTCCCCCTTTGTCATCAAGGACAAAGTGTTATGCTCCCCTTGAGCACATGTGGAATTCTCCGATATGTTGAAGTGTGTTTATTGAGCTCCATGCTTGAGTCCATGCTCCCCCTGAATATAAGCAAGGTCTGCAAAAAGATGTTCTAAAAGAAGAACATGACTCTATACATACATCATAAATGACCTTCCTATCACCAATGACTCATACATACATCCATATCCCAACTAAGTGGGGACATACCAATTGTTTATACATGTCAAAACAAGAACATTACATCATCCATCCCATGCATAGTGGGGAAACAAAATAGGTCGTTTCATGACCTTGACATTAAAAGATATACATGACATAGAGACCAAATATCTGAAACAATACTATGATAGTTATCAGCAACTATCATCAGCAGCATCTATCAATCACCATCCAGACCAGCAACCATGATCTCCCCCTGAACATGTTCCACTTGAATAAAAAACAGCTATGAATTTGTACCAAGATATTCTAAGATAATGCCAACAATGCATTACTATAAGTATATGCTCCCCTTGAACCTGTGCCAGATGATCACTGTCAGACCCATATCAAACTCCTTTCATCCACTATTTTTCTTCAAACCAACGTATACGCGACTTTATCGACAGAAACCAGTGTATGTACGCGGATACGCTTCATGAAACTCGCGTAAAACCACTTTTCTCTGAAATAGATAAGTTTTAAAAGTAAGATGATGCATCAACTACTCCCAACTTCTGTCTAAGTTATTCAAATGTCTCTCTGGGCAGTGGTTTGGTGAATATATCAACAACTTATTCTATGGAGGCAACATACTCCAATTTGACCTTTTGTTCAAGCACTTGTTCACGTAGAAAATTATATTTGATGGGTATTTGCTTGGTCTTGGAATGCATGACTGGATTCTTTGAAACACTGATTGCACTTGTATTATTACATAGAATGGAGATGGGTGGAGTACATGTGATCTGAATGTCTTGCAATGTTTGCATCATCCAAAGGAGTTGTGTGCAGCAAGATGCAATAGCCACATATTCTGCTTCAGTTGTAGATAATGCAATTGAACTTTGTTTCTGGCTTAACCAAGACATTAATCTAGAACCCATATAGAATGCACCACCACTAGTGCTTTTTCTGTCATCCATGCTTCCTGCCCAATCTACATCTGTATATGCATGAAGTGTAAGATCTATATCCCTAGGATACCATAAACCAAAATTCTGAGTTCCTTAAAGATATTTGAAGATCCTTTTGACTGCTTGAAGGTGTGATTCCTTTGGATTTGCTTGGAATCTTCCAACTATTCCCACTGCGTGCATGATGTCTGGTCGGGTACCTATTAGATAAAGCAAACTGCCAATCATGGATCTGTAGGTTGGTTTATGTACTGCTACTGATTCATCATTTGAGCTAAGACTGCATCCTGTTACCATGGGGTTACATACTGGTTTAGAATCTTCCATACCGTATTTTTTCAAGATCTTCTTGAGATACTTGGTTTGTGATAGAAAAATACCATCTTTATTTTGTTGAACTTGTAGGCCGAGAAAATATGTGAGCTCACTAAGCAGGGACATTTCAAATTCTTGCTGCATTACCAAAGCAAAGTTTTGACTCATGGCTTCTTCATTGCTACCAAAAATGATATCATCAACATACACTACAAGTATTAGCAATTTATCATTATCAATCTTTGTATATAGATTACTATCAGCTTATCCTTTTGAAAAAACTTGTTGATGGAGGTATTTGTCAAGACGGTAATACCAGGCCCTTGGAGCTTGTTTTAGACCATAGAGAGCCTTTCTGAGTCAGCATACAAGTTTTGGATCATTTCCAAGGATGAATTTGTCTAGTTGATCAATATATACTTCTTCTTCTAAGTCTCCATTAAGAAAGGCATATTTTACATTCATTTGGTATACTTTGAATTTCTGAAAGCTAGAAAGAGAAAGCAACATTCTTATGGCTTCAAGTGTACCAACAGGTGCAAAAGTTTCTTCAAAATCTATACCTCCTTGTTGAGCATATCCTTTACAAACAAGTATGGCCTTCTTTCTGATAACTTCACCATTTTCATTTAGCTTGATTTTAAATATCCATTTGGTTCCTATGATATTCTTATCATGAGGTCTAGGAACTAATTCCCAAGTACTATTATTTTCAATTTGCGCAAGTTCTTCATTCATGGCCTTCACCCAACATTCATCTTTTCATACTTCATTTACATTTTGAGGTTCGATGGAGGAAAGAAATGCTAGATAGATTGAAGCTTCTGTAATAGTTCTTATTGTCTGCAAGCTTGCCTCTTTTTGTCCCAAAATTTGAGTCTCTGGATGATTTTTCTGAACATACCTGGATGGATTCTTTTCTTCTGCCGTTATCTGTTCTTCTAGTGCTTCATTGGTTTCTTTTTCTTCAAAATTAGTCTGATTTGATGTGGAAAGACAATCCTCATCTTCTTCACACTCTTCAGTTTTTACCTGCTTTGGATTTTTGCCTACTTCATCCACCACAACATCAATACTTTCAATAATTTTCCTAAGTCTTTTATTATAACACTTATATCCTTTACTTCGGGAAGAGTAACCAAGGAGAATGCCTTCATCTGCTCTAGGTTCAAACTTGCCAAGTTTTTCATCAGTCCTTTTGATGTAACATTTTCTTCCAAAAACTTTGAAGTATTTTATAGTAGGAGTCTTACCATACCAAAGTTCATGTGGAGTTTGAGTGTTGTTTACCCAAACGTTTGCTTTGTTGAGGATAGTGACAGCAGCAAATGCTGCTTCACCCTAGAAGGTTGCAGGAGTACCAAACTCATCTAGCATGGCACCAACCATTTGTTGAACAGTTCTGTTCATCCTTTCTACCACTCCATTTTGCTGAGGAGTCCTTGCGGTGGAGAATTCTCTTTTTATTCCATGTTCTTCACAAAAGTCGAAGAATTCATCCGAGGTAAATTCCCCTCCTCGATCAGATCTGAGGAATTTGATTTTGTGATCTGATTCATTTTCAACCAAAGCTTTGAAGGCTTTGAACTTTCAAATGCTTCATCTTTATGCTTTATAAGTCCTATCCAACACATTCTGGAAAAATCGTCAATGAACAATATAAAATATTCTTCTCCACAAGGTGACTTTTTCCTTGATGGACCACATAAATAAGTATGAACAAGTTCAAGAGGCTTACTAGCTGATCCTTCCTTCTCAAGGAAATGTGCTCTTGTTTGCTTACCAAATTGACATGATTTGCATATTGTATTTTCTGGAATGCTGGTATCAGGAAGATCACGAACAACCTGGAATTTGCATGCTTTCCTTATTTGTGAGAAGCTTAGATGCCCCAACCTTCTGTGCCATAGCTAGTGTTCATCATTTTTGCTTATATAACATTGTTGTTGTCCTCCCTTGAGTATGTATAAGTTGTTTGGAGTTCTTATGCCTTTGATCATGATTTCTCCTGTAACAAGCTCACGAACAACACATCCATTTGATCAAAATACTACTTCATTTCCTTGATCACACATTTGACTGACACTCAATAGGTTATGCTTTAGACCATCAACATACATAACATTCCCAGCTTTAACCTTTTCTTTTAGGATAATATAACCTTTACCTTTTATGACAGTAGGAGTGTCATTTCCAAATGAGACCTTCTTTTCCTTTTCTGAGGCATAGTATGACTGAAGTTTTTCTTTATCACCTGTCATGTGTTTCGAGCATCCACTGTTGATGTACCATTGATTTTCTTGTCCTTCTGCATACAAGGCTATACCACATCTTTCTGTTTGTGGTTCTTTCTTTCTTTATTTTTTGGGACTCAATGAAGTTTTCTCCTTCTAAGATGTTTCCCGAAATTTACTCCTGCATTCAGAATCTTCATGACCGAAGTTGTTACAAATAGAGCATTCTATTTCATTTTCAAGAAGCAAAAAGTTATTGTAGGTCCTTTTCATGATCCTTGTCACATTCCTTTGATTTCGTGCTTCTCTAGTCATGATGGTCTTGTAGGCAACACATTGAGAAGCTTTGTGTCCAAAGTTATGACATGAAAAACATTGGCCATTAAAGAAGTTCCTGCGATTATCGAATCTACTGACCTGGTGATTGTAGTTTCCATTGACATTCATTCTTGAAGCAAATTGAGTATGATTTACCTGAGGTTGGTTGTAACTTTTGTTCATCCTTGAAGTAGATTGAACCTGATTTACTTGGTGAACTACTTTATGCCTTTGCTGACGATTGTCAAACTGTTCATTGCTCTTTGCTGCATCAAGATAGCTTTTAGTGGAGGTTGACGACTTCTGTGCTTGAGATGCTTCTTCAATATATCCAAGACCTATCTTTATCAGAGGAGAATGCTACACTTTGATAATTTCATCTAAAGTTTCTGATCCTTTAGCAAATCTTAGATTGAGAGCTTTTGTTTTCTCAATATCTTTCCTTAGACCCACAATTTCACATTCTAGTTTTTCATTGTGTTTTTCTCTTTCAGCAAGTTTGAATGTCAGACTATCTATAATTATATTATTTTCTTCTAAATAGATTTTGAGTTTAGAGATTTCTTCATAAAGATTATCTTCATCTAAAGCATCCAAGAAATCATCATCTTCAAAAGCGATTAGAAGTCTATAGTCATTATTATCTTCATCACTATTTGATAAACCATCGCTATCTTCGTGTGTATAATAGCTCTTCTTACTTACACTTTGTTTTCTATTCCATTTTGATGATTCCTTACCTTTATCAATCTTATCTTTATGAGGACATTTGGCAGCATGGTGACCAACTCTTCCACAAGAAAAACATTTGAAAGGTATTTCACCCCTGAATCTTCCAGAACCCCGTTGAAGGTTCTTAACAAAGTTTGCTTCTTCCTCTTCTTCTGAAATATGTCCTGATTCATTGATTTCTTCTCTTCCTGAAGCTTTGAATGGGGCTTCTCTTATGTCTGATGGGCCTCCTTTTCTCATTTCGAAAGTAGTTAAGATTCCGTGCAACTGTGTCATAGTGATACTCTGAAGATCTTGCTTTTCTTGTATGGCAAAAACTTTTGATTCAAACTTAGTAGACATGGATCTTAAAACCTTTTCAACTAAAGTAGCTTCTTTTATCTCTTCACCCAAGTTCTTCATGCAATTAACAATCTCATCTATACATAAGAAGTAATTAGCTATACTTTCATCATTGTGCATTTTGAGAGTTTCATATTGAATTCTGAGAGATTGCAGTTTTGCACGTTTTACCTAATTGTCTCCTTCATAGCTTAGAATGATCTTGTCCCATATTTCTTTGGCGGTTTTGAGATGCATAACTTTGACAAATTTTGATTGTGACAGACTCCCCAATAATGTATTGACAACCTTGGCATTGGTTTCATATTGCTTTTTACCTGTCGTATCTGTAGGAATTGCTTATGGAAATGTATATCCTCCTTCCACGATTTCCCAGACATCTGTTCCAAGAGATTGAAGATAGGTTGTGGTTCTTACCTTCCAATAAATGAAGTTTCTCCCATCAAAGATTGGTGGTCTAATGGATCCCTCTCTTTTGTAGTTACTCATGATGATAGATCTTCCTTCAAGCGATCAAGCTTCTTTTGAAGGACCTACTTTGATACCAATTGTTGGAAACAATACTGAGAGGGGGGCGTGAATTAGTATTAGCAAGTCAATAATATTTCATTTCAGATTTATATACGCTACTTTAGTTAATCAAACTTGCGTGTATACACAACTGTATTTAAGGAAACTAGTGTATACCCTTTAAACTTATAACTTAGTTAATTCATCATATGTTGATCTTTAATCTGTGCATCAGAACCATATAAACAGTAACCAGGTGCAGTAAAAACAGAACAGACAATCACACACATGAACACAAGATATAAGGTGGAAACCCAATGTGGGTGAAAACCACCTACTGCAATCGTCTCTATCTTCTTTTAATAAGAAACTTCTTTTTACAATTTTTGTACTGGTGCAGTCTTATACCAGTACGTAGGCTTCTACCTATAGAAGGCTACAACCTTCTCTCGTTCTCTAGCTTCTCCTAGAAGGGAGCTAAAACCCCTTAGCTCTTGTACTAGCCGATATGTTTACTAGTACATAGGTGCCAGCCTACAGAAGGCTACAACCTTCTCTTTTCTTCCAGGGACCACGTTTCATAAATTTTCAGACTGGATCCATCAATAACATCAATCAAACATCAAATATATCTGCATCAATCAATCTCCTTTGCACCAACCAAAACTGAATCAATCAATCACTTCTTAGAATGTTGTAACTAGAATACAGTAACAGTAACCAGAACCCAAGCTAGAACCCAGAACACTACAACAGCAAATAGAAGTAGCTAAAGCATATTTTATTAGGTATACGCTACTTCAATGTGTCGAACCTGCGTACATACACCATTTTCTCAAGGCGAACTTGCATATACGTTGTTTTGATATGCAAAACCAGCATGTATACGTGCCTCTTCTAAAGTGAACTTGCGTACAGATCTGATGATTTAAACTTTACAACAATTCTAGACATCAGTTATACCTAGATCATCATATTTACAGATTACGACATGTGCCAGTTATTCAGATAAAAGATCAAAACCACACAAAGGTACTTCTCTTCAAGCCTTAAGATCTTGACACATCAATAGAACTTATCCTTCATCAAGCGCTCAGGTTCATCCTTGATTCAGATCTAGCTGTGCACCATAACCCAATAACCTGTATTCTAGATCTTGCTCTTCATTAGATATTCAATTCATGAGTGACTTGGCCTAATAATCTTCTCCTCCTTTTATAGTCTTAGGTCTTACTCAATACCATGGACCAAAACCACTTTGAACCAATACCTTGGACCAAATACCTGGGGTCAACACTTCAGACACGATACCTTGGACCAATACCATGGATCAAAATACCATGGACCAAAACTAAGTTTTCCAACATGTACGCGCCTTTCTTTCCGTGAATGTGCGTGTGTATGCTATACGCGCCTTTTGGTCCACGAACCCACGTGTACACATGGCTTGGTCAATGGGGAACCTACATATACCTATTTTTCTTCATTCTATGAGTCTGAACTGTGACCTATTACATGAGTGAGTTGCCATCAAGGACAACAACTGTGTCATAGTGCCAAATTTGTGTCATAATGCCAACAATAGTAAGATCCGTGATGCCATGCCATCACACCTTGGTGTATTTCTCTTAATTCAATATCTCTTTGTTTTTGTCTTATTTCTCCAGTAGCATCAATCCGTCATCTCAACTCCTCTTGTTTTTATTATGGTTCCAGTGTAAAGGGTGAATAAACTAATTACATTGTATCTTGCCTTTCCTTCCAGCTATTTTTAGAAATGTCATCTTTAAAGTGGGAGTCAATGAAGCTAAGAGTGATCTCCTGTGGGCTCATGTAAGTGTCACAACCAAAAATTGATGATTAAATGTGAACGAGATGCTGGAATTTAAAAACGCTTTTGGTGATGCAAGAACATTAATGGACTTGGGATGCTCCTACATCACTCATTCCAATGTCCAGCAGATAGTCTTTGTTTGAAGATATCTGTTGAAGTTACAATTTATTTATCATATGGCACCATTTGGTGCAGTTATAACAGATTGAGTAGACAAGTAGATGAATAGATTCAATAGAGAAGTGGATCCAAGCCTGAGATTCCAATGGTAGTTTTCTTGATTTCAATGATAGGAATTGGATTTGCAACATGCCCCTGATGTTTTTAACTGCTTTCAACTTTTCCATTTGACAACATGTTTATGCCCTTGTTTGAATGCTAGAATTTAGTTATTTTCCCAATAACTATTTGGAGTAGTTTATGTTCTATTTGCAGCAATAATCTTTATTTATCAGGGTTCTTTGAATTTATAGGTTCATGTTTAAATACATATACATTTGAGTTCCCCTGGGTCTAGTTCATTTTATTTCATCCTTTTATTCTATCAATCCTTGTGTTTGTTGGTGATTTACAATTTGGTGATATCAGTTTCTAGCTGTAACATCTTGGATTTCTTAAAGATATTTCCTTGCCTTTATCTTACTATCTTTCCTGCAAAGCATGATTATTTATTTGCATATGTAGGGTTGAAGTTTAAGCAGTTGGTTCTACATTTGAAGGACGATTTTCTTATATGATTTGGTTCTGTTTGGCAGGTATATCAACCTTAAGAAGAGGAATAATGGGATTTCTTGATCCATATGTAAATATAGTTTTCTTAGATTGTAATGAGGTCGGTGATGGTGATATTTTATTATTGTGTGATCACTATGATTCAACATATCATACATATTGTGTTGGCCTTAGAAGGGCTATCCCTAAAGGAGACTAGTATTGTCAAGGCTATCAAACATCTATCCCTGGACAGTACAGCACACATGATGAAGATGTTGAGGATTTTGTGCTTGATTTTGACAATGGGGATGAAGCTTAGGAATAAGAGGATTTGTGGAAGATGCTCCAGTTGGGATGGTTGTAGAAAGAATAAACTTAGAGCTCAAACTATCACCACCTTCTTCTTATTCTGCTCTTCTCGCAGAGACAAGGCCAACTCATGTAAAAACAATTCACAGAAGAATTTTGCGACGAAGCACTCCAAATCCATCTCCTAGATTGCTAGATGCAGCAAGGGATTCACTTAGGCAAATTGAAGTATCTAGGGCTACATCCCAAGTATCCATTGTACAGACACAAACTCTCGCATGTCAGCACATACTTCAGGAGCGTGTACGGGCTTTACATCACAATTGGTTTGTACCAGGAAAAGGCTTTTAGTAGTCTTCACCTAGCTCTTCCCTTGACGGATGTGGGGTCAGAGATGGGACTGATGCAATTGTACAACCCACACCCAACAACAGGTCGCTTCTCTTTTGTGAATCAGCTCGGAGAAGTAATTTAGCCCCTATTTTAGAGATGGAAAATTATACAGTTAAATCTGATGTTGATCAGGTGTGGGAAATGATGGAATGTACTCTAACATCAAGAGAAGATAATATAGGTCCAGCTAATTCTCATAAAGATGGAAGACATTGGAAGGGATCATCTTCTAGTCATAAAAAAATGATTTATAGGAATTGATGGGCAATGCAAGGTCAAGTGTTGTGAGCGGAAGCATCTTAACTGCTCATGTACGATAAAAAACTAGCTATAGTCAAGATAGACACATTCCTGCAACTACTAACTATTTGGAAAATCCAAAAAGGATAACAAAGGAGATCTCATGTAGGGATGTTGGAAATAATAGGCTACCAGCACCTAGTGTTTCTAATGAGATATTGGGTATAAGATTATCTGAAAGAAGTAACAATTTACATCATTAGCTAAACAATGTCACTTCATTTAGTAAACCTCATGAAAATGGAGACTGCAAAGTTGAAGGTGCAAAGGAGAAGGTGATATCCATGGTAAAATCTCACATGAAGCACACACTCACAAGGGAACATAGGTAAAAGCATTTGTATTTTTCCTTCTTTTATGGTTTGTCTCTATAGAGTTGATTTTACTTGGTGTACACTGTATGCATCTCAAAATTTCTCCTTAGGAAATCCTATTTTTATTCTTTCCAATAAAAACTCTCTGCGGAACCCCAATGGATGTTTCCCCACATTCATGGATGGCATCCCTGGTAAACCCATTGGCATTGATTAGTGCACCTCACCCAAGGGATTTTGAATAGGGCACCTACTAGCACAGAACTAGCCAAATACACAGTAACATTAATGACATTCGGTTGGGCTAAACCCTTGGGCTTGATAAATCATAATCAACTACACTATTTTCCATATTAACATATTGATCCTATTTAACATTTTGTTAGAGTAACCATAACAATCCAAGCATGTTCCTATTTTTATTTTAGTTTTTAATTCATTTTTTGGTGTGGTCACAACTTTATATGACTGTATAGATGTTTATTTTTGTCAGAGTATATGTTAAAAAGTAGATGTTCTCTTACATTCTACCTTGTCTGTTATGTATTGGTGGAGTTCAGTTTCATTAGTTGTGACCAAATAACCGTGTCAGGCATGTATACAAGGATTCTTGTATCACTATTTATAAACTAAAAATTGTCCTTAAACAAGCAAAGTAGATCCTTAATGCTACATGTTTGCATCTCAGGGAAATTCCAATCCTAATAAATGAGGTGAAATTTAAGTGTTTCCAGAATCCAAATCTTGGGTTTTTAAAATTCACTCATATATGGTCCTGGAAAAGCGAAGTGAAATTTAATTATTTCCAAATCTTAAGTTCTGTGTGTTAACACCCAGGTTTTTCCCTATGACTCCCAAGGGAATACTGCCGGGGTAACCACTAACCAATCTTTGGATCACAGTTCCTAGCCAAACTGTAATCAGAGAGGGCTCTCTCTTTATGATTTGTCTCTGTTTTGTTGGTGTTTTTAGGCTAGCTATTATGCTCAGGTTTTGGTTTATGTTTTGGTTGAAGGACTTCTTTCAGGGCTTAAGATGTAGTGTTCAGAGAATAGTATATCATTGGGCAATGGAGTCTAGAGTTGCGAAATGCTTTGAAATGCAGGAGTGATGATGTTCAGACTGCAGGGCCTGTTGTGTATCTCAAACAAACAAATTTAAACTTAAGGGGTGATGCATGGTCAGCCAATAGAAAGCAATTAAGAATTCTCTATTAAGCTGGTGATGTGAAAGTGAAACATGTTGCACAGGAGCAAACTTGAATTCCTGAAACAAAGGTCACTGTGAAAGATATATTCTGAAAGTGCAGCAATTAAGAATTACACTTATCAAGATTATAGCTGAAGAAAAAACATTCATTAACAACACAGATTGAACTCAGGGTATTGCATGAATAAGTCCTGAAAGTTATTCTTTTTCTTTGTTGTCAAACACTTAGAAATTAGAAACATATATGGATTTTAATAGATTGAAAATACATAACAGAGAGAGTTACAGAAACTTATTGTATTGTGAAATACACAGGAATCCAGCAGTTTCAACAGACACCAGAACGCATTCAACACTTCACAAATCCAAGAAATTCCATCACTTTCTTTATTAAACTCTGAAAGGATTACAGCATAAGAACTTCTTCAGGAGAAATCAACAACAACCCTGCAAGCTTGTGCGAGGGGCAAATATATACTATCGGTCGTTACAAAATATCTGAGTGCTAAGTTATCTCAGAATTGAATATCTTCACCAACCTTTCAAGATATTTAGATCAGAAAGTTATTACATCATTGAATACAAAGTAAATGCATCTTTATGCTTGTCAGAAGATATTTTGGCCTTTGGAGGCCACTGAGTCGGTTGGAGTGATCTGCATAAATGCTGTGAAATGCGCTTTTGGAGCTGCTCTGCTGTAGCTTCTCGGCCTGGACACCTGTAGCTTCCTACTTTGCTTTGTTGGCCGAAATTTCTGCTGAGTTGGCTCAGCTTTAATCTTTAATGCATGCTGATTCTTTTTAAACTGTCCTGTGTATGACAGTTTTGCCTTTTCGATGATCAAAATTTGTTGAATGGCTTCCTGTTTATAAAATTTTCTGTATGGCCTTAGTCCACCAGTCTACTGTAGGTAGTTGATGCCTGAGAATTGCATCCATAGTCTCCTCTGCCTCTGTATACTTATAAAAATTAGGAGGTGCCTCAAACAGGTGTTTGATTTCATTCATTATAAAAAACAAATTTTCTACTCTGTTATAGAGAGTCTGTCCTGTGGCTGGCCCTGTTTCCTCTGAGGTGCTGGGCTTCTCATTGATCTGACTTGTGGCAAATGTGTTAACCCTTTTGGCATACTGGTCATGTGTGAACAATCTCCCTGCGTTGTTCAGTAAGCTAGGGAGCCCTCTGTTTTCTAACACCTGGAACTTCTCCATAAACCTGTTCACCTCAGTCTGCATGTCCTGGGTTCTTCTTTCCAATGTCTGCACTAAGTTTCTCAGGGTGAGAACCCGCTTGATTAACTGAATGTGCTCAGTTCTGTTTGGAATTCCCATGGCAGCCAACTGAGTGCTTGTCCTATTGTTAAGCACATTGATCATCCTGGTGGCTATCTCAGGCATGTTGCTTAGAGCAGCTCTTGCTCTCTGAATTTCAGTCTGTGCTTTTGGAATGAGGTCCAACTGCTCATGGATTGTTTCAATATATTGCCATTGCTCATTTATAGATTGGCCAATGTTAGCCCACAGCACTATTTTAAGCTCTGCCACCACCTTATCTAATTTGAGCTCATTCTCTAGCTCTTTGATCCTGTCTTTAAGGGCTTTTATCTCCCTGCCCTTTTCTGCCACAGACTGCTTGGATTTATCATATCTTTCATTGACCTTGGCTAGTTTCTCCTTGGCCTCATTCAATTCTGTCATTTGTGCTTCCAAGGCCTGGATCTCATTCCTCAGCTTCTGCATGTCCAGGCTTGGGGCCTGCTCTGTTGCTGGTGGTGCTGCCGAAGTGGATGTTGCTGCCTGTTCTGCTTGTTGAGGAGGAGGAACGGTGATTGGAGCAGTTTCCTCAAGATTTATCACTTCAGGAGGAGGCTGGGAGGTCTGACCTTCTTCTCTTTGCTTCAAAGCTGCCTGTAATGCTGCCTGTGCAGCCTCTGATTCTCCCAGCTTTTCTTGTGTCTGGATTAACTGCTTATATAGAGACACCAGCAAGTTTGAGGCCTCTTGATCATGCCTTTGTTGAGCAACCTCATCTGTTTGAGGGTGGATTGTGGCTGGCATTTTGATCTTTTTCTTCAAAGCAGCCATGTCTGCATCCCTTAACTTCAATATCTCCTGGATGCCCTTGATATCTTTGGGATCATGCCCAATCTCAATAATTATATCTTCTAAGGACCTAATTCTGTTGTCCTTAGCCTGTGATGATGCCCTTTCCAACTCAAGTTGGGCAGCTGTATTATTAAGGCTATTTTCCAGCCTATAATTGTCCAGTGTTTTGTCAGCCAAGGAGGCATAGACCATCTCACCTGTTTGCTTATGCAACTCAATTTTATCCATTGGGTGGATGTCTTTGGCAAGGACCTCAAGATTGGTCCTTATATAATCTGCATGAGACTGGGGTTGTGCTACTGCTGGCAAGAAATGACTCATGATCATCTTGCCCTCCTGGACATCAAAAGCAGACATTAGACGTTGCTGGTTGGTGGGAGCCATATTTAACAGATGGTTATACAGCTGTATTTTTATTGGTTCATTCCTTTTCTTGATTTCAATGAACTGCTGCTTAATGCTGAGTTCACCCCTTCTCTGCTGGCTTGAGGAGCTGACTTCTCCTCCCATAGTTCTGTTCTATTCCTCCTGGAAAGAACTTGCAGATGCTTCCCTGCTAGGTGGGCCGATGCCCAGAGACTGCCCTGTTGGCATTTCCTCATCAGAGAAAGGGTTCATTCTCTGTCTTTTCTCACCATGACTTTCTGATGTGGTCAAGGGAGTCTCTCTATCCCTTTTTCTGCTAGTATCCTCCTTTTGTGGAGTTTGGAGGATTGATGCATCAACTGATGTTTCTTGCCTAGAAGGCACCGTATTTTGTGCCTGCTGTTCTGTGGAAATTGGGGCCTCAACTGCCCCTTCTTGCTGTGGGGGCTGCTCTTTATTATGCTGCCCTTCTTCTTGCTGCAATTCCTGTCATTGTTGTTGTAGTTGTTGCTGCTGTTGCTGCACCTTCTCATGTGGTGGCTGTTCAGTATCCATCTCTTTTTCCTTGCCCTTGCTAGATGTATCTTCAGTGGCTTTGGGTGCTTGCTGATTTACAGTCGAGGAGGATGCAACTGCTCCCACTTGTGTGCTTGGCAGTGAAAACACCTGTGAACAAAGTTCAAGGTCAGCCATCTTTTTAAGATTCCTCACCGCTCTTTGATTCAACTCTTCTTGTGTAACCGGTTCTTCTAGGGTTCCTCTCCTCCATTTTGCTTGGTTTGCATGTTTTTCAATGTGAGGGATCTTTACATGATCATAGCCAGAGAGCCTATATCTGAGCCTTCTCAAAGTGATGAAGTGGTTGGGGTCATAAGGTTTCCAGAGGAAACTGGTTTGAAGGCCAAGGGACTCAAGCATCCTGTCTGCTTCTCTCCAACCTTCCTCCCTTTGGTTATAGACAAAGTGGCCAAGTTGGTTCCTGACTTTCAACTGTGCTTTCTTGCCTTTGCCTGAAAAGTGAAGCACATCAACATTGCCAAACTGCCTGAAGTATTCTAGGGCAAATAGCCTCATAGGCACATATCTGGGTAGTCTGTAGGGAGGCAGTTCAAACCCATACATCCTGATGACGGTGTGGTGCTGGTAAAAGTACCAGCCCCCAATGCTGTATGATTTGGATAGCTGCAGGATCCTTTTCATTTCATCTGTGAGCCTCGGAGGAGGTGAGCCCATCATCATTGACATAGCTGGGTGGATGAACTGATCTATGAACTCACAATAAGTATAAGGAGTTTCACCTCTACAGTGGAAAACAGATGACCAATAGACCACTGATCTTGGATTGCCTTGGGCATCCTCTCTTTTGATTGGGAAAGAGAATTTCTGATGTTGATGATATAAGATCAAGTGGTAAATGTAGGAGGTATACCTGAACACTCTTTCTCTTGCCAGGTTCATTAATTTCTCATGTATTTTGTCTGATATATAGGTGGCATAGTCATAGCAGATAGGAGACTTGCCAGGAGCAAACATGAGCATGATTACCAGCACAGTTTGATCAACAAACTCAATGGAGTTGTAGCCCAAAATGGGACTAATCATGTCTGCCAGATCTCTGCCCAGTTGGTTGAGGTATACTTGATTGATAGGAGGATACTTCACAGAGTCAGAGCCAATGTATAGCTGGTTTAGTTTGGTGACCTGAGCATCTGTCATTCTGGCTCCTTGATTTATCAGGTCTACAAGTGATAGAGGGGCCAGTTTCTTCTCAGTCCTGAAGCAGAGCATATCCTTGATAGCTTCTGGGGTGACATAAAACACAGCTGATCCTGAAGGGTCAAGAACTGCCCTCTGAGTGGGGTCATAGTTTTCAGCACACAGATGGATCAAATCAGGGAATTGGTTGACTTGAGGGAGTTTAAAAATAGGGAGGAATGAGTCCCATATGCCCAGCACATCTGTTCCAGCCTCATGCTTGGCCTTCAATTCATTGAGCAGGTGGATGTGGAACTTAGTACCCATCAGCATTTCCTCTGAAATCTGATAGTCCATGTCTGTCAGAGACTGCCATTCCAATTGTCTCTGAGGGGCATTTAATGGAGCAATGTTCAACGCTATTGGAGCTACTGGTGGGTCCATGATTTCACCTAATTATGGATGGAGTTGCTATGCAGAGCAACATAAAGAGTTTTCTTTGAGGGAGAAATGTGAATTGTATGGAACAGAGGGTGAGTGAGACAGCTGCAGCAATTGAAATACTGCTTGAAGTGCCAATAAGACCAATGTATGGTCTCAGTTTGTCTTTTTTAACAGGTAGGTACAGTTTGAGTAATCTGTTTTGCGATTGCGCGAACAAAGTATGGTTTTTTGTGAAAATATCGGTAAACAAGGCTCAGCTGGTGTTTTTCGAGCTCACAGTTGTAAATGGGGGCTAGGCACCAAGATTTCGCCGGTGAATTTTGCAAGTTTTTTGTCGTTTAAGCTCTTTTGAGGGAATTCACAGACAAAGTAGGCATATGAAGAATTTACAATGGAGAATACCTGGTAAAGAGCGAGCAATGGTCACGGATGACTGTGGAAATAGCGCGCTGGACGTCTCCGAGTCGATTTCAGCAAAGGTGGTATAATTTGGACGTAAAACCATGCAGAGAAAACAACAGCTTTTGTGGCAAAAAGTATGAAAAAATGCGAAAATTGGCCTAAATATGGATTTTTGGCATATTGGCGCGTTTTTTGGATGACTTCAGCATGACGTCACCAGGTGGGGTCAAGGTCGGATGACGTCAGCATGACGTCATCGGGTGAGGTGGCGAGCTGCTATTGGTCCACGAAGATGATGCGGTGGCAGACACATTGGCATAGGGGCGGACAAAAGGTTGACGCAATGGCGGGATGGCAATGACGTGGGGATGACGTTGGATGAGCGGATCGACCGAAACTGGAAACGGTTAGCGGTTTTACATCGCACCGCTATAGCTACGGAGGTGGAATGTGTCAGGCGTACCCCCGATGCATTGTGGGGAAGGTGCGTGGCAGGCGCCTGACGTCACCTTCTAACAGATATCGGAAGGTATCTTTCAGACGCCGGGGCCGCTCCGATATGAACGAGGGCCGTCGGATCACATGGGTCCGATCCGACGGTTGACGGAAGAGTGATGTGATCGGACAATACGGATGGGGGGCGGGATTAATTTATTATTTGTTTTGGAATTTGTGCCCGGCGGAAAACATTAGGATATGGTGTTTTACAATGTTTTTCAATGTATTTTGGAAATATAACAATGCGGGCGGATACTTTGGTTAAGCGGCAAAAGGTGGGTTTTTGGGTTATTTCACAATTTCAAAGGGGTTTATGGGTAGGAGGGGGTTTTTATAAGGTTTTTCTTTACAAACGAAGGTTTAATGGGTGGAATGACTTTAAAGAAGGGAGAGGGGTGAGGTTTAGGTTCATCAAAGTGACCAGATGTCATTTTGATTCCTTTTTAGAGAACATATGGCTATAATGCCAAGGGGAGGGATATTTATACCATGTTTGGGGTTTATACACCATGGTGTTATACTACTAGGGAAAGGGTAATATAGGGGAGTTATATAATAGAGTTAGGGTTAATATGGATGAAAGGAGTGGATGAGGGGAGATAACACTAAGCTTTTTTGAAAATAACTTAGCTTAAGGAGTAGATCAAAATGAAAAGAGTTTTAGACAAGAAATGTGGCTTCTAATAGGACTAAGAACCACTAAAAACTACCAATTCTTTCATGAATATCAACTGATGAGGGGATGTTAGTAATGAATGGAGAGGGGAAAATTGGGAAGTTAGACATGCTTCTTTGCTTGCTGCAACCTGATGGAGAAGAAAGACTTCCCAATCCATTGACTTTGCTTTGTGAAATAGGTTAGCATACCTTCAATTGTAAGGAATGATACTTCTGCAACCCCAACTGCCTACCCATCTACTTGCCTAGCATTTTTTGTTTCTTCTTGGAGGGTGCACTTAGGCTTGCAGACCCTTACTTGCCTTTTCTTTTCTTTGGCTTTTTCTTTTGTTTTTCTATCTACTTCTACCCTTATTTCTTCCAAGGTCCCAGGTTAAGCTGTTGGGAGCCTTTTCTTCTCTACCTAAACTACTTGTCTGCCAAGATTAAACAATTTGGACAGACTTCTTTCTCTATTCTACAACTGAAAATTCAAAACATGGCATGATCCAGATTAGACTGTTGGACCATCCATCAAAATTGAGTCCACATCAAGCTACAAGCACAGATTATATTCTCTTGGAAATATGTGATCTTTGCATCATCAAAGCAAAGCATATTTGGACCTTTTCAATGCCAATCATGAAATATGAAACCTATTGGTATAGGTAGCTAACACTGTGAATTCACTCATATTTGGTGCTGGAATCGTTTGAGCAAACGGAAAGAATTTCTTTTAGTTGCATTCAAATTTTCCAAAAATAATACTAAATTTCTCCCTGACTAAAATTCTCCCTGAAATGGCTTTGGGATTGAAAATTTTGTAAATATTTTTAGGGAAACAACCCAAAATAATTTTTCCAAATTAGAGTTGTATAACACTAGGTACTAAAACAATCTTCTATTTTCTGTTGCAAATGTCTAATAGAGTCTGCCCATAAACTAATCAAAAAATTAGGTAGATGCGTTGGACTGACTAAATAATTTTGAACGAATAATCACTTAACATAAATGACATATTAGGTTGCATAAATATATAACTTAGAAGCATGAACTAAAGAAGAAATCTCAATAAGATTGGCATATTCTTAATTGAGTTGAATGAGGCTAGGAATAACTTTGACTAGAGGGTGCTGAAATGGCATAATTTTGTTCTGGTTGGATAGATTTAGAACTAAAAATCAACAGTTTTCTTGCTTGCATAACTTGGGGAGATTTTTGTATCTCAAGTCTCAACCTTATTGAATAGTATGATTTATGCCTTTCAATGTTGAGATATGTTGTGATACCACTTGCTAGTAACCTAAACACTTTGGATGAAAAGTTATTTGCGAATTTTATTTGCAAAATATATAAGTGAAAATATAGATTAATTGTCGCTTGTGTAGAATTTCATTGAAATTCTTCTACTGCTTGACTGAATAAATATGAAACTAATTGTTGCACCAAGACAAAAAATATCTCTACCAATTTGTAGTGGAATAGAACAAAAATAAAACATAGTCACACTATAGCAGAAAAAACAAAATTTTCTAGGGAACCCAATTGGGAAAACCCTCTGCTAGCTGTAGAAATTTAAAATACTATCCATATTAGACTTTGAGACACCTTCTTCAAGACTAGGTTCATCGATGCTTATTGCTTTCCATATTTATTTCATAAGCATTAGGGTTGTTGTTCGTCAAATCAGAGTAGCTAGAAAGCGTCTCTTTGATTTCAGAAAGCATATTAGGATCAACTGCATCCAAGAATCCCCTAGAAGGCTCATCAGTAGCAAGAAGAAATGTCTTTTCTTATTTTTGTTTCATCACATGCATCCATCATAATCACGGATTTGTCTTCATTTCTTTCACAATCATTTTCAATGTTAGATGCAAAAGGTAATTTAGTATGATATAATCCTTAGGTAACCAACCTCAGACATATTGTTGGTTAATTTATGTTGTTTGATGTTTATTGAGTTTGAGTTTTATCATGAAACTACAAGAAGCGTACTAGCATGGGTGGGTTGATTATCTTGATAACAATGTTATGGTTTGATCTAGTCCTTGAAAGGAACTTATAGTTGATGGTTAAAATTTCACATTCCTTTCATTTTTTTATCTTCACATATAACAAATATCTTTATATTATAGCCTATATCTAGATATATACAGTAACTACCACTCAGAAGTTGGATGCCATCATTTTGGAACTTGAGCTTACTCAACTTACCTTTGTTTGAGTTGAAAATGTCATTAGATCTCATTATATCATCTATCATCGAGCATGAATCCAATTTACCTTTGTTTCAGTTAAAAATGTAATTAGATCTTGCTATATCATCTTTTGTAGAGAATGAATCCAATCTCTCATAGTCCATTTGCTTGAGGAATAACAAAGCTACTTTAATTCATCAAACTTACTTTTCATATTCTATTTGATGATTGTGATTTTGTAGGCCACATCTGCATTGGGAAAGGGGCATATTTAATGAAGTGTGGAAGGAGAGGGAAGCTTCAGTTATGTCCTTTCAAACTTTCTAAGGTATGTAATAAAATAAAAAAAAAAAAAAAAAAAAAAAAAAAAAAAAAAAAAAAACTTCATAGAATGTTGTGCTTTAACTTTTTCTTTTGATAATGGATTATTTATGTGATCTCCCCTCTCTTACACATAACCAGAGTCTAGACATACATGGCTTTTTGGGATATGTGGACAATGGACATATTTATGCTAGCCATTTATCTAGAAATTTACACTGTAGAAGATCAAGCATTTACAGTTGAATATTTCCTTGCCACTAAATTAGAGTTGAAGAGTCAGACTCCTATTTGTCAGGCATATACCTCACTTTTAAATCAATTTATTACTGACTCTATATAGAACTTCCATGGGAGGGAAAAGAGTGATCACTACCATTGCTTAATCTTTCTGCAGACCAAGTAAAGATTCCAAATGTGTATAAATTAGTGGCTCCTTGGAGAATCCCAAGAGTGGCACTATTGTAGCAACAAGAAATTCATTTATTTTGAGTTCTTCATTAGTGCATTGATAGTATATTGTTTATTCCATACAATACCTCAACAGTGTATGATCAAATTACAATTAAGCCTATCATAATATTTTGACTTACCCTCTTTTAGAGGGAAACTAGAGTGTGTGTCAAGCTTTCACATCACAATTGTATCATGCAAAGTTTACCTGGGACGCATTTTGTGGATCTAAGTAGTAAGATACCTATTAGAATTCAAGGGGCGACAATACTGCAAAGTGGGAAAGAGGTTTCACAGTTAACCTGGCTTTCACATTATGGTTGGAGTCGGTTTGTTGGAAAGATGCTGGATACCCCAACTTCCTTTTTATCACTGAGTGCAAGATTGAATCCTTCAACATATTCCTCTCTCAATTGTCATTAAGTGATGGGTTTTCTCAGAAGTGCTTCACACCTATAATAGAGTTTTCTTAAGTCTTTGGAGGTGGTTAGCTTTTCAAAGCACACACGTAGAAGAAGAGGAGAAATAATATGCCCAGCTAATTTGAAGTTATCTACCTGTGAATAGGGTGTTCCCATTCATAAACCTGACGACTCACTCTACTTCTTTCTAGTGAACAACTTTGGGACTTGCCATGAATCGTGAGACAATTCCAACCCCATAACTATAAATTTCTTATTTAAATCTATACCCAATAGATTAGAATCTGCACAAGGAGAACTCCATTCTTGTTTCGAAAGAACCTACAATCGACTTGTACCATGCTATTTAATATTTTCTGTATTTATTTGCATCCTTGGTCTGTGACATAAAGATGCAACAGGCTACCTTGCATTTTCTATACTAACACTCCTAAAAAATAATAAAGTATGCCCAAATCTATCATTTCAAATGATCTATGTAGCTCACCTTTTGGTTTTTCAATTATCGAAGTTGTTACCTATATTGATGAGATCTTCTACAACCGATACCACAGTGACAATATATGTTATAGTTTTATCTATGTTTCTTTGAAGGTGTTTCTCCTTCAGTAGAGCAACAATACACTGCAGTTTCCATTTAGGGGAGAAGTGTACCCAGTAGAAACCTTGGCCTGTGTGCAGATGGGTTGAATGCACATTAGACTCTATCTGTTGTTTTGAAGGTGTTTCTCCTTCAACAATACTTCATCTCAGTAGATCCTTTCGGTCTGCACCTTTAGTAGATGCATGCAGCCTTGGGATACATGTTGTAGATTATAGTTTTCCTATGAGGTTGTAGCAACGATGAAAGAAGTGCATCAATTTTAGGCATCTTGTGGTTGTTGTATGAAAGCATGTTTGTTTAGTGTTTCCCAAACTTAGATACAACCATATTTAGTATGCTTTTATAGTTTGACTTAGATGCTCACTTTTCTTAATTTAGGTGTTTTTCTTAGTTCTGTTTTATGCACAGATTTATCTTTAAGAAAAGTGCACAGTAGAGAAGGGTTCTATATTTTGAGCAGGGGACACACTTCTAGGTAGGAGGTACTCTATTCTAGGAAGATTTTTCCATGCAGGTTAGGTGCTTTATCCGAGAATCCCAAGAGGTGCTATTGTAGCAATAAGAAATTCATTTATTTTGAGTTCTTCATTAGTGCATTGATAGTATATTGTTTATTCCATGCAATACCTCAATAATGTATGATCAAATTACAGTTAAGATTGTCATAATATTTTGACTTACCCTCTTTTAGAGGGAAACTAGAGCGTGTGTCAAGCTTCCACGTCACAAATGTATCATGCAGAGTTTACCTGGCACGAGTTTTGCGGATCTAAGTAGCCAAATACCTGTTGGAATTCAAGAGGGAACAATAGCACAAAGTGGGAAAGAGGTTTCGCAGTTAACCTACCTTTCACATTATGGTTGGAGTCGGTTTGTTGGCAAGATGCTAGATACCCCAACTTCCTTTTTATGAATGAGTGCAAGATCGAATGCTTCGACATATTCCTCGCTCAATTGTCATTAAGCAATGGGTTTTCTCAGAAGTGCTGCACATCTATAAACTTTACCAGAGTTGTTATTGAGTCTTTGGATTTGGTTATCTTTTCAATGCACACACGTACAAGAAGACAAAAAATAATATGCCTGACTAATTTCAAGTTATCTTCCTGCGAATAGGATGTTCCCTTCCATAAACTTGATGACTCGCTCTTCTTCTTTCTAGTGAACGAATTTGCGATTTTTCATGAATTGTGAGACAATTTCAACCCCATAACTATAAGTTTCTTATTTAAGGTTATACCTACTAGATTAGAACCCGCCCAAGGAGAATTACATTCCCGTCTCAAAAGAACCTGCAATCAACTTATACCATGCTATTTAATATTTTATGTATTTCTTCACATCCTTGGCCTGTGACATAAAGACGCAACGGGCTACCTTGCATTTTCTATACTAACACTCCTAAACAATAATAAAGTATGCCCAAATCTATCATTTCAAATGATCTATGCATCTCACCTTTTGGTTTTTCAATTATCGAAGTCGTTACCTATATTGATGAGATCATCGAAAACTGATGCCATGATGACAATATCGGTTAGAGTTTTATCCGTGTTTCACTAAAGGTGTTTTTTCTTCAGCAACACTACAATACATTGCAGTTTCCATTCAACGGAGAAGTGTACCTAGTAGCAGCCTTGGTCTGTGTGCAAATGGGTTGAATTTATAGTAGAATTTATCTATTGTTTTGAAGGTGTTTCTCCTTCAATAGTACTTCATCTCAGCAGATCCTTTTAATATACACCTTCAGCAGATGCATACAGCCTTGGGGTACATGCTATAGATTCTAGTTCTGTTGTGAGGGTATAAGAACGATGAAATAATCACATCGATTTTAGGCATATTATTGTTGTTGTATGAAAGCATGCTTGTCCAGTGTTTCCCAAACTTATATAGAGCCATATTTATTATACTTTTATAGTTTGACTTAGATGCTCACTTTTCTTAATTTAGGTGTTTTTCTTAGTATTATTTTATGCACAGATTTATCTTTAAGAAAAGTGCACACTAGAGAAGGGTTATATATTTTGAGAAGGGGACACTCTTCTAGGTAGGAGGTACTCTATTATAGGGAGCTTCTATCATGCATGTTAGATGCTTTATCCTAGACAGAGTTCCAAGTCCTTGCCTCCTTAACAAAGTCCCTGCTAGACAAGACATTGGTGGATAGAGTTCCAAGTTGAGAAGGGGACACTCTTCTAGGTAGGAGGTACTCTATTCTAGGGAGATTCTATCATGCATGTTAGGTGATTTATCCTAGATAGAGTTCCAAGTCCTTGCCTCCTTGACAAAGTCCCTGCTAGACAAGACACTGGTGGATAGAGTTCCAAGTCCCTAAATTTTCCAAAAACCCACCTAAGCCTAGCTATCTAGCCTAAAATCCTTTACATTCCAGTCATCTCTTGGCTATGATTTCATAGAGAGAGCCCTCTCTGGTTTGGTAGGGCTAGCTACCAAACTAAAATCTTGGTCTGTGGTTACCTCTGTTGATCTCCTCATTAGCCTAGGACATTATGGAGGATAACAGAGGGCATGACAACTAGGGAGTGCCAAGGTGTTCTAGTGAATGTAAGGTTCCCAAGTCATGGAAAAATGCAATGCTAGTTGTGAGGTCATGACTGCCAAGGTGTGTTAGGGAATGCTAGGGCATGCTAAGATGTGCCAGATAGTATGAAGACATGTCAAACAAGCTAATATGTGCCAAGTGCTAAGGCATGCCAAGATGTACAAGGGTTCCAAGTCCCTACCTCCTCTTCTTCCATATGCTATCCACTTATGACATTTCCTTTGCAATATTTGGTGCATTTGATAGTTATAGGTCATTTATAGGTTATAAATGTCTTCAGAGTTTCACTTCTAATTGAGTATTCAACTGAACATATTGATTCTCTTATACATAACTATTTTTCCCTCCACCCAATTTTCATAACTTCAATAACCATTAGGTAGGGACCCACAGCTTCAATGTTGATTTTCTTTTTTAGTAAAATATTACCGAGACTTTAATTTATTGAAAGTTGTAGAATTTACAATTTATGAAGTTTCAAGGTCTAATTTTTAAAAATATATTTCTTTAAGGGGTGCTAGCTCAATGGAAGAGCACCTGCTTTACAAGAAAGAGGTTGGTGGTTTGATTCCGTCGTGCCCTAACATCCATATGGAATGGCGATGATCAATTTTTGGTGACAGAGGCTCTTTTGACCATCACTAATGAGCTTTGATGACATCTTTCGACCCTCACCAAAAATATGAAATGGTAACAGTCAACGAACACCACCATCTATATGCATCAATAGTGGCGACCCTCAAAGATCCGTAACCATAAATATTTGTTGCTGATATGAAATGGTGGCAGTCGTTGTCCATCATTATAGTCATTATTCGTGATGGACCTTGAATGTCACCACAACACCTATACTTCTAACAATGCGGCTTTTGGTGACGGTCAATGAACGTCACCATATATATGCACCAATAGTGATGGCCATTAAAGATCCATCACAATAAATCATTATTGTTCATATGAAATGGTGACGGTCACTATCCGTCATTATAATCAATATTCGTGACAGACCTTGAATGTCACCATAACACCTATACTTTTGGCGATGCCACCTTTGGTGACGTTCAGTTTTTGGTGACCGAGGCTATGGTCCGTCACCATTGCTCATATGCAATGGTGATGGTCACTATCCATCATTATAAATCATTATTGGTGACGAACTTTGAATGTCACTACAACACCTATACTTTTGGTGACGCCACCTTTGGTGACATTCAGTTTTTGGTGATGGAGGCTATGGTCCATCACCATTTCTCATATGAAATGGTGATGGTCACTATCCGTCATTATAAATCATTATTAGTGATAGAATTTGTATGTCACTACAACACCTATACTTTTGGCGATGCCACCTTTGGTGACGTTCAGTTTTTGGTGACGAATGCTCTTTTGACCATCACCAATGAGCTTATGGTGACATTTTCCGCCCCTTACCAATGTCCTTTTTTCTTGTAGTGCCCCTCGGCCCCCCGGGGTGAATAAAGGTAGGATGGGTAGGGGGGGTGAAAAACCTTGTCAGCCATCGATCTGACGAGGAGTGCATCGAGCCATCAGATGGAGTGCAAAACTTAACAGATACGACAAATGCCTTTTGTCTCTTGCAGGCAGTATTTCATAGGTTTAATACCCAGGATAAAAGAACATAATGATCCCAAACTTAGGATAAAGTCTTCGATGTAAAATTAACCCGTTTTTATCCTTTGACCCCTTTTGAATTCAATTTTCTCCTAACCTAAGACTAATTTTGACCAATCAAAGGGTGCATTTAGATGCGCAAGCCCTTGTTTATTTTCTTTAAGAGGAAAAAATACCTAGCTTAATCCTATTTATCATTTTTATTGACCCAGCTTAAACAATTGGATCAACTCATTCACCTACTTAACTATCATTAGCCAAGATTACACAGTTTTGCTAACTTATTCTCTAATCTAATTAACAAAAATTGAAACTGGTTTGATCATGATTACACTATATGACCTAAATAATGACTCAGGGTTGTGGCATTTTAAACAAGTTGTACACAACAATCAACTTATTCTAGAAAATCAAACTATTTATCTGGTAGTGGCATTTGAATTTGCATCGATTTCAGTTCTATTTTTTTTTCATGGGGTTCTTTTCATCCTTTTTTTGTTTCTTTTATTCCATTTTTATATACCCTCTTTTCATTTTTTATTTTTTTTATTTGTATATATATTTTTTGGAAATTATTTGCAATATGCAATATTATTTACAATTGGATATACTAAAAGAAAATACTCAATTATCATTTGATCCTATGAAGCATAGGACCCTAATAGGGGTAAAGACAAAGGTGGCCCCAAAATATGTGAGTTTTCATAATTCTTATCCTATGGTTTTTGAGCGTGTGGTTTGTATGAATCTCCCACGAAAAAACGGGTGGGATAACATGTAAAAGAGTCAATGTGAGGGCCAATAAAAGGCTAAAGCACACGAAGCCATGCTACATCATCCTGGGAGATAGATCCCAGATGTAATCGAAAAGGTGCAATTTTAACACTACCCATGATAAGACTGTTGGACCAAGTGTCAAGTGTATCAACAATGAGCGCTAAAAGGTCAATAGGAGACATTGTTATAATAAAAAGACCTGATAATAAAAATTATTTAATTAAAGCTCGGTTGTGGTGGTTCTTAGTTGTTAGGCCTTATTATATGTTTTATTAAACTAAGCGCTAAATTAAACCTAAAATATAAAATAAAAAGGATTTATTTGGATTTTAAAGGAGATTTTAAAGGAAATCAAAATATTTTTTTAAAGGGTCCCCATTTTTATTATGATACTAATATAAAATGGGGGGTTGTTGTTTGCCACAACATGTTGATAAAAGTGGTTTTGTGGCACGTGGTGGCTTTTCTCATGGTTTTGTAGTTTGGTTGATAAATACGGTTGGATTTGAGGTTCATGTATACCATGAGTTATATATTATATTGCAATATTGTACATCAAAATTAATGAAAAGAAGATTGCTAGTTTTCCTAGGTTTAGATTTCCAAGATAAAATCTCTATGTAAAATTGTGTAATTGTCATTTTATTATTTTTGTTTTATCAAAAATCTATTTGCAATGATTAATTGTATAGGGTTCAAACTTACATTTGGTATAATAGAAGTTTTGGCTTCAAGGGGACACCTTTGTGGCTAAGGGGTTTTTCTCATGCTTGTGGTAGTCCATGTTACAGTGGGAGATCTCTGGGAGTGATTATTGTAGTGAAAACGAATGACAAGCAGTTCTAAAATAGAGATTGAGAAATTCAATGGAAAATTTTTAAGTTGTGGAAGCTCAAAATGGAAGACTTGTTGGTGGACATAGATTAATGAATTGTTGTGGATCCATGTTTATCACCGATGGGGATGTCAACAAGTGATTAGACAAAGTTGGATTAGAAGGAAAAGAGCACAATATAATTGCGTCTCTTGGATTTAGTATTACTAAATGTTTCATAGGAATCTACAACAAAGGCTTTATGGGACAATTTAGGTGATTTGTACTAGTCTAAGTCCCTAGTGAACAAATTACTCCCACGGAAAAAGTTGTATCACCTGAGGATGAAGGATGGAGACTCGGTGGCAAAGCATTTGAATGCCTTCAATAATGGTGTATCAATTGTTATTTATTTATATTAATATTTCAGGTGAGGATAAGTGAATTAGTATGTTATGTCTACTAGACTCATGTGATAGTTTGGTTGTTTCCCTAGGTAGTAATGCAACAACCTTAAAATTTGATGAAATAGTCCCATCATTATTGTTGGAGAAGATGAGATGGAAAAAAATGGAGAGCTATAATGGAGATTCCTTGTCTATAAGAGGATGTTCCCAAAATAGAAATAGAAATAAGTCCTTGAGTGGGAGATCTAAATATATAGGAAGATCAAAATCTCCAAGAAAGTTCTTAAAGGTATGTTGGATATGTGGAGAAGAAATGCAGAGAAAGTGGAATGATATGAATATGCACATTTTGTAGAATAAAAAAATTTCTCAAATGAAGGGGAGATGCGTGCTTGACTTCTTCAAGTACATGATTATATCATGAGGCATGGTTGGTTGTGTTGTCACTCACTGCTTTTTAGTCACCAGTTGCTTCAAATGCCCAATAGGAGTGAATTTTGATGCTAATTTTTGGTCCAAAAAAGTTATTAGAGCCAGATCAGACCCTCTCCATTACATTGTTCTCAGAAGAATCTTTTCGGTGGTATATAGAAGTCTAAAAAGGGGTTTCTGGATCAAAAGTTAGAGCCTGTTGAAGATTACCCCTGAAAGGCCCAAATGATTGAGGAAAATTGCTAAGTATGGAGGAAAAATAGCAATCGGGACTGGGGACGCTCATCGCCGATATCGCATATCGGCATTTGGCGCATCCAGGCATAGATCATATCACATATCAGTAGTTGGGGGGCCCTAGGCACAGTGAATCCTGCAATCCCGAATTATCGGTACACTGACAGAACAATGGGTCGACACTCTGAAACCTTACAGGGGCTGATATTGTGATGCAGTGTTAAAGTTCTGGGTTAGGCCAAAAAATGTTTACAAAGAAAAAGGTTAACAAAGCAGGAGCGAGCCAACCTCCTTCTCTCTCCTCCACGTGGTAGTATCCCACATCCCACAGATTCCCGCAATCCCGTAGATTCCTACAATCTCACAGTTTCCTACATCCCGCATCCCGAAGACCCCGCAGTTCCTGCATCTCGGCAACCCTGCAGTCCCACAGATCAGGTTCTAAACTTAAAATACCTTGAGGGGGCCAATGTTACAGTATAAGGTAAAAATGTCCGGGGGGGGTGTCGGGTGGCGAGGAAACCATTAACAAAGGAATTTCATCGAAAAACCAGGGTCGAGCCTCCCATTCTCTCTCCTCCACATGGCATCAGCGATCAGCGGGATCATAGGTGTGAAACTATAAGAAATTGTTGATATTGGGATATGGACCAAGATCACTAGGGAGGGCTGATTTTTAAATACAAAGGAAAGCATGGAAAAATATGGCTCGGTGGGCCTCTTTCTCTCTCCTCCAAGGGGGCCATGTGGCGGCGTCTGATTGGTCTTCATAACTGACAGGCAGCTGGCGTCAGCAGTAATGGGCAGTATGAAGGGTGACGTGGCTGTACGAGGGACATGTGTGACCCAGTTTCAACATTTTTAGGGGTGAGATGGAGCCATTTCTGGGTGACACATGTCACCACCCAATGGGTGACACATGGTAGTGATGATCTCACCCATCATAGTCGACAATCGGCAATTGCACAATGTAAATATTTCTCTTCTGCCAAAATTCCTTCCCAGATGCGATAAAGTATGGTGATCTATGTGATAAGGTTTTCATGTCTGGACCAATCGTCCCATGCTATGGAAAAAGGGTAAAGAGCCACCCTCCCCATGTTGCGATTGCAACGTCTTGGGTGGGCCCAATCTCGCGTATCAGAGATCATAGTTGTCAAAGGGTAAATCTTAACGAAAAGTGCATTCAGCACTAAGATGCGAGATTTTGATTAACAAAAGAAATAAGGCCCTGTTGTGACCAACAACACCCCCCCTCTCATTTAAGCATCATTCGAAATGCTAAATGTGTGGGGACCCTTAGTTAAAATCTAGGAAAAGCAAAAGTAGTGCTTAAATTCCTTTCCGCAAATAAAGTTACCATCATAAGCTTAGGAAACTCCTTTGAATACTTAAAATCTAAGTTTATGATGAGGGAAAAATCTTTATTATCGCATCGTAAAAAGATAGTAGGATGCCACCGTTCAAGTGCAATCCCGGCATTTGCAAGATCGTGGCATTGAACAAATATCGTGTCGCATTCAACAAAACTTATATGAAACACTTCAGAATTTACCGATTTGCGATGACGTTGATCGCAAGATCGCATCTCGCAAGAAACAGGTTAACGAAATTTGTTATACATAAAACTCCTGCGATCTGTGATATTGCGATATCGCGATCTCGCGATAAAGCAATGATTGCGATGTCAGGCCAGATCAACATAGCGATGTTGTGTTTGAACGATGTTGTGATGTTGCGATGTTGCGATATGTGATGGTGCGATATGCGATGGTGCGATCTGCGATGTTGCGAAGCAAATCGCAAAATCGCTCCATCGCAGATCTTTCGGGCATGACATTCAAGAAAAGTATTTTCCATAAGCTGACACATGGTTATGCGCTTTAAATGCTAATAAAGGAGTTAGTTGTCAGTTATTAATAGAATATGAATGCGTGCTTTTCGAAGAATCACTTCACGTAAGGTGGTGTATTTGGTATGTCTGCGGCATTTAAAACTCTCCCATCACCCTTCCTGGTCATTCATTTCTACTTCACTTGTGAATTGCAGGAACGGAGAACGGAGGACGATACAAAGCAATACGCAGGTTGAAATGGGAAAGAAAAACAAAGCCCCGAGCTCCGAAGAAAAGGAAATGGCACCTTTGTATACAGACACGGCTTGTAACAGAGACACGGGAATAGCTACGTGGGAAGGCATGTATAGGCTGCTCGAAGAGGAGAACCCCAGAGTAATGGAAGTTATTGCTGTTGCGGGCTCACGGAGTTCTTCTGAAGCAACCCTAACAGAGCTAGCTTGCTCATTCCTACATCGGATAGCAGCGAGGCCAAAAATCCTCCCATACACAGATATGGTCAAGTGGATACTTGATAGCGCAGAAATAAAAAATAGACAGTTCAAGGTTCATGGTCAAGGACTCATCAGTTCATTCGTTGCGCAGGATTTAAAGCTCATGTATCATCTGCCTGAGCCACAGGCAACTTATAACACGCAATTCATAGAGAAATTCATAAAGGAGAACCAGAACCTGGCAGAAACCACCAAAGACTAGTCCAGGAAAGACGAACTGCTCAAGAGAGATAAACATGGTATGTACAGTACTGGTTCCCTTACCTCCCGATATTGCTTTGCTGTTGCCATGCTCTGTAGAATATTTGGAATTCCAGATATCAATAAATTTTCATCCGAATGGTTATCGTTACTAGATGCTGCCACAAATGCCACTGTTGTAGATTGGGCCAAAATTTTACCTGATAACCTAATCACGGCTATTGTCAGTTACCAGTCCAAAAGAGCTACGTCTCAAAGAATTTATCCTCCTTTTTACCTATCTACATATATTATGGATTCAATATGTTATGTTTCTAAGTTTCCTGTTATGGGTTGGAAGTGGACAACTCAAGACCCCTTACCCATCCATGTCTATCATAAGGAATTGTGGGACTCTCAGTTCACTCCATACTTCTACCAAATTTGTCATGGAATTATGCTGCCCTTGTATAGAATGTTGTATGATAAAGACCCCCCGAGGTGCTCACCTGAAGCAGAGGTAGACATCCTCCCCATCGCAAGATGGTTCGGAGAGGAATTGTTCACTTATGTTAGGGTATTTGGAAGTACTGCACCCCCTCATGTTCTACCTTTGTATATCCCTGATAAACTCCTAGCTCGAGAGATTGCATATCAAACATGTGGAGAAGGTGGCCTAACTAAAGACTTAAAGGACAAAAAGAAGGCTATATGGCCACAGTTTCCTGTAGCTTGTGGGGCCTTTTCGCTATTTGATGTAGGTCACGCACTCACTGAAGTACAAAATATGACATGTTTACAACTATTCAAATTCCCGGGAAGACCATTTGACCCGAATGAGGTTGCCCAGAATTTCACAACTACAGTCAAGATAAAAGTGTTCGTTGGGAAAAAGGATTTATTTGATGATATATTCCAACAAAAAAGCACACTTCAAGAGATTTTGTGCGAAGCCCAATTGCAATTATCTCTAGAAGATTTTCAAAAGTTCATGATATACAGAGAAAGAAGATTAGCCAGTATTCCTCTAGAGAAACTACGACTATCCGCAAGAGAACCAACTCCAAGCGTTAGTCTCAGTGGGAGTTCAAGCACTAACGGATCTAAATCCAAGTCTGAACAAGAAATGCCCGAACACTCTAAAAGATCTGGAAATGACCAGGATAGGAGCGAAGAGTCAGCTAAGGATACTGCTCAGTCAATGGAACTTCTACAACAGCAGGTTATTGCCTCCCCACAAAGAGATCCTCCTCCTCTCATCATTCAAGCACCACCAGTCACAACCGAATTAGATAAAGAATGGGAAACCTTCAACGAACTGATCAATCTTGAAGGACAAGCCCTAAAAACACCTGTGAGCAATATGCAGGTAGCACAAGAAGTAGTCACAACAATAGTCAGCGATGTCTCAGATACGGAGCATATTCCTGTTGCCCCATCTTCTGAGCTTATACTCAACATTGAAGAAATTCCCCCTCTGGATATATTTTATAGCCCACAGCATAAAGCAGTGGTAAGAAGACAGAGAAAGAAAAGGAAATTGGAAAATACACTCTCTCAAGACGCAGAACAATTAGACGTCTTGTGGAAAGATCCCACTAGCAATCCTACTGAAAATCTCACCAAACTATCTCAGATCGCAGGAGCATACGCCTCTGCGACTATTGATAAAGCATCTGAAGTACAGCAGTTGTTAAAAGAATGAGAAGATTAGATACAAGTACTGCAACAACAATTGCAACAAGCTAACACCAATAATGAAGCACAGAAACAGCTTGAAAGGTTGCAGCAGGACTTCCAGCAAATGCAGATAGGATATCAGAAAAGTTTGGATGAGAAAGGAAAGCAGTTACAGGATTTACAAGAGATGCACAAAGATGACCCTAAGCTTACAGAGTTTATTTCGGAATCTATTTCCTTGAATGAACAATTACTACAACAGCAAGAAGTGTTGGGCCAAAAGATATCACAGTGGAGTTATTATTGTGAAATTAGTGATAAGATCACTAATCAAGTGGTCGATTTACGAAGTGACTATGATCTGATTGATAAACGGGTGACTGAGTATTTGGCTTGGTAGGATGAAGATGAGGGAAAAAGAGCAGGCGCACCAAGGATAAATGAGAACCATAAAGAACTGCTCTTTAACAAATGGGACGATCAAATCAGGGAGGCAGAACAAGCGGCAGAAATAGCAGCCACGGCAGCAAGCAGTCTTATTGATTGTGTAAATGAAAATTTGCACAGGGCAAATTTGATCGCAGAAACCACCCCAGGATATTTACCGAACAAACTACAACTAGAGGCAGAATGGAAACAGAGAGCGCAAGAAAAGGCAAAAGCAATTCAAGGGCTGAACAGGTTAAATTGGGAATATTACTGGGCATACTTGGTGAAGCCGCATAGCCAGTGGATGACTGTTAAGTGTATCATAAATGCGGCCGAAAAGATGGCACCAGCTCTCATCGATTCCGTTTTCTCAGCTCAGTTAAAAGCAGAAGTCAGCCAGCCGACTCTCCTTAAACCAATGCTGCATACATGCAGTTTTAAAGACCAAATACAGAAGTAGTTTAGTTCTGGATTCAATTTTCGCTTTAATTTTTCTTAGAAAAAGGGCGGTCATTTAAACCGCATCCTGAATTTTTGTAAATAAGTTATTATTAGATTTAGTAAGTAGTATTTAAACCCTTCTCATGCATTTAGAGAAGGGTCCATAAATTTATCAAAAACTTGTCCTCGGAACATGCACTTTTGCACCCTCAGAGGAGGTTTTGGTGAATGAATGGATCAAGATTTGTTGATGTTTGCATTTGATATCTGCTAATAATGTTGTACTTCTGTACTCTTAGTGGATGTTAGAGCAAGGAGAGATAAATCATTGTCGCTTGAAGCTTATGAGTAGGACTAGTCATAAATGGTACTTTTATCTCTTGACCATTTATGCTTATATGTTAAAGTGATATATAGTTTTTAGTTGTTTATGTATTATTGCATGAATGCCTGAGTTATCATTTGGCACTTTTGTACGGTGATAGCTATTTATTTATGCTTAATGTATGAATAGCTCATTATGCGATATGTTTTTCACAACTGTTTCGTCTAACTTTTTATGCGAAGTGGTTCATCTTTATTGATTTCCTTTCTTATAATCGCTGAATGATCTTTATTACTAGTTGTTATTTGAAATCTCTTTAGATCGCATAATACAAGAATTACATCCTGGGTTAGTATAGACTTAGATGTGTTGTTTATTAGATTACAATAGCATAGAATTAGATTAAAGTTTGAATTAGAATATCTTAAATAGGAACTGTTAGATCAGCAACATCGAATTCTACACACACACACACACTCATAGACTGGGAAACTGGTCCCATTATCCCCAGTCGGACCCGCTATACCAAACGAATAAGGAGCTGCCAACCAAGGTCTGGACCGGGCGTGTATCCCCCTTGTTGTCGACTCGATTTTCGGGGCTTCAACAGGCCCCTGCGCAGTTGTCGAAAGCCTTAGTGCCTAAAGGGCTCAGCCCTTAGTTCCAACCCCTAGTCATATGTGATAAGTTATAAAAGGGGCATAAGGAATAGGGGCTAAGGGGGAGATAACAAATGCCCGTCTGTTCGTCATATTTTAAGGTAAAAGGCCCGTGGTCGAGAAACTTCATTGTTACACTACAGCAGGGCCTTGAGGGCACGACACAGAGCTTTAAAGGTGGATGGGTCAGCAACCCCGGCATTGAATAAAGTAGGGGGCAGTGCATAAATGACAATATGGGGGGCTCTATAGAGACTTAATGCCTCAGCATGGAGTTTCGCTCCTCTCCACATTGCAACACTGCCTAGAAACACTTCATCCCTTCTCCACTGAACAACTCACCCACGCAATAAAGGTAGAATTGACAGAAGTCGGCCGAGCAGCAGTGAACTGCCTCAAGCAGCCGAAAAGAGTAGGACGACAACATGGACATGGCTCTATCCAAGGCCTCCACTCAAGCAACAAGGGGAAACCTCCTCCTTCCTCTCTCGAATTTATTTCTCTAACCATTTATTTCTATATTTTTCGAAGAAAGGGATTCGATCCCTGTTGTAATCTTAGGTAGGTGGTCGCAGAGCCTAGCAGAGCCGAGACAACTAGTCTAGCATGACAGCTGGGGCTCAGGCTCAGATATTTTAATTGTAATTCAAAGCTCTCCCCCTCTTCTTATAAATATGGGGATGAAACATAATACAAAGATTTTGGTTTCAGAATTTCTCACCCGCGAGAGTTGGACTCTGTGATACCATTTTTGGCTCATAAAGTTATAAGTGCATGACTTGTATTTCAGACCGTGTTACTTCACACAGGCATATCTTTTAGACATAGAAAAGAAATGGTGGTGATTCCCCCTTCTAAGTATTACAGTATGTTATCCTCTTGTTAATTCCATTCTGTTTATATTCTTCTCCAAATTCATGTGATTACTGATGTTATAAATATCTGAATACCTCCTCACAGACTAGCTGGTATCTATATGTTATGCATGTGCCTGTAGTTCCTCACAGATCCATTTGTATCGACATTTTTAATGCTAGTGCCTATCTGGATTATTGAAATCATATCTTTAACAACTGCTCTTCATGAATCACATCACCCAACCTCTCTTCTTCCCATTATATCTGCTTCTGACTCATATAAGTATTGGAATTCTTAGAGATGCAAGCTCTATGTGTTATGCATAGGGTTCTTGATGTTGTAAGATCCCTACGATGAGTTACTGTTAAAATTGGCAACCAAGGCAAAACTTCATGTGGGTCATCCTATTCATGGCTGATAATATTTTTATTAGATTCCTCTCGTCGAGAGGTGTAGGATTGATATAAAGATCATCCGATTCCGATAAGTATTCATGGAGATATGAATTTATTTTGATTATGGAATTATTATCAAGCCAACCTACAACTCATGTAGGCTCAGAAGCCCAACAGTCACATCTATTCACCCACCAACGTTTTGTATAAATATAAGAGGACTTTTCCTCATTTGGACTCACTCATCTCATCACATCTCTCTCTCTCTACTACGCAAAAATGAGTCTCTTCTCTACTGCGCTGAAATGGGTCTCTCTCTCACACATGTGAAGCCAGAAGCTGCTGAAATTGAAGCTGCATCTGTAGAAGTAAAGATTGACTTGCGTGGCCTAGAAGATCTCCTCTTTGGAACTGCGCTATAGGTTCATCTAAACCTCCTCTGAAAGCCACAACTTTTGGTGGTGGAATGAAGTCAATCCGATGAATGGTTTGCAAGATATCGATTGCCCTAGTTTGAAGCCGGAAACTGCTGAAACTGAAGCTGCAACTGCAGAAGTAAAGATTGACCTGCATGGCCTAGAATATCTCCTCTTTGGAACTGCGCTGTAGGTTCATCTGAACCTCCTCTGAAAGCCGCAATTTTTGGTGGTGGAATGAAGTCAATCCGACGAACGGTTTGCAAGATATCGTCTGCCCTAGTTTGAGAATGAAGCCGGTAATGCTGATGCTATTGATCTAGGGTTTGCTACTACTGATATGAATCAGATTTATTGTACTATTTCTCTCTGCTGAATTATTGAAGATAAAAGAATATTTTATCAAAGGGTTTCCCCACACATTGTGGGGTTTGTCCCTGGCTAGCCACCACATCTTGTGTCTCTTGTCTTGGCTTGTTTTCTGTCGATCGTTTAATGTTCTATCTACACTTTACTTTATGTACGTGTGATTGCTAATCTTTGGAATATAATAAGAAAAAAAAAAAGTAAACTGTTATAAGCATAGAACATACCATAACTTAACATGATATCGGAGCCTAGGTGAAGACAAAGCCCGAGCAAGAGCAAGAGCAATCATCGAAGAGAATATTGGCAAGGCTATCCTAAAAGAACTATGGGGTCCTCAACACTCTTTCCTGCTGAAGACAAGCTCCGTGAGAAAGCTGACTATCACGGATGGAAGATGTCTATCAATCTAACCCTTGAGAATCAAGGAGTGTTGGATCATGTGAGAGGCAATATTGCTGAGCCTCCATCAAATGCATCCACTGCTGCCTGGAACAAATGAAAAAATGGAGAAGTCAAAACAATAGAAGATCATCCGGGACTCCATCGACAAGCACTTGGTGGCCTACATCTCTGAACTGGACACCTCCAAGGAAATCTACGATAGACTAGTGAGTTTATTTAAAGTTAATGATGCAAATCAAGTTTTGTTTCTTAGAAATAAGTCGAGGGAAATCAAGAAGGGTAAAGATGAAAGTATACAAGCATGCTTCTTAAGAATCACCGAGATCAAGAACGATCTCCTATCTATTGGGGAAACTATTACTGACAGATAAATGGCACTCAAAACTCTTGGAGGATTACCATTTGAATGGTATGTGTTCAGGACTACTCTTTTAAACTATAATTTAATTCCTGGTTTCGAGGAATTAATGGCTAGATGCATTCAAGAAGAAACAAGGGAATAAGTGCAAGAAATGCCCATGCCTAAAGGTCCTCCTGCTGCCTTTTCTTCTCATGCAAAGAAAAAAAATAATTCTGGGACTAAATCAAAAGGAAAGGTTGGACCTAAGGCTAGAAGAAAATGACGATGTTACATTTGCGATAAAGCAAGTCACTATTTATGAGATCATGAGCATCATGATGAATGAGATCATGGACATAAAGGGCAACATGAGATCATGGACATATGGATAGCATGATGATGATGCACACTAGTTTGAGTAGCATTATGATGGATAAAATCATGGGCATGGGCAGCATGATGATAATCATGATTAGAGAAGCATGGTACAGTATGCAGTGGCGTAACTCAAAATCCCTCTGATGGCAATCAGAGGAATGACAAATTCAACAGCAAAGGTAAGAGGAGAGCTGGGAATCAAGGAAGAGGGCAAGCATTCAAGAAGGCTAGAAATTCTAGGATGTATTAAATGCACCTGACCTCAAAAGGAACCTAGTGTCCATCTTGGCAATGGAAGACAGAGGCTACAAGGTAACCTTCAGCAATGGCAAGGTATGTATATGGAAAAATAATGTTAAAGATGCCTTTACTCTTGGGTTTAGTGTTGATTCATTATATCAGGTCGATGGAAGTCCGCTAGGTATCATGTCTTGTGACACAACTCTTTAGTCTGAACTTTGGCATCGGAGGTTTTCCCACCTTCATTACAAATCTCTACCCGATGTAAGACAGATGGTAACAGGGATGCCCGAATTCCAAGTAGAGAAAGAAGGTGTATGTCCGGGATGTGCCAAAGGAAAGCTCAAAAGGGGACCATTCCCCTCAAGCCAAAGCAAGACCTCCGATATATTACAATTGGTATACTCAGGCATACCTGAGGTTGGCATTAAGAGGGAGACTACTACACCACATACTCCTGAGTAGAATGGTGTGGTGGGAAGGAAGAACCACACGATGATGGAAGTTGTCCGGGCCATGCTACATGATCAAAGACTTCCAAAGTTTCTATGGGCTGAAACTACAATCACTGCCGTATATGTACAAAATCGATGCCCTCATCAAGCATTGGGTTCCTAAACTCCTGAAGAAATGTTCACCACCGGTCAAAGGGAAGTCGTGGTTAGTCATGATGTCACCTTTGACAAAGATATGGCTCTTAGCAAGGTGGACAATCTGCTGACTTTGAGTAGCTCTCAAGAAGCCGACACTAGGGAACCGAAAGAAAAGGATGATGAATCAATGCCTGATGTAGAAGAACCCATGGACCCGATTGATCCTCATCCACATGAGCCTTCCTCTTCTAGGAAGAGGACTTCATGGCTTACGTGGATACTTGATGATGCTGAAGGACATGCTACACCTTGAGGAACCTTCCATCAAAGTAAGAAACTTAATAGGTATGAGGGATACCTGACCATCATGAGCACGATCATACAAAATGAACCTTCATCATTCTCAGATCTCATCAAGCATTAACTATGGAAGGATGCTATGACCATAGAATATGAGTCTATTATGGAGAATGATGTCTAGGAAGTAGTTCCCAGACCCTGGAAAGGACAATTGTTACTTCAAAATGGCTTTACAAGATAAAGCATGCAGCAAATGGAAGTATGGAAAAGTATAAGGTTCATTTTGTTGCTCGTGGTTTATCCCAGAAGGGAGGTATAGACTATGATATTTGCACCTGTTGCCAAATATACGACCATCCGCTTGATCATAGCCCTTGTGGCTTCACAAGGATGGAACCTACATCAGATGGATGTTAAGACTGCATTCTTGCATGGTTCTATCAAAGAAGAGGTCTATGTGGAGCAACCTGAAGGATTTGAGATTTATGATTGAAAATCTCATGTATGCAGGTTGAAGAAGGCTCTCTATGGGCTGAAGCAAGCACCCCGAGCATGGTATGAGAGGATCGATAGCTACTTGATGAAGCTTGGATTCACTAGGAGTGAAGCTGATCCTAACCTTTACTTTAAGGTTGAAGATGACAAGCCTCTCATACTGGTGTTGTATGTGGATGACCTCTTTCTAACAGGTGAAAACCCTCTCATTCACAAATGTAAGAGGGAGATGGCTTCTGAATTTGAAATGAAGGACCAAGGACTTGAAGTGTGGCAGAAGCCAAGGGAAATTTTCCTATCTCAAGGAAAATATGTGGTAAATATATTGGAAAGATTCGGTATGATGGACTGCAAGCCTGTGACTACCTCGAGGATCTTAACTTTTAGAAGTTATATGGTAGTGATGTCGGACCAGACTTGGAAAATGCCTCTGAGTTTCAAAAACTCATTCGCATTGATGTTCTTGGTGAACCTCCGTCCGAACATATGTTTTGCAGTTAGCATTGTGAGCTCATATTTGGTTGAGCCTCACTGGATTGATGCCAGGAATCTTCTGAGATGTCTTCAGGACACAATCTATCATGGATTAAGATACACTGCCGGAGATGTGAGACTACTTGGATATATTGATGTTGATTGGGCAGGCAGTGTGGTGGACCGTAAGAGCACTTCCGGGTACTGTTTCACCTTGGGATCTGCTTCGATATCCTGGATGAGCAGGAAGCAGAAGTCGGTGGCTTTGAGCACCACCGAAGCAGGATATATTGTTGCTAGCATAACCTCGTGTGAGGCAGTCTAGTTGCGAAAGCTCTTCAGTGAGCTGTTTGGATTTACATTGGATACCACTGTGATTCTCTGTAACAACCAGAGGTGGGATTCGATTATTGTGGAATCCCGTATTCGTCAATTGCTCCAGTAGATAGACATCATCTGGGATATGGTAAGTCGATGAGAAAGGAAGCTCCATCACATTAAGATGATGTACAGGTTGATACACCTTGTCAAAGCCCCGAGGAAAGATCTAATCTATGATTTTCCCAAACGACTTGGAGTCAGCAAGAAACCCTTGTACAAGGGTCCTGCATGTTGCATACATTGAGCTTTGGGAGCTCTAAGGGCTTGCGGTTCCTACTGGAGCAACATATGACCACAAGGTGACTCACCCTCCCCTGGTGGTGCACACTGGAACAAGATGATTCGCTCTCTTGTGGGACAAGATGATTCGCTCTCTTGTGGAACAGGATGATTCGCTCTCCTGTGTAGCAGGATGATTAGTTCTCCTGTGAGGCCTGGATTGATGTGTTCTCCATGGCAGCCTGGATTGATGTGTTCTCCACGACGATTGTAGCAGGATTGATGTGTTCTCCTATGAGGACAGGATTGATTAGTTCTCCTGTCGAGGCATCCTACCCATGCAGTCTGGGAATCATGGGAAGTACCTCTCATCTGATCAATGAGTAGGGAAATGAAGTTAGGGACCATAGTAGTACCGATGGATGCATCGTTGTATCTATCGTACTCCCTATGCTAGGATGACCTCCATTGATCTGGGATCAAAGATACTGGTCTGGGACCAGTGGTAAGAGTTGTACCATACTATGACGCTGACTTCGGGTCGGTTGAGACTGGTCTGGGACCAGTGGTACATACTCCGAGACTGACTTTGTGTCAGTGCAGTACTGGTCTGGGACTAGTGAGAGTGGTACATACTATGACGCTGACTTCGGGTCGGTTGAGACTGGTCTGGGACCAGTGGTACACTCTCTGAGACTGCGATACTGGTCTGGGACCAGTGGTAGGAGTTGTACCATACTATGACACTGACTTTGGGTCGGTTGAGACTGGTCTGGGACCAGTGGTACATACTCCGAGACTGACTTTGTGTCAGTGCAGTACTGGTCTGGGACCAGTGAGAGTGGTACATACTATGACGCTAACTTCGGGTCGGTTGAGACTGGTCTGGGACCAGTGGTACACTCTCTGAGACTGCGATACTGGTCTGGGACCAGTGGTAGGAGTGGTACTTACTATGAAGCTGACTTCGGGTCGGCTGAGACTGGTCTGGGACCAGTGGTACGCACTCTGAGACTGACTTTGAGTCAGTGGAGGATGATATTGGTCTAGGACCAGTGGAGTTGTACTCACTATGACGCTGACTTCGGGTTGGTTGAGACTGGTCTAGGACTAGTGGTACATACTCTGAGACTGACTTTGAGTCAGTATGATACATCCTCGATCATTTCTTCTTCTTCATAATTCGGACAAAAGCAGAGCAGAACAGAACAATGCAAGAGCATAGCAGAACAGAGCAAAATAGTACAGATCAGTGTAGGGCAAAACAAGGCGAAGCAGAATAGCCAGAATAGAGTAGAGCAGGGCAAGGGTCGGGCTGTACAAGGCAGTGCATTTGATGGATGAATAGTAACGACCGATAGACAGATTGCAGATGAAGTTCTCCATGGTTGAGAGGGAGTGTTAAAATTGGAAACCAGGGAAAAATTTCATGTGGGTCATCTTATTCATGGCTGATAATATTTTTATTAGATTCCTCTCATCGAGAGGTGTAGGATTGATATAAAGATCATCCGATTCCGATAAGTATTCATGGAGATATGAATTTATTTTGATTATGGAATTATTATCAAGCCGACCTACAACTCCTGTAGGCTCAGAAGCCCAACAGTCGCATCTATTCACCCACCAACGTTGTGTATAAATATAAGAGGACTTTTCCTCATTTGGACTCACTCATCTCATCACATCTCTCTCTCTCTCTACTACGCAGAAATGAGTCTCTTCTCTACTGTGCTGAAATGGGTCTCTCTCTCACACATGTGAAGCCGGAAGCTGCTGAAATTGAAGCTGCAACTGCAGAAGTAAAGATTGACTTGTGTGGCCTAGAAGATCTCTTCTTTGGAACTGCGCTGTAGGTTCATCTGAACCTCCTCTGAAAGCCACAACTTTTGGTGGTGGAATGAAGTCAATCCAATGAACGGTTTGCAAGATATCGACTGCCCTAGTTTGAAGCCAGAAACTGCTGAAACTGAAGCTGCAACTGCAGAAGTAAAGATTGACCTGCGTGGCCTAGAATATCTCCTCTTTGGAACTACGCTGTAGGTTCATCTGAACCTCCTCTGAAAGCCACAACTTTTGGTGGTGGAATGAAGTCAATCTGACGAACGGTTTGCAAGATATCGTCTGCCCTAGTTTGAGAATGAAGCCGGTAATGCTGATGCTATTGATCTAGGGTTTGCTACTACTGATATGAATCAGATTTATTGTACTATTTCTCTCTGCTGAATTATTGAAGATAAAAGAAGATTTTATCAAAGGGTTTCCCCACACATTGTGGGGTTTGTCCCTGGCTAGCCGCCACATCTTGTGTCTCTTGTCTTGGCTTGTTTTCCGTTGATTGTTTAATGTTCTATCTGCACTTTACTTTATGTACGTGTGATTGCTAATCTTTGGAATATAATAAGAAAAAAAAAGTTAACTGTTATAAGCATAGAACATACCATAACTTAACAGTTACTCTTCCTCCTCATCCTTGATCATTTAGCCAACAAAGCCTATTAAGTTGTAATCCCCTTTGAAGTAATCAACCTTCATTGTTCTATGTGATACTTTTGGGAACTGTGTGTGTGAGGGAATACCTGAAGTACATAGCTCATACCTTTGGAGGAATGAACCAAGCCTCCTCATACCTTTTTCGTGACAATTGGAATGCTGCATCCCCTCACATATAACTTACAAGCATTCCTCTATTTAAGATGTCCTAGGCATTGGTCTACAATCAACCCATACGCTGTCTCTAGGGAGCTTTCCTTGCCTCCTGCTGCACTTGTGCAGCAGGGTGGTAGATTTAGCCACAACAGGTTGACTCATGCACTTATTTTCATATTAATCCTCACAAAGAGTGGCTTTACAAGTATGAAATATTTGATGGTGGTGATGTTTTCCTAGGAGATGAATCAAGAGCTATAATCATAGGGTGAAGAAACGTGAAGTTGAAGCAATCACCAAGGATGTGGTACCAATAAATTGGTACATATATAAAACGACTTGGCTTCACAAGGAGCAAAGTAGATCACTGTGTATTTTAAATTAGTTGGTAACCATCTTATTTATTTAGTATTGTATGTATATGATACGTTGTTAATTGGAAATGATAGCAAAATCATATAGGAAGTGAAAACCCAATTGTATTCTAAATTTGACATGAAGGATCTTGGTGTTGCAATTTTCATTTTGGGCTTCAAAATTATAAGAGATCAAGTAAAGAAGAAACTCTAGTTAAATCAAAGGAAGTATATCAAGGAAATATTGTAGAAGTTTAATATGCAAGAAAGTAAATTGGTGAATGTCCCTATTCCTATATATGTAAAATTATATGCATATCAGTGTCCCACAACACAAGAAGAGGAAGAGGACATGTCCCTTATTCCATATGTCAGTGTGGTTGGTATTTTGATGTACGCAATGGTTTCTACTAGACTAGACATTGCACATGAAATGGGACTATTAAGTAGGTGTATGTCAAAACTAGGGAAGGACCATTGGACAATAATAAAGAGGGATTTTAGGTATTTGTGTGGCACTATTAATTATGTATTGTGTTACCAAGGAATAAAAGGATTGGACAACATGTTGGAAATACATGGCTTTATTGATGCAAACTGGGTTGGAGATTTGGATTGTAGAATATCTACAATTGGGTATGTGTTTAACCTATTTGGAGGAGCTATCAATTGGATGTGCAAGAGATAATTTGTAGTGTCACTTTCAAATACAAAAGTTGAATACTAGATGGCCACTCATGTAAGAAAGGAAGCAATTTGGTTATAGAGATTATGTTTAGGCATGGTGTTGGTACAACAAGTTATGAGGATAAATTGTGACAACCAAAGTGTAATTTTATTGGTGAAGAACCCTGCTTATCATTCTAAAACAAAGCATATTGATGTTTAATATCACTTTATGAGGGGTATGAAAGAAGAAAAAAGGTGTTTTTGAAAAATTGGACACTTTGAAGAATGTTGCAGATGAATTAACACAATATGTGAGCATTAAAAAGTTCTCTTGGTGTAGAGAAACAACGTGTATCACAACCCTAAATTTTTGACTATGTACTCTTGTGCCCCCTTATATGCAAAGAAACAATAGTGGGAGAATGTTGGGTATGTGTTATATTATTTGCACAAATTATATGCACCACAAACAGAGGTGGGTCCCAGGGGGCTTCATCCTCCCACCACCCTAGGAAAATTCTTTTGGGCAATTTTTTTGCATCCATTTTTGGCAGTTTCAGCCCAAAATTTTGGTAAAAGTGGTTTTTTGTGCATAGTGCTTTTGCACATGGTTTTATAGTTTCAATTAAATAACTATGTTTGGATTGGTGGTTGATGTATACCGCAGCATATATATTTTATTATAATATTATACAAAAAAATATAATGAAACACTTGACTTGCTTGTTTTCCTGAGTTTTTGTTTCCAAGATAAAATATCTACGTAAATTTGTGTAATTTCCACTATATCCTTTTTGTTTTATTAAGAATTTGTTTGCAAAGACTAATTGTACAGGGTTAAAACTTACACCCCACTCATGTTGGTTTGGGCTTTCTAATTCCCCTACTCATTGTTAAAAACATTTATATGTTTATTCTACATCTTCTTTTGTCTAGGTTTTTGAGGATTGTTTGATTATGTGGATTGCGTCAATTCACTTCAAAGGCATAAGAGAGGATAAAGGTAGTTTGAGTGGAGGACTCAAAATATGGGGGTTTTGATAACACAAGGGTCTTACCTAATTGTGTAGGTAGTTAGACCATATTTTTGGAGGAAATTGAACCAACCACACCATTGACATGTGGTCATTGGTTGGGCTTTCATGGATCAATCTATGATTGAGGAGCACGAGGAATGATATCATACAACATACATGACTATGAATAGATCAAGTCAAGATGTTGGGCACAAAGTATGACATGTTCTTCATTAGAATCCATTACACATATTTGGCTATAAGAGGAAGTGCAGACTTAGTAAACCAATCCCAAAGGAGTTGGTTAGGAATATTGGCTCTAATCAACCCATGTCACCACCTCCACTCATGGATGTGGTGTGAGATGTAGGTGGTGGTGTCTTGTTTCATAGATGTTATTATCTTTTTACCAATCTCATATCTTATCAACAATTGATAATGCATTAAGAATGAAATAAATAAATATTTGAAGTCACAAAATCCAATTCAATCTAGTTTGTAGTACCATTTCACCACACTATTGGTAATATTTTGTTGTATAATACTCAATCAGATACTATCATCCAGAAAAAAAGTTTGATGGGCACCACAAATGACAAGTCATGACGTGTGACAATAGGTATTCTTTAGGATTTCCATCAAACATTAGAATAGTATAAGGTAATTTAATTAGAATGGCCATCATGAAGGGTCATGACATATGGGGTCATTCATCAATCTAGATAGATTTGGAAAATCTAGCATTTCCAAGAACAATAATTGCAAGTGTAAAATGGATTATGGGAAGGAGATTGTCTTACTTGACCTAGATGAACCATATGGTATTACCATTTTATATCTTTTAAAGGTTGATTGATCCACATAGGATTATTGCTTGCAAGAGCATGGGACCTAAGAAGGAGTGTGCTAGCAAAAGGATCATTTCCCTGAGTAATAAAGGTACTCCCAAAGGCATGATAATTGATGGGATATTGACCTTCCCTATGAATATAAAGAACCTTGAAGGTGTTATTACTTCCAAGGAAAAAAGGCACTTCTAGGGAAATTCCACCGAGAAACATGGGCACTCCCAGAAATAGACTACTCCTAGGAAATTGCATTCCTCCATATGCTTGGAAACTCAATGGGATATTAAATCCCCTAAAATTATTAATACCCTCAACACTGCCAAGGAAAATCACATACTATGCATGAGGATTACATCTAAAAGGAACTATAACATTCAATATAGATGAGCCCCCTATTGGGTTTTCAAATCTAGGTGGAAACCATTTGGCTACAACATGTGAACGTTGGCCTTACCTACAATTAATGCAAATACAATTGAGGTCATTGGTACCAACATACTAGAAATACTAGGAGGAGGAAATGGAATGACCAACGGCATCAACCAAATTAAGCATGTAAATGTGCAAAGTGTAGTGGTGGAAACACTAATTTGACTAATAAGCAATAAGGAGGAAGACAAAGAGACCCCTCTTGATGTATTGAGTGAAGATGGAATAAGTGTATCCATATCATATGAGCCACTAAAATCTAACATCATGTGTGAGTTAGAGAAGAAAGAAAAAGGTTCAATACCAAGTCTATTCACTCAAATGAGTGAAGGATTGAAAGGTCTGATCAAGGGAGGGTTAAAATTTAGTGGTGGACTTCCATCTACCACTTCGACCTCGAAGGTGTCATTATCCCTCGACTCAACTGCATATCTTTTTGAGTCTAAGGAAACAATATCATCCACTAAGGAAATATTCTGCATAATAGGTGGTGGTTCTTCATATTCAAGAGAAAGATCGTGTTATCTTTGTGTTTGATAGATAAGTAGGTAAGCCATGGTGACAAGCAAATTTTAACTGAAAAGAAATGCAATCAACCTATTTATAACTAAACTCAAACCAAAGAGAACATATTTAGCAAATGTAAAGCTATCAATAAGAAAAATAAAGGATAAAAGGGGTCTTTTGAAAACTAACCCTTGGGAGGCTCAAGTCCCTAAGGTTTGGCTAGAGAAGGTGTGATAAATAGTTATCTTAATATCCTTATATTATCCTTCTTGGTCAAAATATACATGTGAACATTGGGCACCATCCAAGGGTACAACTATGCTGATGTAACATCTAACTTAGGTACTATTGGAACTTCCTCACTCATAGTCATCTAAGTTACATCCTAAGAAATCACACCAAGGTTACCACTCCACAACTAAACAACTAGGGGGAATAGTCGTAGGTCAGGGCCATGTGAATGGGTATGGAAACTAGGCCTTAAACCTCAAAGAGGAATTGTTTGTAGAGAGCCCCTAAGATATTTGGGTACTTGTAGTAGTTTAATATACACTCAAACAAGTGCAGAGAGGATATCACCCCACTTGTTCTTATGTGACTTCACAGTTGACTCCCATGTTAGGGAGCTTTCTTGACAAGCATTCTATGAGACTAGTGGATTTGTCACTCTGTAATGATTTCTAGTTTCATTTTCAAAACCTTGGAGGGTTTACTCTTCAACCTACCCCAACTTAGGCCCTCAATCCTACCTAAAGTGCTTTGCTACAAATACAAAAAGTTTAATGAATTCTAATTAGTGATTTTATTTTATGTTTATTGATTACTTGATGAGGGATACAAGATGAAACTTGTATGGTGTTTAATAGAATGTTCATAATCCAAAAGATATGCAATTGCAAATTCCAAATGAAAACTTTAGCTTCAATGAACTTTGTTTAAGGGAAGGGAATAGATCTATTCATTTTAATTTTAAATGAGACAAAAAATGTTGCACACTCTGAATATTCACTTTAAAACCCAAAGTAATAAAAAAATTGCGATCCAAGTAAGTACTCATCACACCAAAGAAAATTTTTGATAAAAAAACACATAAAAACACAACATCCTTTTTGCAAAGGTATGTCACTTATTACCTAGTCTAATAAGTAAAGACACATCAAACCAACGAAAAAAAGTTCAAGGCTATAGAACAATAGTAGAAATTCGAAGATAGTACTCCAATGTCTCTACAAAGAGGCAAAAACTAAACCCTTATTAGTGATCTATATATGGTATCAAACTTCCCATTTCCAAATGATGTCAACGAAAACCCACAAGTAACACATAGTCATATTAAACAAAGAAAACTCTAATCTTTTCCTGGATCACTACTCATGAGGCAACACACTCATGCAAATTGAGACATGCAAGATGCACCCAAAGGCACACCAAAGAACCCATAAATCATTAGATCTAAACAAAATTTTGAACAAGAGACTTGTCTAAAAGTGTAGACACAGAGATCTAACCACTAAGATACCATGGACCCAATTAAAAGCCAAATCAAGATGAAACATGGCAAAATTTCGAAAAGAAGAAGCTACATGCATCATCACTTTGCATTGGCTACTAGAAGGTGATGATTGCTCCTTGTTGTGCCTGCAAACAATGATGAGCTGCTCTGTATTAGAGTATACAAGGTGATGAAGGTAACATGTAATTTTTTTTCAAATCTATATTAGATATGTTAGATCTAGTAGATAGGATAGCTTAGAAAAAATTGAAAGATGAAAGATGAAATCAAGCAACAAACAAGACTTACAAAGCAAAGAAACCAAGGAATTCAAAAGAATGAGAACAAGTCTAAAGATCCATCCCCATGGAGTCGCCACTTATGTTCTGAGGAAAATGAATAACTAATAAGACCAAAGACACTACAATTGTATTGTCATAATTCCAATTACATCCCAAGAGGAGGAATCGACAATTTCCACCTCTACTGGGATGGCTTTGCCCCTTAGTTTAGCATGAAAAGAAGGGATAACTCCATAAGGTCTAAAGGGTGATTAGGCTCTTCTCACAATATTGAAGCCATTTATTTTTCCACATTGTTTGACTTGCCAACAATCCAAATCACCAAAGGATAGAAATAACTATAGGAAGTACAAAGAGTTCTTATGTTAAAAGAGAGACCAAAAAAAATATTTTTATTATTATATTTGGAAAATGGTATGTATTTTTGTGGTTTTATAAGCATTAAATGAGAAAAGATACCTCCCCTACATTGAAGAGATGCCTATGTTGCATTGCCACCAAAAATATGAAAATTTAATACAATGGCCTTTAACTCTTATGAAAGGAATCTCTCACAAGATAATAAAGAAATTAACATAATAAAACAAAAAGGCAATCAAAAGGGACAAAATGCACTAAAAGTTGAATAAACATTTTTTCATTATTTAACAACTTGCTAGATGAAAGTGAACATTTTGTTTTATGTACTGCAATACACATTTACTCACTATTTTCAATAAATAAAAAAATTGATTTACCCATCATAATTTTTATATAAATATATATTTATTTATTTTTAAAATATAAACTTATTCCATTACACATCAAAACCTTTATATAAATATTTATTTATTTATTTTTAAAATATAAACCTGTCCCAGTACAACGTACAAATGGATTAAGTAAACTTGGAGGTTGAGTGTGATACACTTTCAAAATGGAATACGAGGGAGGAATTGAATTAATATGATGGGGAGTGATCGCAATAATAGTCAATAAGTGGCTGAAGATGTCAATGATTCGGTAATTTGGATTTGGAAAGTAGATACTGTGTATCACAGAGCATCGAATCTCATTGACAAACCTGCATACATTTCCTTTTCTCATAAAGCAAATTTGGTATCCCAACGATAATTTACTGAGCATTGAAGTTGATGGTTATGGGTCACTATTATATTTTCAATTTTTGTTTTCAAAGGGATAAAATTAATGTAATTCACTGTTTATTGATTTAACAGCTATTTTCAAATATTGATTATATTTTGTGATTATGTTTTTAGATCAGAGGTGGTGGTGGTAGTGGTAGTGGTAGTGGTAGTGGTAGTGGTAGTGGTAGTGGTAGTGGTAGAGTAGGTATGTTTTTGTAAATTTAATAATTAATTTGTTGTTTAAACGTAGATATCTTATTTCACAAACAAAAAATTGTATACATAATTTAATCTCTAATTTAATTATAAATTTAAAATTAAATAATAATAATTTTTTTACGTAATTTGATGAAAAACACTTAATCTATATAATTTTAAAATTTAAACAATTTTTTTTAATTTTAAATTTTATTAAATTTTAATTAAATTTCAAATATCATATTTTAGATGGAAAAAAAATGAAAATTAATATTCTTAAAATAATATAATACATGGAGTAGAAGAGCAATATCCTAGAAAGCTCTCGATGTGAAGTCAAAAAATGCCAATCTAAAGAATATTCTAGGTAAAGAAAAGCAGCAGCACTTTACATCATTTACAAGATGTAACATCATTTACAGGGTTACTTGTGTTATGAAAAGGCATTGGCAACATCTGATATGTAGGAAGTCCTTATGTATTTTTAAATGGAATTTTTCAAATTTAAATAATGAATGCAGTTTAATTTAAAAATATATAAATTTTTATTATGTGAAGAAATGTGATTATTTTATTGTATTTAATAACAAAATTATTTAATAATAGAGAAGATTTAGAATTTTTTTTACAGATTAAATAGTTTAAATTCAAGTTTTTAAAGATTTTTTTGGGATTTTGATTAAAAATAATTGGAAAAATATTTTGGGAAAAAATTATTTAGTCTCTAAAATAGACTATTCATTATATTTAATAACAAGATTCTTTAAGTTGGGATGTGTAAGTTTGTCCTATCCGTGCCATTTTAAAATAAAATTAATAATTAAAAATTATGTTGTAAATAGAAAAATAATGTTCACTATAATTAAATAAAAAAATGAATATATTGTAAAGTAATTATAAGTAAAAGAAATATGTGAATTAGATGTTTAAATCTTAAATAAACTATTAGAAGATCTATGTTAACTAATTTATGTCAATGTCAACTTCATATGCAACAACAACAAAAAATATGGTTAAATTTTTTATTTGGTCGTATTGCGCCGAGGCCCTCTACAACGCAGTGTGGGAGTAGATCTCAAGTAAAAATGTAAAAGTAAACCTAAACCTAAAACTATGGTGTATCACCTAAAAACTTAAACATGTAAATGTAAATGTAAACGTAAACATATTAATCTAATGAAATGAGTAGATCTCATGTAGAAAAACATAAACATGTAAATGTAAATCTAAAAACATAAACATGTAAATGTAAATGTAAACGTAATAAACTTAATGCTATTTGAAAATTTAATCTAATGAAATGGGGTATGTCATGTAAAAAAACATAAACATGTAAATGTAAATAAAAGATTTGCCTAGAAACATAAACATGTAAATGTAAATGTAAACATAAACTTAATGTTATTTGAAAATTTAATCTAATGCAATGGGTAGATCTCATGTAAAAAAACATTTAAATGTAAATGTAAATAAATGTAATGTGAAAAATTAATCTAATGAAAATTTAATCTAATGTCAGCCCTAATAAAAAAACACGGCTCTTCCTAACTATATAAATAACACAAAACCAAATTGCCAAATTCTATTTATGAGGGAGCACAATGTGAAAATATTTCAGGATCTGTGCAAAGTGGGAAACGATTTCGGTGTGAGAAAAAACTGTGATTTTAGTGTGACAAGGATTTCTAGGTTTGATTGTTTTTCATCATGAATTTCAGCAAACAATAAACATTTTGAGTTGTCTTTATATTTTATCTTTTTTCATAATGAATTTCGGCTCACAATAAACATTTTGCACCGAGGCCTACAAATTTGTTCGTTCAAAATGGACGAACTTTTACTTCACTCCAATTTGCCCCGACACCTGCAAATTTGTTCATTCAAAATGGACGAATTTTAAAAGTAATCAACCAATTCCAATTTTAAACGAATAAATATAATTAATAGTTATTAGTTTATCAAACATTGCATAAAGATAATTTAATGCAATCTAAATAGTAGGAAAAAACAAAAACAAAAAAACAAAAATATCATTGACTTAGCTTAAAATTTCACCGTTTAACATAATTATTTGTAGACCATTGTCCAAATAATTAATTAATAATGTTTAATGAAAATACTATGCGTCAAATACCATGGGCCAAAATACCATAGACCAAATAATTAATTGAAAAAAGCCATGAACCAAATAATTAATTGAAAAAAAAAACCATAGGCCAAATAATTAACTGAATTTTTTTTATTGCATTATATTAAACATTATTATGAAGCCTATGGGCCAAATACCATTTAATGCAATGTTACCTAGATTCAACATTACATGTTTGTGTTTCATTCTCGACGTTCCCACAAAAAATGTTGATGTTTCGTTCATATAATATAAACCAGCCTAGATCCATCTTAATTCCTTTCCTCAAGTTTTGCACTCAAAAAGAGGTTTGCACATCGAGATATTTGATCTCTCTCGAGGCTTGATAAATCCAGTGTTAAGATAGATCTACGCTGATATATTTTATTTAGCATTCAAAAATACAATTTAAACAATGAAAAATAACATATTGTATTTTGCACTCTACAAAAATTTGTAAATGAAAAAATTTGATGTCTCTAAGCTTATGATAAATCCATACCTAAAATAAATCTATACAAATCAATAATAAATAAAAATAACAAATAACAAATCTTTCAATTATTTTTTTTTATTACAAGTAAATAATAAATAAATAAAAAATCTTTCAAATAAAAAAATTATCTCCATCATCGTTAAGATTTTAAGTTTTGTTTAAATTTTACGCAACAAAACTGATCAGAAAGTACCCGCAATGCTTAAAAAAACGAAGTCGAGTTGTTGTTGTATATAGAAATTGGAACTCTTCAAATCCAAATGCAATTTACTTAAGAAAGATTATAATTTTTTTTCCTTGATCATCGTATTGTATTCAAAATATTCTTCAATAATATATAGAAAAGTTCTAAAGGATTTGTTTCAATCCTGCTTAACGTTTAATTATTGTGCAAGTTTTACTCATCAGAAAATACGCGCTAATGCCTTAAAAAAAAAGGCCAAGCATAGAATTTGTCACCTCAATGTTCTTTGGAAAATGTGATATAAAAAATTTCCCGGATTTCATCAAACTCAAAGTGCGAAATATATTATTTTAATAGTATAGTCGAAGACGGCAATTCCTATTTCCAACCCCATTGAAACATAAATGCAGCCTGACATGCAAGGGGAATAACAGTTGCTTTGTTGCTAAAATGCCAAAGTCAACCCATTGAAACATAAATACAAGAGAACTGCTATATCCCTTGCATGTCAGGCTGCATTTATGTTTCAATGGGGTTGGAAATAGGAATTGCCGTCGAAGACAGCTATTACATGCGTATCCCTGTACATTCATTTTTGTGCCAGTGGATGAGATTACCAGAGCGTGAATGCGTGTGGGCCCCTGCCGCCCCCACAAACATATTTTTCTCCAGGGCCTACGTCAGTTTCCTGTCACGCTCACGGTGCCTCACGCGCTGTAGCCAGCGATGAACGTCATCTTCATAAATGTGTCGCCCATTGCCCACTCTGTTTGCAGTTACAATCAGTTTTCCTTCAGCGCTCCCAACAGCGGCAGCAGCAGAACGACAGAAAAAACAAAGGCAATCAGTATTCATAATGGGCAGTTACATTTCCTGCGCCTCCAAGTCTGTACCTTCTAACACTGTGAAAGTTGTAAGCTGGAACGGCGGCGTTCAGGAGCTTCAGCGCCGGATAAAGGCGGCAGAGCTGATGCTGGACAATCCTCAGCATTTCGTCTGTCATGCCGACGGCCTGCAGATTGGGCGTCGGATCAATCCTCTGACGGCAGACGAAGAATTGGATTTGGGGCATCTCTATTTTCTTCTGCCAATGACCAAGCTTCATTCCGTGCTCTCTGCAACAGACATGGCCTCAGTCGCATTCAAAGCCAATTCCGCCATGAAAGCTGCAGCCAGACGCAGCTCCGGCGCTAAAATACTCCCCGTATTTGGAGACCTCCTCATGCGTCCCCTGCCGCCAGAAATAAAAATGGATGACCATCTGGAAGATGTTTCGGCTCCGGAGGAGTTTGTCCTGCCGAAGCTAAATTTGGAGGACGTTCCAGAGTTGTCCATGGCTGTTCAACAGCTGAAATTGAGCGCGTTCAGGTCCTGGAAGCCAAAGTTGGAGACCATTACCGAGTTCCGGCCAAAGCTTCGGGATCTCTTGCAGTCCAATATTGAACAGTTTTGCTAGCATCAATATTCAATGCAGACCAGCTGGAACGGATTTAGGGGCTACCTGTATTACATTACTAAATGTAGTTGTAGTCTGTAATCTGTATAGATCTGCTGTGCTTCTGGGAAAGAATGATCTTCTTTTCCCTAAAATTCAATCGATCACTTTTCTTGTTTTATACATAGTATAGCTCTGAGAAACCACACATGCTCTGCAACCATCTAACTACATTTCCAGTTGAGAAATAGTGGTGTGTATGAACGGATTTGATTTACCAGTCTGTTCAAGGGTTGGATTAATACTCATTGTTATTGAATATTTAGCGAATTCTTTAATAGCACAGAGTTGGTTTCAGAAATTCCTTTTCTGTATGAAAGCTTCAGAGTCAAATTTTAAGCTATTTTAGAAATTTTCCTGGGAGTTGCTATGTGAATATTTTTTTATGAGCTATTTTAGAAATTTTCCAGGGAGTTGGTATGTGAATTTTTTTTTATGAATAGGTTTCAGTTTATTTTTTCAATGAATAGTCTATATTAACTCTATTTTTATATTTAATTTAGGGTTTCAATAAATAATAATATGTATTTATGAGGTATAGATTAATTGGTTTGTGTGGGATTTAGTGCTCAAATTTATGCATCTATAAGGTGTAGACTAATTGGTATCTTTTTGTTATGATCTTTCACACCTATCTTTTTGTTACTATCTCTCAATCCCATTCCAAATGCTTTATTGTGGAACAAGATACAAACAAAATTATGGAACCTCTTTTGTTATGATCTCCCACTCCCACCCCTTTGTTATGATTTCTCACTCCCACTTCAAATGCTTTATTGTGGAACAAGATACAAACACAGTTTTGGAACCTCTTTTGTGGTATGATAGGCATAAGTCTCTGGTCTCATAGGCACCTCTCATAGGCAACACCAAACACTAAACCCCACTTTGTTATGATCCATGGAGAATCTCATATAAAGCTATAGACACTAAACACCCATTTGTTACGATCTCTCACTCCCACTCCAACTGCTTTATTGTGGAACAAAATACAAACAAAATTATGGAACCCCTTTTGTTACAATCTCTCACTCCCACCCCCTTTGTTACAATCTCTCACTCCCACTCCAAATGCTTTATTGTGGAACAAGATACAATTATGGAACCCAAACCCCATTTTGTTATGATCCATCACTTCCACTCCCAATGCTTTATTGTACAACAAGCCTGGTTATAACAAGGCCCTCTAGTCAACTAGAGGTTTGACTCTAACTCTCCATTAGAGTTACTACTTCAACCTTTTTAGAGTCTTCTTCGTAGCGTTCATGTGGCTAGCCATTTTTCCATGAGTAACTAGCCATTTTTCCATGAGTAACTGGTGTTGAAATCACTATAGGTTGACTTTTAGGAAGCATAAACTTTGCATAGGAACCCCTTCATGTCACAACTGGAAAGATATTTCACTATTAAATGGGATCATGCACTTTCCTAAAAAAATATCATTTAAAACATCAAAATGCTTTTAAAAAGTTTCAGATAGTGATTCTTCAAACTAAAGTGCTACCTATAAATTCATTCTAATTTTCCACTCATAAAGCATCAAGATAGATGAAAAACAACAAAATAATTCTATCCAAATTATATATAACATTTCTATAAAAAAATTATTTTATTGATAACATTTCTATAAAAAAATTATTTTATTTTATCAAAATTAAATTTATTTAGGTTTATTATATATATATATATATATATATATATATATATATATATATATTTTAAAATTAAATTTAAGGGTTTAAATTTTTTTATTTCTATTAAAATTTAATAGTATTTTTTTTAAATAATTTTTATTATTATTGAAAACAAATTTTAAATACATAAACAAATTTAAAAAGTGTCCAAGCACTTAATTTAAATTTAGATTTAATAAATTTCCACTCAACTTCACATTATTAAAATTGATTACAAATTTATAGTTTCTCTTTCAAACCATCATGATATTTGTCTATGCTTGGGCCTTGACTCTCCCAAGGCAAAATGATGAGAGTGATTTTATGTTTATTGTGAGGGTAGTTGGGACACCGAAAAACTTACACATTCATGGTCTAATATTTCAATACCTCTTCTTATATTATTTTTTTGATAGTGAGTGAAATCGAATAATACCTCTTCTTATATTATTTTTTTGATAGTGAGTGAAATCGAATACCCCATCTTATTTTATTTCGATAGTGAAAGAAATCGAGTAAATGTGGTTTTTTACTTATTTTGAGGAAATTATAATTTTATTTATATTCAAAATAATTTGAAAAACAAATTATAATATTAATGATAAATTATAGTTATATAAAATTTTATAATATTGATGATAAATTATAGTTATATAATTCACTGAGAAGATAAGGAATTAACTAGAAAGATTAATTATATTTAAATAAATAAGTAATAGTTATTTATATAATCAAAAAAATTATTATAATCTTTTTGTTTAACATTTTATTGGTTTTTGAATAGATAGGAATTTTTAATATGAAGTTTTAATAAGTCTAATATGTAATGATGTTACTTAATCCCTGTCTTTTATGCCAAAAATATTAGTTAGTAGAAGTATATAAAGTTATTTCATGCCTATGCATAAAAATCATTTATAACAAAAAATTACACAACAAATAACATCAATTGTTTTTTTTTTTTTTTTTTTTTTTATATTTAATATTTCTATATATATATATATATATATATATATATATATATATATATAAATAAATAAATAACTAATGCATCTACAAATGCTTATAAGTCTTTACCTTGCATTATTTGACAACTTGATATTTCAAGGCCTTATATGTCTCTTACACAAGTTGCTCATAAAATCAAGCTAGCTATTAAAGGTAGGTAAACATATTTGAAAGAAAAATATTTAATATCATAAAATCAAGCTAGATATTAAAGGTAGGTAAAAATGTTTGAAAGAAAAACATTATATAATATTAAATGAACACATAATTAATTATGAAAATGCATGTTGACTTATGGGCATACCAAAGAGCTATAAAGATTTATAAGGGGGACATTGTTTTTTCTTATCAATACATTATATTATTTTGAAATATGTTGTTAGTAAAGAAATAGTTAAGTTTTAGGCATTTTATATTTTTATGAAAAAAAATAGAAACATATTTATAAGTATTGGAAGACTTTAAGTTATTAATAAGATTAGATAGGCAACAAATGTACAATTGAGACTATGATGTCAATTCCAATTAGAAATCGGTTTATGAAGGTAAAAAACAATTTCAATAATTCTTTTCATATATATAATTCAACTCAAATATTGACCATCTATCCAAAGAAGTTGTATTATTGTAGGAAGGGACTTAAATACAACCAGAGTTTAGAAGAAGAATTTAGATTGCATTTTTTAAAATATCTTTATATTGATATAAGAAGTGATAGAAAATCACAAATGTGTTACTTGGATTTTTTTGTAGTTGTTGCAATAGTATTGGAGGTTTAGTAGTAAGGCTTAAAAAAAATTTGTTAAAAAAATCTCATTATAACTTAGGAATATTTTATTTAAGTAATGACATAATAATTTTAGATGTTTTTCTTATATTAAGTAGATTATATATGTTTACTAGATTGAAAAAGTGAGAATCACTTCCTCCCATCACGTGTCATGGTTCGAAAGAGAACAAACCTTTGCCAAGAATTTTCGGCACTGATAGATCTGTCTGGATAATATACTCACTAGTTATTGTATCACAGCCTCATCATATGTTGAGATTGCAACAAGATGATGGAGCTTAGTGAAAAGAGTCGCCTTCACTAAGTGGGCCCGCAGGCTATTTTTGGCGCAAGTCTATTTTTAGACTATGTCTATTTTTAGACATATGGATCATGTCTATGGATTGCAGGTTGTTGTTTATGGATGATTGATCAAGTTGGAAAAAATAGATGGACTTCTATTTTTGATGAAAGTGTGAGTGATCATAGTGTGAGTGATCAAAGTCTATTTTTAGACTGGCTGTCAAAAATAGAAAAGTCAAATATTATTATCTCACAATAATATTTGGACTATAAACTTAATCTTATTCTCTTGGAGCACTTCAGTTTGAGCTACAGAGGTGGCACATGCAGCTGTCAGAAGGAAATACGCTTTTCTTATGAGACAGTTGAGTTGTTGCATGCATGACTTCAGTTAGAACTCAATCAGTTGAGTTTGGTGGAGTTGATTGTGGAGTTGATGGAGTTGTGTTCAGTTTAGCTTTGTTAAACTGGTTGTATTTAGTCTAACTGGCAAATAGACTAGAGATGAGTTGGGTGAATTAGTTATTAATTAATTCACAAGTTATTAAATCATAATACAACTAATGAATACATCAGTTAACTCAGTTGCATGTCAGTGCATGTTCAGTTCAACAGGGACAGGTGGTAGAGAATCAGATTGCTATTAGTTGTGACTATAGTTGTGCACCAGATCTTGCACAATCAAGGGATTGAGTATGCCAATGAGTTTTCTCACGTATTTGCCCACATTATAGCTTGTGCTCACGTCCAACAAAGAGTGAGTGACTATTTTGCAGGTGAAAAATGAGTTTGGTGAGCCATTCTCATCATTTCTTGAGCAGGTATTGAGCAGTGGAGGCAGGCAAGCAGTGGAAGAGATTTGGAGATCAGATCTGAGCTGTATTGTGTGTAACAGAGGTGGAGATACTTGTGAGAAGTATTATGCTGTGTAATGTTACATGACTCAATCATTAATATACAGATAGTTGGGGTTCTTAGCAAGATGCTTTCCCCGGGATACATACTGTGTTAATGTGTGAATGCTCTTAATGTTTTATTGTTATTGATGCTGCTATATTGATGATCAACGTAGAGGAGCTTATGTATTGTGTATGTATTCCGCAATAGTACATGATCAGGATAATCTCTGTTGAATATGTGTTAAATTATTCAAAATTTCTACATGGTATCAGAGCTAGATAATTGTAGAAAAAGTTTCTACATGGTATCGGAGCAGCTTGATTTGTAGAAGATATTTTTACAGGATATCAAGCGAGGGTTGATCATCAGATCTACTATTCAGGAAGTGTTTACATTCTATTTCTTCAGGCAAAGTCTGTAATTGGGCCAGGTAGCCTCTGGATTCATCCTTCTTTTGGAAGGTGAGATATCCGGTGAATGCCCATACAATCAATCTCTGTACGAGAAATATTGTGTTCTCACGAATTCTAGATCGGAGGCGGTTGAGTTTGGAGTTGGTGGAAATCAAATTTGCAGCAGTGTTGTTGAAATGTCTTTCAACGGATTGCAAATGTTATTCCAAAGCAAGAGCGACCTAGCGCTCAAGGATAAACTCAGTAACAATAAGTATGAGAATGGATCTTCATCAAAGGTATCTGATGAAGAGAATTGCGCTTTGGCTGCCAAAGCAAAGAAGGGGAAGAACGAGAAAGCTTCTCATTCTGGTGCAAAAGGCAAGAAGCAGGACATGTCCAAGGTGAAGTGTTTTCACTGTCACTAGCACGGACACTATGCCACAAATTGTCTGCAGAAGAAGAAGAACAAGCAAGCTGCTGGATCTGCAGGGGGAGAGGCCTTAGCTTCTCAGTTTGAGCTTGATTTTTCATTGATCACATGCTTGGTTTCAAGTGTGATGGGATCAGTGTGGTTCTTGGACAGTGGTGCGTCTTTTCACATGACGGGAGATAGAGATTTGTTCTCTGATCTGGAGGACAAAGATCTTGGAGTGCACATCGAGATGGGCGATGATGGTAGATACAGTGCGACCGGTATCGGTACCATTTCCTTTGAGAGGGAGTCTGGTAAACCCTTTGTATTGAAGGAAGTCATGCATGTTCCAGGATTGAAGAAGAATCTCATCTCAGTGGCGATGTTAGAAGACAAGGGGTATGATGTTGTTTTCAGCGAGGGAAAGGCCTTCCTGCGCAGCAAGACAACTGGTGAGACCCGGAAGATAGGGGTTCGAGTAAGGAACCTTTATCAGCTGCATGTAGATGGATGCGCAGCAATGGCAGGCAAGGCAGAAGGATTGGTGAGCCGGGATGATGGCGAGTTGTGGCACAGGAGATTGGGTCACCTTCACCATGGAGCCTTGAAGATACTGCAGCAGATCACTACAGGGCTTCCTAAAGGCACACTTGCGCAGTCAGATCAGTGCAAGGGGTGTACTTTGGGGAAGTTTGTGAAAGCCACCTTTCACGAGAAGGATAGTCGCGCCACGACGATCCTTGAGAGAATTCACACAGACGTGTGTGGACCTTTCTCAGTTGCTTCGACAGCAAAACACAGGTATTATGTGATTTTTGTTGATGATTTCTCTCGTAAGTGCTGGATCTTCTTCATGCAGAAGAAGAGCGAGACATATTCAAAGTTCTGTGAATTCAAAGCACTGGTCGAGAAGGAGTCGGGGAAGAAGGTGAAGGCTCTTAGGAGCGATAATGGTGGTGAATACATCTCAGACGAGTTCAAGGATTTCTGCAAGACAGAAGGGATTCGTAGAGAGCTCATAGCTCCCCATAACCCACAGCAGAACAGGGTAGCTGAGCGGAAGAACAGAACGATTGTGGGTGTTGCACGGGCAATGTTGCATGATCAGGGCCTACCCCTTCACTTGTGGGCGGAAGCATGCAATACAGCAGTTTATGTGCAGAACTGTTGTCCTCATAGGACACTTGGCATGAGTACACCCGAGGAGGCTTATTCTGGTAAGAAGCCTGATCTTTCTCATTTGAGGATTTTTGGTGCTAACGTTTACATGCATGTGACGAAGGATGCCAGGAAGAAGTTGGAGCCGACCGCAGAGGTTGGGATATTTGTGGGGTACACTGATACGCCCCACAACTATCGTGTGTATTTGCCAGACAGTGGTAAAACTGTTGTGCGACGGGATATAAAATTTAAGGAGGAGAAAGCCATGAAGTGTTCGCTTGAGAGGGAGCTACACTTGCATACAGATGAGGAGCTATTAGTTCCTAAGGATGAGCTTCAGGACGTGGATCAACCACAGGACGAGGTTCATGGAGTGGAAGAGACCACTCATGCAGCGCCAACCATCAGAGGGCGAAAGCGCTTGACAGAAGCTGAGCGACTGGCTCAAGATGCAGAGAAAGTTGTAGGACCACCTACAACCCAACGCAGGCAGAGACAGTCACCTGATCGGTACACTGGATACATGGCTCTTATGAGCAAGTGTGTTGTGACTGAGCCATCCTCTTTCGAGGAAGCTGTGGAGGATGCCGCATGGGTAGACGCCATGGTGGAAGAGTATGATTCTATTGTCAGAAACAGTGCATGGGAGATTGTTCCTAGACTGGAAGGGAAATCAGTGGTGGGTTCGAGATGGATCTACAAAGTTAAGCAAGCAGCTGACGGGAGTGTGGAGAAGTACAAGGCAAGATTTGTTGCCCGAGGCTTTTCACAGATTGAGGGGATCGATTATGAGGAGACCTTTGCACCTGTCGCAAGGTATTCTTCCATACGGACGATTCTTGCTCTCTCAGCGCAGATGGGATGGCACATTCATCAGATGGATGTGAAGACTGCGTTCCTCAACGGAGTCATTGAGGAGGAGGTGTACATTGAGCAACCCTAAGGATTTGAAGTCTTCAGCAGCGAGTCGCATGTGTGCAGGCTCAAGAGAGCGCTGTATGGGTTGAAGCAAGCACCACGTGCTTGGTACACACGGATAGACAGCTATTTCACAGGACTTGGATTCTCCAAGAGCGAGGCGGATCCGAACCTATACCAGATTGTGGTGGAGGGTAAGTTGCTTATCATTGTACTGTATGTTGATGATTTGATTCTAACGGGTGATGAGCTGTTGATACTGTCATGCAAGAAGGATCTTGCTACAGAGTTTGAGATGAAGGATTTGGGCCTCCTTCACTATTTCCTGGGATTGAAATATGGCAGCGCAGTGGTCGACTGTTTGTTTCTCAGGGCAAGTATGCTCGGGAGATACTGGAGAAGTTCAACATGCATGGCTGCAAGCCTGTTGATACTCCTCTTCCTAGAGGTTGGAGGAAGGAGGATGCCACTTCGGGAGAAGAAGTGGATGCCACTGTTTATCGACAGTTGGTGGGGTCGCTGATGTATTTGGTCAATACACGACCTGATATATGCTATGCAGTTAACCAGCTTTCACAAGCTATGGTTAAGCCTACCAAGCTCTTCTGGAAGGCGGGCAAGCATGTATTGCGCTACTTGAGAGGCACATCGGGATATGGTTTGTGGTACAGACAGGAGGATGAGGTGAAGCTATGTGGCTTCACGGATGCAGATTGGGCAGGGAGCCCAACGGACAGAAAGAGCACATCAGGAGGGGTCTTCAGTATCGGATCGAGAATAGTTTCTTGGTACAACAGGAAGCAGTGATCTGTGTGGATGAGGATGATCCTGGTCGGGTTGTTCGGGTCCAAGCACATCAGGTACCATCATATCAGAGATTGTGTGCAGCGGAGGATCATGTTACTTTCGTACATTCCAACGGAGGATCAGGATGCTGATATTCTGACGAAGGCTCTCACCAGGAGCAAATTCGAGTACCACCGAGGCAGGATAGGGGTTGCTGATAATCCATATCTTGTCGAGAGGGAGTGTTGAGATTGCAACAAGATGATGGAGCTTAGTGAAAAGAGTCGCCTTCACTAAGTGGGCCCGCAGGCTATTTTTGGCGCAAGTCTATTTTTAGACTATGTCTATTTTTAGACATATGGATCATGTCTATGGATTGCAGGTTGTTGTTTATGGATGATTGATCAAGTTGGAAAAAATAGATGGACTTCTATTTTTGATGAAAGTGTGAGTGATCACAGTGTGAGTGATCAAAGTCTATTTTTAGACTGGCTGTCAAAAATAGAAAAGTCAAATATTATTATCTCATAATAATATTTGGACTATAAACTTAATCTTATTCTCTTGGAGCACTTCAGTTTGAGCTACAGAGGTGGCACATGCAGCTGTCAGAAGGAAATACGCTTTTCTTATGAGTCAGTTGAGTTGTTGCATGCATGACTTCAGTTAGAACTCAATCAGTTGAGTTTGGTGGAGTTGATTGTGGAGTTGATGGAGTTGTGTTCAGTTTAGCTTTGTTAAACTGGTTGTATTTAGTCTAACTGGCAAATAGACTAGAGATGAGTTGGGTGAATTAGTTATTAATTAATTCACAAGTATTAACTCATAATACAACTAATGAATACATCAGTTAACTCAGTTGCATGTCAGTGCATGTTCAGTTCAACAGGGACAGGTGGTAGAGAATTAGATTGCTATCAGTTGTGACTATAGTTGTGCACCAGATCTTGCACAATCAAGGGATTGAGTATGCCAATGAATTTGCTCACGTATTTTCCCACATTATAGCTTGTGCTCACGTCCAACAAAGAGTGAGTGACTATTTTGCAGGTGAAAAACGAGTTTGGTGAGCCATTCTCATCAGTTCTTGAGCAGGTATTGAGCAGTGGAGGCAGGCAAGCAGTGGAAGAGATTTGAAGATCAGATCTGAGCTGTATTGTGTGTAACAGAGGTGGAGACACTTGTGAGAAGTATTATGCTGTGTAATGTTACATGACTCAATCATTAATATACAGATAGTTGGGGTTTTTAGCGAGATGCTTTCCCCGGGATACATACTGTGTTAATGTGTGAATGCTCTTGATGTTTTATTGTTATTGATGCTGCTATATTGATGATCAACGTAGAGGAGCTTATGTATTGTGTATGTATTCCGCAATAGTACATGATCAGGATAATCTCTGTTGAATATGTGTTAAATTATTCAAAATTTCTACATCATATTTGGATAGATGCCACCAACACAAGCACTGTCTCCAACTTTTGAGCACGACAGTTAAAGCATAGGCGTGTAATTTAGGGTTTATGCAAGGGTTTGGGATTGTGATAGAGAAAGGCGCAACTCGGCACGAGGGGTGTTGGGAAAAAAAAATACTGAGGTACCTTCATTTTGGAAATTATCTTTGCCGTCTAGATTCACTCATCTCTGCCGCAAGTTGAAGGAATAAGAAATTAATACTTTGAGAAAAGTGAAACCTGCGTAAACCCTAGCCATTCTCTTTGGCAAAGATTGACTGCGAGGATCAAGGAATATTACGATCATTCAATTTCTGTCAAAATCTCCATGTCTCCGCCTGAAGAAAAACTTAAGGGATTTATGCAGATTCAGTGAAGATATTCGGTATCAATTTCTGTCAACCAGAGATCAGATATCCAATCTGTTCTACGGGCTGCGGTTCGATCCAATTCGGGGCACATGGGTTTGCGGTCCGGCTTGCTGATATCAGGTGCACACATTCCTTATCTCTTTCTAATACATATCTGCTCATATATTTTCAAGTATGAATAATTCACCACAGCTACCAAAGATTACCAAAGGTAGACCTAGTACAGTTACTCTACAGAGCCTCTACGAGTATATAGAGTCTTTCGAGAAATGTAGAGAAGAAAGAGAAGTCAAACTATAAAAAGAGTTAGCAACCATGCTGGAAAATAAATTCACATATCTTGAAGACAAGATCCAAAAATGAATAGAAAATAAAATATAACTATTGGAGAATAAAATGGAGGCAATGGAGACTAGGTTGTAGGTTATAGAAAAATGAAACCAAGATATGAACCAAACATCCCAGCAAGGAGATGATGATACTTTAGAGAGTCTTAAAATGAAGGACATGATTAAAGAACTAGAATAAAAAGTTAATAGCTGCCTCACCCTAAATAGTATGGTAGGTAAATTAGATATCAAACCAATTAAAGATGAAATGAAAAAATTGATAGAATTAGACCATGAGCGTAACAAAAGGGTCTTGAACCTTATAGTCTTCGATTTGAAAGAAGACGTAGACGAGGATACTTTAGCCATAGCCCAGACAGAATTACATAACAGATTACAAATTGAAACAACGTGTCTCACAGAAGCAACAAGGTTGGGGAAACTAACTGAGAATAAAGGAAAGCTGATCCAAATAAAGGTGAGCTCTACTGACCAGAAGTATGACATACTTAGTAAAACCTCAAGTCTAAAAGGAACGAGAATATTTATAAATGAAGATCTCATGCCAGAAGATCAAGCAGAATTAAGAAAGGAGGTTCAAAAGATAAAGGAAGCTAGGAAGGAAGGAAAATGGGCAATAATCAGAAATAGAAAAGCCATTATTCGAGATAGAAACCAAAAAGATAATAATAAATAACAATTCAACATGCTCGAGATTCTTTATTGGAACTGTCGGGGCTTTCCATGGAACAAAGGCCCCAAGCTAAGTTGCATCTCGAATGATGTTGATATTATTTTGCTTGTTGAAACTTGGGAGCACGAAGAATGTAAGGTTCCTAACATAGATGGCTTTACACTATGGTCTACCTGGAAAAAGCGATCCTCCCATAGAGGAATTGGGGGTATAACTTGTTACATTAATAAGAACATCTCTCCCCATGCTAGGATTTATAAAAACAACCCTTACAACTAATATAGTTGGATAGAGATTACTGACATTTATGATAAAAAGACATACATAGCAATCTATTATTTTCCCCCCATCAATTCTAACTTCTATAAGAAAAAGAATTTAGATAAAAATATTCCTTACAATGGTTTAGAGAATGATATTTCTAGCCTAAGGAATGAAGGTAATATCCTTTTAATGGTTGACTTAATGCTCAAACTTCAAGCAACCAAGATATCCTTCTAAGCAATCATTCCAACCCTAATCCGCTTTGGTTAGACGAAGATCTTCCTTTGGCTAGCCAGTACAAAAGGAGCTTTGAAGACCACGAGGAGAATTTGTTTGGGTCAGAGCTAATCAAGCTCTGTAGTGCTCAGGATCTCATAATTTGCAATGGTCTAAAGAAGTGGCCCTATTATAGCCAGATGACCTGCATCCGTGGGCTTGGTAGCAGCGTGGTAGACTATGTTATCTCCGATCGTACTTTATATAATGAAATAATAAATTTTGACATCTTAAACGACCACGAGCCTGACTCTGATTATAGGCCTTTACTTATAACTCTCAATTTTTTCAGCCATAGAGATCCCATAGAAGATAATACTTATAGCCAAAAGAACTTAATCTTTGATAGAAACAAAAAAGATCTCTTTTTAAATGAATTAAAAACTAATTTGATTCCTTTATCTAGTATAGATAACATAGAAGAACTCTATCATAATTTTACTACAACCCTCTCATATTCTGTTAACAAGTTCTCAATTGAAGTTTCAAGTAATAAAAGAAATAACAAAACCAACCCATGGTATGACAAAGATTGTAAAAGTGCGAGGAGAGCAATTAAGGAAGTTGTTGACGAATCTCTTAAAACTGACAAGATAAAAATATACAAAGCCCTAACTAAAAAGAAAAAAAGGCAGTATATTCGTAAAAGACAAGAGAATATCTTACACCTCTCTAAGGTAGCTCCAAACAAATTATGGAGGCAGATTCTAACTAGGAAAACTAAAGATAATAATAAAATTGCTTTACATGACTGGAATTCCTATCTTAAAAATCTTTATGAATCTCCAAATGTCATGGATAAATTTGAAACCCTACTCACTACAAAAGAAGTTTTCTCATTAGAAGACATCAATTTTGGGATTAATCGTTTGGCTAATGGGAAAGCTAAGGACATTGAAGGTTACTGGGTGGAAATCCTAAACATTGGAGGTCCAGTCGTCATCCCCCACATCCACAAGCTTTTCAATCAAGCGGTCAAGCAAGCGTTCCCTAAACCATGGACTCAAAGCCACATTATCCCTATTTATAAAAGTGGGGATACAAATAACCCCTCTAATTATCGGAAAATTATGATCAGCCCTCTCCTAGCCAAGTTATATGGTATTATTTTGGAAAAGAAGTTGAGCATATGGCTTGAAAGTAAAGGTAAGTGAACTAAAGGCCAAGCAGGTTTTAGAAGGCAACACTCAAGAATGGACCACCTCGTTATGCTTAGGATCATTGTGGAGGAATGCCGCAATGATAAATCCAATCTCTTATGTTGCTTTGTGGACTTTAGAAATGCTTTCGATATGGTTCCTAGAAACAACCTATGGAATAGATTAGAAGGGATAAAGGTTCCTTTTGAGTTGAGAGCTGTAGCTATAAGGTTATACGAGAATGTAATTGCCAAGTTAAAGAGAAATGAGGGGTGATCGAAAGATATTAAGTGTAATATCGGAGTTAAACAAGGTTTCCCCCTCTCCCCTGCCCTATTTGGCATTTACATCGACAAGCTAGAAGTTTGTTTAGAGGAAGCAGGATGTGCTGGCACAATCTTAGCTGGGATAGTCATCATCCTTGTTCTCTACGCTGACGATATCGTTCTTCTCGCAAGGTACCTATCTGATCTTGATAAGCAACTTAGACTTCTTAAGGATTTCTGCTCTACCATGGGTATGATTGTTAACACTGACAAAACAAAAGTTATGATTATCAAATCCAAGAAGGACACTTACTCTAATTTTATGTATGACAATAGTAACTTGGAGGAAGAGTATTCCTACAAGTACCTAGGAATTGACATTCATCACAATCTCAACTGGAACTATAGCATTGAGAAAGGGATAAATGGGGGGTGGAAAGCTTATTTTGGTTTTGAAAATAACTGTAAGATGGCAAACCTCATAATGTGGGATAGAAAGAAGTTCCTCTTTGAAACTTTAGTCACTCCGGTTATTTTATATGGATATGAGGTTTGGGGTTGTAGCATCTCTAGAGAATCCTGGAGAAAGATTGAGCAAATCCAGAAGCGTTTTATAATGTATAACCTCAAAATTAAAAACAACACACCCTATCCTATTCTCCTTATAGAAGTGGGTCTTTCCCCTATCGAGAGCCTAGCTATGACTAGGCTTCTGTTGTACAAGCACAAACTCAATAACATAGGAGACCATAGACTTCCTAAACTAGCTTTAAATTCCAGCCAAAACTACCTAAGGCTCAAGCGAGGTTGGTATATAGACACCAAGGCCTAGTTAAACCATTGGGAGATTGATGAGAATGTTGCATTACAAAACATTAATAACATTACAAATATTGTTACTTCTAAGTTCAAAGAAAAATGTGGTGTGAGAAATATCTAGCAGCTAAAAGAAAATTAAGATATTATAAGGAAGTCATCAACCCCACCCTAGAAGATCAGAAGTATCTCTCTGTTTTAACTAGCTCAAAGAAGAAAATTAATATAGCCAAGATTAGAACAAACTCTTATGAGCTCCATAGTGAAATAGGACGTTGGGTAGTTCCTAAAACACCATGGATGGAAAGGTTCTGCCATCTCTATGAGAATACGAACATCGAGGATGAAATCACTTCCTCTTAGAGTGCCCTGTGTACAGCCACATTAGATCTCAGTTTCAAATATGTTGCAATACTGACCTTCCTAACCTTTTATGATGTCAAAAGTATAGTGAACTCGGAAGGCTTCTCTCCAAGCCTTTTGAGCATAGGAATAAAATCTTAAATCAAACTAAATAGTTTGTTTCTTTAGGTCCGATAGACCAAAGTTTGGTCTCAGTGGACGTTAACCATCATCATCATCATCATATAAAAGTGAATCTATATATTAAAGTAATTTCACATTTAAAATATCTCTCTCACACACACACGCGCGCGCGCGCACACACACACACACACACACACACACACACATATATATATATATCTTAAACCACCAAAAAAGAATATCATAGAATATCAAAAAATAAAATGTGATTGTTAAAAAATTTCAAAAACTTAGCAAACTTTATAATTTATTTTCAAAAGTTACACATTAATTAAAAGTCAAACATGAGCTTGACACTTAGAAATAAAAATTTCATAAATAATGAAATTTTCATAGATATTGAGATTTGATGTGTGTACTATTTTTCATTTATGACACTTAGTGACATATAATTTTTATTTTTATCTTTATAAATAATGAAATTTTCATAAATATTGAGATTTGATGTGTGTACTGTTTTTCATAAATATTGAGATTTGATGTGTATATTATTATGACACCTGGTGACATAAAGAATTTTTTTGATGTTTTATTAAAATAATTTTTATTTCTAACAATTTATATTTATAATCTCATAAAATCGGTTATTTCATCTATATGAGCCAATAAGAAAATAGAAATTCAAATTTCAAAATTATTTTTAATTTTCAAAATATTCAGTTTAATAGTTATTATTTTCAAAACTTTATTAGACTTTATAAAATATTTTTAAATTTGTCAGAACTAATTGAAAGTCAAATCATTTTGACTATAAAATGATTAAAATATAACCTGTCATAGGTAGGTATAATAAGACATACTTCACATTGTTTTGGGATAGAAAAATTATGAGATTTTGGCTCCATAACTATTAATAAAAAATAACGAAATACAAAATGAAATCTACTGAATGTTATTATTCAAAGCTTAAAAAGTAAATTGTTTTAATCCATCTTAAGTGAGAGCTAAATTAAATAAGTAAATAAAAATAGTTACAAATTTGTACATGTACTTCAAAGAGTGATAATTGTTATATAAAAATCAAAACACAAATATGACTAATGTATGCAAACACAAAATATATAACAACAAAGCATTCACAACCATATCTACAATTTCAAAATAATAAATGATAGATGAACAACATAAATGTAATAGCTATAAAATTTTCTCAAGAATAGTCAACATATGAACAATACAACCTTACAATGGTATACAAATAATTCACAAGGAATCCATGAGAACACCTTTTCTCCTCTTCAAAAATGGCTTCAAGGGTTTCTCATTAAATTTATGGAATTAGTTCTTAAAAGTATGAAAAGTAAGAGCCTTTGATACAATGTGCTTCTGAACATGTATAATATCTAGGTTGCAACAACATTTCCACTTTCTTTATTTTGTCATATACCTAAAACTCTATGAAACTGTACACTATTTGCAAATGATTATCACTGGCCTTGTATTTTTCATAAATATAGGCTGCCCAACCCTCATTTAGGGAAGATATTCCTAATACTCGCCTAAACATGAGTTGTTCTAAAGAGACTTCATAGGACACCAAATATCTTGAAGGGGCAATATCTCTCGTTTTAATGTGTTTAAAGAGAAATTGATCATATTTGTGTCTTTAGACAGTCTAACCACATGTTTCCTTGTGATCTGGAATTTATCCAGGACAAAGAATTAAAGGTATTATAGACTCATGTGCATGGATGTGCCTATGTTACTTTATGCAATGGATCGATAAGATTGCTAGAATACATAGACACTGAGGAAGTTAGAGAAAACATAACAGTCAAACATGTAAACACAACAAGTTTAATAAGGAGTTCACCCAATGCTCCTGGGCTACATCTCTTGGTCCAGCCTTTAGTGGTGGCCTCTCTATTATGTTTTCAAAGCAGAGTTTTTACAACAGTGAGCTCAATTTGAGTCTCACTTAACAGATATAAATCAGTAGGACTGGAGTACATAGACTCTCCTTACTGAAACTCGACCTCTACTGGTCACAGTAGTATGACAGGCCTATGCCGAGGAGTTCGCTTGAACCTCTCAAGCCTTCTCTAGAGTACACAGACTCTCTGACTCTCTCTGGCTCTGTCTGGCTCGATGCTGCCTTCAGGTCAGCTCGGCTTCTACTCTCTATTCTCTGCTCTTAGCTTTCTTACTGCTCTCTCTTGTTGTTGTTGTCCTCCTCTGCTTCTGTCAGTTCATGGATTTAAAGCCAGTCTGTTCTTTGACTGTTCGTTTCTGCTTCCTGGCTTTCTGGTTTCCTTCCTCTGTCCATTTGAATTCCTCTGCTCTGCGTCATCATCACTGGGTAACACCTCACAAGGAGGTGGCCACCTGTTTCCTAACGAACTGAGTGTGTCAGATTCCTTGAATCATATTTGAATGGCCGTTATTTCCGTTTGCTTCAAGATCGCTTGCGAAACACAAATCTTTTGCCAACTCATCGTCCACGTCGGACTTCAAATCCCATGTAATCTTGCTTTATGACTTGTCAAATCCGGTCATTTATCGGGACCTGGCTCCGTCGTTGATCTGGCCCCCCTAGATCCTACGGTCGTCGTTCATATCGGGCTGGTAAGTTGCATGACATTTACCCATCCGATGCTGGCGGTTTTCTCTCTCATCCACCGAACGCGTGTCACTCGATGTGTGGCATTGGGCAAGGCTCAGTTGAAACTGCTTACTGCCTCGAGGCCTTTCGATATTCCTATCGATTTTGTGGAATCCCGCGCTACGAAACCGAATGCATTAGTTTTTCGCATTTCATAATCTTTTCGGGTCTGAGTGCTTGGGGGCTTTCCTTCACTGAGGGGGATGCCCTGCGATACGGGATTATCGCTTAGTGCTAATTGCGTATCAGAAACTACCCTCATTTCCTGAATTAGCCTCTGGTTTCACCAGTTTGCACTAGCGTGCGTTACCATGGGCCAATGGCTTGCGTGCTCGACCGAGGGTCCTCGTTGCTCCACATTGATCACAACTGCAACTGTCACGAGGATTCCTTCTGGTAGCTTGATCTTTCTAAGACTTGAATCTTTTGGCAAAATTTAAAGAAGTTTATGAAAACTTAGAGAGTGTTTAGGATCTGATTCGGATCACAACCTTCCCATTGAAAAAGCTTTTGGACCACCAAAAGTTGGTTTTCTTTTAAGCATCAATCAAGTGAGGGTATAGATTCCTTGCTTGCCCAATTTCTATCCATTTTGCACTGCTTGGTTTTGAACCTTTGAGTCCAATCATGAGGTACTCAACATCCCCTCTACACGTGGTCCTCACCTTCCTATCCAGAACTGTATCTTCTTGCAACTCATTAAGATATTCATGCAACAGATCATCAATAGAAGGCAATTGACTCTGCTCTTCAGGATCTTCAATTAATGAAGGTTCAAATAGTCTCAATTTGTCTGCATTAATAACTGAGTAGATGTGCATGTAAGCTGGTAGATCAAGGCGAAAAGCATTCTCAACAATTTTGTCAAGTATTTTGAAAGGTCCATACCTTATTGGCTTCAGCTTCTTACCTTCACCTTGCATTATGTCTTTGCTGATATACAGCTAGACTTGATCACCAACTTGGAAACTATGCTCCATCAAATGCTTGTCATTCCTTGCCTTGTACTTGGCTTGGCTATTTTCCAGCTGCTCCTGTACTTCCTGGTGAATCTCTTGGATTTGTTCAATGAACTTGGTTGCCTTGTCCACATCACTGTGTCCATAAACTTCTATGTCTTTACCAAAGACAAAATCCAAGGGAGACCTTGGTGTGAAACAAAAACAGGTCTCAAAAGGAGATCTTTGTGTAGAAGAATGTTTAGCTCGGTTGTAAGCATGCTGCACATAACATAAATGTTCATCCCACAGCTTGGGATGCTTGTTGCAATAGCCTCTGAGCAACTGGATCATTGTCCTATTGACCAATTCTGTTTGGCCATCTGTTTGTGGATGAAAAGATGTACTCCTTTTTAGTCTGGTATCCATCAATTCACACAAACTCGACCAAAATTTCCCAACAAATCGGGTATCTCGATCAGATATAATGTAAGTGGGTAATCCAAAATGAACCCATACATGCTGAAAGAACAACTTTGCAATTTGTTTAGCTGTAATCTGTTTGTTACAAGGTATTAAAATACACAATTTGCTAAACCTATCCACAACAACATATAAATAGTCGTGAACTTTCCTAGATTTAGTCAGTCCTCCAACAAAGCCATGGAAACACTTTCCCAAGGATGAGAAGGAACTGGTAGTGGAGTGTACAAGCCTAGTTTTGTTTTACTGGGCTTGCTTTTAGCACACATGGTACACCCTCTTACATATCTAGAAACGATCTCATTCATTTTTGGCCAATAACAAAATATTTGCAGCTGTGTGCAACTATTTTACTTACACCAAAGTGACCTGATATTAGAGAAGTATGTGCTTCTCAAATTATCTTTACTCTTTTAGTTTGTGGAATGCATAGCTTCCCAAAATGATACAAAAGATGGTCCTTAACATGATAATCCAATTCTCCTACTTGTTTGCCTTGACTTAAAGTTGCATACACATCTTTAAAATCTATATCTTGAGCATATTATTCAATGTAGCTTTCATGCAATACTGAATTATGCTTAAGTATAGTAGATGCATTTATAATTGGTCTGGACAACATGTCTGCAACTTTATTGTGTATTCCCTTTTTATATATGATGACAAGATGAAACTGTTGTAGAAAACCCATCCACCTATATTGTCTTGATTGCTGCAACTTAGTTTGGGAGTGTAAATATTGAAGTGGTTGATGATAATATGTATAACTGTCTCTTTGCCCATTAAGTAATGTTTCCACTTTTTCACACTCTGTACTAATGCATACAATTCTTTATCATATGTGGGATAGTTAACTACTGCAGAATTAAATGTCTCAGAATGATAGCATATGGGTTTACTATGCTGCATCAACACTACTCCCATGACATAGTCACTGGCATCCGTTTCGATCTTAAATGGTCTTTGAAGATTGGGCAGTGCTAGTGCTGGTACTTTACTAATCTTTTCTTTCATGTCAAAGGCTTTCTGTTGTTTTCCTCCCCACTGAAACACCTTGTTTAATCTCGTTAAAGCATGTAAGGGATCTGCAATTAAGGAAAAGTTAGAAATAAACTTTCTCCAATATTGTGCTACTCCTAGGAAGCTTCTAACTTCTGTAGCAGATTTGGGCTTAGGCTAGTTTACAATGACTGCAACCTTAGAGGGATCTATCTTCAATTCACCACCCCCTACTATATGACCCAGATAATTCAAAGATGTTTTGCCAAATTCACATTTTGAGAGTTTAACATAAAGATTTTCTCTTTTCAAAACATCTAGAGTCTACTTAACATGATTTAAATTTTCTTCCCACGTTTTGCTGAATATAAGAATGTCATCCAAATACACAATGACAAAATCATCAATAAAAGGTCTGATTACATCATTCATTACTCTCATGAAAGTAGCAGGAGCATTAGTTAAGCCAAAAGGCATAACCAGCCACTCATACAATCCCTACTTTGTTTTGAAAGCAGTCTTCTACACATCTTGCTCTGCAACTCTGACCTGATGATATCCACTATGCAAGTCCAATTTGGAAAAATAAACAACTTCTTTCAATTGATATAATAGATCATCTGTACGAGGAAGAGGGTAACGATTTTTTATCGTTATTTTATTTAGTGCTCGGTAATCAATGCACATTCTACATGAGCCATCTTTCTTTCTCACCAAGACAATTGGAGACCCACATGGTAATGTGCTAGGTCTTATGAACCCTTTCTTGAGCAGCTCTTGTACCTACTTCTTGATTTCTGCATTCTCTAAAGCGGACAACCTGTACATTCTGATGTTAGGCAATGGAGCACCTTGCTGCAAATTAATATCATGTACTATTTCCTTTTTGGGTGGTAGACCTTTAAGTTCTTGAAATAATATATCATATTCTGAAACAACTTTTTCTAAATCAGCGTGTTGTTTAGCATCATAGCCCTCAAATACATTGGTTTTATCAGGTTTCTTTTCCTTTACAATCATCAGTAAAAATTGTTTGCATGAATTCACAATTCTCTTCATCTGCCTTAAGTTTATGAGAGTATAATTATTCTTTAGCTTATGAGCTCTTATAATATATTCGATTCCATATTTAATGAGTAGATAATTGTTTTCAGCTCTATAGAAAATAGCCTTTCTATCATACAAGTAAGGACTTCCTAAAACAATTCCACATATATCCAAAGGAACTATATCTAACTCAACCTCATCTACAAATGCTGACCCAAAAGAAAACTTAAGTTTACATTGTCTAGTCACTTGTAGCTTTTCTTTATCACATAACCAACCTAATGGATATGGTTTCTTGTGAGGTGTGGTTAGTAATCCCAACTTCTTTACAATTGCTTCAGAAATTAAATTTACTTTTGAGCCACTATCAAACAAAGTATCAATCTTTTGATGATTGGAATTAACTCGAATATGAAAAAGCTCATGTCTTTTCCTATCATTTTATTCATTATCAGTAGATTATGCAAAATTACTAGTAGATGCTTCAGAATTTTTACCTTTTATACCTATGGCTGTGATTGTTGTTTCATCCCCTGAGTCCGACCCCAAATCCTTTTGAATAGCTGCAGCAATCTTCTTCCTTTTGCCCTCATTTTTCTTGGGTTTCAGCTCCGGATGCAGAATTGAGTAGTGTTTATCATCATGCCCATCCTTTTTACAGTGAGTGCATGAAGACTTGCTCTTTTGTATAGTATTTGTCTTCCTCTCTTTCCATTTCTGTTTTCTTTTCTCCTTATTCTTGCTTGCAGTGGGTTTGGATGATCCCCCAACTTCTGGGTTCCCATTCTTACCTCTAGCCCCTGTTGGAAATAATACTGAGAGGGGGGGTGAATCAGTATTATCTAATTCTTTTAATAAATCTTCCTTATTTGTTCTTTGAATTATTTTTGCATGTCAGTACCATAAAATAATGAGCATGAACAAAGAAAACAGATAGTCACACCAAAGAACACAAGATGTAAGGTGGAAACCCAATGTGGGTGAAAACCACCTGCTGCAATATGTCTCTATCTTCTTTCAAATTAGAAACTCCTTTTACAATGGTTTTGTACTGGTGCAGTCCTTTACCAGTACGCAGGCTGCAACCTACAGAGAGCTACAACTCTCTCTCGTTTTCCAGTCTCTCCTGGAAGGGAGCTACAACCCCCTACTTCTTTTCTTACAAGGACCACTTTTCATAAATTTTCAAACTGGATCCATAAGCATCAAATGATCATCAAGTATAAGAGAATCACCCAGTCAACTGTAGTAACCAGATCAACAATAATAGAACCAAACCCAGAACACAACAATGATAAACAGAGATTTCAAGAGAAGTAAGCAGCTTCACCCATGTACTGCCTGCTTACAGTAAGCACCCTGCTCAACTGCTCACCTGCTTATGTACGCACTGTAGTCAACTGCTCACCTGCTTACGTATGCACTGTACTCAACTGCTCACCTGCTTACCTATGCTCTGTGTCCATTGATCTGCCTGCGGATCTCCGCACCTGCAACCCTTCTGTGCCTGCGTACCGGTGCACCTGAAACGCTTTGTTCCAGCGTATATACGCACTTTTCTTTCACTGTACCTGCGTACCTTCGGGCATAGATGATTTCAAGACTTCAAGAATAACCCAGACAGTCAGATCTACAGATCTGATCATGCGCCGAAGAGATCTGAATCCATCAGTAGATTCACCTTATTTAGATCTAGATATTACTCCCAAGAGATCATAATATTTCAGATCTAGCTCTCATAAGATTTTCAACCCAAGCACATACACAAGCCAAATGATCTCCTTTGCTTTATATAGGAAGGCACTTCCTTAAATCATGGATCAATACCACGGGCCGACACCATAATAACACAAATACCGTCGGCTAGTTAAACATAAGAAACCCCCACGTGTGCTTTTCTTTGCCTTGAAATGTGTGCACTGGGGTACGCACCTCCTGGACGGCTTATCTGCGTTTCATGCCGCGGTCCCTTCACGGTGTACCTGCGAGTACGCACTTTCTGAACTGATCTCCTGCGTACTTCTTAATTTTCAATATATTGAGAGCCTTGCCATGGGGGTTGCCATCAAGTACAACATCTGTAACATATATAGCCATACCAGAAACATAATGCCAACAATCTCCCCCTTTGGACTTGATGGCAACCTCACAAACTTCAGCTTCATTCTCCCCCTTTGACATCAAGGGCAAAGGGTTATGCTCCCCCTAAGAACATGCTCCCCCTGAATATGAACCAGATCTGCAGCGAAGAACCATAATCCACCATGAAAGAGATAGAGACATATTGCAGCTACTTCCAAGATCTCCTTCTGCACATCCTCCATAATGCCAACAATGCATTATATGCTCCCCCTAAACCTGTACCATCAAGCAGAAGAGGTTCAGCAATAAGATGATGCATCAACAACCCCCAGCTTTTGCCTGAGGTATTCAAAAGTGTCCCTGGGCAATGGTTTGGTGAGTATATCAGCAACTTGTTCCTTAGAAGGAACATACTCCAACTTGACCTTCTGTTCAAGCACTTGTTCCCGGAGAAAATGATACTTGATTGGTATGTGCTTGGTTTTTGAATGCATAACAGGATTCTTTGAGATGATGATTGCACTTGTGTTATCACATAAGATGGGGATTGGTGGTGTACAAGTGATTTGAAAATCCTGCAAAGTCTGCATCATCCAAAGGAGTTGGGTGCAACAAGATGCAGCAGCAACATATTCCGCTTCAGCTGTAGACAAGGCAATCGAACTCTGTTTCTTGCTGAACCAAGATACCAGTCTGGAACCCATAAAGAATGCACCACCACTTGTGCTTTTCCTGTCATCCACGCTTCCGGCCCAATCTGCATCTGTATAAGCATGAAGTGTAAGATCTGTATCTCTAGGATACCATAAGCCATAATTTTGAGTCCCTTGAAGATATTTGAAAATTCTCTTCACTGCCTGAAGATGAGTCTCCTTCGGATTTGCCTGAAATCTTCCAACTATTCCAACTGCATGCATGATGTCTGGTCGGGTACCTGTCAAATAAAGTAAACTTCCAATCATAGATCTGTAGGTTGGTTGATGTACTGCTGCAGATTCATCATTTGCACTGAGGCTACATCCTGTGACCATGGGTGTACATACTGGTTTTGCATCTTCCATACCATATTTCTTCAAAATCTGTTTGAGATACTTGGTTTGAGATAAAAAGATTCCTCCTTCTTTTTGTTGGATTTGCAAACCAAGGAAATATGTCAGTTCTCCTAGCAAGGACATTTCAAATTCTTTCTGCATGACCAAGGCAAAGCTTTGACTCATAGCTTCTTCATTGCTACCAAAAATAATGTCATCTACATACACAACAAGTATTAGCAATTTGTCATTTTCAACTTTTATATAAAGATTGCTATCTGCTGATCCTTTTGAAAAGCCTTGTTGATGAAGATATTTGTCCAAACGGTAGTACCAAGCCCTTGGAGCTTGTTTGAGACCATAGAGAGCCTTTTTCAATCTGCATACAAGATTTGGATCATTTCCAAGAATGAACCCATCTGGCTGTTCAATGTATACTTCTTCTTCCAAGTCTCCATTCAGAAAGGCTGATTTCACGTCCATTTGAAATACTTTGAAGTTTTGAAAACTTGAGAGAGCAAGGAACATTCGGATGGCCTCAAGTCTTGCAACAGGAGCAAAGGTTTCTTCAAAGTCTATTCCTTCTTGCTGCGCATACCCTTTACAAACAAGTCTGGCTTTGTTTCTAATTACTTCCCCATTTTCATTCAATTTATTTTTGAAGACCCATTTTGTTCCGATAACATTCTTATCCTTTGGTCTAGGAACCAGCTCCCAAGTGTTGTTCTTTTCGATCTGCTCAAGTTCTTCATCCATTGCCTTCACCCAACATTCATCTTTGCATGCCTCTTTCACATTTTGTGGTTCAGTAGAGGAGAGTAATGCCAAATAGCTTGAAGCTTCTGCAACTGTTCTTCTTGTTTGTACACCTGCTTCTTTCTGCCCCATAATCTGAGATTCTGGATGATTCTTCTGGACATATCTGGATGGAGTCTTTTCTTCTATTCTTGTTTGCTCCTCTGGTTCTTCTTGAGGTTCTTCTTCTTCATCATTCTGTCGTTGGGGGTAGCCTTCATCTTCTTCGATGTCTTCATGATGTACTTGCCTAGGAATGTATCCCTTCTCATCAACCACTACATCAATGCTGTCAACAATTCTGCCAAGTCTTTTATTGTAGCATTTGTATGCTTTGCTATGTGGAGAGTAACCAAGAAGAATGCCTTCATCTGCTCTAGGTTCAAGTTTGCCAAGCTGCTCATCAGTATTCTTGATATAGCATTTGCTCCCAAAGATTTTGAAGTGCTTTACCGAAGGAGTCCTACCACTCCAGAGCTCATGAGGAGTTTGAGTTCTGTTCACCCGGACATTTGTTTTGTTGAGAATAACAACCGCAGCATGTGCAGCTTCACCCCAGAAAGTTGCGGGAGTTCCTGACTCATCAAGCATAGCACGAGCCATTTGTTGGACTGTTCTGTTCATTCTTTCCACAACTCCATTTTGCTGAGGAGTTCTTGCTGTAGAGAATTCTCTTCTTATCCCATGTTCTTCACAGAAATCGAAAAATTCATTTGAAGTAAATTCCCCACCTCTGTCGGATCTGAGGCACTTAATTTTGTGACCTGATTCATTTTCAACCAAGGCTTTGAAGGATTTGAATTTTTCGAATGCTTCATCTTTGTGCTTCATAAGTCCTAACCAGACAAACCTGGAGAAATCGTCAATGAATAATATCAAGTATTCTTCTCCTCGAGGTGTTCTTTTCCTGAAAGGACCGCATGTATCTGTATGTACTAGCTCAAGAGGCATGCTAGCTGATCCTTCTTTCTCTGGAAAGTTAGTTCTGGTTTGTTTTCCAAACTGACATGATTTGCATATGGTGTTGTCAGGAATTTTGATATCTGGAAGATCGCGAACTGCCTGATATTTGCATGCTTTCCTTATTTGTGAAAAGCTTAGATGTCCCAACCTCCGATGCCATAACCAGTGCTCATCATCCTTGCTCAGATAGCATTGTTGTTGTCCTTCTTCAAATATGTACAGATTATTTGGAGTTCTTTTTCCTTTGATCACTGTTTTACCTGTATCAAGATCACGAACAAGACATCCATTTGATCTGAATATAACCTCGGTTCTTTGATCACACATCTGGCTGACACTTAGAAGATTATGCTTCAATCCATCAACATACAAAACATTTCTAGCCTTGACCTTTTCTTTTAACTGAGCAATGCCTTTTCCTTTTATAGTTGCAGGAGTATCATTTCCAAAAGAGACTTTCTTTCCTTTTTCTAGAGCAGAATATGACTCAAGTTTTTCTTTATCACCTGTCATATGCTTCGAACATCCACTGTCAATGTACCATAGATTTTCCTGTCCCTCTGCATAAAATGCTATCCCACATCTTTCTGTTTGTGGTTCCTTTATTCTCCATGTTTTGGTGCTTGAGGCTTGTTCCTTTTTCTGCTGAAACCTGCTCCTGCATTCAGAGTCTTCATGACCAAAGTTATTGCAAATAGAACATTCAACTTCATTTTCAAGAACCGAAAAGTTGTTATAGGTCCTTTTTGTAATCCCGGTCATACTTCTTTGTTTTTGAGCTTCCCTAGTCATGATTGTTTTATATGCAACACATTGAGCTGCTTTGTGACCAAAGTTATGGCAAGAAAAGCATTGTCCATTGAAGAAACTTCTGCGGTTATCAAATCTACCAGCCAATTGATTGTAATTTCTATTGTCATCTATTCTTGAACCAAATTGAGAAGATTTTACCTGTGGCTGGTTGTAGCTTTTGTTCACCCTTAAGATGGATTGCCCCTGATAGTTTCTGTTTGTAATTCGTCCCTGCTTTACCTGATGATCTTCATTGTGCTTTTGCTCATTTCTTCTTGCTGCATCAAGATAACTTTTTGAGGTGGATGCTTGAGAAGTTTCTCCATTATAGCCCAAACCTGTCTTGTTTAGTGGAGACCGCTGCACATTGATAATCTCATCCAAAGTTTCAGATCCTTTGACAAACTTGAGATTAATAGCTTTTGTTTTCTCAATCTCTTTTCTAAGACCAACAATTTCACCTTCTAATTTTTCAAGATGTTTTTCCTTTTCATCAATTTGAAATTGTAGAGTATCATTGATCATGTTCTTTTCTTCTATACATCTCTTGAGTCTAGTAATTTCATCATAAAGGTTATCCACATCTATAGCATCCATATAATCATCATCTTCAAATGCCATTAACAACTTATATTCATTACCTTGTTCATCTTCATCACTGTTTGATAGACCATCACTATCTTCATGAGTGTAGTAGCTTTTCTTATTTGCGTTCTGTTTCTTGTTCCATCTAGCAGGTTCCTTTCCTTTATCCTTATAAGGACATTTTGCAGCATAATGACCTACTCTTCCACAAGCAAAGCATTTAAAAGGTAACTTACCTCTGAACCTTCCAAAACCCCTTTGAAGATTTCTGACAAAATTTGATTCTTCTTCCTCTTCTTCTGGGACGTGGCTTGCTTCATAATAATCTCCTTTGCCTGATGCCTTGAAAGCAGCTTCTCTTCTGTCTGATGGAACTCCCTTTCTCATTTCATAAGCAGTTAGAATTCCATGTAGCTGAGACATAGTAAGAATTCGTAGATTTTCCTTTTCTTCTATTGTAGATACTTTAGATTCAAACTTGGGGGACAATGATCTTAGAACCTTTTCAACCACAATAGCCTCTTTTATTTCTTCACCCAAATTTTTCATACAATTAACAACCTCATCTACCCGAAGAAAATAGTTAGCCACACTTTCATCATTATACATTTTGAGAGTCTCATACTGAATTCTGAGAGTTTGAAGTTTAGCACGCTTTACCTGTTCATCTCCTTCATAGCTCGTGATAATTTTGTCCCATATCTCTTTTGCGGATTTATAGTGCATTACCTTCATGAATTCTGATTGAGATATGCATCCTAATAGAGTACTGACTGCTTTCGCATTTGTTTCATACTTCTTTTTTTCGGCTGCATCTATAGGAGTAGCTGAAGGAAAAGCGTAGCCTGTCTCTACGATGTCCCAAACTTCTGTACCAAGAGATTGAAGATAGGCAGTAACTCTTACCTTCCAATAATTGAAGTTTGTCCCATCAAAAACCGGTGGCCTGATTGATGCTTCTCTCTCGTAGTTGCTCATGATGAACGATCTACCTTCAAGCGATCAAGCTTCTCTGAAGGACCTGCTCTGATACCAATTGTTGGAAATAATACTGAGAGGGGGGGTGAATCAGTATTATCTAATTCTTTTAATAAATCTTCCTTATTTGTTCTTTGAATTATTTTTGCATGTCAGTACCATAAAATAATGAGCATGAACAAAGAAAACAGATAGTCACACCAAAGAACACAAGATGTAAGGTGGAAACCCAATGTGGGTGAAAACCACCTGCTGCAATATGTCTCTATCTTCTTTCAAATTAGAAACTCCTTTTACAATGGTTTTGTACTGGTGCAGTCCTTTACCAGTACGCAGGCTGCAACCTGCAGAGAGCTACAACTCTCTCTCGTTTTCCAGTCTCTCCTGGAAGGGAGCTACAACCCCCTACTTCTTTTCTTACAAGGACCACTTTTCATAAATTTTCAAACTGGATCCATAAGCATCAAATGATCATCAAGTATAAGAGAATCACCCAGTCAACTGTAGTAACCAGATCAACAATAATAGAACCAAACCCAGAACACAACAATGATAAACAGAGATTTCAAGAGAAGTAAGTAGCTTCACCCATGTACTGCCTGCTTACAGTAAGCACCCTGCTCAACTGCTCGCCTGCTTACGTACGCACTGTAGTCAACTGCTCACCTGCTTACGTACGCATTGTACTCAACTGCTCACCTGCTTACCTATGCTCTGTGTCCATTGATCTGCCTGCGGATCTCCGCACTTGCAACCCTTCTGTGCCTGCGTACCGGCGCACCTGAAACGCTTCGTTCCAGCGTATATACGCACTTTTCTTTCACTGTACCTGCGTACCTTTGGGCATAGATGATTTCAAGACTTCAAGAATAACCCAAACAGTTAGATCTACAGATCTGATCATGCGCCGAAGAGATCTCAATCCATCAGTAGATTCGCCTTATTTAGATCTAGATATTACTCCCAAGAGATCATAATATTTCAGATCTAGCTCTCATAAGATTTTCAACCCAAGCACATACACAAGCCAAATGATCTCCTTTGCTTTATATAGGAAGGCTCTTCCTTAAATCATGGATCAATACCACGGGCCGACACCATAATAACACAGATACCGTCGGCTAGTTAAACATAAGAAACCCCCACGTGTGCTTTTCTTTGCCTTGAAATGTGTGCACTGGGGTACGCACCTCCTGGACGGCTTATCTGCGTATCAGGCCGCGGTCCCTTCACGGTGTACCTGCGGGTACGAACTTTCTGAACCGATCTCCTGCGTACTTCTTAATTTTCAATATATTGAGAGCCTTGCCATGGGGGTTGCCATCAAGTACAACATCTGTAACATATATAGCCATACCAGAAACATAATGCCAACAGCCCCTAGATGTGTAGCCTGGATGCATACCTCATCTATGCTAGTGGGATTAAACATGAGGATAGTGTGCCTCATGTAGCTGTGTAGGCCACCTATATACTTCAACGAAGTTTTATGTGAGTCTAAAGAAATTCCTATAATCAAAGCTATTTTCCTAAATTCTTGGGTGTAACCTTGTACACTTTGCCCTTTCAATTGGCGAAGAGTCTGCCAGCTCATCATGGCTTGCTGCATATAGGCTAGTGGATAGAATTGCTTTTTAATTGTAGAAACAAATTCACTCCAGACAGAAATAATCTTACCATGTTTCTTCATGTCAGCTTGTGTCCTACCTTCCCACCATACCAAGGTAGTGCCCCCAAGGCGTAGGCTGGCCAGCTGAATCTTACTCTTGTTTGAATCAATGCTCTGTAATCTGCAATAAACATTGATCTGTCTGATCCAATTATCCAGCTTCTCTGCATTCAACTCTTCATCATATATCAACAAATCAAACTTAACATCTAATTTAATCAAAGATGTTTTCTTTTTATTTTCAGGGCTACTAGGACGTGTGAGAAAATTTTCTTCTTTCCCTTTGCCTTTAGAGTGGTCATGGAGGAGAGATTCTTCTACTCCTTTGTCTTGTTTGGAGTGTGATGAATCTTCATCTCTACTTTTCTTAAATTCCCTATACATTTCCTCCACCATGGATTTCATGGTCATAAAACTATCCATGAACTCGGAGTCTGATTCCAAGGGACTTTCTTCGGACATTTTCCTATTAGGATAGACTCTTCCAATTTCTGGGTTAGCTTCAACCAACTCTCCTTCTCCTAATTTAATCTTTGATCTAGTTAGAATTCAACAACAAAATCCAAGACAAGCTTGTCTAACCTTAGTAACCTAGAGCTCTGATACCACTTGATCTGGAATTTATCCAGGACAAAGAATTAAAGGTATTACAACCTCATGTGTGTGGATGTGCCTATGTTACTTTATGCAATGGATCGATAAGATTGCTAGAATACATAGACACTGAGGTAGTTAGGGAAAACATGTAAACACAACAGTCAAACATGTAAACACAACAAGTTTAATAAGGAGTTCACCCAATGCTCCTGGGCTATGTCTCCTGGTCCAGCCTTCAGTGGTGGCCTCTCTATTATGTTTTCAAAGTAGTTTTTACAACAGTGAGCTCAATTTGAGTCTCACTTAACAGATATAAATTAGTAGGACTGGAGTACACAGACTCTCCTTACTGAAACTCGACCTCTACTGGTCACAGTAGTATGACAGGCCTATGTCGAGGAGTTCGCTTGAACCTCTCAAGCCTTCTCTGGAGTACACAGACTCTCTGACTCTCTCTAGCTCTATCTGGCTCAATGCTACCTTCAGGTCAGCTCGGCTTCTACTCTCTATTCTCTTCTCTTAGCTTTCTTACTGCTCTCTCTTGTTGTTGTCTGCTTCTGTCAGTTCATGGCTTTAAAGCCAGTCTGTTCTTTGAATGTTCGTTTCCGCTTCCTGACTTTCTGGTTTCCTTCCTCTGTCCGTTCGAATTCCTCTGCTCTGCATCATCATCACTGGGTAATGCCTTGCAGGGAGGTGGCCACCTGTTTCCTAACGAACTGAGTGTGTTAGATTCCTTGAATTGTATTTGAATGGCCATTATTTCCGTTTGCTTCAAGATCGCCCACGAAACATGAAAATTTTGCCAACTCATTGTCCACGTCGGACTTCAAATCCCATGTAATCTTTTTTTATGACTTGTCAAATCTGGTCATTTATCGGGATGTGCCTCCGCCGTTGATCTGCCCCCCCCAGATCCTACGGTCGTTGTTCATATCGGGTGGGTAAGTTGCATGATGTTTACCCATCTGATGCAGGTAGTTTTCTCTCTCATCCGCAGGACGCGTGCTTCTCAATGTGTGGTATCAGGCGGGACTCAGTTGAAACTGCTTACTGCCTCGAGGCCTTCCGATATTCCTGCCGGTTTTATGGAATCCTGTGCTATGGAACCGAATGCATTACTTTTCCGCATTTCATAGTCTTTTCGGGTTCGAGCACTTCGGGGTTGTCCTTCACTGAGGGGGAGGCCCTGCAATACACGATTAGTGCTTAGTGCTAATCGCGTATTAGAAACTACCCCCGTTTCCTAAATTAGCCTCTGGTTTCACTAGTTTGCGCCAGTGTGCGTTACCATGGGCCAATGGCCTGCGCGCTTGATCAAGTGTCCTCGTTGCTCTGCGCTGATCGCAACTGCAACTGTCACGAGGATTCCTTCTGGTAGCTTGATCTTTCTAAGACTTGAATATTTTGGAAAAATTTAAAGAAGTTTATTAAAACTTAGAGAGTGTTTCGGATCCGATTTGGATCACCTTGGTATATGTTGGCATTTTGGCTTAGGTATGGCGCTATGATACAGGTGTTGTCCTTGATGGCAACTCTCTTTGATGACAGATCTCCGTTCAGTCTACAGAATGAAGAGAAATCTCATATACGCAGGTTAATTAAGTCCAAGTTGCGTATACTCGCTGGTGATATGCATACTAAGTCGCGTATACGCAGGAGAGCTATATAATAAGGCGTGTATACACGCAGATGCATGAACAGAAAAGTGCGTATATGTCGGGAAGTTTCCTTTTGGTCCATGGTAGTTAGTCCTCGGTACTTGTGCCCATGTCTTTGGACCAAAGTACCTCGACAGTCGTGTAGATCTCTAGTTTTGCAGTTGATGGTTTTGGATTTCTATGGTTTTGGCTCTTGGTATTGAGCAAGGCCTAAGGCTATATAAGGAGAAGAAGATCATTAGGCAAAATCATCTTTTGAAAAGGCTTGAATATCTGAAAAGGAAAGAGATCTGATATGCAGGTTCTGGGTTGCTTGATCTAAGCCAAGGAGAGATCACATTGGTTGATGGAAGACTAGATCTAAGGATAGATCGGGATCTAATGGTTTGAAATGCACTATTATGATATGGTTGATTATGCGTATTTCTAGATCTGCATACTGTCGCAATGTTATGTTCTGGGTCTAACTGATGTCTGGTACAGCTGCAAATTGAGAGAGTTTATTTTTAGATCTGTACGCATGTTGGCTTCGGTAAAAGCGCGTGTATACGCGGGTTTTGCTCATTGAAGTAGCGTATATCTTTTGAAGCTTGATTTTGGGTTTACAGTTGGGTCTGACTGTTATTACAGAGTTCTGTAATCTGCTCTGTGTTCTGGTAACTGGTGATTGACAGGGTTCAGTGGTTCAGTGATTCAAAGTTTGGTTGTTTTATGCTTCAATGATCTGTTGTGAAAGGTGAATGAATTGTGGTCTTCAGATTGTAATGTTGTGCTTCAGGAATATCCAGTCTAAAAATGTATGAAAAGTGGTACCTGAAGGAAAGAAGATTGTAGGCCAGCACCTACGTACTAGTATCTTAGCTAGTACAAGAGCAAAGGGGGTTGGAGCTCCCTTCCAAGGAAGCTTGGAGAACGAGAGAAGGTTGTAGCCTTCTGCAGGTAGTAGCCTGCGTACTGGTATAAGGCTGCACCAGTACAAAAAGATTGTAAACTGAAGTTTTATATTAAAGAAAGATAGAGACGACTTGCAGCAGGTGGTTTTCACCCACATTGGGTTTCCACCTTATATCTTGGTGTTCATGTGTGTGGATTTTGATCTGTTATGTTATACTGCATCTCTTTACTGTTAATGTGGTGAATAATGTCCTGATGCACTTAACTGAAGATTAATCCAACTAAAATTATGAGTTTTCTTCTTATACGCTGTTTTATTTAGTCACAGTAGCGTGTACACACTGTTTCACTTAACTGAAGTAGCGTATATGTTTCTGAGCATTGAAAAAGTTTGATTGATCTGATAATACTGATTCACCCCCCCTCTCAGTATTATTTCCAACAATTGGTATCAGAGCCGGTCCTTCAGAGAAGCTTGATCGCTTGAAGGTAGATCATTCATCATGAGCAACTACGAGAAAGAAGCATCAATCAGGCCACCGATTTTTGATGGGACAAATTTCAATTATTGGAAGGTAAGAGTTACTGCATATCTTCAATCTCTTGGTACAGAAGTTTGGAACATTGTAGAAACAGGCTATGCTTTTCCTTCAGCTACTCCTACAGATCCAGTGAGAAAAAGCAGTATGAAACAAATGCAAAAGCAGTTAGTACTCTATTAGGAAGTATATCCCAAACAGAATTCATGAAGGTCATGCACTTCAAATCAGCAAAAGAGATATGGGACAAAATGATCACTAGCTATGTAGGAGATGAACAGGTAAAACAAGCTAAACTTCAAACTCTCAGGATTCAATATGAGACTCTCAAGATGTATAATGATGAAAGTGTGGCTAATTATTTTCTTCGGGTAGATGAGATTGTAAATTGTATGAAAAATTTGGGTGAAGAAATAAAAGAGACTATAGTAGTTCAAAAGATTCTAAGATCATTATCCCCCAAGTTTGAATCTAAAGTATCTGCAATAGAAGAAAAAGAAAATCTCCGTGTTCTCACTATGTCTCAGCTACATGGAATTCTAACTGCTTATGAAATGAGAAAGGGAGGTCCATCAGACAGAAGGGAAGCTGCTTTTAAGGCATCAGGAAAAGAAGATTACTATGAAGCAAGCCATGTTCCAGAAGAAGAGGAAGAAGAATCAAATTTTGTCAGAAATCTTCAAAGGGGTTCTGGAAGGTTCAGAGGTAAGCTACCTTTCAAATGCTTTGCTTGTGGAAGAGTAGGTCATTATGCTGCAAAATGTCCTTATAAGGATAAAGGAAAAGAACCTGCTAGATGGAACAAGAAACAAAGTGCAAATAAGAAAAGCTACTACACCCATGAAGATAGTGATGGCTTATCAAACAGTGATGAAGATGAACAAGGTAATAAATATAAGCTGTTAATGGCATTTGAAAATGATGATTATGAGGATGCTGTAGATGTGGATAATCTCTATGATGAAATTACTAGACTCAAGAGATGCATAGAAGAAAAGAATGTGATCATTGATACTTTGCAATTTCAAATTGATGAAAAGGAAAAACATCTTGAAAAACTAGAAGGTGAAATTGTTGGTCTCAGAAAAGAAATTGAGAAAACAAAAGCTATTAATCTTAAGTTTGTCAAAGGATCTGAGACTTTGGATAAGATTATCAATGTGCAGCGGTCTCCTCTAAACAAGACAGGTTTGGGCTATAATGGAGAAACCTCTCAAGCATCCACCTCAAAAAGTTATCTTGATGCAGCAAGAAGAAATGAGCAGAAGAACAATGAAGATAATCAGGTAAAGCAGGGACGAATTACAAACAGAAACTATCAGGGACAATCCTTCTTAAGGGTAAACAAAAGCTACAACCAACCACAGGTAAAATCTTCTCAGTTTGGCTCAAGAATAGATGAAAATAGAAATTACAATCAGTTGGCTAGTAGATTCAATAACCGCAGAAGCTTCTTCAATGGACAATGCTTTTCTTGCCATAACTTTGGTCACAAAGCAGCTCAATGTGTTGCATATAAAACAATCATGACTAGGGAAGCTCAAAAACAAAGAAGTATGACAGGGATTACAAAAAGGACCTACAACAACTTTTCGGTTCTTGAAAATGAAGTTGAATGTTCTATTTGCAATAATTTTGGTCATGAAGACTCTGAATGCAGGAGCAGGTTTCAGGAGAAAAAGGAACAAGCCACAAGCACCAAAACATGGAGAATAAAGGAACCTCAAACAGAAAGATGTGGGATAGCATTTTATGCAGAAGGACAGGAAAATCTATGGTACATTGACAGTGGATGTTCGAAACATATGACAGGTGATAAAGAAAAACTTGAATCTTATTCTACTTTAGAAAAGGGAAAGAAAGTTTCTTTTGGAAATGATACTCCTGCAACTATAAAAGGAAAAGGTATTGCTCCTTTGAAAGAAAAGGTCAAGGCTGGAAATGTTTTGTATGTTGATGGATTGAAGCATAATCTACTAAGTGTCAGCCAGATGTGTGATCAAAAAACCGAGGTTATTTTCAGATCGAATGGATGTCTTGTTCGTGATCTTGATACAGGTAAAACAGTTCTCAAAGGCAAAAGAACTCCAAATAATTTGTACATATTTGAAGAAGGACAACAACAATGCTATCTTAGCAAGGATGAAGAGCACTGGTTATGGCATCGAAGGTTGGGACATCTAAGCTTCTCACAAATAAGGAAAGCATGCAAATATCAGGCAGTTCGCGATCTTCCAGATATCAAAATTCCAGACAACACCATATGCAAATCTTGTCAGTTTGGAAAGCAAACCAGAACTAACTTTCCAGAGAAGGAAGGATCAGCTAGCTTGCCTCTTGAGCTAGTTCATACAGATATATGTGGTCCATTTAGGAAAATGACACCTCGAGGAGAAGAATATCTGATATTATTCATTGATGATTTCTCAAGGTTTGTTTGGTTAGGGCTTATGAAGCACAAAGATGAAGCATTCGAAAAATTCAAATCCTTCAAAGCATTGGTTGAAAATGAATCAGGACACAAAATTAAGTGCCTCAGATCTGACAGAGGTGGGGAGTTCACCTCAAATGAATTTTTCGATTTCTGTGACGAACATGGGATAAGAAGAGAATTCTCTACAGCTAGAACTCCTCAGCAAAATGGGGTTGTGGAAAGAATGAACAAAACTATCCAACAAATGGCTCGTGCTATGCTCGATGAATCAGGTACTCCTGCAACCTTCTGGGGTGAAGCTGCACATGCTGCTGTTATTATTTTTAACAAAACAAATGTCCGAGTAAACAGCACTCAAACACCTCATGAGCTTTGGAGTGGTAAAACTCCTTCCGTGAAGCACTTCAAAATCTTTGGGAGCAAATGTTATATTAAGAATACTGATGAGCAACTTGGCAAACTTGAACCAAGAGCAGATGAGGGCATTCTTCTTGGTTATTCTCCACATAGCAAAGCATACAAGTGCTACAATAAAAGACTTGGCAGAATTGTTGACAGTATTGATGTAGTGGTTGATGAGAAGGGATATATTCCTAGGCAAGTTCATCATGAAGACATTGAAGAAGATGAAGGTTACTCTCAAAGGCGGAATGATGAGGAAGAAGAACCTCAAGAAGAAGAAGAATCTCAAGAAGAACCAGAGGAGCAGACAAGAATAGAAGAGAAGACTCCATCCAGATATGTTCAAAAGAATCATCCAGAAACTCAGATTGTGGGGCAGAAAGAAGCAGGAGTACAAACAAGAAGGACACTTGCAGAAGCTTCAAGCTACTTGGCATTACTCTCCTCCACTAAACCACAAAATGTGAAAGAGGCATGCAAAGATGAATGTTGGGTCAAAGCAATGGATGAAGAACTTGAGCAAATCGAAAAGAACAACACTTGGGAATTAGTTCCTAGACCAAAAGATAAGAATGTGATAGGAACAAAATGGGTCTTCAAGAATAAATTAAATGAAAATGGAGAAGTAATTAGAAACAAGGCCAGACTTGTTTGTAAAGGGTATGCACAGCAAGAAGGAATAGATTTTGAAGAGACCTTTGCTCCTGTGGCAAGACTTGAGGCCATCCGAATGTTCCTTGCTCTCTCAAGCTTTCAAAACTTCAAGGTATTTCAAATGGACGTGAAATCAACCTTCCTGAATGGAGACTTAGAAGAAGAAGTCTATATTGAGCAGCCAGATGGCTTCATTCTTGGGAATGATCCAAACCTTGTATGCAGATTGAAAAAGGCTCTCTATGGACTCAAACAAGCTCCAAGGGCTTGGTACTATCGGTTGGACAAATATCTTCACCAACAAGGCTTTTCAAAAGGATCAGCAGATAGCAATCTCTATATAAAAGTTGAAAATAACAAATTGCTAATTCTTGTTGTTTATGTAGATGATATTATTTTTGGCAGCAATGAAGAGACTATGAGTCAAAACTTTGCCTTGGTTATGCAGAAAGAATTCGAAATGTCACTTCTTGGAGAATTGACATATTTTCTTGGATTGCAAATCCAACAAAATGAAGGAGGTATCTTCTTGTCTCAAACCAAATACCTCAAGCAGATCTTGAAGAAGTATGGCATGGAAGAGTCAAAGCCAGTATGTACACCCATGGTTACAGGATGCAGCCTCAGTGCAAATGATGAATCAGCAGCAGTTCACCAACCCACTTATAGATCCATGATTGGGAGTTTGCTTTATTTGACAGGTACTCGACCAGATATTACACATGCAGTAGGAATGGTTGGAAGATTTCAAGCCAACCCAAAGGAAACTCATCTTCAAGCAGTCAAAAGAATCTTCAAATATCTTCAAGGGACCCAAAACTATGGCTTATGGTATCCTAGAAATACAGATCTCACTCTTCATGCTTACACAGATGCAGATTGGGCTGGAAGTGTGGATGATAGGAAAAGCACAAGTGGTGGTGCTTTCTTCATGGGTTCCAGATTAGTATCTTGGTTCAGCAAGAAACAGAGTTCGATTGCCTTATCTACAGCTGAAGCAGAATATGTGGCTGCAGCATCTTGTTGCACACAACTTCTTTGGATGATGCAGACCTTGCAGGACTTTCAAATCACTTGCACTCCACCCGTCTCTATCTTATGTGATAATACAAGTGCAATCAGCATTTCAAAGAATCCAGTCATGCACTCAAAGACCAAGCACATACCAATCAAGTACCATTTTCTTCGGGAACAAGTGCTTGAGCAGAAGGTCAAGTTGGAGTATGTTCCTTCTAAGGAACAAGTTGCTGATATTCTCACAAAACCACTGCCCAGGGAAACTTTTGAATATCTCAGACAAAAGCTGGGAGTAGTTGATGCTTCATCCTGCTGTTGAAGTTTGTTTATTCTACAGAAAAGTTGGTATACGCAGGTTACGGAAGGGATATCCGCGTATATACGCAGGTTACGGAAAAGGAAGTCGCGTGTATGTTGGACGCTTGTTGCAGAAAGTATATCCGCGTACATACGCAGTCTCATGCAGGAGAAAACGCGTATATGAAGTTCTGAACAGCAAGGGCAATCTCTGGAGTTCTGAACAGCAATGGGTATGTCAGAATTCTTCAGGCACAGTTTCAGGGGGTGCAGCAGGCACAGGTTCAGGGGGAGCAGCTTAAAAGTCTCATAAAGCATTGTTGGCATTCAGATGTTTTGATTGTTGGGTTCAGGAGAAGGAGCTCAGAAAGAAATCCTGGTTGCTGATCTAAAAAGATGTTTCTCAGATGCTGCTAGTGACTTTCTTAAGTCTTGGTCTAGATCTGTTGTCTCTATGTCATATCTCTTTTATGATGTCAAGGTCATGTAACGGCCTATGTTGGTTTCCCCACTATGCCTGGGATGAATGATGTAATATAATTGATTGTTTCTGATGTGTTCCCTCTTGGTAGGGAGTATGGATGTATGTATTGAGTCTTTTTGTGATAGAAAGGTCCCTTATGGTGTATAAGTCTTGGTTCTTGTTGAAGAACATCTTTTGCAGATCTTGCCTACAGTCAGGGGGAGCATGTTTCAGCACAGCCAAGCAGAGGTATCAGCATGTTCTCAGGGGGAGCACAGCCCTTTGCCCTTGATGACAAAGGGGGAGAATGATTCTAAGGATCTGAAGGTTGCCATCAAGTCCAAAGGGGGAGATTGTTGGCATTTTGGCTCAGGTATGGCGCTATGATACATGTGTTGTCCTTGATGGCAACTCTCTTTGATGACAAATCTCCGTTCAGTCTACAGAATGAAGAGAAATCTCATATACGCAGGTTAATTAAGTCCAAGTTGCGTATACTCGCTGGTGATATGCATACTAAGTCGCGTATACGCAGGAGAGCTATATAATAAGGCGCGTATACACGCAAATGCATGAACAGAAAAGTGCGTATATGTCGGGAAGTTTCCTTTTGGTCCATGGTAGTTAGTCCTCGGTACTTGTGCCCATGTCTTTGGACTAAAGTACCTCGACAGTCGTGTAGATCTCTAGTTTTGCAGTTGATGGTTTTGGATTTCTATGGTTTTGGCTCTTGGTATTGAGCAAGGCCTAAGGCTATATAAGGAGAAGAAGATCATTAGGCAACATCATCTTTTGAAAAGGCTTGAATATCTGAAAAGGAAAGAGATCTGATATGCAGGTTCTGGGTTGCTTGATCTAAGCCAAGGAGAGATCACATTGGTTGATGGAAGACTAGATCTAAGGATAGATCGGGATCTAATGGTTTGAAATGCACTATTATGATATGGTTGATTATGTGTATTTCTAGATCTGCATACTGTCGCAATGTTATGTTCTGGGTCTAACTGATGTCTAGTACAGCTGCAAATTGAGAGAGTTTATTTTTAGATCTGTACGCATGTTGGCTTCGGTAAAAGCGCGTGTATACGCGGGTTTTGCTCATTGAAGTAGCGTATATCTTTTGAAGCTTGATTTTGGGTTTACAGTTGGGTCTGACTGTTATTACAGAGTTCTGTAATCTGCTCTGTGTTCTGGTAACTGGTGATTGACAGGGTTCAGTGGTTCAGTGATTCAAAGTTTGGTTGTTTTATGCTTCAATGATCTGTTGTGAAAGGTGAATGAATTGTGGTCTTCAGATTGTAATGTTGTGCTTCAGGAATATCCAGTCTGAAAATGTATGAAAAGTGGTACCTGAAGGAAAGAAGATTGTAGGCTAGCACCTACGTACTAGTATCTTAGCTAGTACAAGAGCAAAGGGGGTTGGAGCTCCCTTCCAAGGAAGCTTGGAGAACGAGAGAAGGTTGTAGCCTTCTGCAGGTAGTAGCCTGCGTACTGGTATAAGGCTGCACCAGTACAAAAAGATTGTAAACTGAAGTTTTATATTAAAGAAAGATAGAGACGACTTGCAGCAGGTGGTTTTCACCCACATTGGGTTTCCACCTTATATCTTGGTGTTCATGTGTGTGGCTTTTGATCTGTTCTGTTATACTGCACCTCTTTACTGTTAATGTGGTGAATAATGTCCTGATGCACTTAACTGAAGATTAATCCAACTAAAATTATGAGTTTTCTTCTTATACGCTGTTTTATTTAGTCACAGTAGCGTGTACACGCTGTTTCGCTTAACTGAAGTAGCGTATATGTTTCTGAGCATTGAAAAAGTTTGATTGATCTGATAATACTGATTCACCCCCCCTCTCAGTATTATTTCCAACAGTATATCCTTTAGTGGTTATAATATCCATCCCAACTACAATTTCTTCTTATTGATCTGGTTCTCCAACTCTGTAAAAATTTCATGCGTGAGCATTTTTGTACACATATCTTTGAGCTATTGCAATTGGTATCACTCAATCACTTTTTTAGAAACTATGTACAAATACCTGTAGTTGCTAAGTTGACATAAAAATGTCATTTTCAAGCATTGGTTTGGATATTTAACAACTTACCAGGGATACATAGTTTAGTTGGCTCTCCTCTTCAGTGATCTTTGGCAAGATAAGTATGTTTCGATATTTTGGTTATTAGTTCTTTAGCTTGTCCATAATGAGATGGACTCTATGAAAAAACACTTTCTTATCCTTCACCTTTTCTAATAATGTGAGTAATTGTGTAAAAACATCTCATAATTATTCCAAGCTTGTGCATGTTTGCCTCATTGTTGTTTCAAGATCCTCCTACAATTCAAAAGCACAAGTTCTAATTCCATGAGAATTGTCTTATTACCTTTGTAGAAATTCATTTCCTACTCTAGGTATTAGATCTTTGTTGTATAATCCTCAATCTCTTGGGCCACACTTGTAATATTTAACTCTAAGCCCTATGAGAACACTCCCCTAGCTATTATCATAGTTATGTCATCTCTCTTGGTGTCTATTACAAGTGGATTTTTTGTGGTTACTGTGAGCATTAACACTCTTGGTAACTTCAAATTCCTGTGGGACTGTTTCAAAATATTTCCCCTTGCTTTTTCAAAAACAAATGAGTTGAGGCTTACAACTCATTTTACTTGGAAGGGGTTAATGCACTCAATCCAAGGTTTTCGAGTGGGAAGTAATCTCCTGACATCATGGTACCTAGAGTGCTAAGAAATGTTTTTGAAGGGTTTGTATCCATTTGAACTATGTTAATTCCTCTTCTTCATTTTGCTTCATCTCATTTTCTTTCCTAATTCTAGATTCTTCTTCTTTTCCCAACTTCTCTTATTACTTATTTCTCGTTCTTTCTTGTTCTCCTTCTATTTTCTTCATCTTATCTCTTCTTTTCTATTTCATAGTAAATCCTCACTTCTTTAGTCTCTTTCTCTTTTTTTTCTTTTCTTATTGTGTTGTTTGAAGCATTGGTGCCTTTGTCACCTTCTATGATGTTTCTTTAGTTGTATTTCCTTTCCCATTCCTTTTTTCCAAGTGCTTCTTCTCTTTTTTGTCTCCCCTTGGCTTAGAGCCACTTCCTTCTCTTTCATCAAAAGCTATAGTTTGTTTGTAGATATCTTGTTATGAAACCAGCTCACAAAAAGATAGAAAATATAGATCAATGCCTTATAATTCAGCCTCTTCGAGGGGGCAACCTCCTTTACATTACACAAATGAACAATTCTTGGATGATACAAATGACAAAACCTCCTTTCTATATATAGGAGTCTAAGGGGTCACAATATAACCCAAGCCGACCTAACTATAATAATATAAGGCCACATAAATAACAATAGTGGGCTTCTAGGGTGCACAATAATAACAATATGGGGACAATAGGGCCACAACAATGACAATAAGGGATACAATGACAAAAGTAATGGGGTAATCACTAGTATTATAGGGACCTAACATGCCCCTCTCCTTCAAAAAAGTGTTGTCCTCAACGCTTGAGTAGTTCTTGATGCTTCTGTAAAAAATTCTCATCCTCCCATGTGGAAACTTCAACAGGTAAGTTCTTCCACTTGATGAGATACTCTTAAATTGATCGATTTCATAGCTGTCGAGTTCTTGTTTCTTTAACTGCTTCAAGTTCCAATATGATCTTTCCTTGCTCATCAAGTTTTGGAAATATTGTTTGAACTGGAAGCTTGTCACCTATAACCTTCTTTAAGCATGAAACATGGAAAACTGGGTGCACTCTGGAAGTTGCAGGAAGCTCCAATTTGTATGCCATTGTACCTATCTTTTGCAACACCTTGTATGGACCATAATACTTTGGTGACAATTTATTATCCTTAGCTTTCTTGATGGACATTTGTTTGTATGGCTGTAGCCGTAGGAATACCCAATCACCTACATCAAAACTTCTTTCACTGCGATGTTGATCTGCCTGTTGTTTCATTCTATTTTGCGCCAAGGTGAGGTTATCCTTTAAGGGTTGGAGAACTCGTTGTTGATTCTCGATGTGATCTTCCACTGCTTGAACCTTAGAATTTTCTCTTAAATATGATGTGATGGATGGTGGGTGATATCCATAAAGTTCCATAAATGGGGTCATTTTTGTTGAGGTATGGAAGGAAGTGTTATACTACCATTCAACGAGAGGCAACCATTTGTCCCAATGTGTCTGTTTATCAGATATAAAGCAGCGAAGATATCCTTCCAAAAATTTGTTTACTATCTTAGTTTGCCCATTAGATTGAGGATGATAAGATGAACTCTGAGCTAACTAAGTACCAAGACAAGAAAATAATTCTGTCCAAAAATTTCCAATGAAGATGGGATCTCTGTCACTTACAATAATCTTTGGGTTTCCATGTAGCTTTTGAATTGTTTCCATAAATGCATTAGAAAATGTATTGGCTTTAAATGGATGATATAATGCACAAAAGTGTACATACTTGGTAAGTCTGTCAACTACCACCATGATGACACTCTTCCCTTCGGATTTGGGTAAACTTATGATAAAATCCATTGAAACCTCCTACCAATGTTGACTTGGAATGGATAAAGGTTGTAGTAGACCTGGGGTCTTAATTGTTTCAACTTTATTTTGTTGGCAAACCAAACATTCCGCCACAAACTTTTGAATATCAGATTTAAGGCCATCCCAAAAAATTTCCTTCTTAGCCCTGTGGTAAGTCTTCAAAAATCCTGAGTGCCCTCCTAAGGGAGAGGCATGCAATTCCATAGGAATCTTTTGTTTGAGTTGGGAATTCTTACATCAGTATAAACGATCTTTGTACCATAATGAATCATTTTTCCAGCTAAATGTATCAGATGCACTGGGATCTTGTTGTAACTTTTGAATGAGTACCCCCACTTCTTCGTCATTCTTCCATTCATCCCTTGCCTCGTTTATCTAATCTGGTTGGATAATAGATATGGCACAAAGCATTGCTTCCACATCCTCATCCTTTCTTGAGAGTGCATCTGCCACAACATTTTGATTCCCTTTTTTGTAGATGATTTCAAAGTCATAACCCAACATATTTGTGACCCATTTTTGCTGCTCTTCTGAAGATAATCTTTGTTCTAAAAAGTATTTAAGACTATCATGATCCGTTTTTAGCTTGAAGTGTCTTCCCATTAGGTATGGTTTCCATTTCTTAAGTGCATGTAGTATTGTCAACATTTCCTTCTCGTAAATAGCTTTGTGTAAATACTTTCCTTTGATTGGATGACTTTTGGAAGCAATGGATCTTTCTTCTTGCATTAAAACAACACCAATTCCATTTCCTGAGGCATCACATTCCACAATAAAGGTTTTTGTGAAGTCTGGCATAGCTAAGATCGATGCTTGGCACATTGCCTCTTTAAGATGTTCAAAGTCCTTCGTTGCTTCTGGAATCCATAAAAATGAATATTTCTTCAATAATATTGTTAGAGGTGTTGCTATTCTCCCATAATTCTTAACAAACTTACGATAATACCCTGTCAACCCAAGAAATCCTCGCAGATGCTTTATGGATGTGAGGATTTTCCATTCCTTAATGGCTTTAATTTCGCTGGGGTCTACCTTAACACCTTCATGAGATACAATATGACCCAGATATTCCACCTCTTGTACTCCAAAGAAACATTTGGAACTTTTTGCATATAATTGTTTCTCCTTCAATAGGTTGAGCACCCTGTCAATGTGTTGAACATGATCATTCTAAGACTTGCTATAGATTAGTATATCATAAAAAAAAACTAACACAAATTTTCTAAGGAAGGGTTTGAAAATGGAATTCACCAAACCTTGAAATGTAGAAGGTGCATTGGTAAGGCCAAAAGGAATGACCAAAAATTCATAATGACCCTCATGAGTTCTAAATGTTGTTTTCAGAATGTCTTCAGTCTTCATTCTGATTTGATGATATCCTGAACGAAGATCCAACTTGGTGAAGTCAATTGATCCATGTAATTCATCCAATAGCTCATCAATGACAGGAATGGGAAATTTATCTTTAATAGTGAGTTTGTTGAGCTCCCTATAATCCGGACACATGAATCATGATCCATCCTTCTTGTGCACCAATACTACTGGAGCAGAGAAAGAACTTTGACTAGGTTGAATTATACCAGCCTCTAGCATTTCTACAACCATATGTTCAATTTCACTTTTTTGGGCATAGGGATATCTGTAAGGCTTGATGTTCGGAGGAACACTTCCTGGAGTCAAATGAATAGAATGATCCTGATCACGAATAGGTGGGAGACCTTTGGGAGTCTCAAATACCTTGGAATGATTGTACAAGACTTTTTGGAGCTCTGGAGAAATAGATGGTTTTGATGTGGGAATCTCTAGTGAACATAATTGTGCAATTACGCCTTGTTGTTCTTTCCTTAGAATCTTTGTCATTCCATTAGAGCTGATTATCTTTCCTGGTTTCCCTGTGATACCTCTTAATTCAAATTCTTTTCCTTCCAAAGAAAATTTCATGAAAAGTTCTTGAAAATTATAAGCTATTGTACCCAAGGATTGTAGCCATTGGACTCCTAGTACAACATCAACACCACCCATTGGAATGGAAAGCATTGGGCTATTCAATACATATTCTCCCATGGATAGCTTGATATTATGGCACTTTCTAGAGAAATTTATGGTTCCTCCACTTGCAACCATCACTTGACACTCTGGTGCTGGATATAAGAAGCAATTCAATTCCTTGGCTATCTTACAATGAATAAAATTATGGGTACTTCCTGAATCAATCAACACTATTACCTTTTTCTTCTTGATATGTCCTTCTATCTTGATAGTTTGAGGAGTGGTAATTCCAGCCAATGCATCACAAGATATGGTTGGATTCATTTCTTCTTTCTCTAGAGTTTGTACCTGGTGTATATCCTCTTCTTTTGGTGTTTCTTGTTCCTTTTCTTCCTCCTCTTCACAATCTTTTCTTCCTCCTCTTCACAATCTATGTAAAATAATTTCTTCTCAGCACACTTATGACCTTTAGTGTATTTGCTATCACAACTATAACAAAGCCCTTTTGCTGTTTTTATTCCAATTTTTGGGGTGTCAACCTTGTAGGTTGTGGATGGCTAGGGGAAACAACACTTCCATCCTTATAGTTGTGAGTGGTAGGCTTCCTTGTTGCCATAATTTTGCTTTCCATTTTTCTTGCCAACCTGAATGCCTTCTCCAATGAGTCAAGTTCCCAAAGGCGAACCTCATGTTGGATGTTATCCTTTAAATTCCCTATGAACATATCAATCCTATGCTCCTCCAAAATATTTTTTACCCTTATATTGAATTTTTGGAAGTCCTCAATGTGCTCCCTCATTGAACCCTTTTGTTTGAGGTTTATCAATTGGCTAAAAAAGTGTTGTTTTTCGTATCCTCATAATGTGCTGTCATTTCTTCCGTAAAAATTTCCCAAGTCACAATTTGTTTACAAGAGCAAAGCCATTGATAGCATACAAACTGGTTTAGTTCCAAATATAAAGTTTCAATGCGTACCTTTTGTGTGTTTTGCACATTATGGAGATCGAAAAATTTCTCCATCTGTAGTATCCATGTTACGGGATCCTTGCCATCAAACTTCCTCATATCGGTCTTTGGAACATGGTGGGTCTTTGTTCCAATGTTAGAATCTATGGAATCATGATTAACATTTCTTTTGTTCTCATCATGAGTTTCCTCTACAACATTTTCGCCATTAAGAATCCTTTCTTGTAGCAACTTTGTCAAACCTTCCTTCAATCCTTCAATGTCTTTCTTCAAATCTTCCATGTTTTCATTCTTCAAATCATGATTAACATTCCTTTTGTTCTCATTATGAGTTTCCTCTCCTACCTTTTTTCCATTAGGAAGCCTTTCTAGTAACAATGTTTTCATACCATCCATCTTAGCTTCCATCTTAGCTTCCATGCCGTCCATCTTAGCTTCCATGCTATCCATATTAGTTTCCACACCATTCATCTTAGCTTCCATGCCATTTATCTTAGATTCCATGCCATTTATCTTAGCTTCTGTTAGCTTTTGTGAGAGTGACATTTGTTGCACTTGGTCTCGTAATTTTGATATATCATGTAGCATTTCTTCCTCTTCTTCATGAGTCATGCTAGAGCTTTCAGGTTGTTTACTAGGTGTTTCCATTTTATTTCTTCGGGGCATCAATTACCAATAATAATGCTTCACTATGCCCTTTGAATTCCTTCAAACTAATTTTTCAAAACAAGCTTATGCAAATAATTAAAAAAAAATACACACCTTTTTTCACTTTGTAGGCACTCAATATTGAATCTAATGTATCTCTGTAATTTCAGATCTTCCAATTCTGAAATTGCAACCTACAGTAGCCCTTTGTGTCCTCTTTCCAATTCCACCAGTCTGATCGAATTTAGATTCTCCAAGAAAGAGGTATGCACAATCTCCCAAGATGACCTGATTATATCCCTTTTTATAAGAGCGAACTTGTATGAAGTGCCACATGTCACTGTTTTGACCTTAGGATCTGAAAAATATACACAGGAAACTACAGTCCGTCCTCTTTCTGCAACTTCTTACGAAATTTCAATCTGATGCTCAAAACAAAAGTTATGACTATTTTCCCCAGGTCACCTATTTGGAATGTAATTCGGGAGTCTGTAAAAAGGCCAACTTCCTCAGATCATATCTCCGCAAATATAGTGCGAAAATATCTGAAATTAGGATACAACATTTAGAACGATTTCAACCCAAATGGTTTTTTGTTTTAGCGTCTGAAACGTTGCAGAAAAAAATTTATGCGCAAATTCCATGATGGCCTATTTGGAGCAGCGAAACCCTAGAGTCCACAGCTCTGATACCAAATGTTATGAAACCAGCCCACAAAAAGATAGAAAAGATAGATCAACGCCTTATAATTCAACCTATTCGAGGGAGAAACCTCCTTTACATTACACAAATGAACAATTCTTGGATGATACAAATGACAAAAACCTCCTTTCTATATATAGGAGTCTAAGGGGTCACAATATAACCCAAGCTGACCTAACCATAATAATATAAGGCCACATAAATAACAATAGTGGGCTTTTGGGGTGCACAATAATAACAATACGAAGACAATAGGGCCACAACAATGACAATAAGGGATACAATGACAAAAGTAATGGGGTAATCACTAGTATTATAGGCACCTAACATATCTTCTTCTCTATTTTGTCTCCTCTTAGCTTAGAGCCATTTCCCATTCTAAAACTGATTTCATTAAAAGGGATATTTTTTATGTAGAAATCTTCTTCATAACACCTCTCATTATGATATGGTCATCTATTCATATAGTTTTGATAGTGTTGGCCGGCAACATCTAATGGGTCATGTCATTGAAATCTCTCCTCAAAATGGAAGGCTTCTAGGATATTTGCTTTTGTTATTACCTCCTTGATGTCCTTGAGACTATATGACCCCAAAAACAAGGGTATTAAATATCATGAGGTTTTATTTCCTCATGCCAAATTTACACCAACTTGTTTTGTAACCAACTCAAAGAACATAATAAAAGATAGATAAAATACTTAAAAATTGTCCTCTTCGAGGGGGAAACCTCCTCTACATTACATAAATGAACAAATATTGGATGATTCAAATGATAATAACTCCTTCGTATATATAGGAGTCTAATGGGTCACAACATAACCAAAGCATACATAAAAATAATAATGTAAGGGCACAACAACAACAATAGTGGGCTTCTATGGGGCACAACAATAACCACATGGGGGATACATGGACACAACAATAACAATAAGGGGCTACAGTAACAATAAAAATAAGGGGGATACACTAGTATTATAGGGACCTAACATGGCCCTCTCCTTCAAAAAGGCATTGTCCTCGACGCTTGATTGGTTCCGGATGCTTTTGTATAAAATTCTTATCTTCCCATGTGGAATCTTCAGTGGGTAAGTTCTTCCACTTAATGAGATACTCTGAAATTTATTGAATTTGTAGCTGTCAAGTTCTTGTTTCCATGACTGCTTCAAGCTCAAATATGATTTTTCCTTCTTCTTCAAGTTTTGGCAACACTGTTTGAATTGGGAGCTTTTCATCGATAACCTTCTTTAAGGATGAAACATGGAAAATAGGGTGTACTTGAGAAGATGCAGGAAGCTCCGATTTGTATGCAATAGTACCAATCTTTTGCAACACCTTGTGAGGACCATAGTACTTGGTTGATAATTTATTATCCTTCTTAGCTTGCTTGAGGGAAATTTCTTTGTATATTTGTAGCCGTAAAAATACCCACTCGCCTACATCAAAACTTCATTCACTGTGATGCTAATTTGCTTGTTTTTTCATTTGATTCTGCACCAGAGTGAGCTTATCCTTTAAGAGTTGTAGAACTTCTTGTTGATGCTCAATGTCATATTCTAGTGCTTGAATCTTAGAATTTCCTCCTAAAGATGATATGATGGATGGCGAATGATATCTCTAAAGTTCCATAAATGGGGTTACTTTTTCTGCAGTATGGAAGGAAGTGTTATGATGAGCACCACTATTGTAGCAAGAATGATGCAACTCGTGGGGCTACCAACTTTACTTTATCAACCCGGGGTTCATACAAAATTGGAGGTGACAGTGCTATATACAGAAGCAGATGCAATGGGTCCACTTTTTGTCACTACTCAGCTGGCGATAGACCACTATGGTTTATCAAACAACCTTCTATTGATTTAGAAGAAGTTTGATTACCAATGAAGAAAGGGGAATTTTACCCTAATTGAGAGAATTGAAATATTGTTTACTGTAGTAATGAAAGACTGAAATAAATGCTTTAAACACACAACTCATCTAACTATTTATTAAGAGATCTTGGTTTAGAAGAATTATAAGCTAAATGTATGTAATCCTAACTATCATAGGCATGCAATCTAAGATAATCAAACACTTTAATGTTGTGCATATGAATGAACACAATAACTCTTTTTTCCTTTTTGTCCTTTTTTGTGAAAATGTGAATGCTAAATATTCTTGGTGGTATGGCAGGTGGGTTAGAGATGGTTGTGAAGGGTCAGATGGCTTAGGAGGCAAACAAGGGTCTTCTCCTAACTTTCTAGATGCATTTTCCTCAAATCGACCTCAAAACAAGCCACTACAGGTCATCCTATAGGATGTCCTAATGCACCTACAGGATGTCCTAATGCCCCTACAGGATCACCTGTATTCCTATAGGATCCGACCGAAATCATGCCTCAAAACGGGTGACTACAGGTCGTCCTACAAGATGTTCTAATGCACCTACAGGATGTCCTAATGCTCCTACAGGATCCCCTGTATTCCTATAGGATCTGGCCAAAAGCATAAGGAGGGGTTTGGAAGGTGGTATAAGGCTTAGGGAAGGTGAATGATGGATGAAATAAGGCAAGGGAGCGGTTAGGACTTCCTCAGAGATCAAACTAAAGTTTTGTGAGATGGTTGGATTTGCTCAACAAACCTGGAAAGTTGTTCTTAGGAAATGATTAAATTGGTTGATGGACTCAGTGGCTGTTGGTGATCATGGATGAATGAGGGTAGGTTGGGGCTACTGACATGAGATCTTCTTGCACTACTGAAACTCCTAAAATACATGCATCACTGGCATTTACCCATGGATCATGTCAAACAAGAAAGATTTCCAATCAACATAAGAAAACATAATTCCATTATTTAGTTGCCTAGTTCATGCATGGAAATACTTGCAGAATACTGTGAAACACCATGAGATCTAGTACAAAGCTGGAGATATTAGAAAGAACAACTGAATCCTATTCTAGAAAACTGAAAAGGTGCTGGTCTAATTAGCAGAAAACCCTAAATTCCGTAAGAAATCAGAATTTTTCCTTTTTGGGGCTGAATAGGAGTTTTTCCTCAAACCATGGTTCCTGAAGGGAGGAGTGAGGCCAGATCTACCCAATGTCAGCCTTTTTGGTATTCCTTTATCTCTTTAAAGCTACCACTAAAGCTATGCACAAATGGAAGCAAACCAATCAAATTCACAACTACTTGCAATGAAACAATGTCGAAATCAATTGAACAATTAATCTATGAAATAACCTTAGCATACAAGTACAATAAGAGGAACCTCTGTTGCTAGGGTTGGGCCCTAACCCAAGAGCTCCAGCCCTCTGAGTCAACTCAGTGTTGGATCAAGGAAATGCTCATTCTCATTATCATATCAAAAATTATATAACAGTGTTTTTCCACAATCCTTTAACTTGAAAATTCTTATTGCTCTTACATAAAAAAATCTGAATCCCAATGAGGCTCTAGGCCTCCTTATTTATACAACTGAAGTCTCCAACGACTTCCTTAAATCTAGGGAGGCTTGTCTCCCAAACTCAAGATGATTTGGTTCTTAAATATCACTAGCTCAACTTCCCATGATCTCCATGACTCAACTACTTGCAACTCCGAGTTAGTGTGATTTTATTGAGGGATATTTGAATGAGTGAGAATTTAATGAGGAAGATCTATCTCCTATAATCTCTCCTTCTTGTCTCATTCGAGTTCCTGCACCTTAATTAGCCAAAATTGCCATGAGTTTCTCCCAAAAACCTATAATCAATGCACATTAGACCACTAGACATAACATGTTACTTTTACTCATCTCATTAAGAAAAATATAATTAAAACATGTAAGGAATTATGAGAAGAGTTGATTTTAGTAAGCTTGGAGGTGTATTAAGGTCCATATAGTTACCCAATGATGAGGCTCATCATCACCCACCTACTGAAAGTGTTTCTCATCCTCTGAGAAACTTAATCTATATCCATGTCCTTCATTGCTCTGGTGGCCTCCCTGACATCCCATGCTTCTGCTATAGTTTCCTCTTCCTGTGAATAAAATCCTGCCTTCCTCTCTATCTCTTCCCACTGCTTTCTTTATTATTCTTCTCTCCTCCCTTCCAACATTCCTAAAAGAAGTGGTGGACTGAGTCTCAAGCCAATCCAATTGACTTTGAGTCTTTGTAGAGCCTTCTTATACATGGGTGTTCTATTTAGTGCCTCTCTCATTCTCTGAGGAGAATGGTATTCTCTGATTTTTAGGCTGTGAGGCAAGGTGTTCCACCTCCTTTGGCAAGCTTGCATGCTGTCATCTCCTAGCAATCTGAACATATCATCAAAGTTTATAACTACTTTTTCTTATGCAACAAGGTACCTATGTGCAAGCTTAGGATCATTTGCAATGAGGTTGTGGGTGTTGATGACAGCCATTGGATTAGATTGTTCAACTCTGATCATGAGGGGTTCTGTCTCTTCTCTTGTCATTACCTTTTTCATTTTTGTAGCTCTTGCCTCCTCATGATTCATCCATGATGCTAAGGCCATCAATTGCAAGTCTCCTAGTTTTGAATTTGGGTCCCACACATTCAAATATGTCAAGGCCAAGTTGTGTAGGTAAAACTCAGACATTTTTTCTCTATCTTCCGATGTGCTTTGATAAAAAAGATCAATGAATTGTCTATAGTCCTGGAAGGGCATAATGCCTCTTTGTGTTAGAGTCTTGATTTGGAATTGTAGCCATTGTTCCTTGAGCTACAAGGCATAAGACTTTATTGGCATCCTACACTGGATTGCTGATGAGCACTAGTATTGCAGCAAGAATGATGCAACTCCCGGGGCTACCAACTTTACTTTGTCAACACAGGGTTCATACAAACTTGGAGGTCATAGTGCTATATACACAAGCAGATGCGATGGGTCCACTCTTTGTCACTGCTAAACTGGCGATATACCACTATGGTTTCTCAAACCAACGTTCTATTGATTCAAAAGAATCTTGATTACCAATGAGAAAAGGGAATTTTTCACTAACTGAAATCTTGTCTACTGTAGTAATGAAAGACTGAAATCAAATGCTTAAACACACCATTCATCTAACTAAATGCTAAGAGGATTTTCTTCAAAAGGATGCTAAGTTAACATGTGTGTAACCCTACTATCCTAGGCATGCAATCTGAAATAACCAAACATTCTATTGTTGTGCATGTAAATGAACACAATAACTCTTTTTTCCTTTTTGTCTTTTTTGTGTGAAAATGTGAATGCTAAATCCTTTTGGTGATGTGGCAGGTGGGTTAGAGATGGTGGTGGAAGGTCATATGGCTTAGGAGGAAAGCAGGGGTCTTCTCCTATATTCCTAGATGCTTTTTCCACAATTTGGCCTCAAAACAGGGCACTACAGGTCGTCCTATAGGATGTCATAATACCTCCTATAGGATGTCCTAATGCTCCTACAGGATCTGGCTGAGAGCAATAGGATTGATTTGGAAGGTGGTGTAGGGCTTAGGGAAGGTGAATGGTGGGATAAATAAGGCAATAAAGTTACTAGGACTTATTCGAAACTCAAAACAGAGTTTGTAAGATGGTTGGATTTGCTCAACAACCCTGGAAAGTTGTTCTTATGGAATGATGGATTGGGTGAGGGACTTAGTGGATTTTGATGATCATGGATGGATGAAGTTAGGTTGGGGTTTCTGGTCATGAGATTGTTGGAAATAATACTGAGAGGGGGGGGTGAATCAGTATTATCACATCAATAAAACTTTTTCATTTCCATATTTAGATTCATATATGCTACTTCCACAACTTCTTATGATTCAGTTAGTTGATCCTTAATGAGTGCATTAGAACATTATCAACCATATTAACAGTAAACAGGTGCAGTAAAATAGAACAAATCATCACACATAAGCCACACACATGAACACCATGATATAAGTTGGAAACCCAATGTGGGAGAAAACCACCTGCTGCAAGTCATCTCAATCTTCTTCTTAATAAGAAAATCCTTTTACAATATTTCTGTACTGGTGCAGTCTTATACCAGTATGCAGGCTTCTACCTGCAGAGAGCTACAACCCCCATAGTTCTTGTACTAGCCGATCCATTTACTAGTACGCAGGCTGCTACCTACTACAATGCTCCAAAGTTTTCAACTGCTACTGGAAGGGAGCTACCACCCCCGTAGCTCTTGTACTAGCTAAGATACTAGTACGTAGGCGCCGGCCTACAATCTTCTCTCCTCCGGGTACCACGTTTCATACATTTTCATACTGGATACTCCTGAAGAACAACACATAATCTGAAAGGCCACGTTTCATCCAATTTTCATACTGGACCCATTAATATCTTGAAGCACATAATCAATCAATCTTCTGAATCACCCAAACACCAGATCAATACATATACAAGGATAATATATGTGTTAGCACCCAGATCTAGTCCATCAGATCACATAAATATGAGTCATTGTGATCTTTGATCCAATATTAGTTCTCATCCATCAATACTGAAGCTAAACACAATCAACCAAATAGGATATGCAGAATACTGACACCTTTAAACTGTCATCAAAACCCATCAACAACCAGAACCACCTGTGACTTCAAATATCATAGCTCAAATTGTATACGCTACTACAATGAACCAAACCTGCATACATATGCGCTTACACCAAAGCCACCCCGCGTACAGATCTATAAATATTCAAACATGACTTGCAGCGATTTCAAACTTAAGTTATACCCAGTTCAGATTATTACAAGCGTCAGTATATAGATCTAGAACAAGCATAATTAAATATAGAGATAGTTCATTTCAAACCATTTGATCCCGATCTATCCTTAGATCTTGTTCTCCATCAACCGGTGAGATCCCCCTTTAGCTCAGATCCAAATCTGCACCATAACCCAATCATAGTATTCCAGATCTAGCACTTTATCAGATATTCAATAATTCAGATGATGCTTTGCCAAATGATCTCCTTCCTCTTTTATAGCCTTAGTCCTTTCTCAATACCACGGTCCAAAACCATAGGATCAAAAAAACTGTTGGACTAATACCATGAACCAACCATGAAAGTGCATGAGATCAAGACTTTTGGATGCAATACCACGGGCCAAAACCATAGGATCAAAAACTGTCGGACTAATACCATGAACCAACCATGAAAGTGCGTGAGATCAACACTTTTGGATGCAATACCACGGGCCAAAACCATAGGATCCAAAAACTGTCAGACTAATACCATGAACCAACCATGAAAGTGCGTGAACTTTTCTCTACATGAAATAAACTTTTTTTGCATAAAAGTGCGTGAACATTTCTCTACATGAAATAAACTCTTCTCTGCATAAAAGTGCGTGAACTTTTCTCTACATGAAATAAACTTTTCTCTGCATAAAAGTGCGTGAACTTTTCTCTACATGGAATAAAATTTTCTCTGCATAAAAGTGCGTGAACGTTTTCTACATGGAATAAACTTTTCTCTGCATAAAAGTGCGTGAACGTTTCTCTACATGGAATAAACTTTTCTCTGCATAAAAGTGCGTTAACTTTTCTCTACATGGAATAAACTTTTCTCTGCATAAAAGTGCGTGAACGTTTCTCTACATGGAATAAACTTTTCTCTGCATAAAAGTGCGTGAACTTTTCTCTACATGAAGGAAACTTTGTTGCACTATAATTTATCAAATAAATTTGATGCACTATAATTTATCATTTGTGTGATTTGCCATCAAGGACAACACTTGTCTCATAATGCCAACAATCTCCTCCTTTGGACTTGTCATACTGAGAATTGTCATCTGATATCTCTTCCGTAGATTCATCTAGATATATATAAGTGAGTTGATCTTCTATGAGTTGTTTGGCATCAAGTACAACACATGCATCATAATGCCAACAATCTCCCCCTTTGGACTTGATGGCAACAATACCAAATCACTCTCCCCCTTTGACATCAAGGGCAAAGGGCGAATGTTAGGCCCTATAATACTAGTGTAACCCCTTATTGTTATTAGTACAACCCACTTATTATATTGATGTACCCATGTAGTGCCCATATTGTTACTATTGTGCCACATAGAATCCCTCTATTGTTATTTTTGTGCCTTACAATATTATTGTTATGTAGGCTTTGATTGTATTGGGACCACTTAGACTCCTATATATAAAAGGAGGTTTTTCATTTGTATCATCCAAGAATTGTTCATTTATGTAATGTAAAGGAGGTTGCCCCCTCGAAGAGGCTGAATTCTAAGGCGTTGATCTTTCTTTTCTATCTTTTCTTGAGCTGGTTTCATAACATTTGGTATCAGAGCTTTGGATTCTAGGGTTTCGCTGCTCCAAACAGGTCATCGTGGAATTTTCGCTATAACTTTTTTTCTGTGACGTTTCAGAAGTCAAAAAAAAAACCCATTTGAGAAGAAATCGCGCTGAACCTTGGGTCTGAATTTCAGAGCTTTTCGCGCGATATTTTCGGAGATATGATCTGAGGAAGTTGGTCTTTTGCAGACTCCTGAATTACATTCAAAACAGGTGACCTGGGGAAAATCGTCATAACTTTCTTTCTGAGCATCGGATTGAAATTTCGTAAGAAGGTACAGAAAGAGGACGGACTGTAGTTTTATTTTATATATTTTTCAGAGTCAAAGGTGGAAAAAGTGACACGTGGCACTTCGTACAAGTTCGCTCTACTGAACTAGTCTATAATCAGGTCACTGCGGGAGATTGTGCATAACTCTTTCTTGGAGAATCCAATTTGGATCAGACTAGTGGCATTGGAAAGAGGACATAGAAGGCTACTACAGGTCAAAATTTCAGAACTGGATGATTTGAAATTACAGAGATACATCAGATTCAATATCAGGCTTCTACAAAGAAAAAAAAGGTGTGTAGTTTTTTTTTAAATTTTTGCATAAGCTTGGTTTGAAGGAATTCAAAGGGCATAGTAAAGCATTATTATCGGTAACTGATGCCCCGAGGAAAGAAAATGCAAACACCTAGTAAGGAACCTGAAAGCTCTAGCATGACTCATGAAGAAGAGGAAGAAATGCTACATGATATATCAAAATTACAAGAACAAGTGCAACAAATGTCACGCTCACAAAAGCTAACAAATGCTAAGATAAGTGGCGTGGAATCTAAGATAAAGGGCATGGAAGCTAAGATGGATGGCATGGAAGCTAAGGTGAATGAAATGGACGGTAAAATTGATGGCATGGATGATAAGATGGAAGAATTGAAGATAAATATGAATAAGTTGCTACAAGAAATGGTCACTAAGGGTGAAAGAAATGTTAATCATGATTCCATAGACTCTAATGTTGGATCGAAGAAATGTTAAAAAACTCATGATGAGAACAAAAGAAATGTTAATCATGATTCCATAGACTCTAATGTTGGATCGAAGACTCACCATGTTCCAAAAATCGATATGAGGAAGTTTGATGGCAAGGATCCCGCCACATGGATATTACAGATGGAGCAATTCTTCGATCTCAATAATGTGCAAAACACACAAAAGGTACGTATGACAACTTTATATTTGGAACCAAATCAGTTTGTATGGTATCAATGGCTTTGTTCTCGTAAACAATTTATCACTTGGGCAATTTTTACGGAAGAATTGATAGCACATTATGAGGATACAAAAAGCAACACTTTTTTTAGCCAATTGATAAGTCTCAAACAAAAGGGTTCAATAATGGAGCACATTGAGGAGTTCCAAAAATTGAACATAAGGGTAAAAGATATTCCAGAGGAGCATAGGATTGATGTGTTCATAGGGTCTTTAAAGGATAATATCCAACATGATGTGCGCTTTGGGAACCTGATTCATTAGAGAAGGCATTCAGGTTAGCAAGAAAAATGGAAAGCAAAATTATGGCAACTAGGAAGCATACCATTCACAACTATAAAGACGGAAGTGTTGTTGCCCATAGTCTTCCACAACCTACAAGGTTGACACCACAACAATTGGAAGAAAAAAGAGCAAAAGGGCTTTGTTACAGTTGTGATAGCAAATACACAAAAGGTCATAAGTGTGCTGAGAAGAAATTATTCTACATAGATTGTGAAGAGGAAGAAGAAAAGGAGCAAGAAAGGTCAAAAGAAGAGGATATATTCCAGGAACAAAGCCTAGATGAAGAACAAATAAATCCGACCATATCTTGTAATGCATTGGCGGGAATTACCACTCCTCAAACCATCAAGATAGAAGGACAAATCAAGAAGAAAAAGGTAATAGTGTTGATTGATTCAGGAAGCACCCACAATTTTATTCATTGTAGGGTAGCAAAAGAATTGAATTGCTTCCTATATCCAGCACCAGAGTGTCAAGTGATGATTGCAAATGGAGGAACAATAAATTGTTCTGGAAAGTGCCATAATATCAAGCTATCCATGGGAGAATATGTATTGACTAGCCCAATGCTTTCCATTCCAATGGGAGGTGCTGATGTTGTACTAGGAGTCCAATGGCTACAATCCTTGGGTACAATAGCTTTTAATTTTCAAGAACTTTTCATGAAATTTTCTGTGGAAGGAAAGGAAGTTGAATTAAGGGGTATTGCAGGGAAACCAGGAAAGATAATCAGCTCTAATGGCATGACAAAGCTTCTAAAAAAGGAGCAAAGAGGTGTAATTGCACAATTATGTTCGCTAGATGTTTCCACATTGGAATCATCTATTTCTCCAGATCTCCAAAAAGTCCTGGACAATCATTCCAAGGTATTTGAGACTCCCAAAGGTCTCCCACCTATGCGTGATCATGATCATGCTATTCATCTGATTCCAGGAAGTGTTCCTCCAAACATCAGGCCGTACAGATATCCCTATGTCCAAAAAAGTGAAATTGAACGTATGGTTGCAGAAATGCTAGAGGCTGGTATAATTCAACCGAGTCAAAGTTCTTTCTCTGCTCCAGTAGTATTGGTGCACAAGAAGGATGGATCATGGCGCATGTGTCCGGATTATAGGGAGCTCAACAAGCTCACTATTAAAGATAAGTTCCCCATTCCTGTCATTGATGAATTACTGGATGAATTGCATGGATCAATTTACTTCACCAAGTTGGATCTTCGTTCAGGATATCATCAAATCAGAATGAAGATTGAAGACATTCCGAAAACGGCATTTAGAACTCATGAGGGTCATTATGAATTTTTGGTCATGCCTTTTGGCCTTACCAATGCACCTTCAACATTTCAAGGTTTGATGAATTCAATTTTCAAACCATTCCTTAGAAAATTTGTGTTAGTATTTTTTGATGATATACTAATCTACAACAAGTCTTGGAAGGATCATGTTGAACATGTTGACAGGGTGCTACAACTATTGGAGGAGAAACAATTATATGCAAAAAGATCCAAATGTTTCTTTGGAGTCCAGGAGGTGGAATATTTGGGTCATATTGTATCTCATGAAGGAGTTAAGGTAGACCCTAGCAAAATTAAAGCCATTAAGGAATGGAAAATCCCCACATCCATAAAGCATCTGCGAGGATTTCTTGGGTTGACAGGGTATTATCGCAAGTTTGTTAAGAATTATGGGAGAATAGCAGCACCTCTAACAACATTATTGAAGAAAGATGCATTTTCATGGACTCCGGAAGCAACAAAGGCCTTTGAACATCTTAAAGAGGCAATGTGCCAAGCACCGGTCTTAGCTACACCGGACTTCACAAAAACCTTTATTGTGGAATGTGATGCTTCAGGAAATGGAATTGGTGCTGTTCTAATGCAAGATGAAAGACCCATTGCTTTTGAAAGTCGTCCAATCAAGGGAAAGTTTTTAAGAAAAGCTATTTATGAGAAGGAAATGTTGGCAATACTCCATGCACTTAAGAAATGGCGACCCTACCTAATGGGAAGACACTTCAAGGTAAAAACGGATCATGATAGCCTTAAATACTTTTTAGAACAAAGATTATCCTCTGAAGAGCAACAAAAGTGGGTCACAAAGATGTTGGGTTATGACTTTGAAATCATCTACAAAAAAGGGAAGCAAAATGTGGTGGCAGATGCACTCTCAAGAAAGGATGAGGATGTGGAAGCATTGTTGTGCGCCATTTCTATTATCCAACCAGATTGGATAAATGAAGCAAGGGAGGAATGGAAGAATGACGAAGAAGTGTGGGCACTTATTCGAAAGCTACAACAAGATTCCAGTACGTCTGATACATTTAGCTGGAAAAATGATTCGTTATGGTACAAAGATCGCTTATACCTCTGTAAGAATTCCCAGCTAAAACAAAAGATTCTTATGGAATTGCACACTTCTCCCTTAGGAGGGCACTCAGGATTTTTAAAAACTTACCACAGGGTTAAGAAGGAATTTTTTTGGGATGGCCTTAAATCAGATATTCAAAAGTTTGTGGCAGAATGTTTGGTTTGCCAACAAAATAAAGTTGAAACAATTAAGACACCAGGTCTATTACAACCTTTATCCATTCCAAGCCAACGTTGGGAGGAGGTTTCAATGGATTTTATCACAGGTTTACCCAAGTCTGAGGGAAAGAGTGTCATCATGGTGGTAGTTGACAGACTTACCAAGTATGCACACTTTTGTGCATTATCACATCCATTTAAAGCCAGTACAGTTTCTACTGCATTTATGGAAACAATTCAAAAGCTACATGGAAACCCAAAGATTATTGTAAGTGACAGAGATCCCATTTTCACTGGAAATTTTTGGACAGAATTATTTTCTTGTCTTGGTACTCAGTTAGCTCATAGCTCATCTTATCATCCTCAATCTGATGGGAAAACTGAGATAGTAAACAAATGTTTGGAAGGATATCTTCGTTGCTTTGTATCTGATAAACAGACACAATGGGTCAAATGGTTGCCTCTGGCTGAATGGTGGTATAACACTTCCTTTCATACAGCAACAAAAATGACCCCATTTATGGCACTTTATGGGTATCAACCACCATCCATCACATCATATTTAAGAGAAAATTCTAAGGTTCAGGCAGTGGAACATCACATCGAACATCAACAACAAGTCCTCCAACTCTTAAAGGATAACCTCGTGTTGGCACAGAATAGAATGAAACAACAGGCAGATCAACATCGCAGTGAAAGAAGTTTTGATGTAGGTGATTGGGTATTCCTACGGCTACAACCATATAAGCAAATGTCCCTCAAGCAAGCTAAGAAGGATAATAAATTATCACCAAAGTATTATGGTCCGTACAAGGTGTTGCAAAAGATTGGTACTATGGCATACAAATTGGAGCTTCCTGCAGCTTCTCGATTGCACCCAGTTTTCCATGTTTCATGTTTAAAGAAGGTTATAGGCGACAAGCTCCCAGTTCAAACAATATTGCCAGAACTTGACGAGGAAGGAAAAATTATATTGGAACCGGAAGCAGTTATAGAAACAAGAACTCGACAGCTACGAAATCGATCAATTTCAGAGTACCTTATCAAGTGGAAGAACTTATCCGCTGAAGATTCCACATGGGAGGATGAGAATTTTATGCAGAAATATCCAAAACTACTCAAGCGTTGAGGACAACGCTTTTTGAAGGAGAGGGGCATGTTAGGTCCCTATAATACTAGTGTAACCCCTTATTGTTATTAGTACAACCCACTTATTATATTGATGTACCCATGTAGTGCCCATATTGTTACTATTGTGCCACATAGAAGCCCACTATTGTTATTGTTGTGCCCTACAATATTATTGTTATGTAGGCTTTGATTGTATTGGGACCACTTAGACTCCTATATATAAAAGGAGGTACTTTCATTTGTATCATCCAAGAATTGTTCATTTATGTAATGTAAAGGAGGTTGCCCCCTCGAAGAGGCTGAATTCTAAGGCGTTGATCTTTCTTTTCTATCTTTTCTTGAGCTAGTTTCATAACAACGAACCAAGATATTCTCTTTCCTAGAAAGGCATTCTGTTGTTCATACTCCCCCTGAGTACCTGTTGAAATCTCTGAATGAGCTCCCCCTTTGTATATGCCATGGTGCACCAATCTGTCCATACTTTTTCTGAGAACATGCTGAAATCTCTGCTCTGCTGAAATATGCTTGTTCATGCTCCCCCTGACTGTTAAGCAAGGTCTTCAAAAAGATGTTCTACAAGAAGTACATGACTCTATACATCATAAGTGACCTTCCTATCACCAAAGGCTCATACATACATCTATCTCCCATCACAATGGTGATATACCAAAAGTTTACAGATAACATAAGAGAATAACATCATTCATCCCAGGCATAGTGGGGAAACCAACATAGGCCGTTACATGACCTGAAGAGATCTCATCAAATGACTACAAAAGATAGAGACACACTATTACATCATGAGTCTTGATATGACCTTTACATCGAATGATATACATGACAGTTATCTAGAGACCAAACACCTAAATAAGATCATCAGCAACGACACTGTATGATCTGCTCCATAGTATCTGTCAACAGCAACTAGACCAGCAACTTGTATTAGTGCATGAATCATCAAGGTATGCCTGTATCAGCTAACAGAATTCTGTATATATAGAAACATTCACATTCTATCATATGAGAGAAACACCATAGCCATCCAGATCTGCATGAACCAAGTATCATCAATTGGGAATATAACAACCTATCATCATATAGGTAAGAACTCATCATCATCATGTCTCCAACAATGCAACATTGAATAATCATCCATGTATCCAGCCAACAATCCTCATCCATATATGTGCCAAGAACAATAGGAATCCTGCATCATAACTGTAATATATGATCTTTATGCATATGACGACAACAGCATATGAGTGACTCATCATCAAGTAAAGAATATGTGAATTCAAGCTATGTACTTCTCCTTGTACTTATCCTTATCCTTATGAAGATCACCATGTAAGCACCATTAGAGGATCAACCACAAATCTGATCTAAATATCAACTATGTAACTCCAAGAATCATCTGAACAACTCATAACCATATCATAGTAAGATGGATCATTTATCCATATAAGCATCATCACCAAGGACTATTAACCATAATGCCAACAATGCATTAAAAGCATATGCTCCCCCTAAACCTGTGCCATCTTGTTTACTGTCAGATCTGATCATTCATATCAGCAAGAAGTATCAATACATCATCATTATCAAGTTAGAAACAAAACACTTCTAACCATCAAGTCATTTCCACACATCATCAGCAAATTGTAACCATTATCAAACAGCGCAAATAATAAACCGAATCATGACTGATCCTTTTCCTGAACCTGTCCCTACTGCCTTTCCTCAAACAATCATATACGCGACTATGCCATAACCAACTCGCGTATATACGTGACTTATCTCTAAGAAACTTGCGTATGAGATTTAGGACACTGAAGTTTTACACTTCCAGCTCCCTCTAATTCTGTTATGTCTGAATGTTGTGCTGTGCCGCCTCTTTCTGACTGTACTTCTTTCTTCTTCCACATCTTCAAGTGTGATGATGATGTTTTCTCCTTTTGGTATGGTGCCCATACTTTGTTCCTGCATTCCTTAGATATATGTCCAAGCTTGTTACATGCATAACATCTTACATATTTCATATTCCTCCTGTAGCAATTAGCAGCTTTGCGACCAAACAAATTGCAAGAAAAACAATATCCATTGAAGTACCTGGAATGTGATGATCTTTCGGTGTGATGATCTTGAACCATCCTTCTTCTGCATCTAGCTGCAACATGTCCAAGATTATGACATTCATAACATTCAATATTATTCATCTGCGTAAATGGCCGACCATAGTTAGGAGTAAGATATTTTCTTTGAGGAGTCTCTTTCCTTGATTGTTGATGGGGTTGACCTTTCATCTCCTTATTGATCATTTTAGATTTCTCTTTAGAGTTCCTTGCCTCACCTTGTGAACTAGATTCACCTTCAACAGATTCATGAAAACCAAGACCAGTCTTGATAGCAGGAGACGTTTGACTACTAAGAATATCATCCAAGGCTTTAGCACTATCTTGAAATCGTAATAGTTTATCCTTTTCTTCTAATTTACCTTTCAAGATATTTACCTCAACTTGAAGTTGTTCCTCCTTTTCTAGACATTACTTCTTCATGTCTTCTTCAACTTTCCTTCCTTCTTCCAACTGATGCCTTAGATTGAGAATCTCCTTTTCTTGTCCTTCATTCAGATCCTGTTGCATTTGACGAATTTTGAAGGCACATTCCAGTTGAGATTTTAAGCTGATATCTTCGTTTCCCTGTTTTTCAATAGCTTGGAGTAGATATTTATTCTGCTTCTTTGATTCTTCAAGATCTTCCTTTAGCGAGCGAATCGTGGCTTCAAGAGTTTCATAGTAACTGGATCTATCTATGAGTTTCTTGATGGTTGTGCTTCTTTCATTGACTTCATCTCTTAATGATGTCACTTCACCCTGCAACTTTTGACATTGATTTTCCTTGTCCTTGAGTAACTTTCTTACCTTGTTTCCTTCCTCTGATTGAGCTTTTAGTTTGGTAACTTCTTCTTTGAAAGCACATTCCCTTTTGTTCAATAGATCTTGTTGATCTTTAATTTTGTCTGTAAGCCTTCTAAATACTTCCTCTATTTGATACTTTTCTTGCTCACCCATAAAAGCAAATTCAGTTGCTTCACTATCACTTTCATCTTTTCCAAATGGATAGATAGCTGGAACATCAGAGGATAGCAAATTCATACCTGATAGTTCATCTTCATTCTAAAATGATTCTGAATCTGATTCTGAATCTGAAGAGCTTCTTATACCTAACCCTAATCGATTCTCCCACTATCATAGTTCTTCTGAGATGTCTTCTTCTTCTTAGGTGCTTTCTTCTTAAGCTTCTTTCCCATAGTTCCACGGATCACCTTCAAGCAATCAAGCTTCTACCAAAGGACCTGATCTGATACCAATTGTTGGAAATAATAATGAGAGGGGGGGGTGAATCAGTATTATCACATCAATAAAACTTTTTCATTTCCATATTCAGATTCCTATATGCTACTTCCACAACTTCTTATGATTCGGTTAGTTGATCCTTAATGAGTGCATTAGAACATTATCAACCATATTAATAGTAAACAGGTGCAGTAAAATAGAACAAATCATCACACATAAGCCACACACATGAACACCATGATATAAGGTGGAAACCCAATGTGGGAGAAAACCACCTGCTGCAAGTCATCTCAATCTTCTTCTTAATAAGAAAATCCTTTTACAATATTTCTGTACTGGTGCAGTCTTATACCAGTACGCAGGCTTCTACCTGCGGAGAGCTACAACCCCCATAGTTCTTGTACTAGCTGATCCATTTACTAGTACGCAGGCTGCTACCTGCTACAATGCTCCAAAGTTTTCAACTGCTACTGGAAGGGAGCTACCACCCTCGTAGCTCTTGTACTAGCTAAGATACTAGTACGTAGGCACCGACCTACAATCTTCTCTCCTCCGGGTACCACGTTTCATACATTTTCATACTGGATACTCCTGAAGCACAACACATAATCTGAAAGGCCACGTTTCATCCAATTTTCATACTGGACCCATTAATATCTTGAAGTACATAATCAATCAATCTTCTGAATCACCCAAACACCATATCAATACATATACAAGGATAATATATGTGTTAGCACCCAGATCTAGTCCATCAGATCACATAAATATGAGTCATTATGATCTTGATCCAATATTAGTTCTCATCCATCAATACTGAAGCTAAACACAATCAACCAAACAGGATATGCAGAATACTGACACCTTTAAACTGTCATCAAAACCCATCAACAACCAGAACCACCTGTGACTTCAAATATCATAGCTCAAATTGTATACGCTACTACAATGAACCAAACCTGCATACATACGCGCTTACACCAAAGCCAACCTGCATACAGATCTATAAATATTCAAACATGACTTGCAGCGGTTTCAAACTTAAGTTATACCCAGTTCAGATTATTACAAGCGTCAGTATATAGATCTAGAATAAGCATAATCAAATATAGAGATAGTTCATTTCAAACCATTTGATCCTAATCTATCCTTAGATCTTGTTCTCCATCAACCGGTGAGATCCCCCTTTAGCTCAGATCCAGATCTGCACCATAACCCAATCACAGTATTCCAGATCTAGCACTTTATCAGATATTCAATAATTCAGATGATGCTTTGCCAAATGATCTCCTTCCTCTTTTATAGCCTTAGTCCTTTCTCAATACCACGGTCCAAAACCATAGGATCAAAAAAACTGTTGGACTAATACCATGAACCAACCATGAAAGTGCGTGAGATCAACACTTTTGGATGCAATACCACGGGCCAAAACCATAGGATCAAAAACTGTCGGACTAATACCATGAACCAACCATGAAAGTGCGTGAGATCAACACTTTTGGATGCAATACCACGGGCCAAAACCATAGGATCCAAAAATTGTCGGACTAATACCATGAACCAACCATGAAAGTGCGTGAAATTTTCTCAACATGAAATAATTTTTTTTTGCATAAAAGTGCGTGAACATTTCTCTACATGAAATAAACTCTTCTCTGCATAAAAGTGCGTGAACTTTTCTCTACATGAAATAAAATTTTCTCTGCATAAAAGTGCGTGAACTTTTCTCTACATGGAATAAACGTTTCTCTGCATAAAAGTGCGTGAACTTTTTCTACATGGAATAAACTTTTCTCTGCATAAAAGTGCGTGAACTTTTCTCTACATGGAATAAACTTTTCTCTGCATAAAAGTGCGTGAACGTTTCTCTACATGGAATAAACTTTTCTCTGCATAAAAGTGCGTGAACTTTTCTCTACATGGAATAAACTTTTCTCTGCATAAAAGTGAGTGAACTTTTCTCTACATGAAGGAAACTTTGTTGCACTATAATTTATCAAATAAATTTGCTGCACTATAATTTATCATTTGTGTGATTTTCCATCAAGGACAACACTTGTCTCATAATGCCAAAAATCTCCTCCTTTGGACTTGTCATACTGAGAATTGTCATCTGATATCTCTTCCGTAGATTCATCTAGATATATATAAGTGAGTTGATCTTCTATGAGTTGTTTTCCATCAAGTACAACACATGCATCATAATGCCAACAGAGATATCCCTGCACTATTGAAACTCTTGCACTACATCAATCACTGGCATTTATCCATGAATCATGTCAAATGAGAAAGATTTTCAAGCAACTAAGAAAACCAAATTTCATTTTGTAGTTACCTATTTCATGCATGGAAAAATTTGCAAAATAATGTGATGCCCTTATGAGATCTAATGCAAGGTTGATGATATCAGAAATGACAATTAAATCCTATTCTTGAAAACTAAAAAGATGCTGCCCTAAGTAACATAAACCGTAAATTACCTAAGAAATCAAAATTCTGTCTTTTTGGGGCTGCATAGGAGTTCTTTCCTTAAACCATGGTCCTTGAAGGGAGGTGTTGTGGGGAAAAATGCCTATGCAGGACGATCCTATCCACCTAAGGTGTGACAGTGCCTTAGCAACAAACAGAAACAACTATTCTAGTATTCTTCCTTTATGAATGAAGAATGAAGAGAGATGGATGGACTAACCGGTGTTTTCTGTTTGTCCCTCGATCCGGTTTCTCTTCTCTTTGAGAGTTCCCAGCTACTTGCCTTCTCGCTCGCCCAGCTTCAACAGGTTCCTGCAAGATCACAAGAAGAGAACACTACACAAATACATAGATTCATATTCATAACTAGTTCAGGATTAGAAATAAACTAAACATACTAATGCAATCATACATCAAAGATACATCAGTATATAGGAGAAACCAAGATAGCTTTATTGATGAATAACAAGGTTCAAGAGGAGATACAACCAAAAGAGTTCCAATCCAGCATCTACCTCCCAGCGAATGAAATCCTTTCTTCACCTCCCTTCAAAGCATTAAGCACCCAATGATTCTAATCTCAAACCAACATCAATTCTTTGCAATAACAAAATTCCAGCCTCCTGGATCTCATGGAGGAGAGATCCATATATAGATGTTTGGAGAGAGGATGAGTCAACTTGAGATCTGACTAGTGTCCTCTCCCTCTGTGAGTTCTTGCTTCCACTTGGAGACTAAGAGCCTCTTACTCATCACTTAGTCGAACTCATCAAGGCAAGTGTCATGGAGGAAGATTCTGGAAGTTTCCACAGTCTTTACACCTCGCACAAAGGACCTTGTATTTGTCATTTCCCGCTCAGCGCACCCTGGTAGTGCTTCTACCTGTGTTCCAGTGCACCTAGCCAGTGTAATCTCTACATTTCAGCGCAGACAGCTAGTGGAGCCTCTGAATTGATTCTGAATTGACTTGTTTTTGAGCAGTTTCCGGTGGAGAACTTCTGTGAATTGTTGTGGTTTGTTAGCCTTGTTACTCTAGGGGTAGGAACAACATGTTTAGGGACTTTGGATCCCTTGGATTATGGACATTTCATGCTTATAGCTGTAAGGCACAAAAATGTCTATAACAGTTGCCCCCTAAAGTATGAGGCCGTTTATCGGGTGAAATGCTTTATTAGGAGGATCCGAAGTTCTTTCAATGCTGGGAGGAGACCTGTAATACAATACAATACAATACATTATTTTCATACTTTTTTCATGATCTAGCTGAAGCGGGCATTCCCATGCTCAGCTTTATAAATTCATTTTCATGTACATATAACAGAAAATCGTCTGATGATAGACTGATGATTCTGATAGAGCCATCATCCTTTTGGAAGGATGATTATCTATGCTGTAAAGCTGTACATTTCTATGTCTTTATTTTCTGAATATATATCGCAGCCCGGATGGATGAAACTAGATCCGGGGTCTTCAATCTCGTCCGATCTTCACTCTAAGTACAAGTCGATCCATGTGAGAATTGTTCTGAAGTCGAACATGGAAAGACATTGCTTGATTACCAGTCAATGATGTAAACTGTTAACAAGCGCGAGAGGAATCACCGATAATGAAGATGACCCTCAAGGTACTGCAGTACAATTCACGTGGTGTGAATAGAGGACTTGGTGTCGAACACCACGCAAAATCTTTCGGTCGAAGGTCATTGATGTGTACCTATCGCCGGAAGTGAGAAACTTGCCATTGGGGCATGCAAGCTTCAAAGTACTGAAGGGGGTGTTCCTAGATCAACTTCTTGGATAATGAGCTGATGTCGAAAAGAAGTGATCCGTCAAAGGAGGGCCTTAATGAATCCCACATCAATGACACGGAACGGAGCTAATGATTTTGATGGAGGTGAAAACGATCTGATGACATATGATTCAGGGTGGCGGTCATGAAAGAGTATAATGTATGGTAGTGGATGGGACACAGGTGACTTCTCTGAACGACTTCTCTTGAACATATGGCGACACTTATGCGATGGATCGGTAGCATTACCCAAAATATGGATGGTATGGCGAGACCATGGTGATGTGACCGGTGAATGAAACAACCCAACCCGATTGCGGTACGGAGGAAAAGTGTCATGTTCAAGAGCGACTTGCTACCATCAAAGTTTTCTTGAGTTTCTCCCAATTTTTCCCCCGTCATTGCTGACCAGTACCTCTTTATTTTTGTCAATCTTGAGGAGGATAACATATGCTTGTTCCATAACTTGCCCTTCGAGCAAGCCCATCGCTATGTTTTAACGAGCCTAGCGATAGTGAAACTCGTTCTCGTCTAAAGACAAGTTTGTCACTATTTAATGCTTTTAATGAGTCTAACAACAAAGATAACTCGGTCCTTTTCATTTTTAGAGAGTCTGAAAAGGTACATAAAGTCAACTCCGAAAGTCCTTTTTCGTCATCTAATCCCTTAAGTCCGAAAAAGTATAAAACAATACAGAAGGGATGAGTTTTCGATAGTTTTAACGAGCCGAACAAAACAAGCGCTCAATCTTTTTGTGCAATAATCCCTTAGGTCCAAAAAGATTAAAATCTAGAGGAGGGATAGCACTTCCGGTCACTTTAACGAGCTGGAAAGCCGAAACTCGGCAATCTTTTCATATTTTACGAGTCAGATGAAAAGAGCTTAAAGAAGACTCGTCTTTTGAGGAACGAGTGATAAAACGGGTTAGCAGCTGATTCCAGGTACGGGTTGGAATTTTCCAATCATGGCAGTGTCACAAGGATGGCTAGTGAAATCACTCTTCGCAGCTGTTCCTCAAAATGGGTAAACAATCATATGGAGGTGAACGATCGGCCAATGGAAAAGTGGAGGTGACGGGCAAACACGACCAAGGCTTTAATGGCTGATGATATTACATTCACGGTGGTCATTTACCGGAATAGTTCATTTTTTAACGAGCTTAAACGCGGGTGGAAACATTTGCTCGATCTTATGTTTATTTTTTAAAGAGCATGAACTATGCGCTAAAACTGCTCGGATCTTGCGTTTATTTTTTAACGAGCATGAACTGTGTGCTAAAACTGCTCGATTTTCCAGTCATATGATAAGAATGTCTCATGTAAGATTCCATTTTTTATGGAGCTTGCGCCTCACAAAGCTATGCTCCTGGAATCCTTTCTTTATGCAAGTTCGGAAACGACTAATCCTACGAGTTTAAAGGGTTAGAGGTCCTAAAAATTTAAAAAATAAATAGCCGCCCCTTGCTTGCACTCCAAAAGGTTTGCATGCCCCCAGGTATAAAACAGAGTTTCAAGGTTACCTCTACTTCACTTCCGCCAAAACAATTGTTTTACCGAGAGAGGCCTACCTCTTTCAGGTTACCCAAAGATTGTCCTGTTAATCTTTCAAACAAAACACTTCTTCGGCGATGTCCACCGAGATGAACAAAGGTGAGTGACTATGCTCTGTCAAACACATAACTTTGACAAAAGAATCTTATTCTAGAACAACCCCTGTCTCAATCATGGACGGGGTACGGACTAGTCATATTCTCCCGCGGAAACCTACTCTATACCCAAAGTTTTCCTGCCGAAGCAGACCAGGACGCATGCCCCCTGGGTTCCAGTCATATCCCTCCGAATTACTCGCGCTCATCGGGAGGACGGACCGTGGGTTGAGACATTTCTTGCGTGAAGAGACCATTTAGGGGTGGTATATGACTATTTGCGATGCGTGATCCGGGAAATGAAAGCTGGTCCATGAGCTTGACCACTCTTCCTTCGTGCGGAAAACACATTACTCTAAAGAGTGAGGAGACGATGGCTCCCATGCAATATATATAGTCTCGTCCAAGGAGTAGGTTATAATCCAAGGGTCCTTGAACGACCATCACGTTCATTTGAACGGTCTTCCCTTTCAATGTGATGGGCACATTGGGGAGGATCCCTAAAGGTCGACTGGTTCCTTTATCAAAGCCTGTCAGATTTCTCATTTCAGGCAAAAGTGTTGGCGAACCAAGCGCTTTCCAAGCAATAGAGGAAAGGATACTCATAGATGCCCCCTCATCAATGATGGTGCCAGCCATTATCATTCTGTATATTTGAATGATAATTCTGAATGGTATGCTTGCTGGCAAACGGGGTCTGCCTAGTTGGTTCCAGTCGAAGGAGACAACTAGGTTGCTTGGTGGTGGGACCGAATATACGGCCAGGTATGAATCTGACGAAGTTCCTTCCTGCGATAAAAGAATGGGCAAATTACCCCCTTGTTCGTCGGAGTCTGTGTTGATGAAGAGAATTTGGACGGTGTCGTCTTTATTCTCTTCTGTGATGGTATCATTCGAAGATAGAACCTCTCAAGGCAAGACTGGGTCAACTGCCGCCTCGACCTTTTGACTTTCATCAGGTATGGATTCGGATGGTTCATCCTCAATGATAGGTGCTTCGGCTGACCACCTGAGCGGGCCAGCCGGGTTCTCAACTGGTGAAGGACTTGGCAGGAGTTTTTGATATCCAGGAGGAAGTCGCGCTGGTAAAACCGGGCGATCTTCCAAAACTCTTTTAGCCTCGTCTAAGAAGGGACAACGATGGATGGCATGGTCGCCTTCACACAGTTTGCAGGGAAATCTAGCTTTCCCTCTCTGTCCTGTGGCTTCACTTTCACTAGTTGACGGTGTGCTGTCAACATGGCTATCATAGGTTGACGCCACCGAATTGTGCAAACGGGGAGACCAGTCCCTTAGTATCCGAGGGATGCAGGGACATTCTCTGTGGAATTGGTCTCCCTTGCATATGACACATGGCGATTTAGGCCTAGTCAGTGCTGTGTGTGGATTTTTGTCAGACGACACTTGTTTGCCCCCAGTCGCTTTTGGCTCCTTCTTCTTCTTCTCTTTCTTCTTCTTTTCCTTCTTTTCCTTAGGAACTTGGTTTTTTGTTTTACCAGTTCCGTCAAGCGAAGAGGAAGGAGGAGAGGAAGAATTAGATGAAGTAGAAGGCTGGTGGGTAACTCTGGTCTGGTCTAACTGTTGATTCGACTGTTCAGGAATAGTGGTGTTTTGAATGACATTGGTTGAGAAGAGCCAGACCGGCAAGCCAATTGTCAGTCCTGGAAGCGACAATGTGGCCATATGGGGCGCACCAACATCTCCCCAAGAGGAGAAGGGACTAGGATTTCCACCAAGGGGAATTCCTTGGTTGGTGTGCTCCATTTTCTTAACCTAAAGATCAACGCAGGAAAAAGGGGTGATTGTTCCGTTTAAAATAAATTTTAACGACGCTTTAGACACAACTTGCTTTTTCAATTTTAAAGAGTCGAGAAAAAGCTAAAGATGACTCTAGTCTCCTTCGATGTTTTAACGAGCCCGAAGTGACAAATGCTCGGATGGACTTTTTCCGTTATAGAGTCTGAAAAAGGCCAAAAGGAACTGCTCTGGAGTTCTAGGTAGAGGGTGTGCCAAACTTTTCGCAAAACTGCATAATACTTTTTAAGGTACGGGCGGTCAATCTTCCTGAATGCTGTGTTTAGTGCATTGCGATCAGTAGGGCGGCCGACACGGCTTCCTAAGGATAAAGGTTTTATGCCTATAGGGGTCTCCCAATATATACTCGACGGTACGTGGGAGCACAATCCGTACTGGCGCTATCATCCCTCAGGAGGAATCACCCACCATCAGCGAGATCGACAGTCACCAGGATTTACGACGCCGGAACACGTCTCTAGCCTAGACCTCTATGTTGTGCGTTAAGTTACAAAGCGTTGTTAAGTTCATTCAATTTATTTTAGGTTGATCTTTCTTAGAAGTTTGCCTTTTGAGGTTCACCACGAGATGTATGATACAATTCCTAAATGCAGTCTAAAGATGATAAGCAAGCTTTTATATCTTTTCAACAATGAAAATCCTAGCTACAAAGGGAAAAGAAAGACACCATCTTTTCTCAAAGAGCAATCAGCACACTCTAATGCACTTTTCCTAAATCAAGCATGCAAACTATCAAGATGCAAATGCACAATGCAGGTGTTTGTTTTCCGCTCTCTTAATATTGATGCCTAAAAAGAAAGCTTTTTGTACAACTTTGAATTTGCTTTTAAATGACAAATACAAACAAGTTTACTTTTTCGAAATCAGAAAGGGTAGAAGAGAATACAACAGTTTACGACTTTCGAAATGAACACTTGTTTCGACACTTAAAAGAGACAAACTCAAACCAAAAGCAAAAGTAAACGTATAATCAACTGTCAATCAGCCAATGAACTCTCTCCTAAGATCAAAATCAACAGATCTGAATCGAGGGCTACAGGTCGACTATTTCACTCTTGCAAAGGAAAACTGTAAATGACGCCACAAAAACATAAAAACACTCACAGTCTTTTTGTACAAAAGGAGGCGGAATTAAAGCAAAGAAAAGGAGTTTCAGATAGGTATACTGACTGATAACTGGCTGCAAAAAACAGAGATAAAACTGAGCTAAAAGAAACAGAGAACCACAGCTGCACAAGGCAAAGATTGATCAGCGCACTCCCAACACATAGGTTTTGACATTCAACGTAGGTAGCCTTCACGGGACCTGCGTTGAAATGCAGAACATCTTCACAGAGTCTGCGCTGAAGCAGAAACGAGAGTTGTTTCTGGGTTCTGAGTTACGGTTTGCAGTTAAATCAACAGTTTTTGGCCAGATCAAAGCTATCAATTAGGTACAATCAAAGGGATCATTTGAAGGAGGGCTAAGATCTATCACAAAGGATCATCAAATCATTTGTGAGTCCATTGTTCAGATCATAAATAAATCCAGTGATTGGATCAAAGCAGCAGCTATCTACTTTGCATCTGAAAATAGCAGATGCAGTTCGATTGCTGCTCTTGAGTCTATGAAACAAACAATGATAGAGACACAAATAAAATGACTAAACAGATCTCCCCAGCGGAGTCGCCAATTTGTTGTGGGGAAAAATGCCTATGCAGGACGATCCTATCCTCCTAAGGTGTGACAGTGCCTTAGCAACAAACAGAAACAACTATTCTAGTATTCTTCCTTTATGAATGAAGAATGAAGAGAGATGGATGGACTAACCGGTGTCTTCCATTTGTCCCTCGATCCGGTTTCTCTTCTCTTTGAGAGTTCCTAGCTACTTGCCTTCTCGCTCGCCCAGCTTCAACAGGTTCCTGCAAGATCACAAGAAGAGAACACTACACAAAGACATAGATTCATATTCATAACTAGTTCAGGATTAGAAATAAACTAAACATACTAATGCGATCATACATCAAAGATACATCAGTATATAGGAGAAACCAAGATAGCTTTATTGATGAATAACAAGGTTCAGGAGGAGATACAACCAAAAGAGTTCCAATCCAGCATCTACCTCCCAGCGAATGAAATCCTTTCTTCACCTCCCTTCAAAGCATTAAGCACCCAATGATTCTAATCTCAAACCAACAGCAATTCTTTGCAATAACAAAATTCCAGCCTCCTGGATCTCATGGAGGAGAGATCCATATATAGATGTTTGGAGAGAGGATGAGTCAGCTTGAGATCTGACTAGTGTCCTCTCCCTCTGTCAGTTCTTGCTTCCACTTGGAGACTAAGAGCCTCTTACTCATCACTTAGTCGAACTCATCAAGGCAAGTGTCATGGAGGAAGATTCTGGAAGCTTCCACAGTCTTTACACCTCGCACAAAGGACCTTGCCATTTGTCATTTCCCGCTCAGCGCACCCTGGTAGTGCTTCTACCTGCGTTGCAGTGCACCTAGCCAGTGTAATCTCTGCATTTCAGCGCAGACAGCTAGTGGAGCCTCTGAATTGATTCTGAATTGACTTGTTTTTAAGTAGTTTCCAGTGGAGAACTTCTGTGAATTGCTGTGGTTTGTTAGCCTTGTTCCTCTAGGGGTAGGAACAACATGTTTAGGGACTTTGGATCCCTTGGATTATGGACATTTCATGCTTAGTTGTAAGGCACAAAAATGTCTATAACAGGAGGAGTGAGGCAAAACCTTACAACTATTAGCTTTTTGGTATTCCTTTATCTTCCTAGGCTACTTCTAAAGAAATGCACAAATGGAAGCAAACTAATTAAATCCACAACTACTTGCAATGAAATAATGCTAAAACCAATTCAACCATTAATCTATGAAATCAACTAAACATACAAATACAAGAAGAGGAGCCTTTGTTGCTAGGGTTGGGCCCTAACCCAAGAGCTTCAGCCCTCTGAGTCAACTCAGTGCTAGATCAAGGAAATGCTCATTATCATTATCATATTAGAAAAGTACATAACAATGTCTTCCACAAGTCTTGAACTCAAAAAATGCTTAGTGCTCTTACATAAAAAATATGAATCCTAATGAGGCTCTAGGCCTCTTTATTTATACAATTGAAGTATCCAACGAATTCCTTAAATCTAGGGAGGCTCAGCTTCCAAACTCAAGATGAACTGGCTCTTTGACTGTCACTGGCTTGACTGCCTTTTGATCTTTATGACATGGCTGCTTGCAACTCTGATCTAGTGTGATTTGATGGAGGAATATTCGAATGAGTGAGGATTAAATGAGGAGGATCTATCTCCTACAATCTCTCCTCCTTGTCTCATTCAAGTTTATGCTCTTAATTATCCAAAATTGCCATGATTATCTCTCAAAAACCTTCAATAAATGCACATAAGTCCACTAGGCAAAACATCTCACTTTTACTCATCTCATTAAGCAAAATATAATCATAATATGTAAGGAATTATGAGAAGAGTTCAATTTTAAATAAGCTTGGAGGTGTATCAAGGTCCATATAGTTACCCAATGATGAGGCTCATCATCACCCCCTACTGAAAGTGTTTCTCATCCTCTGAGAAACTCAATATATATCCATGTCCTTCATTGCTCTAGTGGCCTCCCTGACATCCCATGCTTTTGCTATAGTTTCTTCTTCCTATGAATAGAATCCGGCCTTCCTCTCTGTCTCTTCCCATTGCTTTATTTCTTCATCTTCCTTACTTCCTTCCAAAATTCCTAAGAGTAGTGGTGGAATGAGTCTCAAAGAAATCCAATTTACTTTGAGTCTTTGTAGAGTTTTCTTGTACATGGTTGTTCTATTTAGTGTCTCTCTCATTCTCTGAGGAGTATGGAATTCTCTGAGGAGAATGGAACTCTCTGATTTTCAAGCTGTAGGGCAAGGTGTTCCATCTCCTATGGAAAGCTTGCATGCTACCATCTCCTAATAGTCTAAACATGTCTTCAAAGTGTGTGACTTCTTGCTCTTGGGCAGCAAGGTACCTAGGTACAAGCTTAGGATCATTTGAAATCAGGTTGTGGGTGCTGATGACAACCATTGGGTTAGATTGCTCAGCTCTTATCATGAGGGGTTATGTTTCTTCTCTTGCCATTACCTTCTTCATCTCTGCAGCCCTTTCCTCCTCATGATTCATCCATGATGCCAAGGCCATCAATTGCAAGTCCCCTAGTTTTGAATTTGGGTCCCACACATTCAAATCTATCAGGGCCAAGTTGTGTAGGTAAAACTCAGACATTTTAGCTCTATCTTCCAAGGTGATTTGATCATAGAGATTAATGAATTTTCTATAGTCTTGGAAAGGCATAGTGCCTCTCTGTGCTAAAGTCTTAATTTGGAACTGTAGCCATTACTCCTTAAGATACAAGGCATAAGACTTTGTTGGCATCCTACACTGGATTGCCTCTAGGGATAAACTGGCCATAACTGCCAACTGAATTTCTCTTTCTTGTAGCTTTCCCCTTAGCCATGCATTCTCTGCTTCTAACTAAGCTTTCATCATTGCCTCTCTGTCCCTTATGTTGCTCAGTTCTCTGCCCATCTCCTTTAATTTCTCCTCCATGTGGCCTACATCCTCCACTCCTTTAGATTTGGAAATTTGCATCCACCTATGTGTTCTTGCCATTTCTTTTTCAAGCTCAAAGAATAAGGGGATGGAAAATTTCCATGGAATGAACCTACCCCTTTCAATGAACATGTAGTAAGAGTCAAGGTTGGGTTGAGGACTAGGTTTCCTCAATTCTAGATCTTCCTTCTTTGTTTCTTTATGAGTGATACCTTCTTGGTCCATTTTTTGAGTTTCCTGTAGGTTTAGCAGAGTTTCTAGTAGGATGGCCTCTGCTTCCTGTAGGTCCTTCTGTGTCTCCTGTAGGAGACCTTTTCCTTTTGATGAGGCAGGCCTTGTGACAGGCCTCCTAACATAAGTGATGGGAGATTTGGGAGAGGCTTGTCCTCATGATCCTTCTCCTTGATTTTTCACGAGAGGAGCTATCTTTTCTTGCTGCTTTGGTGAGTCTTCAATGACAATAGGAATTTTGGTGGGTGTTTGAGGTCTTCTGTGCCCGATTCTTGTGATTTTTCTTGATGGATTTACTTAGGGAAGTAAGAGAAGTTGTTGCCTCTTTCTCAGTGGGTTCTAGAGATACCCTTGGTGATTCCTCCCCTTCTTTGCCTTGAACTGTAGACCTTTGTTCCTCCTTGCCTTTTGTTTTCTCTTTTCCATTCTCCTTCTCATTCTTATCTTCCTCTTCCTCTTCTTTCTCTAGTTCCTCACTCTGTTCATCTGTTTCTTCTTTTGCATCTTCTTTTGTCTCTTCTTTATTTTCCTCCTACTTTTCTTCCCCTTCTTCCTCCTTTGTTTCTTCTTCATCCCTTTCACTAGCAATGGGGCTTTTGTCATATTCAAGAGCTTTTATTTCTCCCTCTACCTGCATGCCTCTGAAAGTTGTCTATGTAATAGGGAGTCTTAGGTTTTGGAGAGAATCTTCCAGGATAAGTTTGATTAACACATGATGGGCTAGTTTTTGATGTTTTCCTTCCTGCACTTTGATGCTCATATCTATCATTGATTGAAGAAGAAATTATGGTATGCTAAGTCTATTTTTAGGAGGTGTGTCTGCTCCAAATCTCAGCTCTTGGAGAAGCCTGAAATGGTATCCATATACCAGACTGTATCTCCCTTCACGTGATATATATTTAATGAGGTGGTAGCTAATTTCATGCGAAGGGTATGGAAGGATTTCTCTTCTAACCCCATTCTTGTCCTCCATTGCCTCCTCCCCTTCTAAAAGAATTTATTCTTTGCAAGGGTGATGTTTCCCTTATCTTCCTTTCTCTAAGGCAACCCTAAAGGAAGTGTGGTGATTCTGCCTATGACTTCATGGGTGATTTCTACTGAGAGCCATTTCACCACAGTAGTGACATGGGTCCTAGTTAGTGGTATGAGTGAGAGAGCAAAGTCTCTTGCCACCTCATCATCGTATCCCCTCATTTTTTCAAAGAAACCCATCCAATTGTGCCTTGTGAAGATTTCTACTACAAGAGGGTGTTGATGAATTCTTACTGTGTTTGTGGGTTCCCTCTTGTTAAATCCCCCTGTCATTTTTCCTCTGGTAATTATGGAGGCTTGTATGGGTATAGTTCCAAATTCTAGTGGGTGAGAGATTTTAAATGACAACTCTATAATATAATTCCCATATACTGCAATTTCCTTAACCAAATCGATGGTTTTTCTATATCTCTTAACTGGAAAATGTGGGAAGGTGTAGCTCCTACCTCTTGGTTACTGTCTGATGAAGCCAACCTTTGATCTTCCTCTTTAAATCCCCACTGATAATCATGTAGATGACTGCTCTGTATCCTGTAGATTTCCTGTAGGACCTGTAGGATTTCCTGTAGGATCCTGTAGGTGCTCCTGCACTGAAAACTGCTTACTATCTTTCCTGTAGACACTACTTCAATAGCCGAGATAAACCTTGCTTCGATAAATCCTCAAGATTGCGAATGCCTCCTTTGCATGGAAATCAATGGTTTATTTCCTCATATGGGTGATTGTGCGGTATGGTGTGCTGGGTACCTAAATACGAGCACCCACTTTTGGATCGTTGGTCCCAATACCACTCCATCATTCCCCCCTACTTCGTAATCATCTCCCACTTCAATCATTCGTAACTTAACCATTTTTTTCCTCATCTCCTTTTTTCTAATTTGACTGCTGCCACGTGTGGAGTGATCTAACTGTATTCTCCTCGTTGACTAGCCAAAGGTGGGCAAGTTAACTGGCCACCATTTCTTATAAAACCAACTCTTACACAACGCTACATCTTTGATCATATTATGCTAATGAGAGAGCTTAAGCAAGATGACATACCTGTGGGTAAGATGCTTGATGATGTTGCTTGTTGGAGAATGATGTCCCTGTGCTTGTATATTTGCTGCATTTTTGTTTTTTATTGGTCTCTTTTGATGCTTTTTTTCTTTGATGTGCAGGTACTGGAGAGTGATGTTGATGATCCTGTAGCTGTTGCTAAGCTCTGGAGGAGCTTCCTTGACATTGGGATCTCTCTACTGAAGATGACTACAACCTGTGAAATTTTGTTTTGTGGGATAGGCTGCTATAGGATTTCCTACAAGAAACCTACAATATGTCCTATAGCTGCCTCTCCTCTAAACTTTTATTCTTTTCTTCACTGCTGGAGCATGAGGATTGTTGTCATGGGTAGAGAAGGGGTCTAGTGATTGGTAGGTGAGGGGTATAACCTTCAGGTATTGTCCCCTTGTCCTCTATTCTCAACTTATTCTATTTTTATTTTTATTATTATTATTATTATTATTATTATTATTTTGAAATCTGTAATTATTTTGGAACTAACTTATTGGCTGAATGCAGGGGTAATCACGGTGGTGAGAGGCATGTCGATGAGGTGGTGAAGTAAACATTTTATTTTTGACACAGGTTGGTCATTCCCTTGCTCTAGGGTCACTTTCCTGAGGATTCCCAAGCCACTGTAATTCCTACAAGATCCTCTTGTAGGTTTTCAGGGAATCTTGTAGAAAACACATAGCCTTTGTAAACTGACTGGAGGAGTTCATAAATGGAGGGATTGATGGGATGATGAAGAATATGGGATGGAGGAATGAAAATGTGAATTGTATAGCTCATTCTGATCCTCCTTTATTGCTCTGATCCTCCACCTGCTAACCTGCAAACAATATTTTCAAAGTTTTCCTTTTCTATCTTTTTTTTGTTTTTTTGTTTTTTTTAAAACAACTAGTCTGCCTCCAATAGGCTTTCATCCTAGCTGCTTGCTCTAGGTGCCTAAAAAGAGGTTTTCACCCAGAGTTTTTTTTTTTTTGACACCATTGGGCCACCTCAAGAGGTTTTCAACCCTACAGTGGGACTTAGGTGCCTCATGGAGGTTTTCGCTTGAGTCTCTTTATTTTTTTCTCTTTTTTTTTAGGGACTTGATGGGGTAGAAGCTGAGACTTGCTCCACCAACATCATTGTCTTTCTGATGCCATTGATGAATTCTTGCTTTGACAAGGTCCTCTTATATACCTTCAATCTGTGCCCATTGAAAATGGAATAGCCTCTGCATCAATGGTTCTTACCTGCACTGTACCATTATCATGACATTTTTCTATGACATAGGGCCCTAACCATCTAGTCCTTAACTTGCCTTTAAAATTCTTGTATCTAGAATCATAAAACACAACCCAATCACCTACTTGAAACTATTTATCCTTTATGTTCTTGTCATTCCAGATATTCCTTTGAACCTGAGTCACTTCTATGTGCAGGAGGGCCTACATTCTAAACTCATCTAACCCATTCAGCTGGAGCAATATCTCTTGTTGTGCCCTGGTGAGATCTAGATCTAGTTGTGCTTCCATTCTTAAGGTGTTGTATTCAAATTCAATGGACAACAGGGCCTTCTTCCCATAGACCAGCTCATAAGGAGTGAATCTAGTGGTGGTCTTCCAAGTGGTATTGTAGGCCCAAGTGGCCTCAACTAATCTATCTGCCCAGTCCTTTCTACTGCTGCTAATCACTTTGGTCAGAATTCCCTCCAGCACTCTGTTGGTTACCTCCACTTGCCCATTAGCTTGTGGGTGGTAAGGAGTGGATGTTCTATGCTTGATCTTGTGCTGGATTAACAAATTTTCAATCATGTGAGATGTAAACTGGCTGCCTTGATTAGTGACTAGTTCTCCAGGGTACCCAAACTTATAAAATACATTTTCCCTTAAGAACTCAACCACCTTCTCCTCTGTTGCTGCTTTGATGGCCTTGGCTTCAGCCCACTTGGTTAAATAGTCAGTGCACACAATGATGTACTTCTTTTGCCTAGATGGAGTGCTGATCTGAAAATGGGGCGCTATAGGCTTCTTGTCAAGCTTACAAGAACCTCTCCCACTTCCAAAGCTTAAACATTCCCAAGACCTTATGATTAACCAATTGTTGAATTAAAAAGTGCTTGAAATAGGTGTATGCTTGTGTTTGGTTTTAAACTGTTTATGTGCTTTAAGTTTATTTGATTGAATTGATATAAAACATATAACAACAAATAAAGTAGAAAATACAATGCAGCAACAAGCAATCACACACACAACAATATAATATGGAGTTGACCCAAAACTCTTGGGCTATGTCTCCTTGAGCTCTAGTCAACTTGACTAGGCTCTTTGGGATTATGGCTGAAATATTTTTACAAGCTCCACGCTCAACTCCACTGGTTTACACAGAACACAATGGGCTTAGAACACCTTCTTATCCCTGGCTCTGAAGCTCTCCGGCTTTTTGGCTCTGGCTCTAGCTCTCACGAGCTTCTAGGTCCACTTGACCTCCAAATGACCCTCTGTCAGCTCTGCCCTCTGTGTTATCTCTCGGCCTCTGCTCACATTCTCAGCTAACCTCAACATTTGTGCTCTCTATGTTTTTGTGGAATCCTCTGACTCTGCGGATCCCCCAACCATTCCTCTGTCTCCCATCATGAGGATTCATTCCCTTTCAGCTCTTCAGCTCTTTGACAGGCCCTCTGGCTCACTGGCTCTATGGCTCTATGTCTGGCCATCTGCATATAACGCATTCCTTTCTTGGGCTTTCTATCTGTTCATCTCCCTTTCGAGCATTAAACAATCATTGTAAAACGCTGAAGGTATGGTGGCCACCTATTTGTAATAGAAAGGACCACTGGCGCGGGTGAAATCCCAAAAATTCGTTTCTCTATCTATACAGAGAAATACACAGAAAACACTGAAAAATACGACAAAACACTTTCTATCAGACTTCAAATAATATTGCATCCGCCCTATAATCCTACCAGGTCCGCCTTTGGTTGCTATCGCAAGCCCACTGTTGATCTGCGTGGTCTCCAATCCAACGGTTGATATCTATTTCGGGTGGCTTATGTGCATGGAGATTACCCACTCGAAAATGTGGTTTTCTCTCTCCTGTGTCAAGCCATGTGTTGGCCAATGTATGGGATTGGGCGGAGCCGGTCCAATACCACTTACCGCCTAAGGCCCACCTGAAATCCCGCTTATTACGAAACTCAAATAATATAAATCCGCATCTATAATTCCTTTCGGGTCTGGCTTTATCGCTTCGGGGCATTTTCTTTTGTATTTCGGTTTTTATACGGAAATGCGCTAATACATAGAAAAAGCCCGAAAACAATTTTATATTAGAACTCAAAATTTATAGAATCACGTCCATAATCCCATCGGGTCTGGGTCCTGATCGCTAATTGCAATCGCAATGGCTCGGGGGTTCTTTCCATATAACATGGAATATTGCGATGCGATCTCATATTGCCGATGTTGATCCGCCGATCCGATCATCGTAGTCGCAAGTCAGCACTATTGTGTATCGGTGCCATCGTTGATCGCATATCGACATATCGTAGTGCTACAGTCCTTCCCTTTTGGGTGTGGCAATCACTGATCCACCGATCGGCCGATCGTCTGATCGCTAATATCTCTGATCATCGCTATCGGCTCCAATCACTAATCGCAATCAGCATATCGCAGTGCCTGGCATCCTGATATGGCATGCAGTCCTATCTTTGATGTGATAAGTTGGAGATCACTAATCGGGGGTCCTTCCACCTTTTCTTTAAGTCCTCCTTTTAACATCTCCAATGCGATTTTCCTTTATAAGGCCTTAAGCCCATTTTTAGAAGAAATGCCTCCTTTTTCAAAGGACAAAGGCAGTCTTCCTTTTGCGATAACTTCATCATCCGAAGTCTGTTTTAGTCCATTCAAATTGCATCAGATTTAGAATGAAAAGATCTATGCAATGGGACTATTTCTAGGAGCAGCCCTTGACTTTCATTTTCCTCTGTGAGGAACACTTTAGACTTAGAAGTCTATCCAAGATCCATTTTGGATCATGCCTTCCCACTAAAGAGCTTTTGGTCTCCAAAAGACTGACATACTGATCTAAATAGTAAATGAGAGTACCTCACCCTCTTCTTTCAGCCTCCATACACTTGCCTCTGCATAGTGCCTCTGAACCAAAGCCTTGGACCACTCTCCTTCCTGGATGTGCTGGTCCTCTTGGGAAGAACTGTTTTCCTCCTTGACTTCATGCAAAACTCCTGCTGAGATGGTCACAGAAGGTAGTTTGAACTTCTCTACCTTGATCATTGATCCAAGGTGGCTCAAACAAATGTGAAGTTACATCTACTTCACAAAATTTTCATTTGTACCTATTTGATAAGCTATCAACAACAATTGTTAACAACAATAGAAATACAAACAACAACTGGATGGCCTAAAACTCCTGCTTCAAGAAAATAAACAGATTTCAAATCTTGTGAAAACCTCCATGTCTTTACATCTGCATACAAATGATGGACTAGATAACAAGCCCAGAAAACATGCCTTTAAAACAACTGACCCTTCAAGTCAAGCATGTAGGAAAAGATCTCAAGGATTCTTTTCAAAAGATGAAACACTTCATCATTATCTCCATCTTGGAGACCAAGTTAACTTCTCCCAAGTCAACATTGCATCACATGCATGTCAAAGCAATCAACCCTTCAAGTTAATCACACACACATGTTCAAAAACAAGGAAATCATCAACATCCTTGTGTTCATGCATATCATTCTCATGCATGCATTTCATCCTTCAACATTCGCTTAAGCACACTGTACTTTCGAAGTTGAACTGAAATATAATGTTGTAGCAACAAAGTGAATCTCCTACTCTACTTTTCCCATTCACCTTCTTGGTAAAATCCTGCAACTTGCATCCCATTAACAAAGAAATTCAAATAGATGCATCAATAGGCATGCAATCTTAATTGGATAAGAACTCTAACCATTTTTTACCAATCCATTTCAAAGGTCTTTCCTTTGTCTGCACATTAGCATCAACATGTGAATCATCCTGAAACACATCATTCATGGAATATTCCTTTCCATTTCTGCCATTTTCTCCTTCCACCTTCTTCAAGTTTCATGGGAGCATTGTTGGATTCAGAGTCCAACATTTTGCAGCAAGATGTCCTTGCTTATGGCAGTAAGTGCACTGCATGTGCATCCTCTTAATAGCATGACTTGCCTTGTCCAATGTACCTTTGGATTCTTTCTTCCTTTCCTTCAAAATTTTCCAGTATGTGGCCATTCTCTTCCAACATCTAAAATCATTATGGTTATCCAAACCAAAAAAGGAACATGCAATTCTTTTCCAATGCTTACATGGGAGTTTATCATGCTAAACATAATCAAAAGGAAAATGTTTAGAACTAGATTTAAACCTTTCTCTTTAACCTTTATTGCCTTCATGAGGAGGTGAATCAAATGAAGAAGTGGCTCCCTTTGGAACACCATCAATCTCTTCAAGGCTGTTAGAGTTTCCACAACTCTTTGGTTCAAGTGTGCACTTCTGAACACTTGAATCCTGCAAATGATGTTTCAAGCTATTGCATTCCTCCTGAATACAATCTTCACACTCTTGAAGTAGAAGACCTGCAATGCAACTCCTTCTTGGAGCTATTTCAATGGCCTTTATGGTAGCTTTGTAACTCTCTCCATAAGATTTTCCATAGCCAAGACCCAAATACTTAGGCCTTTCCTCAACTATTATTAGCTCAACAATACCTTGTGCATGTTTGCCCAAGCCCTTTCCTTCATAGCCCATCTTGGACATTAGCTTGGAACCTATGCCTTTGGTATGTTTTTCAAAAGAACCAATACAAGCATTCTTAGAAGGATTTGAATACAAACAGGAATGGTTTACCTCTTCTTCAAGCTGATACTTGACGAAGGCTTCTTTGACAACAAAGAGTTGTGACTCTAACTCATGCATCCTTCTTAGTTTCATATTTGCAATATGAAGTTGCCTCTCCATTCCCTGTAATCTGTCAGAAAACAACTTCTTCTCTTCCTCCATGGAAATCAACTTCTCTCTAAGTATGCTGCTCTTCCTTCCATCCTCATATATTTCTCTCACCTTTTCCATCATGATGAACAAGTCTTGCTTCATGTCTTCATCAAAGAATCTTGTGAAGAAAGAATATTTTGAGGACTCACTTGTAGAAGTTGTCATTATGCCAATGAACAAAAGAACTTCAAACAAGATTAATAAAGAGCGTATTCAACAGCTTTTTGCAACAAACCTCTTGTGCTTCAAAGATCGCCTTGAGGTCCCTTGGGATAAGAATAATTCCTTCAGCCCTTCTTCCTTCTTGTCCTCTCTTAGACTTAGCTATCAATAACTTTCCCTTCACCTCTACAAACTCAAACAATTTTCAGTTTTCAAACAAGCATACAATCAACCTCTGATTGTTTAAACACCTTTCAGATAAACAATCTGATCTGATATCACTTGCTTTGGTATAACCAACTTTGATATCACCTTCCTGAAGGTGGGGTTAATCAATCTCAAGCTCTGGTACCACCTGATCTGAAAATGGGGCGCTATAGGCTTCTTGTCAAGCTTACAAGAACCTCTCCCACTTCCAAAGCTTAAGCATTCCCAAGATCTTATGGTTAACCAATTGCGGAATTAAAAAGTGCTTGAAATAGGTGTATGCTTGTGTTTGGTTTTAAACTATTTATGTGCTTTAAGTTTATTTGCTTGAACTGATATAAAACATATAACATCAAATAAAGCAGCAAATACAATGCAGCAAGAAGCAATCACACACATAGCAATATAATATGGAGTTCACCCAAAACTCTTGAGCTACTTCTCCTTGAGCTCTAGTCAACTCGACTAGGCTCTCTAGGATTATGGCTGAAATCTTTTTACAAGCTCCACGCTCAACTCCATTGGTTTACATAGAACACAATGGGCTAATAACACCATCTTATCCCTGGCTTTGAAGCTCTTCGGCTTTCTGGCTCTAGCTCTTGGCTCTCGGCTCTGGCTCTCATGAGCTTCTAGGTCCACCCGACCTCCAAATGACCCTCTGTCAGCTCCGCTCTCTGCGTTATCTCTCGACCTCTGCTCACATTCTCAGCTAACCTTAGCATTTGTGCTCTCTATTTTTTTGTGGAATCCTCTCACTCTGCGGAACCCCCAGTTGTTCCTATGTCTCTCATCATGAGGATTCATTCCCTTGCGGCTCTTCAGCTCTTCGACTGGCCCTCTGGCTCACCAGCTCTGTGGCCCTGTGTCTGGCCATCTGTGTATGACGCATTCCTTTCTCGAGCTTTCTGTCCATTCATCTCCCTTTTGAGTGCTAAACAATCATTGTAAAACGTTGAAGGTATGGTGGCCACCTATTTGTAACGGAAAGGACCACTGGCATGGGTGAAATCCAAAAAAGTCGTTTCTCTGTCTACATAGAGAAATACATAGAAAACATTGAAAAATCTGACAAAATGCTTTCTATCAGACTTCAAATAATATTGCATTCGCCCTATAATCCTATCGGGGCCGCCTTTGGTCACTATCGCAAGCCCACTATTGATCTGCATGGTCTCCGATCCAACGGTTGATATCTACTTCAGGTGGCTTATATGCATGGAGATTACCCACCGGAAAAGGCGGTTTTCTCTCTCCTGCACCAAGCCACGTGTTGGCCAGTGTATGGGATCGGTCAAAGCCCGTCCAATACCACTAACCGCCTGAGGCTCACCCAAAATCCCGCTTATTGCAGAACTCAAATAATATAAATCCGCGCCTATAATTCCTTTTGGGTCCGGATTTATCACTTCGGGGCATTTCCTTTTGTATTTCGGTTTTTATACGGAAATGTGCTAATACGCAGAAAAACTTGAAAACACTTTTATATTGGAACTCAAAATTTATAGAATCGCGTCCATAATCCCATTAGGTCTGGGTCCTGATCACTAATCGCAATCACAATGGCTCGGGGGCTCTTTCCATATACCATGGAATATTGCGATGCGATCTCATATCGCAGACGCCGATTTGCCGATCTGATCATCGCAATCGCAAGTCGGCACTGTCGTGTATCGGCACCATCGACGATCGCATATCGGCATATCGTAGTGCTACGGTCCTTCCCTTTTGGGTGTGTTGATCGCCCAATCGTCGATATTTTCAATCATTGCTATCGGCTCCAATCGAGATATCGCAGTGCCTGGGATCCCGATATCACATGCAGCCCTATCTCCGATGCAACAAGTTGGAGATCGCTAATCAAGGGTCCTTCCACCTTTGCTTTAAGTCTGCTTTTTAACATCTCCGATGCGATTTTCCTTTATAAGGACTTAAGCCCATTTTTAGAAGAAATGCCTCCTTTTTCAAAGGACAAAGATAGTCTTCCTTTGCCATAAATTCATCATCCAAATTCTGTTTTAGTCCATTCAAATTACATCAAATTCAAAATGAAAATATCTATGCAATGGGACTATTTCCAAGAGCAGCCCTTGACTTTCATTTTCCTCTGTGAGGAACACTTTAGACTTAGAAGTCTATCCAAGATCCATTTTGGATCAAGGGTCAATGGGTCCAATGCAATCCATGCCCCACTTGTCAAATGGCTCGAAAGTCACTTGAGTTTGCAGAGGAATTTCATCCTTTGGGGTAGGTTTCTCCATGCTTTGGCATTGATCACACTGACTAGTATACCTCCTCACATCCTGGTGAAGAGTGGGCTAGTAATAACCAGCTTGTAGCACCTTGAATGTTGTCCTTTTGGCTACAAAGTTACCTCCACAAGGCCCATCATGACAGGTCAGAAGGATGTCAAAGACTTCATCCTCCCTCACACATCTTCTCAGAATTTGATCAGGCCCCCAATCCAAGTGAATGGGGCACTCTTCCTCACAATCTTTCTTTTTTACTTGGAGGACAAATTTGGTGGAAACTCTGCAGACACCAAGTAATTTGCTATGTCAGCAAACCATGGAGAGAGAACTGAAATGGCGAATAAATGTTCATTCAGTAACTAATCATCAACCATTCCTTCCTCCCCTGTAGGCAAGGTTAATCTTGATAAAAAATATACAACAACATTCTCCTTGCTAGGCTTATCAATAATAGTTAGATCAAATTGTTGTAATAAAAGTAACCATCTAATAATCCAGGCATTTACATCAGATTTAATCATCAAGTATTTAATTGCAGCATGGTCAATATGTACAAGTGTTTGGGAACCTGTAATGTAATGCCTAAATTTGTTCAGTGAATGCACAACAACTAGGAGCTCCTTTTTAGTCACTGTATAGTTCATTTCGGCCTTTGAGAAATTCTTACTGATGAAGTAAATGACATAAGGTAACTCTTCATCTATATGGCCTAGAGCTGCTCCTATGGCTTTGTGAGAGGCATCATCATGTATATGGAAAGGAAGGGCCCAATTTGGGCCTCGGAGAATAGGCATAGTGGTCAACTTGTCCTTTAGGGTGTCCAAGGCCTCTCGATAGCTTTTTGACCCTACAAATTTAGAGTCTTTGGCCCATAACTCAAATAAAAGAGAAGATAACTTGTTGAAGTATTTTATAAATCTCCTATAATACCTAGCTAAACCTAAAAAACTTCTAACATCCCTCTGTTCTTGCAGAGGTGGGACCCTTTAGATGATGGATATCTTATTTGGGTCCACCTATAGTCCTTTCTGGGATATTGAATGACCTAGAACAATCCCTAGAGTCATCAAGAACTCACATTTTTGAAGACTAAGGGAAAGGTTCATTTCAATGCATTTGTTCAACACCTTACCCAAGTTGGATAGAGCCTCCTGGAAATCATACCCATAGGGTGTAAAATCATCCATATAAATTTCTACTGCGTCATGGACTAGCTCGACAAAGATACTCAGGACTGCCCTCTGGAAAGTGGCAGGGGCATTGCATAGGCCAAAAGGAAGGACCCTATAAGCAAAAGTACGCTAAGGACAGGTGAAGGTGGTTTTATCCTGGTTCTCTAGGCTAATATGGATTTGATTGTACCCGCTGAACCCATGTAGGAAAGAGAAAAACCTTTTTCCTACCAGGCCATCTAGCACTTGATCACTGAAAGGTAGAGGGAAATGGTCCTTCTTTGTTGCTTTGTTTAACTCTCTATAATCGACAAAAATCCTCAACTTCCCATTTTTCTTTGGAACCAACAACAAAGGAGAAACCCACTCACTATCTGAGATAGGGTAAATGAATCCTGCATCCAACAGCTTTTGTAGTTCTTCTTTGACTATATCCTTGAGAGCTGGATTCATTCTCCTTTGGGGTTGTCGGACTAGTTTTCAACCTTCTTTGATATAAATGTGGTGAGTACACACCGAGGGGTGCACTCCCTTCATTTCCTTGTAACTCCAAGTAAAGGCATCCAGATGTTCACTTAACATGTTGCATAACTTTTCTTCTTGGTGTACAGAAAGAGAGGGGTTGATTTTAAAAATTCTTTCAGGGCTGAATTGTATTGTTTTGACATGGGTAGGGTTTGAATCAGCTAAGCATAGACCAATCTGATGGTTTCTCTTGGTTTCCTTTACTATTTCTGTTAACACCCAGGTTGTTCCCTTTGACTCCCAAGGGAATACGGCCGGGGTAACCACAAACCAATCTTTGGATTACAGCTTCTAGCCAAACTGTAATCAGAGAGGGCTCTCTCTTTAAGGTTTGTCTCTGTTTTGTGAAGATTTTAGGCTAGTTATGAATTCAGGGTTTGGTTTTGTGTTTTGGTTGAGGGACGTCTTCTGTACCTAAGGTGGAAGTCTTCAGGCAGTATTAGTCCATTGGGCAATGGAGTCTGTGGCTATAGGTTTGTCTGAAATATTGAGTTGAGTTGCTAAAACTACAGGGCCATTTAAATACATCATGAAACAAAATTGAAATTGTGATTATGAAGTGTGTTTAACCAGTGAAAAGCAATTAAGAATTTTCCACTAAGCTGGGGTGTAAGAAAGGGGTATATTGCACAGGAGAAAACTTGAATTCCTGAAGCAACAATCACTGTGAAAGATATAGTTTGGAGGTGCAGCAGTTAAGAATTACACCTTATGACTATAACTGAAGAAAAACATTTATAACAACATAGATTGAGTTCAGGGTGTTCGGTGAATAAATCCTGGAACTATTCTTTTTCTTTGCCATTAACTATGAAACACAGAAACATGAACGAGCTATGAAAAGATAACAAAACACATAACGAAGAGTTTTTAAGGAAAACTTATTGTGCCATGAAGTACGCAGGAATCCTGTAACTTTTAGCAAAAAACCAGAATGCCTCAGATAACACAGAGATTTGGAAATTCCATCAGCTTTTGTATTAATACTCTGAAAATTTACAGCATAAGAACTCTAGAAGAGAAATCAACAACAACCCTGCAAACTTATGTGAGGGGGAATATATACAAACGGTCATACAAAATATCTGAAGCATTGAGTCATCTAAGAAATAAATATGTTCACCAACTTGTACAGAACAACAGATAAGAAGTTATTACAGCTTTGAATACAACATAAATGCTCTTCAATTCTGTCAGAAGACTTTTTGACCTTTGGAGGTCACTGAGTCGGTTGAATGTTCTGTTATAAATGCTGGATGACGTGTCTTTGTGGCTCTATCCTCCTGTATCTTTTCGGCCCTGTCACCTGTGACTGTCAATGCTGCTTTAGTGGCCGAATAGTTTTGCTGAGTTGGCTCAGCCCATCCTTCTCCATGCATGCTGATTTTATCAAAATTTTCCTGTGCATGATAACTTATATATTTAAATGAAAAAACTTGAATACAGGCTCTGGTTTACAGTATTAACTGTATCATTTTGGTCCAGACCTCCTGTGTGGGCAATTGATGTCTCAGGATTGCCTCTAGAGTCTCATTTGCCTCTGTGTATTTGTAGAAATTTGGAGGCACTTCAAACAAATGTTTGATCTCATTCATGATGAAAAATAGGTTCTCAACCCCGTTGTAGAGACTCTGCCCTGATGCTGGCCTTGATGCTGGCCCTGATTCTTCTGAAGTGCTGGGTCTTTCTGTAATCTGATTGTTAGCAAATGTGTTGACCCTTTTGGCATAATTTTCATGGGAAAGTAGTCTTCCTGCGCTGTTCAGTAAGCTAGGAAGACCTCTGTTCTGCAATGCTACAAATTTTTCCATGAATTTATTAACCTCTGTCTGCATATCCTGGCTTCTTCTTTCTAGTGTTTGTACCAGGCTTCTTAGTGTTAGGACTCTTTTTATTAGCAAAATGGTCTCAGTCCTGTTGGAAATTCCCATTGTTTCCAGCTGAGCACTTGTTCTGTTATTAAGCACATTAATCATTCTGTTGGCAACCTCAGGCATATTGCCTAGAGATGCCCTTGCTCTCTGGATTTCCCTATGTGCTTTCCCTATGAGCTCTATCTGCTCATGAATGGTCTCAATGTATTGCCATTGATCAGTGATTGATTGGCCAATGTTGGCCCATAAAACTGTCCTAAGCTCAGCTATCACTTTGTCAAGTGTGAGCTCCTTCTCCAGCTCCTTTATCTTCTCCTTAAGGGCCTTTATTTCCCTTCCTTTTTCTGCTACAGTCTGCTTGGATTTGTCATATCTTTCATTGAGCTTAGCTAGACTCTCCCTGGCCTCATTTAGTTCTGCCATTTGGGCCTCTAAGGCCTGAATTTCATTCTTGAGCTTCTGCATATCCAGGCTTGGAGCCTGCTCTGTTGTTGGTGTAGTTGCTGATGTAGATGGTGCTGTCTGTTCAGTAGGAGGAGCAGTAGTCTGAGGAGGTTCCTCCAGGTTAATTATTTTTGGAGGAGGCTGAGATGTTTGTCCTCCTTCTTTTTGTTGTAATGCTGCCTGCAGTGCAGCCTGTGCAGCCTCTGATTCTCCCAATTTCTCTTGTGTTTGGATCAGCTGTTTGTATAGGGACACCAGCATAGCCGCTGCATCTTGGTCATGTCTCAGCTGGGCAACTTCTCCAGTTTGTGGGTGAATGGTTGCTGGGACTTTTACCATTTTCCTTAGTGCTGCCATATCTGCATCTCTTAACTTCAATAATGCTTGTACAACCTTGATGTCCTTGGGATCATGCCCAAGTTCTATGATTATCTCCTCTAAGGCTTTGATTCTGTTGTCCTTTGCTTGAGAGGATGCTCTCTCCAACTCAAGTTGGGCAGTTGTATTATTTAGGCTATTTTCTAGCCTGTAGTTCTCCAATGTCTTATCTGCCAAGGAGGCATACACCATCTCACCCGTTTGCTTATGTAATTCGATTTTATCCATTGGGTGGATGTCCTTGGCAAGGACCTCAAGGTTGGTCCTTATGTAATCTGCAGCTGACTGCGGCTGCAACACTGCTGGCGTAAAATGGCTCATGATCATCTTGCCCTCCTGGACATCATATGCAGACATTAGTCTCTGCTGGTTAGTGGGAGCCATTTTCAACAAATGATTATATAGTTGTATTCTTATGGGCTCATTCCTCTTCTTTATATCAATGAATTGTTGCTTGATGCCCAGTTCACCTCCTCTTTGCTGGCTTGAGGAGCTGACTTCTCCTCCGATCATCCTCTCTTGTTCCTGCTGGAAGGAACTTGCAGATGCCTCCATACTAGGTGGGCCCAAGCCCAAAGATTGCCCTATAGTCATTTCTTCCTCTGAGAGGGGATTCATTCTATGTCTTTTCTCCCCATGAGTTGTTGATGTTGTGAGGGGAGTCTCTCTGTTCCTCTTTCTACTTATGTCTTCTTTTTGTGGGGTTTGGAGGACTGAGGCCTCGACTGTTGTCTCCTGCCTAGGAGGCAGAGTGTCCTAAGCTTGCTGCCCGGTGGATTTTGGGGCCTATGATGTTTGCTCTTGTTGCATTGGCTGTTCCTTTTCTTGCTGCCCCCCTTGTTGCTGTTGTACCTGTGGCTGTTGCTGCACTTCCTGCTGCTGTACCTGTTCATGAGGTGGCTGCTCTGGCTCCATCTCTTTCTCTTTGCCTTTGCTAGAGGTTTGATCAGTAGCTTTGGCTGCTTGCTGATGTGCTGTGGAGGATGAGGCAGTTGCTCCCACTTGAGTGCCTGGAAGAGCGAATACCTGTGCACAAAGCTCTAAGTCAGCCATCTTTTGGAGATTTTTAACTGCTCTTTGATTTAATTCTTCTTGTGTGACAGCTTCCTCTAAGGTGCCTCTCCTCCACTTTATTTGATTTGCATATTTTTCTATGTGAGGCAACCTTACGTGGTCATAACTGGCCAGCCTATACTTGACCCTTCTTAAAGTTATGAAGTGATTGGGGTCATAAGGTTGACAAAGGGAACTGGTCTATAGGCCAAGGGATTCTAGCATTCTGTCTGCTTCTTGCCAACCTTCCTCCCTTTTGTTGTAAATGAAGTGGCCTAATTGGTTTCTTACTTTGAGCTGTGCTTTCTTGCCTTTGCCTGAAAAATGTAGCACATCAGCATTCCCAAACTGCCTTAAGTATTCAAGGGCAAACAATCTCATGGGCACATATTTGGGCAATCTATATGGGGGCAAATCACACCCATATATTCTGATGACTGTGTGGTTTTGGTAATAGTACCAATCCCCAATGTTGTATACCTTAGACAGCTGAAGAATCCTCTGCATCTCATCAGTTAGTCTAGGAGGAGGTGAGCTCATAAGCAGAGACATGGCTGGGTGGATGAAGAGGTCTATAAACTCACAATAAGTATATGGAGAACAAGATCTGCAGTGGAAGGCAGAGGACCAATAAACCACTGACCTTGGATTGCCTTGTGCATCCACTCTCTTCATAGCAAAATGAAATTTCTCATGTTGATAATACAAAATTAAGTGGTAGATGTAGGAGGTGTATCTGAACACCCTTTCTCTTGACAAGTTCATCAATTGCTCATGTATTTTGTCAGATATGTAGGTGGCATAGTCATAGCAGATTGGAGACTTGCCAGGGGAAAACATGAGTATCATTACCAGCACAGTTTCATCAACAAACTCAATTGAATTGTAGCCCAGAATGGGACTGATCATGTCTACAAGGTCCCTGCCCAATTGGTTGAGGTAAACATGAGAAATGGGAGGGTACTTCACGGTGTCAGAGTCAATGTACAATTGATTTAGTTGGGTGACCTGAGCATCTGTCAATTTTGCTCCTTGCTTTATCAGATCAATCAGTGATAAAGGAACTAATTTCTTCTCAGTTTTGAAGTGCAGCATCTCTCTGATGGCTTCAGGGGTGACATAGAAAACAACTGAGCCTGAAGGGTCAATCACAGCCCTCTGAGTGGCATCGTAGCAGTCAGCACATAGGTGGATTAGGTCAGGAAACTGGTTGACCTGAGGGAGCTTGAAGATAGGGAGGAAAGAATCCCAAATGCCCAATACATCTGTTCCAGTCTCATGTTTAATCTTCAATTCGTTTAACAAGTGGATGTGGTACTTGCTGTGCATTAGCATTTCTTCTGATATTTGATAATCCAGGTCTGCTAATGGTTGCCATTCCAATTCTCTCTGAGGGGCATTTAATGGAGCAATATTCAAGGCTACAGGAGCTACTGGTGCATCCATGGTTACTTTAGGATTATGTTGGTATGAACTGGTGTTACTGTGCAGAGCAACGCAAAGGAGTATTTCTTGGAAAGAGAGGTGATTTACTGAGAAACAGAGGATAAAATGGCAATGGCAGCAATTGAAACACTGCTCAGAGCACTGATAGGGCAAATGCTTGGCCTTAAAAACTCTCTTCACGGTGAATTGGTGCAGCTTGGGTTCTCAGTTCACGAATGCGCGAACTAACTGTATGTTTTGTGAAAACTTGGGTAAACAAGGCTCTGCCTGGGAATTTTGATTTTACAACCGAAAATGGAGGCTAGCCACAGGGGATTTACCGGTAAACACAGTGTTTTCTTACTCTTTAAGCTATTGTTGGAGAATGCAGGATAAAACCAGGCGCAGAGGGAATAGCTGGGATAAATACCTGGTAAACTGTCGGCAATAGTCACAAATGCAGGTGGAATTGGCGCACCAACGGTCCTCGGGTCGAATTCAGCAGGTTGACGCTTGTTTGGTCAGAAAATACACGCAGAGGTGCAACAGTCGTTTTTTTGCAAAAGTAATGAAAAACACGATTTTTCGGCCAAAATATGGATTTTTGGGTTATTTGGCGCTTTTTTTGGATGACATCATCAGGTGGGGTCAAGGTCGGATGACGTCAGCATGACGTCATCGAGTGACGTGGCGGCTTGAGAGTGGTCCACAGGGATGGTGAGGTGGCGGGCAAGCCAGAGCAGTGGCGGACGGGGGCGCTGACGCGGCGGTGATGCAGCAGTGACGCGGCAATGACGTGGTAGTGACGTTGGCAAGGCGGGTTCACAGAAACCGGAAACGGCAAGCGGTATAATATCGCACCGCTCTCTATACGGAAGTGGAATTGTCAGAGGGCGCTCCGATACGATTTGGGGGTGACGCGTGGCAGAGGCCTGACGTCACCCTCTGACAAATTTCGGAAGGTAACTTACGGACGTCGGGCCCGGTCCGAAATGCATGAGAGCCGTCAGATGAAAAGGGCCAGATCCGACGGTCGACGGATCGTTAAGGTGCCAGGTTGATAGGGACGTGGGCGGGGATTAAAATAATATATTTGCTTGAAAAGCGCGCCCAGCGGGACTGCGGACTATGGTGAATTTGTATGACTTTTCAATGTATTTTATCAAAACGCGCATTGCGCCAATACTTTGGGTAAAATGGGAAAAGTGGGTTTTTATGTATATTTTGCAAATGAAGCGGGTTAGGGGTGAAAATGGAGTTTTTTTACAAGGTTCTTTAGCAAATGAAGGGGTTAATGGTTTAGATAACTTCTGAAGGGGGAAGAGGGGTAGGGTTTGGATTCTTAAACTGACCAGATGTCAATTTAATCCCTGACTATGAACATATGGCTATAATGCCAGGGGGGAGGGATATTTATAGAATGCTTGGGGTTTATACACCATAGTGTTTATAATAATAGGAAAAAGGGGAAAATAGGGGATTTAGATAATAAGAAGTTAGGGGTTAATATGAGTGGAAAAAGGTGAATGAGGAGTGATATCACTAAGTTTATATGAAAAGAACTTAGCTTAGGGAGTAGATCAAAATGAAAAGAATTTTAGACAAGAAATGTGGCTTTTAAAGGAATAAGAACCAACATAAAACCTTAAATTCTTTCATGAACACAACTGATGAAGGGATGTTAGTAATGAATGTGAAAGGGGAGAAAAGGGAGTTAGTCATGCTCCTTTGCTTTGCTACAACATGATGGAGAAGAGGAGCTTCTCTATCCACTGATGTTCCTTTATGCTAGACCAGCAAAATTCAGTTGAAATGAATGACATTTCTGCAACCCCATCTGCCTACCCATCTACTTGTCTAGCATTTTTTGTTTCTTCATGGAGGGTGCACTTAGACTTGCAGACCCTTATGTGTCTTTTCTTTTCTTTTGGCTTTTTCTTTTGACTTTCTATCTAAGGCTACCCTTATTGCTTCCAAGGTCCCAGATTAAGCAGTTGGGAACCTTAGTTCTCTACCTAAGTACTAGTCTGCCAAGATTAAACAGTTTGGACAGACTTCTTTCTCTATTCTAGAACAGAAAGTTGAAACATGGCATAATCCAGATTAGGCTGTTGGACCATCCATCCAAAATTGAGTCAACATCAAGCTTATGAACACACCTTGTCTTCTCATGGAAATATGGGATCTTTGAATCACCAAAGCAGAGCATATTTGGAACTTTCTTTGCCAATCATGAAATATGAAACATATTGGTATAGGTAGCTAACAATTTCCTCTAAGGACAAGGTGCTATGAGTTGGACATAGGAGTATGTTTTCAATAAAATCATCTTCATCTTGTTGTCGTCCTCCAATGGCAGATTCTAGGGTATAGAGTTGGGCTAAGTATATTTCATCTTCTTCCTCCTCTTCTAGCCATAAAGGTAAGTCATGTTTTAGAGATGGCTAACCAGGAGGGTACAAGACCAACTGCTTAGACAGATGCCCATTTGTGATAGTCATATTTCCATTCAGCCCTACAACTAATGTAGGCATCGACAGTGGCTAACCAAGGCCTCCCAAGTATGAGAGGATAACCAGTAAGATTGGCCTTAGGTTAGAGAACTAGGAAGTCTACAGGGTACTCCCAAGATGTTGTGGGGAAAAATGCCTATGCAGGACGATCCTATCCACCTAAGGTGTGACAGTGCCTTAGCAACAAATAGAAACAACTATTCTAGTATTCTTCCTTTATGAATTAAGAATGAAGAGAGATGGATGGACTAACCGGTGTCTTCCGTTTGTCCCTCGATCCGGTTTCTCTTCTCTTTGAGAGTTCCCAGCTACTTGCCTTCTCGCTCGCCCAACTTCAACAGGTTTCTGCAAGATCACAAGAAGAGAACACTACACGAAGACATAGATTCATATTCATAACTAGTTCAGGATTAGAAATAAACTAAACATACTAATGCAATCATACATCAAAGATACATCAGTATATAGGAGAAACCAAGATAGCTTTATTGATGAATAACAAGGTTCAGGAGGAGATACAACCAAGAGAGTTCCAATCCAGCATCTACCTCCCAGCGAATGAAATCCTTTCTTCACCTCCCTTCAAAGCATTAAGCACCCAATGATTCCAATCTCAAACCAACAACAATTCTTTGCAATAACAAAATTCCAGCCTACAGATCTCATGGAGAAGAGATTCATATATAGATGTTTGGAGTGAGGATGAGTCAGCTTGTGATCTGACTAGTGTCCTCTCTCTCTGTCAGTTCTTACTTCCACTTGGAGACTAAGAGCCTCTTACTCATCACTTAGTCGAACTCAACGAGGCAAGTGTCATGGAGGAAGATTCTGGAAGCTTCCACAGTCTTGACACCTCTCACAAGAGACCCTGACATTTGTCATTTCCCGCTCAGCGCACCCTTGTAGTGCTTCCACCTACGTTGCAATGCAACTAGCCAGTGTAGCCTCTGCATTTCAACGTAGGCAGCTAGTGGAGCTTCTGAATTGATCCTGAATTGAATTGTTTTTGAGCAGTTTCTGGTAGAGAACTTCTGTGAATTGTTGTGGTTTGTTAGCCTTGTTCCTCTAGGGGTAGGAACAGCATATTTAGGGACTTTGGATCCCTTGGATTATGGACATTTCATGCTTATAGCTGTAAGGCACAAAAATGTCTATAACAGTTGCCCCCTAAAGTATGAGGCCGTTTATCGGGTGAAGTGCTTTATTAGGAGGATCCGAAGTTCTTTCAATGCTGGGAGGAGACCTGTAATACAATACAATACAATACATTATTTTCATACTTTTTTCATGATCTAGTTGAGGCGGGCATTCCCATGCTCAGCTTGATAAATTCATTTTCATGTACATATAACAGACAATCGTCTGATGATATACTGATGATTCTGATAGAGCCATCATCCTTTTGGTAGGATGATTATCTGTGTTGTAAAGCTGTACATTTCTATGTCTTTATTTTCTGAATATATATCGCAGCCCGGATGGATGAAACTAGATCCGGGGTCTTCAATCTCATCCGATCTTCACTCTAAGTACAAGTCGATCCATGTGAGAATTGCTCTGAAGTCGAACATGGAAAGACATCGCTTGATTACCAGTCAATGATGTAAACTGTTAACAAGCGCGAGAGGAATCACCGATAATCAAGATGACCCTCAAGGTACTGCAGTACAATTCACGTGGTGTGAATAGAGGACTTGGCGTCGAACACCACGCAAAATCTTTCGGTCGAAGGTCATTGATGTATACCTGTCGCCGGAAGTGAGAAACTTGCCATTGAGGCATGCAAGCTTCAAAGTACTGAAGGGGATGTTCCTAGATCAACTTCTTGGATAATGAGCTGATGTCGACAAGAAGTGATCCGTCAAAGGAGGGCCTTAATGAATCCCACATCAATGACACGGAACGGAGCTAATGATTTTGATGGAGGTGAAAACGATCTGATGACATATGATTCAGGGTGGCGGTCATGAAAGAGTATAATGTATGGTAGTGGATGGGACACAGGTGACTTCTCTGAACGACTTCTCTTGAACATATGGCGACACTTATGCGATGGATCGGTAGCATTACCCCAAATATGGATGGTATGGCGAGACCATGGTGATGTGACCGGTGAATGAAACAACCCAACCCGATTGTGGTACGGAGGAAAAGTGTCATGTTCAAGAGCGACTTGCTACCATCAAAGTTTTCTTGAGTTTCTCCCAATTTTTCCCCAGTCATTGCTGACTAGTACCTCTTTATTTTTGTCAAGCTTGAGGAGGATAACATATGCTTGTTCTATAACTTGCCCTTCGGGCAAGCCCATCGCTATGTTTTAACAAGCCTAGCGATAGTGAAACTCGTTCTCGTCTAAAGACAAGTTTGTCGCTATTTCATGCATTTAACGAGTCTAACGACAAGGATAACTCGGTCCTTTTCATTTTTAGAGAGTCTGAAAAGGTACATAAAGTTAACTCCAAAAGTCCTTTTTCGTCATCTAATCCATTAAGTCCAAAAAAGTATAAAACAATACAGAAGGGATGGATTTTCGATATCTTTAACGAGCCGAATAAAACAAGCGCTCGATCTTTTTGTGCAATAATCCCTCAGGTCCAAAAAGATTAAAATCTAGAGGAGGGATAGCTCTTCCGGTCACTTTATCGAGCTGGAAGGCCAAAACTCGGCAATCTTTTCATATTTCACGAGTCAGATGAAAAGAGCTTAAAGAAGACTCGTCTTTTGAGGAACGAGTGATAAAAAGGGTAGCAGCTGATTCCAGGGAAGGATTGGAATTTCCAAATCACGGCAGTGTCACAAGGATGGCTAGTGAAATCACTCTTCGCAGCTGTTCCTCAAAATGGGTAAACAATCAATATGGAGGTGAATGATCGGCCAATGGAAAAGTGGAGGTGGTGGGCAAACACGACCAAGGCTTTAATGGCTGATGTCGCTACATTCACGGTGGTTATTTACCGGAATAGTTCATTTTTTAACGAGCTTAAACGCGGGTGGAAACATTTGCTCGGTCTTATGTTTATTTTTTAACGAGCATGAACTATGTGCTAAAACTGCTCGGATCTTGCGTTTATTTTTTAACGAGCATGAACTGTATGCTAAAACTGCTCGATGATGGTCTTGTTTTGGATTTTTACCATAAATAGCTTTGTTCTTTCAACAGATAGTACTGTATCTTCGACTGCTTCATCAAACGAGTTAGAAATAAACAATATTTGTTTGAAAATGAGATTGACACACTAATATTTTACTTTGAACTACGTGAAAAGCAATTAAAAGTGTTTTTACCTCTCATTTTACCATTTCATTTGCACTTGGTTTGTTGGAGCTTTGGAGGTGCCTCTTCCTCTTCGATTTTCATCAGCTGATTTCGGGAGATTCTGTGGATGATTCTCGGTGCCGTCTGGACCAGGTAGGAGCTAAACCCTAGCTCTTTCTTTTCATGGTTTCCTTTTTGCATTCTATGCCTCTTTTCCTGTTTTTCTGAGCCCCTGGGGTTTCATGAGCTCGTTTTCCTATCAACGCACCCTGTGCCTAGCGAAACCTACGCTGAATGTCAGCTAGTATGAAGGCAGTTTGACATTCAACGCAGGTGAACCACTCCTGCAGGTGCGTTGGGCGAAAAAGAGGAACTTGTTGCACATTTTTTGATGAAAATTTTGCCTGTTTTGCATCAAAATCAGGATCTTACTCCTTCTCTTGTTTGTTTTGCAGGGATCTTTGAGCAAAATGACCCTTACATGGCGAGAACGAGAGCATGAAGAAGAGGACATGATTGCCCTACATGATCCAGTTACAGTGAACGCGCTGAGGAACTGTGGCTTGATGAAGTTCTTCCGCATCTCTAGCATGAGACAACAGATCAACCTACTGCAGTATTTGCTCGATGCTTGGGATCCCGACCACCAAGTTTTTCAGATTAGGGGCAAGTCCATCCCCTTGACAGCAGTGGACATCTATTTCTTGACTGGTTTTTCGATGCGAGGTGCCCCCATCTCTTTGTCAGGTTTGGTCCGGGGGAGCGATTCTGTGAGAGATTATGTCCGCCAGTATTGTAGGGAAGGATCTCAGCCGAGTAAAGACGGCAAGATCATCATCCGCGATGTCACCGACAGGACCCTCAGGGCTATCTTGTTTACTTTTGGTAGGATGGCCGGTAGAGCTTTTCTTCATGTAGCCAACAGGTCCTATATGCAGCATGCCTTGGAATGCCTCCAACCGAAATTGTTCAACTGGTGTGATGCAGTACTTCTGGTGATGAAAGAACAGCTGACCAAGGTAAAGACCGGAAGATTGAAGAACTTTGGGTTCGGTTCTATTTTGACCGCCTTTGCCTTGGAGAGGATACCACTGATGCAGCCTCAGTACATTGCACTTGACTTACCTTCTCCTACCGAACCACGTATGCAGAGATGGGTTGTTCACATGTCTCGGCATGCAGGCCAGTCTCAGATTTCCTTTTCTGATACCTTCTTCAGGTGGTTCGATCGTCAGGAGATGTTTTATGCCGAGTATCCATATGTTGGCATGGATTTCCGGGGTGATCCGGATTTAGTACTGTCGGCTGGCGAGCAGTGGGGTGCTATTGGTAAAATCTCTGACCATATCACTGTTTATTGTTTTTGTTTATAATGTTCTTGTGCTTTATTCTATCAAGACTTTAATCAAACTCATGTGTACATGCAGATGTTGGTCCTGTTGGCCCAGTAGCCCGTCCGAGAGTGCCAGCTGTCGCCCCAGCAGGAGAGGCTGCCGGGAGAGTTATTCTTCGCGATCTTGATGTGGCTGAGACTCTTTCAGCTGTGCAGGAGCAGGTCGAGAGCCTTACTCTCGGTATTCCAGATGTGAGGATTGACGAGTTGCCGTTGCAGCTACAGCGGCATACTACTGGTGTGCCCAGACGATGGACCCGTCTCTTGCGCATGATTGCACAGGCCGTGACTTGCTATCACGAGCATCATTAGACTAGGGTGCCCCCTAGCATTTTGAGTTTTTGGGTCATATGACCGATTTTGTCTTGGTTACAGAACATTATATGTAAACCATAAACAACTATATATATTTTTGATTTTCGGAGTTTTATTCTGGTTTATGTGATCCATATGTGAAACATTGATGATGCTTTTCTTTTTATCAATTTTGCAAATGTCTATCTAACACATAGTTTGCTAATGAGTCGGTTAATGTGTTTAAGTTTCTGGAAATGTGTTGATATTGAATAAAATCAAATTGTCTTTCCAAAATCTTAACCCTTAGGAACTTGCGATAAATAGCTGGATTTCGGACAGAGTAGATACCAGTGAGTTGCAGTATTACGAGTTGTGAGTCTAGCCTGACGATTAGTCGGCGTATACCATGGGTGATGGCATCAGAGAGTAGTTCTATCAACGCGCTATACTCAGCGATGTTATTCGTTGATTGACCAATACATACACCTCTGAAACTTACTAACTCGCCACTTGGATCAAAAATGGCCCAGGCTGCGGAGGATAGGTTCCGCGAACTACGACTCGCTCCGTCGGCATATCCAACACACGGTTCCAATGGATTTGACATCTGCAATAAATGTAAAAAGTGGATTACTTAACCAAAATAAACACTTTAGCGAAAACAAAAATGTAACAAAAGCATACAGGTTACTATTAGGCATAGTAACGCTTGAGGTACAACCCGTTACCAGGTTGTGCCAGTGGAATTCCGTCATAATCCATTAACTCGTAGGCTCCTTTTGCTAATACTCTTTTAACAATATAGGGGCCCATCCATAAAGACTTAAATTTACCAGCTCCCAATTTATCGGATTCTTGGTCGTAAAGCAAGACCAAATCACCTTCTGAGAAGACACGGGGTTTGACATTCTTGTCGAACTGCGCCTTGACTCGTTTCTTATGGGCTTCGTTAGCCAATGCGGCGTCACGACGGGTTTCATCCAATTGGATTAACTCCAAGAAACGAGCCTCTTCTTCTGAAGTTCCGGGGAGGAGATCAATTGCGAGTTTAAGAGACGAGATTTCACACTGGATTGGTAGGATTGCTTCCAGGCCATACACGAGTTGGAAAGGTGTGAATCCAGTTGCATTCCTTACCGATGTTCGGTAGGCCCACAAAGCTGAGTACAGGATTAGGTTCCATCTTCTTTTGTGAACCCCAATCATCCTTTGCAGCATGCGCTTCAGGACTTTGTTGATTGCTTCAACTTGCCCGTTAGCTTGCGGATAATATGGGGTAGAGCTGTCGTGAGACAACCCTAGTTTGGCAGCTAATTCGACCATCATGTGATTGCGAAAATGCGATCCATGATCTGTAACTATAGCCTGTGGTACGCCGAATCTGGCGACTACATGATTGAAAAAGAATAGGGCAGCTGTTTCACCAGTATTATCTAATGTAGGCATCGCCTCGGCCCATTTGGTAAAATAGTCGACCGCGACTATGATATACCCATGCCCCCCGGTCGAGGTGGGGTTACATGTCATGAAATCGATGCCCCATTTGGCGAAAGGCCCCACAGCTACTATTGGCTGTAGCGGAGCGGGAGGTCTTCTGGTTTTGCTATCAAAAATCTGACAAGCATGGCAACTTCTGACTGCGGTTATGCAATCTTTGAACATGGTTGGCCAGAAGTATCCTGCTCGTAAGATTTTTTGTGCTGTAGCATAACCAGATTGATGCCCCCCACAGGCGCCTGAATGACACTCATTCAGGGCTTTTTCGGCTTCCTCGTGGGTGAGGCACCTTCTCAGAACCGTATCGACACCACGACGGTAAAGTGTATCACCGACGATCATGTAGTCTTTTGCTTGGTATCGAATACGTTTTTGTTCTGAGTGGGAGGTGTTTGGCCGAAATCTTTGGGTTTGGAGATAAACAATTATATCTCCATACCACTCATCGCTTGTGGATATCAGAAACAAACTTTCGTCCATGATTGATTCTTGGGATGTTTCATCGTTGGATGACGATGGGAGATCGCATAATAATTCTGTGAAAACCAAAGCTTTCTTTGATTTGGATTTTACAAACTCTAGATCAAACTCTTGAAGGATCGCTATCCATTTTGAATATTTGCCCCCCAGCAACTGTCGCGACAATATATAAGTCATGGGGTTGCAATCTGATAGAATGGTAGTTTTCCGAAAGAGGACATAATGTCGAAATCTTTGTATCGCTTGAACAGCAGCGAGTGCTAGCTTTTCAACGTAAGAATATTTGCTTACTGTATCATTTAAGTTTTTACTTAAATAATATATAGGATGTTCAATTCCATCGACTTCTTGAACTAAAACCATTGCAATGGTCGTATCCGCTGCAGCCAGATACAGGTTAAAATCTCTTTGGTAGTCCAGGGCATACATTAATGATGCTTTTACTAGAGAATCTTTCAGAGCGTCAAAGGAAGCTTGCGCCACCTGATCCCAGACAAAAGGTACATCCTTTTTCAAAAGACGAGTATAACCTTTAGCAAGTTCTGCGTAATTTGGAATGAATCTCCTCAGAAAGTTTGCTTTCCCTTGGAGTTTCTGAATCTGAAGCAAATTTGAAGGTGGAGGCAAATTTATGATTGCATGAACCTTACAGGGGTCGAGACGAATCCCGTCCTTGGAGACTATAAAGCCAAGTAAACGACCAGAACTGACGCAAAATACACATTTGTGTGGATTGAGTCGTATCTTGTAGTGTCGGCAACGTAGAAATATCGCCCTTAAATGCTGCGGATGATCAGTCCGCTTTTGCGAGTGAGCCGGAAGGTCGTCGAGATATGGTTGAACGATGTTCTTGATGTCGTGGAAAGCATAATTCATTGCCCTCTGAAACGTCACCCCAGCGTTCTTTAAACCAAAGGGTAATTTTCGATATGCGAATGTGCCCCACGGACAAATAAAAAGAGTCTTTGACTGGTCCTGTGGGCGGATATTTATTTGATTATACCCGGAGAATCCATCCATAAATGAAAAGATTTCACATCCGGCGCATTCATCAATTATTTGGTCGATGAAGGGTGTAGGGTAGTTGTCTTTTGGACAAGCTTGATTTACATCCCTATAATCGACGCACACTCTGATTGTTCCTTGTTTTTTCATAACAGGGACAATATTCGATACCCAATCGGTTAGAGGAACCGGGTAGATGAAACCAGCATGAAGTTTTTCAACTTCTGCCTTAATGGCAGCGGCTTTCTTGGGGTGCACCTGCTGAAGCCGTTGTCTTACTGGTTTGACATCAGGATACATCTTAATTTCATGTTCAACGATACTTGAGTCGATGCCTGCCATTTCATCATATGACCAAGCAAAGACATCTCTGAACTCGCAAAAAAGAGCGTTATATATTGCCAGTTCTGAAGGAGAACAACCTTTGCCGACATAAATATTCTCTACAACATTTGTTTTAGTCGAGATATTTATGGCTATAGTCTCTTCAATATTGGATAGGTTCCGCTCGGAATCCACCGTATTTACAGTATTTGATAGGAATTCAAAGACTGAAGGATGATAAAGGTCATCCTGAGTATCTTCTTCACAATCCGGAAGAAGGGAACGATGGTGGCTATCATTCCATGGTGCCCCCTCAATCAACATTGATTGTATGATTCCTTCGTCGGTTCCATGCACTCGCGACCAAGGATCCAAGGGGGTACCATATTCTCTAGACCTATCTACCCAAACGCACGATGAGCGTTGATTTGGGTTCGCCTCCCAAGCTAGGAACATTGATTGCTACAATATTTCCGTTGGGCTTGGGGGCAAAACCATTGCATGATCCATGTTAATATCGTCTTCTGAAATCTTTTGTGTGGAAGATATCATGTTGCAGGCTCCTACCAACGCTACTTCTCCAATATAGATTGGAGGTGGAAGCGCGAAAGTTCCCATTAATGTGGGGTCTTTCAGTAGGCCTACTCCGATATTTTGAAGCGAATGGTTGCTCCCATGGATCATTGGAATGCTTCCCGTAACTTGAGAACCATTGGGGAGGAAGTTTTGCTGGTCAATGATTGTAATCCTTCCTTGGAAAGGGAATGTAATCTTTCTAAAATAGGTCGAAACGACAGCTGCCATGGCATAGATCCATGGTCTTCCTAGTAGGATGTTGTAGTCAAGGTTCCCATCAATGACTTCGACATCTATTTCTACTGTTTTCCCTCCTAGTTCAACTTTCAAGTTATTCAGGATACCATATGGGGTATACGATCGTCCATCAAATGCTTTTAATGTTGTCGAAGATCGCGACAAGGTTGGCGATCCTAAAGTTTTCCAGCAACTCATCGACATAATACATGTAGATGCCCCCTCATCAATAATTGTTCGGTGAACAGTTTCGTTGAGGGCTTTCACTTGGATAAGGAAAGCTAGTTGAGCTGGTAACTGAGGATCGTATCCTTTATGATCGAAGGATACAAGATTGGAATCCTTTTTGTCAACTCCACCGATAGCTGATAACAAAGCTTGCCGTTGGGATGGGCAATTTTGTAATACTTTAAGAGTCGACATAGTGGATGGCGATCGGGCCAAATCTTCCACTATGTTATAATGCTGCGTTGCCCTAGCGCGAGGATTAAATGTCGACTTGTGTACTACTCCCTTTGGCGGTTTTATTGTTAATTCAGGAATTATTGGTGGTGTTACAACTTCTGTCGAAGTTGTTGTCGAACTACTTGGTTGATCTTTATCCTTGTTGTTCGACAGCTGTGGATTCCCGTAATCTTTGTTCCTTGTCGAGATCAAAGCATCATTTTGCTGTTTTGAAACCGACAACATTAGCACTTGAGACGGGGAAGCATCTCCACTATCAACCAGATTTGTTCCTGGATTTGGAAACGGATCAGTTAACACTGCTGAGGTTTTCGAACTCTTAAAGAATTTCTTCAGCTCAGCTTTGTATGGACACTCCCTTGTCCAGTGATCCTCATCGCATATACTGCATGGATATTTCCTATTTCCAGGAGGGTTCGAAGAAGGTTCTTCAGGTGATGGCTCATCCTGTTTCTTCTTCTTCCCTTTGTTTTGTTTCTTCTTGCTTCCTGGTTGTTTGGTTTCTTTGCCCTTATCTGTCGATACGACATTTACTTCCGAAGCAAGAATTTTGTCTTTTGCATTTTGATCTGAAACCTTACGGGCTTTCTTGGATGTAGCCTTTGTCGATTTCGCGTTTGTCGTGCCAATCACGCCATCGCCAGTGTGAGAGTCATTGTTTGATTTAGGAGGAGGAGGAATTGAGAATTCCGGTCTAGGGGCATCAGGTATTTTGTCGTAGAGCGTGCCAGACTGAGTATAGACCAAGTCTAGATATTGCGCACGAGCGATAACTTTCTCTTCCGTTACAACCCCCCCCTTGGCCACATCTTCCGTGATGGTAGGAAGTAATGACTTTATAAACCATTCAGCTAATAGCTGATCGAGAACGTATGTTTTCACCATCCTACGACGACGCCGCCACTCATGTATATGATTAGATATGTGAGTGGTCGTTGTCTGTTTGAAGTTGGTAAGGATTTTCGTTCCCGTTTCATACCTTATAGGTAATTGAAAATGGGTTAAAAAGGTAGTGGCTAAGGTGCTGAAATTGTCGAACGAAGCTCTAGGTAATTCAATATACCATTTAGCCGCTGGGCCCGTTAACGTCCTCTGAAAGAGGCAAAGCCTTATCGAATCATCGTTTAAGGTGTTTGACGAACACCATAGATGAAAGGTCATCACGTGATTCGATGGATCTTCACCCAGATTTCCATTAAATTTAGGAATGTCTTATGGAAGTTTGTGTGGAATCGTTGGCCACCATGGGGCGTAAGCAATTGGATCGTTTGTTAACCGATGTAAATCAGGTAACTCTAGAGTTGCCACGAATGGTAACTGCTGGCTCAGGTTAGGTGAAGCATACCCAGGATATGATGGGATCGCCTGAGCAGTTGGTCTTTGCATACCAGCATAATGCAGCTGATGCTGGTATGACTGGTAAGGTTGGTGGACAAGACCATTATAAAATGGTTGATTTTGACCGTTTTGAATGTACGGTTGCCCACTATTTGCAAAGATCTATTGTTCAGAACCTTGGTATACTTGTTGGAATTGTGGTTGTTGGTATTGCACCAGCCATGGTTGAGAAGCCATGTGCTGTTGCGCTATACTAACCGTTGGACCAAGGTGTGGGGTAATTGTACCCGTTTGGACCTGTGTCGCCCCACTAGTTGGCGATTGTGGTTGAGTCGCAGGGTCAAGGGGCTGTTGCATTACAACCTGAGAAATCTGAGGTTGACATACAACAGGCAACGTTTGAACTTGCGACACCGTCACAATCGCTGGTGTAGTTGGGATGTTCGACATAGGTACACACTGTTGCATCGAATACACAACCCTTGGTTGTTGAGGTAGCATAGGCATCCAACCACTTGAAGCAATTCCAGTGTAACCTGAACTTTGTTGTGAACTCCCGTATGGATAGCCTCCCGGAGGGGGTAATGAAAGGGCATACTGCCCCCCATACGGTGGTGACCCGGCACTGAAGGGGATTGTTTGCCCTTGGGGACCGGATTGCCCAAATTGACCTCCAAACGGATCAATTTGTCGAGTTTCAACATAAGAGTTGCCGGGTATTACTCCGGAAGAACAAACAGGAACAGACCATACTGTCGTAATAGCCCCTGAATGGGCTCCTTCCAGCGGTTGAGAGCTAGTTGGGACAGATGGTATGCCGACGAACATTGTTGGAGTGATGGCAGGGAGTTCTGCTGTCGCTGTGTCAGGTGCCACAGTCCTAGATGTTGACGGTTGTTCAGACATATTTAGTCTATCCAAGAGATTCCCTAGCGATTCTACAGGAACTTCCGCTGGTGGTAGACTAACTTCTGAAGAAGGATATAGAGTGACCCCGACTCCAAAGTGAGTTGGAGTACTTGTTGGAGGGTCTTCTACAATTTCTTCAATCGCAATCAGACCAGGTGGAAGAGGAAGACCGTCAGGTCCGTAAAATATTTCTGGTGCCGAAGAAGGGGTTGTATCGACAGCGATAGATGTTTGAAGAGCACCACTCTCCGGACCGGTTACTGATGGAACTGGTTCGGTAACACAAGTGTTTACTCTCAAACTAGGATCAGTATCACTGTCCCTCTGTGGCTGTTGAACTTCTTCTGTAGAGGCAGGGATTCCAGAAATGTTTGGAGTAACCGGAACCTCCGATGTCGTCGGAACACTTGTTCTAACTTTAAGAGGAGATTTGGAACCGGTTAAACGAGTTCGCTTTGTCCGTACTGGCTTCGATTCCGGAGACAAAGACGGTTGACTCGTAAGTCTCCGCGAACGACGGGGTTTCAATTGACTTTCTTCCACGATTGCGGATTACTCGATCAACTAAAATAAACTGGGGAAGTACGTTTCCGAATTGAATGAATTTTAGACGCTTTTAGACACAACTTGCTTTTTCAATTTTAAAGAGTCGAGAAAAAGCTAAAGATGACTCTAGTCTCCTTCGATGTTTTAACGAGCCCGAAGTGACAAATGCTCGGATGGACTTTTTCCGTTATAGAGTCTGAAAAAGGCCAAAAGGAACTGCTCTGGAGTTCTAGGTAGAGGGTGTGCCAAACTTTTCGCAAAACCGCAGAATACTTTTTAAGGTACGGGCGGTCAATCTTCCTGAATGCTGTGTTCAGTGCATTGCAATTAGTAGGGCGGCCGACACGGCTTCCTAAGTATAAAGGTTTTATGCCTATAGGGGTCTCCCAATATATACTCGACGGTACGTGGGAGCACAATCCGTACTGGCGCTATCGTCCCTTAGGAGGAATCACCCACCATCAGCGAGATCGACAGTCACCAGGCTTTACGACGCCGGAACACGTCTCTAGCCTAGACCTCTATGTTGTGCGTTATGTTACAAAGCGTTATTAAGTTCATTCAGTTTATTTTATGTTGATCTTTCTTAGAAGTTTGCCTTTTGAGGTTCACCAGGAGATGTATAGACAACTTTCTAAATGCAATCTAAAAGATGATAAGCAAATTTTATCTCTTTTTTAACAATGAAAATCCTAGCTACAAAGGGAAAAGAAAGACACCATCTTTTCTCAGAGAGCAATCAGCACACTCTAAATGCACTTTCCCTAAATCAATCATGCAAACTATCAAGATGCAAATGCACAATGCAAGTGTTTGTTTTCCGCTTTCTTAATATTGATGCCTAAAAAGAAAGCTTTTTGCACAACTTTGAATTTGCTTTTAAATGACAAATACAAACAAGTTTACTTTTTCGAAATCAGAAAGGGTAGAAGAGATTACAACACTTAACGATTTTCGAAATGAATACTTTTTTTGACACTCAAAAGAGACAAACTCAAACCAAAAGCAAAAATGAATGTATAACCAACTGTAAACAGCCAATGAACTCTCTCTTAAGATCACAATCAACAGATCTGAATCAAGGGCTACAGGATGACTATTTCACTCTTGCAATGGAAAACTGTAAATGACGCCACAAACACATAAAAACACTCACAGTCTTTTTGTACAAAAGGAGGCGGAATTAAAGCAGAGAAAAGGGCTATCAGACAGGTACCTATGCTGGTTACAGGCTGCAAAAATCAGAGATCAAAACAAGGCAAAACAGAGCAGAGAACCCCAGCTGCACAAGGCCTAACTAGATCATCTCACCTGTATAACAGGGAAACTGAATTTCAACGCAGGTAGCCTTCACGGGAACTGCGTTGAAATGCAGAGTCTCTTCACAGAGCCTGCGCTGAAGGAGAAACGAGAGTTCCTCACTGGGTTCTGGGTCACGGTTTGCTATTTAATCTATAGTTTCAGGCCAAATCAAAGCAACAAGCACGGTACAATCAAAGGGATGATTTGAAGGAGGGCTAAGATCTATCACAAAGGATCATCAAATCATTTGTGAGTCCCTTGTTCAGATCATAGACAAATCCAGTGATTGGATCAAAGCAGCAGCTGTCTACTTTGCATCTGAAAATAGCAGATGCAGTTCGATTGTTGCTCTTGAGTCTATGAAACAAACAATGATAGAAACACAAATAAAATGACTAAACAGACTTCCCCAGCGGAGTCGCCAATTTGTTGTGGGGAAAAATTCCTATGCAGGACGATCCTATCCACCTAAGGTGTGACAGTGCCTTAGCAACAAACAGAAACAGCTATTCTAGTATTCTTCCTTTATGAATTAAGAATGAAGAGAGATGGATGGACTAACCAGTGTCTTCCGTTTGTCCCTCGATCCGGTTTCTCTTCTCTTTGAGAGTTCCCAGCTACTTGCCTTCTCGCTCGCCCAGCTTCAATAGGTTTCTGCAAGATCACAAGAAGAGAACACTACACAAAGACATAGATTCATATTCATAACTAGTTCAGGATTAGAAATAAACTAAACATACTAATGCAATCATACATCAAAGATACATCAGTATATAGGAGAAACCAAGATAGCTTTATTGATGAATAACAAGGTTCAGGAGGAGATACAACCAAGAGAGTTCCAATCCAGCATCTACCTCCTAGCGAATGAAATCCTTTCTTCACCTCCCTTCAAAGCATTAAGCACCCAATGATTCCAATCTCAAACCAACAACAATTCTTTGCAATAACAAAATTCCAGCCTGCAGATCTCATGGAGAAGAGATCCATATATAGATGTTTGGAGTGAGGATGAGTCAGCTTGTGATCTGACTAGTGTCCTCTCTCTCTGTCAGTTCTTACTTCCACTTGGAGACTAAGAGCCTCTTACTCATCACTTAGTCGAACTCAGCAAGGCAAGTGTCATGGAGGAAGATTCTGGAAGCTTCCATAGTCTTGACACCTCTCACAAGAGACCCTGACATTTGTCATTTCCCGCTCAGTGCACCCTGGTAGTGCTTCCACCTGCGTTGCAATGCAACTAGCCAGTGTAGCCTCTGCATTTCAACGCAGGCAGCTAGTGGACCTTCTGAATTGATCCTGAATTGACTTGTTTTTGAGCAGTTTCTGGTAGAGAACTTCTGTGAATTGCTGTGGTTTGTTAGCCTTGTTCCTCTAGGGGTAGGAACAACATATTTAGGGACTTTGGATCCCTTGGATTATGGACATTTCATGCTTATAGTTGTAAGGCACAAAAATGTCTATAACACAAGAGTCAATGGATACCATTACATCCTCAACAATCCCCTCAGGGGTTACTGTGGAATGGTCTGCAAGTTGCAAGATTGTTGTGGTCTTTCTTCATGAGCCTTGGAGATTGAGTTTGAGCATTGTGTCCTTAGTCATTACATTAATGGCAGCCCCAAGATCAATCAAAGTGTGTGGGACAATGGTGCCATTGATGTGCACATCTACTATAGGGCTTCCAGGGTTCAAATACTTTGGGCAAATTACTTGTCCTAACATTAAGTCAGACAACTATCCAATGACTTTAATGGTAGAGGTGTCTCTTTTTCACCTCCCTCGATGTTTGAAACACTTCTAATTAATCAATTTGTTGTAAATAGGCACATCCTTGATGGCTTGGAGAAGTGGAATTTTGACACATAGATTTTTCAATTCACCCAGAAGTTCATTTTCTTCTGGGGTAGGCTGGACTGGATGAGTTAATCTCTCAGGAAATGGTGGCGGATTCACTCTAGGCATGCTTTCCTCTATTTCCTCTTCACTCTCCCTAGGTGCAGGTGGAGGTTGGTTGTCCAGAAGTATTCTCCCAGATCTTAGGTTGATTTCCTGAATCTCCACAGCATAAGCAGGATAGGATGTTTTTCCAATGTATACTTGATGTGCCTATCTGTTGTTCGGGTTCAGATTTGGCTGGGCAGGCATTTGAGGTTGTTTAGGTGGAGCAGGGTGTAAAATTTGTGGTTGAGTAGGAGGTGAAGGCAATAAAGCTGGAACATTGTTGTATGGGGGCCTCCACCCCTGGGATGGTTTATTCCATTGAGGCTGTGGTAGAGTATATGGATGAAATGACTCGCTGGTTGGATTGGAATAGTACTGAGGTGCAAAAGACCAAGGAGGAGGTGTAGACCAAGAGGGATGAGCAGGGGGCCCCAAGAGGGAATGGATGTGTTCTGGTTAGGGTTGTAATATGCATGGGATGACCCTTGCATGCCCTGCTGGTATGGCTGAGGCCCATGAGGTCTCCTTTGATTTATGTAGAAGAGCTATTCAATCACCCATTCAATTCCCTGATACACAACTTTTAGTCCAGTTAGAGAAGGGCACTTGTCTGTGGGGTGGTTTTCTCCACAAACCGAGCAGATTTCAATCAGGTTTAATGGACAGTCATTCCTAGGGTGCCTCCTTGTGCATCTAGGGTAGAAGATGGCTAATTCTCTCTCTGCTTCCTCCTGATTTCTCTCGATGTGCATAGTTTCCATCTGTAGGGCAAGGGTTTTTAGCATTTCACTCTTGAAATCTTCCAGCATATTTCCAATTTCAGCTTTTGTGGATGTGTTGGAAGAGGAGGGACTGGCCATTGGTTGACTACCCCTACCATTTTTCCTAGCTGCCCTAGAATGATTCCTAAAGACAGTCTTGATATCTTCATAGGGTAGCTGGTAGATGTCCCCTCTTGCTAGCAGGTTTAGGGTATCCAGAAGATCTTCCCTTACCCCTTAGAGCAGGACAAGCTTCAGTGATTCAGGATCAAGTGTGAACTTGGCCCTTTTGTAGCTAAGTTGGAATATTTCTTCATAATCCTCTAGGGATTCATCATGCCCCAAGGTCATCCTAAAAATTTCCTCTTTAGTGTCTTTGTTCCTCTAGTAGTCTTGATACTTGTTGTTGAAGGCTAGCTGCATCTGAGCCTAGGTTGTGATGTTATCCCTAAGTAAATTGATGAACCAGCACAGAGCTACATCCTTGAGAGTAGATGGGAATAATTTCAACTTCTGCTCATCAGTGGTGTAATCATAAGTTATGCATATGACAATGAACTCAAACAAGAAAGTGTCTGGATATTCTAAGGTCAGGCCATTGAAATGAGGAAGAGCAGAGGGGGTTATGTTTTTCATCTTAGTATCCCCGTTAGTTTCTCTGATGGGAAAGGCACCCTCAAATTGTTTTCTATCTCCTTTGTCATTCCTATTTTCAGCCATTAGGTCAGTTGAAATGGGTTCTCCTTCTTATTCTCCCCCTGTAGGGTCTTCGAAAATCTCTAGTTGTTCGCCTAAGGGGTCCTTCGATTCACAACCATTGAAGAAGAGGGAAGGTTGGCTGTTTGAAGTGGTGGGGGTATTTGGTAGAAATTTTCCTAAGTTATCACTATTCCTATGAGGCATGAAAGAGGTGTTTTTGTTTTGTTTTGTGGTTTTTCAAGCTTTGAGACTAATTGCAGAATTGAAATAAAAAACTGAATGGAAACTAACTGTTAAATGAAATATCACTTGCATAATGGAAAAGAAAGAAAACCAACTTACAATTTGTAGAAATGAAGCTAATAGTATAATGTCATAAATAAGAAATGGAAGAAAGAAGCAGAAGCCACATATTACTTAGACACCTCCCCGAAAACGATGCCAAAAAGTGATGAGCACTAGTTTTGTAGCAGGAATGTTGCAACTTCTGGGGCTACCAACTTTACTTTATCAACCCGGAGTTCATACAAAGTTGGAGGTGACAATGCTGTATACACAAGAAGATGCAATGGGTCCACTCTTTTTCTCTACTAAGCTAGCGATATACCACTATGGTTTCTCAAACTAGCCTTCTATTGATACAGAAGAAGCTTGATTACCAATGATAAAAAGGGAATTTTTCACTAACTGAAATATTGTCTACTGTAGTAATGAAAGTCTGAAATCAAATGCTTAAACACACCATTCATCTAACTAACTGCTAAGAGGTTTTACTTCAAAAGAATGCTAAGTTAACACGTGTCTAATCCTACTGTCCTAGGCATGAAATCTGAAATAACCAAACATTCTACTGGTGTGCATGTAAATGAACACAATAACTCTTTTTCCTTTTTGTCTTTTTTGTGTGAAAATGTGAATGTTAAATACTTTTGGTGATGTGGCAGGTGGGTTAGAGGTGGTGGTGGAAGGTCATATGGCTTAGGAGGCAAGTAGGGGTCTTCTCCTATCTTCCTAGATGCCTTTTCCACAATTCGGCCTCAAAACAAGCCACTACAGGTCATCCTACAGGATGTCCTAATTCTCCTACAGGATCCCCAGTATTCTTACAAGATCCAGCCAAGAGCAATAGGAGTGATTTGGAAGGTGGTGTAGGGCTTAGGGAAGGTGAATGGTGGGAGAAACAATGCAATTTTGTGACTAGGACTTCTTCAGAGCTCAAAACAGAGTTTGTAAGATGGTTGGATTTGCTCAACAACCTTGGAAAGTTGTTCTTATGGAATGATGGATTGGGTGAGGGACTTAGTGGCTTTTGATGATCATGGATGGATGAATTTAGGTTGGGGCTGCTAGTCATGAGATATCCCCGCACTATTGAAACTCCTTCATTGCATCAATCACTAGCATTTATCCATTAATCAGGTCAAATGAGAAAGATTTTCAAGCAGCTAAGAACACATAATTTCATTATCTAGTTGCCTATTTCATGCATGGAAAAATTTGCAGAATAATGTGTGATCCAAAAATGGATCCTGGATAAACTTCTAAGTCTAAAATACTTCATATAAGAGGTAAAATGTGCCAAATGGCACAAATCCTTTGTAAATGAGAGGAAAATGAAAGTCGCAGGTTGCTCTCAGAAATAGTCTCATTGCAGAGATCTCTTCATTCTGAATCCAACGAAACTTGAATGGGCAAAAACAAACTTCATATGGAGAAGTTATCACAAAAGGAAGTTTCCCTTTGTTCCTTAGAAAAAGAGGCAAAATCCTTTAAAAATGGCCTAAAAGGCTTTATGAAGAAAATCACATCGGAGGAGGTCAAAGGCGGATCTAAGTGAAAAGGGGAAGGCACCCCTGATTAGCGACCTCCGATGATTGGATCAGTGGGTTGGATTGGAGGCAGGTGGTGTATACCCATGGCAAAGGTACTGGGCCAATGCGATATCGCGATTGCTGAAATCGACGGATCGCAATCTGCGATACCACAAGGCAAAGGCGGGACCCCGAGCCGATGCGATATCACGATCGCCGATATCGGTGGATCGCAATTAGGGCTACACAGAGGTGAGGTGCTATATATATATATATATATGTGTGTGTGTGTGTGTGTGTGTGTGATGCGATGGCCGGAGCCGACAGGACTACAGGCAATAGTTGATATATTTTAAAATCCTCCCAATGACATTTTGCTATGTATTTCGCATATTTCGTTTAATAAACGAAAAGCGAAGGGATGCGCCGTTGCAATGAATCTAGACTCAAAGGGGGTTCTAAAATGCAAATGCATATTATTTCAAATCTGTCTAAATCCAATTATGAGATTTTTTCATGTTTTAATGTATTTTTAAAATACAAAGGAAATCACGAAACAGGCAGGATTTTGGGCGGATTGAAGGCCGTAAGAGGTTTTGGCCGGGCTCTGCCTAAGCCCATACATTGGCTGCCACGTGTCTAGGCTAAGGAGAGAGAAAACCACCCTTATCGGGTGGTTAACCCTTATACGAAAGGGCCGCCCGAAATGAACCTTAGCTGTTGGATCCAGATCTCCCAGATCAACAGTGGGGATGTGATAGTGATTTAAAAGGCAGACTCGATGAAATATAAGGCATGATTCTATAATTTTTGAAGTCCGGGAATTTGATTTTTCAATGTATTTCCCATGTATTAGGAATTTAGCCCATATGTTTAAGCGATGCGATATTACACCTAATGGTGGACCCGAGAGGGTTATAGGGGAGATTTGATGGAATTTCAGGTCCCGAAATCACGCCCGATAATGCATTTTTCGGAAATTCTCTGTGTAGGTTTTTGCCAGAGAAATGGGCATGATCCCTTCGTAACAACTCCTGATCATTGATGCACGCTATAGGTGGGTGTTTTTGACAAATAATTATGTGTTTAAAGCCATAGAGCCACAAAGCCAGATGGCAGTCGAACAGATAATGCACAGGGAAGCCAAAGAGCCACAGAAGGATGATTGCACACAGAGAAATGGCTGGGGTAGCCAAAAAGCCAGAAGCTCACCTCAAAGGAGGCAGAGAACTCAATTGAGAGCAAGATGAATGCTAAAAGTAGTTGCAGAGCCGATAGAGTAGAGAGAGACGAAGAGCTATTATGCAGAGCAGCTGAGGGAGCCTTTGGGGTCACTTGAAGTTCAAGTGAAAAGCCAGAGAGCTGAAGGTTGTAGAGGGCCAAGAAGCCAGAGTCGAAGAGCCAGAGCCAAAGCCAGAGCCGAAGAGCCAGAGCCAAGAGCCAAAGTAAAGAGCCAGAGCCAAGAGCCAAAGTAAAGAGCCAGAGCCAGAGCCGAAGAGCCAGAGCTGAGAGCTTCAAGAGCGAGGGATAAAATGGTGTCTAAACCCATCGTTTCTATGTAAAATTGTGGAGTTGAGCCAAGAGCTTGTAAAAAGGACTTTGCCATAATCCCAGAGAACCTAGTCAAGTTGACTAGAGCTCAAGGAGACATAGCCCAAGAGTTTTGGGTGAAATCCAAGTTAAATTGCTGCCTTATGTGTTTGTTTTATTGTTGCATTATTCACTGTTATATTTATTTATATATCAGTTTCATCACATTAATTTACAACACCTGAACAATTTAAAACAAATACTAGCATACACCTTAATATCAAGCACTTATTAATTTCGCATTGGTTAATCAATAAGACTTGGGAATATTTAATCTTTGGGAGTGGGAGAGGTTCTTGTAAGTTGGACAAGAAGCCTAAGCGCCCCATTTTCATATCAAGTGGTATCAAAGCTTAAGTTTGATTAAACCCACTTTCAAAGGAGGTTATATCAGAATGCTTGATTGATAGAGCAAAGATTTCTTGTCTGAAAGGTGTTTGGGTAGTCAAGGATTGATTGTCTTATTGATGTATGCATGTTGCAGACTGACTATTTTCTGAGTTTGCATAGGTGAAGGGAAAGCTGTTGATAGTTCAGTCCAGGAAGGAAAAGAAGGAAGAAGGGATGAAGGCATTCTTCTATCCCGAGGACCTCAAGGAAGTCCTTAAAGCACAAGAGGTTTGTTGCAAAAGGTTGTTGAAACAAGCTCTTTATTAATCTTGTTGAAGTTCTTTTGTTCAATGGTATAATGACAACTTCTACAAGTGAGTCCTCGAATTCTTCTTTCTTCATCACAAGACTCTTTGATGAAGACATGAAGCAATAATTTTCCACCATGATGGATATGGTGAGAGAAATGTATGAGGATGGAAGGAAGAGCAACAGACTTAGAGAGCAGTTGAATTCCATGAAGGAAGAGGAGCAATTGCTTTCTGACTAATTGCAGGAAATGGAGAGGCAACTTCATATTGCAAATATGAACCTGAAAAGGATGCATGAGTTGGAGACACAACTCTTTGTTGCCCAAGAAGCCTTAGTCAAGTATCATCTTGAAGAAGAGGTAAACCATTCCAGTTTGTCTTAAAATTCCTCTGAGAATGCTTATATTGGTTCTTTTGAAAAGCATACTAGAGGCATAGGTTCCAAGCTAATGTCCAAGATGGTCTATGAAGGAAAGGGCTTGGGAAAGCATGCACAAGGTATTTTTGAACCAATAATGGTTGAGGAAAGGCCTAAGTAGTTGGGTCTTGGCTATGGACAAGCTTATGGAGAAAGTTCCAAGGTTGCCATGAAGGTCATTGAAACAACTCCAAGAAAGAGTTGCATTGCAGGTCTTCAAGAGTGTGAAGATTGTATTTAGGAGGAATGCAATATCTTGAAACATCAATTACGGGCAAAAAGCGACAGAAATGTTGCAAAAGACAAGTTGGGACCACTTACCCGTGAATAACTGAGCTGGATGTGTCGAAGAGTCTTAAATGTGTTGTGGGATTTCAGGCTCCAAGATCAATGTGAAGAAATGATATTTGAAAAATAGAATAAATAAGTTTGAAGCTCACGATGCACATGCCACAAATCTAGGAAAGAGTGACACTTGGAGGAAAGATTCTAAAATGGTCTTTGCATGTAACCTCCAACTGCTAAAGCTAGCTCCCTGAATCAAGGGATTCCTTTTGCATGTTGCCTTTTGTTATTCCAAGAAAAACAAGCTATGCATGAAAGTCAAGTTTCTTTGGTCCCGGGTGGAACTGGCCAACCCAACTGCTCATGCAAGAGCCTGCTCAACCACTGGGAAAAAATGTGCATTTCTGAAAGGGAGCTGGGATGGCTGCCCAGAAGATTTGCACAATTTATGGGCAGAGCAACTGACTGCTGCCTAGGATTGCACAATTCCTTGGCTGAGCATCCCTGCTGGGAGGAATTACACAACTTTTTGGATGAAGATTAGCTAGCAGAATTGCGCAATTCTGGAACCCAGCAGGCAGATAGATAGAATTGCACAATTTCTAGAGGGAAGGATAGTTACCCTCCAGAATTATGCAATTTCTTGATGGAGTTGTTGAGCCTGCAAATGGACCATGTCTAGAGAAACAGCTTGTGAGGGGATGCATCAAGCTTTGATAGACAGGCTGCCTTTCTGCAAGAAAATCATTGAAGCTTGTGTACTTGACGAAGCAAGACATGCTGCTATGAAAGGTTGGTAGGGAGGCTCCAAAACGAAGCTAAGGAAAAATTTTGGAGGGTGGTTGTAGCCGCTATAATAGCTACCTATTCCAACAAAATTGTATATCTACATTGTTTTGAACATATAAAGAAAAAACAATAGTGATCTCATTAAAATCAAAAAGTTATTTTCCAACTATCAAAGTGATCTTTTTAATTTGGATTCATGAGTAGCTCTAGTTTATGAGTACCATAGATTTGGTTTAGATATGCTTAAAGGTAGATTAATTTATTAGTGAAGTATTTGTACTCACAAATATGTTGGTGGCTAGAATTGCCCCACTTTTTGGTCTCTATCCTATCCCAAACATTCCACTTTAACCCTTGTTTTAACCCTAAAGGCCTATCTATTCCTGTACTTTCTCCCAATTGCACACGTTCCTGCACTCCTCTTATGTTTTACATATTCAAAGGTTATACATGTACTTTTTTGGCATTATGATACAAGTGTTGTCCTTGATGGCAACTCACAAATATGATACCCATAAAAGATTCAATGATGTATGATAGTGCAACAGGTCAATTCAATGGTAACAGTAAAGGATTATAGATCAGACTCCAGAGATTGAAGAAAGAGAATGTTTTAAGAAGTATATGGTGGTTAACCTTGTCTGAGTACCATATACACGTGGGTTCACAGAAAAAAGGAGCATATACGTATGCATGCACTTTCATTGAAGGAAAAGCGCTTATGGGATGGAAAATTAAGGATAATGAACACTAGGGGCTCCTACCATGGTATTGACCCATGGTAATGAGTGTGGCAAAGAATATTGATACCATCAAAGAATACCAGCAGCATAACTACGGTTTTGGTCTGAGGTATTGGAAAAGGATCTAATTATATAAGAAGGAGAAGATCAAAGGGTTAGGTGTGCAAGTAATGAATATCTTATGAAGAGTTAGATCAAAAGAAAATATGCATGTTATGGGTTTATGGTGCTTTGTTTGATCTGAATTAAGTATGAACTTAAGTGGTTGATGATGGATGAGATCTAATGATGGATCAAGATCATAAGACCTAAAATGAATTATCATTGTGTGGTATGATAATGGATAGTCTAGATCTGATTTCTAACACATGTTTTATCCTTTATACGTTATGATCTAAGTATATGTGAAGTCTGGAATAGATGTGAAGTTATACGTATTTATCTACAAATCTATACATTGGTTCACCTTGGTGAAGGCGCGTATACATGCTGGTTCAGCACTTCTAAGAAGCTTATACACTATGAAATATGATGTTTGAAGTTGCAGTTGGTTATGGTTGTTGATGCAGATTTTTGGGTTCAACTCTGTGTTCCGGTGACAATGATCTAATTGTTCATATTGATTAATTGTGATTTGCTTCAGTTTTGATGGGTTTCAGTGATTGGTTGTATTGAAGTGGTGATTTATTTTTAGCTTCAATGTTACTGATGGGTCCAGTGTGAAAATTTGATGAAATGTGGCCTTCATATTGTGTTGTTATGTACCAGGAGTATCGAGTCTGAAAATTTATGCAACGTGGTCCCTGGAGGAAGAGAGAAGGTTGTATCTTTTGGTAGGCTGGCGCCTACGTATTGGTAAACATATCAGCCAGTACAAGAGCCAGGGAGTTGGAGCTCCCTTCTAATAGTAGCTAGAGAATGAGTGAAGGTTGGAGCCTTCTGTAGTCTGGCACCTTCTGTAGGTCGGTGCCTACGTACTAGTAAACATACCAGCCAGTACAAGAGCCTGGGGATTGGAGCTCCCTTCTAGTAGCAGCTGGAGAATGAGTGAAGGTTGTAGCCTTTTGTAGGTTGGCGCCTACATACTGGTAAACATATAGGCCAGTACAAGAGCTAGGGGGTTGGATCTCCCTTCCAATAGCAGCTGGAGAACGAGTGAAGGTTGGAGCCTTCTGTAGGCCAGTGCCTATGTACTGGTAAACATATCATCTAGTATAAGAGCTAGGGAGTTGTAGCTCCCTTCTAGTAGAAGTTGGAGAATGAGAGAAGGTTGTAGCCTTCTGCAGGTGGGTGCCTACGTACTGGTATGAGTCTGTGCTAGTACAAGATTGTAAACAGGTTTTTCTTATATTAAAAGAAGATAGAGATGACAACAGCAGGTGGTTTTTCTCTCGCATTGGGTTTCCACCTTAAATCTTGGTGTTCACGTGTGTTTTTTTATGTGTGATGGTTTATTCTGTTATTACTACACATTGTTAATGTTTAATGGTTAATAAAGTACTGATGCACTGATTAAAGATCAACATATGATGAATTAACTTAATCATAAGTTCACTAGATATACATTGGTTGCCTTAAGAATAGTGGCATGCACACGCAAGTTCCCTTCACTAAAGTAGCGTATATAAATTTGATTATGAAATGAAAAAGTTATTGATTTGATAATACTGATTCACCCCTCCCCCCTCTCAGTATTATTTCCAAAAATTGGTATCAGAGTAGGTCCTTTGGCAGAAGCTTGATCGCTTGAAGTAGATCCATGGAGAGAATGGGAAAGAAGTAAAAGAAGAAAGCAACTCAAAATAATAAGACGACTCAAAGCAATAGTGACGGTGTTAGAGATGATTTGCTATTAGGTGGAGGCAAATATTCAAATTTAGGATCACCTCAGAATGAAGATGAACAAGCAAAAGAATTATCAGGTACTGGTTTTTGGTATTCTGGTGATACTTTTCTCTGTTCATGCAATGTTGAAGATATTGAAAGTGATCGTGAAAGAAACATAGAGGCATAAGTTAAAAGACTCACAAATAAAATTAGAGATCAACAAGATCTATTTAGAAAAAGGGAGTGTGCCTTCAAAGAATAAGTTACTATATTAAAATCTTAGTTGGAGGAAGGAAACAAAGTAAGGAAGTAGTACAAGGAAAAGGAAGATCAATGTCAAAATTTGCAGGATGAAGTGACATCATTAAGAAATGAAGTAAATGAAAAGAGTACAACAATCAAAATACTTAAAGATACATCCATTTACTATGAAATTCTTGAAGCTGAGATCATCTCTCTAAAAGAAGATCTTGAAAATTAAAATAAGCAGAATGAAGAACTACCTCAAGCATATGAAGAACAAGAAAATGAGATTCTCAAATTAAGGCAACAAGTAGAAGAAGGAATAAAGGTTGAAGAAATCATGAAGAAGCAATATCTGGAAAAGGAAAAGCAATATCAGGTTGAAGTAAATATCTTAAAAGGTAAATTAGAAGAAAAGGATAAACTATTATGATTTCAAAATAGTACTAATATTTTGGATAATATTCTTAGTATTCAAAGGTCTCCTACCATCATAACTCGTCATAGTTTTCATGAAACTTTTGAAGGTGAATCTAGCTCAAAAGATGAGGCAAGGAACTCTAATACAAATTCTAAAATGATCAACCATGAGATAAGAGGTCAACCCCATCAACAACCAAGGAAAGAAAATTCAAAGAAAATCATTTACTCCTAACTATAGAAGTGATTATTGGTTCTTTCCTCTAATGAATCATTTTGAATGTTTTATATGTCATAATTTTGGACATGTTGCAGCCAGATGCAGAAGTAGAATGGTTCAAGCTAATAACTGTCACATAGAAAGATCTTCAGCTTCTAGGTACTTTAAGGGATATTGTTTTTCTTGCAATATGTTTGGTCACAAATCCATTGACTGCTATAGAGGAAATATGAAACATATAAGATTTTATGCTTGTAACAAGTTTGGGCATCTAGCAAAATAATGCAAGAGCAAACTTCGACTAACATACCAAAAGGAGAAAACATGATCACACTCCAAGGTATGGAAGAAGAAGGAAGTATAGTCAGAAAGATGTGGCATAGCTTAGTATACAGACATAACAAACTCAGGGGGATCTGAAAGTGTGAAACTTCAGTATTCCAATTCTCACACGCAATTATCATGAAGGAAAGTCACATATATACGCGATTAGAAGCTGCACAATCGTGTATATGTTGGTTTGATGAAGAAGCAGTGGGATAGACTCAGGAAAAGGGGTATGATATGGTTCAGTCAATTATCAATTATCTTTTTTGTTATGATTGATGATGGTTACAGTCTGTTGATAATATGTAGAAGTGCTTTTGGCCCTCATAAGTTGTTAATAACTTGATGAATAATTGGTTGATGATATTTCCTTGATGATTCTCATTAACAAATGCAATGATCAGATTTGACAGTGAACAGTTGGCACAGGTTCAGGGGAGCATATGTTTCTTATAATTCATTGTTAGCATTATATTAAAAGACCTTGGTACATGATGATACTTATTGATCCAAATAGTTGTTTTGACAACAATATAATAAGGGGGTTGTACTAATAACAATAAGGGGTTACACTAGTAGTATAGGGGCCTAACATGCCCCTCTCCTTCAAAAATTGTTGTCCTCAACGCTTGAGTAGTTCTTGATGCTTCTATATAAAATTCTTATCCTCCCATGTGGAATCTTCAATAGGTAAGTTCTTCCACTTGATGAGATACTCTGAAATTGATCGATTTCGTAGCTGTCAGGTTCTTGTTTCTGTGACTGCTCCAAGTTCCAATATGATTTTTCCTTCCTCTTCAAGTTCTGGAAATATTGTTTGAATTGGGATCTTCTGCAACTTTTGAATGAGTGGCCACACTTCTTCATCCTTCTTCCATTCATCCCTTGCTTCATTTATCCAATATGGTTGGATAATAGAAATAGCATAAAACAATGCTTCCACATCCTCATCCTTTCTTGAGAGTGCATCTGCAACAAAATTTTGCTCCCTTTTCTATAGATGATGTCAAAGTCATACCCAACATATTTGTGACCCATTTTTTATGTTCTTCTAAAGATGATATTTGTTCTAAAAAGTATTTAAGACTATCATGATCCATTTTTACCTTGAAGTGTCTTCCCATTGGGTAAGGTCGCCATTTATTAAGTGCATGTAGTATTGGGTAACCCCTTATTGTTATTAGTACAACCCCCTTATGATATTGTTACTATTGTGCCCCATAGAAGCCCACTATTGTTATTATTGTGCCCTCACATTATTATTGTTATGTCGGCTCTGATTATATTATGACCCCTTAGACTCCTATATATAGAAAGGAGGTCTTATCATTTGTATCATCCAAGAATTGTCCATTTGTGTAATGTAAAGGAGGTTGCCCCCTCGAAGAGGCTTATTTCTAAGGCGTTTATCTATCTTTTCTATCTTTTTGTGAGCTGGTTTCATAATAGAAAATTAAGGATAATGGATACCAGGGGTTCCTACCATGGTATTGACCCATGGTAATGAGCGCGGAAAAGAATATTGATACCATCAAAGAATACCAACAGCATAAATATGGTTTTGGTCTGAGGTATTGGAAAAGGATCTAAGTATATAATAAGGAGAAGATCAAAGGGCTAGGTGTGCAAGTAATGAATATATTATGAAGAGTTAGATCAAAAGAAAATATGCATGTTATGGGTTTCTGGCACTTTGTTTGATCTGAACTAAGTATGCACCTAAGTGGTCGATGATGGATGAGATCTAATGATGGATCAGGATCATAAGATCTGAAATGAATTATCATTATGTGGTCTGATAATGGATAGTCTAGATCTGATTACTAACACATGTTTTATCCTTTATATGTTATGATATGAGTATATATGAAGTCTGGAATAGCTATGAAGTTATAAGTATTAATCTTAGATCTATACGTTGGTTCACCTTTGTGAAGGCATGTATACACGTTGGTTTAACACTTCTAGGTAGCGTATACACTGTGAAATATGATGTTTGAAGTTGTAGTTGGTTATGGTTTTTGATGCAGAGTTCTGGGTTCAACTCTGCGTTATGGTGACAGTGATTTGATTGTTCAGATTGATTGATTGTGATTTGCTTCAGTGTTGATGGGTTTCAATGATTGGTTGTATTGTAGTGGTGATTGATTTTGAGCTTCAATGTTACCGATGGGTCCAGTGTGAAAATTTGATGAAACGTGGCCTTCATAATGTGTTGTTGTGTACCAGGGGTATCGAGTCTAAAAAATTATGAAATGTGGTCCTTGGTGGAAGAGAGAAGATCGTAGCCTTCTGTAGGTTAGCGCCTACATACTGGTAAACATATCAGCCAGTACAAGAGCCAAGGGGTTAGAGCTCCCTTCTAGTAGTAGCTAGAGAGCAAGTGAAGGTTGGAACCTTCTATAGGCCAGCGCCTACGTATTGGTAAACATATCGACCGGTACAAGAGCTAGGGAGTTGGTGCTCCCTTCCAGTAGTAGCTAGAGAGCAAGTGAAGGTTGGATCCTTCTGTAGGCCGGCACATACGTACTAGTAAACATATCATCTAGTACAAGAGCTAGGGGGTTGGATCTCCCTTCCAGTAGAAGCTAGAGAATGAGTGATGGGTGGAGCCTTTTGTAGGTTGGCGCCTATGTACTAGTAAACATATAGGCTAATACAAGAGCTAGGGGGTTGTAGCTCCCTTCCAGTAGAAGATGGAGAACGAGAGAAGGTTGTAGCCTTCTGCAAGTGTGTGCTTGTGTACTGGTATGAGTCTGCACCACTACAAGATTGTAGATAGGTTTTTCTTATGTTAGATCTCAGACTAAAAGAAGACAGACACGAAAACAACAAGTGGTTTTTCCCCCGCATTTAGTTTCCACCTTAAATATTGGTGTTCATGTGTGTTGCTTATGTGTGATGGTTTATTTTGTTATTACTACACATGGTTACTGTTTAATGGTTAATAAAGTACTGATTCACTAATTAAAGATCAAAATATGATGAATTAACTGTATCATAAGTTCAATGGATATATGTTGGTTGCCTTAAGAACAATTTCGTGCACACATGAGTTCCCTCACTGAAGTAGCGTATATAAATCTGATTTTGAAATGAAAAAATTATTGATTTGATAATACTGATTCACCCCCCCCCCCATCTTAGTATTATTTCCAACATACTTAATCATTCATTTATAGGTTTCATATCTTAAAATGTCTTTGCAACTAATATATATTCCTTTCCTAAGTAATTCGATGAAAGCAAAGTGTTAATCTATGTGAAAGATTGGATTGGTGTAGGAATCATACTTGTATCGATTAGCGTTCATGCACTTTCGAGGTAGCTTTCGATTCATAGTTTGACTCACCGCTTATGGATGAGACATCTTAGTTGACCACGCGGATTTCTTGCTAAGAGATCAGTTTCCTCGTTGGGCTCAGAGTTTAGAGAATAAAGCGGGATATGAAGGCAGGACGTCAGTTGCAAAACCCCTGTTTAAACTTTTTGCGAACATTTGAAAAGCTTAATATGTCATATTGTTCTATTTTTTTACGGCCAGGAGTCAAAGTATTTATTTAATAGGGTTTATCTGTAGATTTTAGGGAGCGATGTTGTATTAAAATTTTGCTACTATTTATAATATCTGAGTATCTCCATTTCTAGGCTGGATCGGGGATCCACGATGTGTATTTTCTCTTTTTAAAACTTAATACAAAGGAACATGCCAGTTGTGAATTTCTCTATTTCGATATCATTGTGATGCTCCATTTGAGCACTTGAAGTTTCCATTTCGTTACAGGGAAACGAGCTGGTTAGCTAGGACCCATCCAACCTAGCTCGTTCTCCCTTTGTTAAAGGTGTGTTAGATTTATTTTTATGCAAGGTTAGTGAAACAGATCATGTTTGGATTCTTTCTATAACTGATGAACTTTAATTTCTTGCAAGCTGTGTGATCTGGATCCAGGTGTGTGCATGGTTCATTTGCATTCACATTTATTTCGTTACATTCTTTCTTGCAAATGTGTGTTGCCTTTTTCTTTACAAAGAAAATGTACATCTAGCTTCCTGCACTAGTGTGTTTTCCTTTCAGCAAGATTGAAAGTTTCCTTTATTCATTGCAAACAGTCATTCTTATTTTTGCAGGTCTATCATTCTTTTGTAAATAGTGTTTGGCTTTTTAGTGAAGCATATTCCAATATTCAAGTTCAGATTTAGATTTGATTAATGTCCATAAGCTTTCACTAAAACATTGTTATGTTATTTGGGTTTGCACCTGCACTCATTGCTGGACTTAATATTGAATTTATTAGAAGGATTCCCTGAGTGAAAATGACTATTTGTATAAGGTTGCAGATCTAATTTATTCAGTGAACAGACATCTCAGGGAAAAGCTTGTTGATGTTTGAGTCAAAGTAGTTTCCAAGTAAAATTGTTTCTTATGTCAATAGAAATTTCCTTTGCCTGTGAAAGCACTTTTCATTTCTAAGCATGAGATTAGTTAATGATTATCTTGATTATAGAAGTTCACTTTACATTTCTGTTTTCACCTTGCATTTATTTTCCTTAGTTAACACACTTTTATTTCTTGCAATAGATTTTGGAACCAAGTACAAGAACTCTGGTTTCCTAGTACAGGAACCTTTGTTCTAGTACAGGAATTGACATTCTGAGTACATGAACAAAGTGCTCTAGTACAAAGGCTCAGAGCTCTTGTATGCAGGTCAAGGTCTTCAGTAAGGGCCTAATATACATACTTCCAGTATAGAAGCTTTTCTCCAGTACAGGAACCTTATTGCAGTACAGGAACGACAGCTTGGTACAGGAAGGAAGGTCTTAAGGAAGGCAAGCATCCTAATTAGCTGGATCGTTCTCCTATCTTACAACCATACTGAAGGGAATCTCAAATAGTTATTTTACTGATTCAGATTGTTCATGATGAATTGGTAGTTTCCTTTATTTGAATTTTTGCAAAGCACATTCTTTTAATTCACCACCAGAGTTTTCTTGGTATTCATTTCCGTGTGATCTATCCTTTCGATTCTGCAATTTGTAATCAAAGAAGTAGGATTACAATTAGAGAAGGTTCATATCATTTCTTGGCATTTCCTGTGTTATGCCTCAAAGTGTACAAAAGCATGGGTTGACAAATTAAGTGCTAAAAAGAATTTGCTTAATTTCCATTCCTGCACCCAACAAAATACATTATTTCAAAAGATTTGATTACTTCTTATGGTATCAACATATGTACATAATCCATGGTTATTTTAGTTTATCAAAGATTTTTTTGTATTTTTTATATTTGGAGCTACGACCAACTCCTAGTGCTCCATATTTATGTAGAAGACATCATATAGTTTTAAAACTCAATTGCTTATAAGGGAATATTAAGATTTTGGAGGAATAATTCAAGAACCTAGATAACACAAGAAAACCCCCAACAATTTGTAGAGAGACACTACTAACCAATAATAGGAAAAGAGATACATTTCTATATTCAGTTAAAGTGAATGACTACATTTATCAATAGGCTCCAAGCATTAGACTCCAAAACAGAAAGGACCTAGATGAGTTATAGGATAGTTATTGAGTGCATGGGATGAAATGGGATTTAGTTGTGCATATTAATTGTGTACAAGGTATGTGATGTTACACATCATGCCGATTTAAAACATTCATTCCTCTCTTTAGATGTGTACACTCCACATGGATGGAGAAAAACCATGAAACCTCCAAAGTTTTATTTTTAGTTTTCCATGTAACTTATGCACATCAATGCTCTCACTCTCTAAATTTTTGAATGCAATATGTTAGTTTCTAGACGCAATTTATTTTATGTCACTTAATTTTTTCTCTAGTAAAAGCATCCAAGATATATTTGATGTATATCTGTATTTTAAGGGAAATTTGCATCATAATGGGAATGGATATGTTGAGCAATCAACTCAAGGGAGTGATTCTAAAGGAAATGACCCATTAAAATAATTTGGGACTATTAAATTTGATATACTTTCAGGGAAAAAACCATTCAATTCACACCTTGCCTTGAGATTCATGTGTGATAGTATTTTCAAACTTACCATATTTGTAAATTGGCAAAACATTATGTGTCATTTCAAATATTTGACACTAAACAGAAATACTAAATGCATCAAGAGTAATATTTATTTGATTTATGCATGAAAGATAAACCATTTATTTTGAGCATTCAATTGTACAAAGGATAAAGTTTCAAAACTCTTTCAAAGTCAACTGTGAAAATTGTTAAAAAAAATTGACTTACCTGAAATATGAATAAGGAGGTTAAATGAGTCAAGTCATTGTCATCACAACTTGGAGTGCTTTCTTAGTAGTACCTTTCACCCTATTGAGACATAAAATTAGGAAAACATGATATAAAAGAAACAAGTATAAGTAAGTGTGACAAGTGAAAAATAAAAAATGGGTAAACCAGGGTAGCATTTATAACATATCTCGTAGGAAATCAAGGAATTGCAAGAGTACAACCATGAAGTGCATGGTAAAACTATTATGGAAGATAAATTGATGGATGAACTGGAGTGGAAATTAATTCAAAGTTATTTAAAAAATGATATATATATATATATATATATATATATATATAGATATATATATATATATATATATATATATATAGATAGATAGATATATATAGATATATATGATAGCATGGTTGATGAAAGACATTCAAAAAATGATCTAATTCAAATGGTTGATGGAAGTTGTGACACAGAAGCTCTAATGAAAAAGATTGGTGTAATATGCAATACAAATGAGCTCATACAAATGGTGGATGTGACTTGTGACACACAAGGTATAATTAAGATGGTTGATGTTAAGACTTACAAAATTACATTTACAAGATGATTGCCACACCTTAGGAAGAATTATCATTCAATAAATAATGATATGGATTTAGATATGGAAAATGAAATAGCTTTCATGTCCCTAATACTCCATTCTGTTTCAATTTGTGAGGGTAGGATTCCTTGAAAAAGTTAAGAATCTTGGTACTAAGTGCCAACATTATCAAAAAACTGGACATATGAAGACATAATGTTTTGATCTCCGTCCTTGTCTTCATAGTGGGAAGACAAATCACCTCTTTGAAAAGTTTTGAAAGAATAAGAAAAATAAGTAAAAAGAACATTTAGATGGATCAATTCTTAGAGGTGGAATCAACATGAAAAGAAGTTGCATAATTCTTACATTCTAGTCAAAATAAAGGTAAAGACACAAAAAAAGGGAGAAATGACCAAAGTAATAAACTTTCAAAGAATTATTATACATGATTTTGGGCGTGAATTGGCTCCAATTTTACATGCTCTATGAAATTAAAACATGACTAAAACAAAATACTCTTCACACTCCAAGGTGGGGAGAAAATTGATGAAAACATACTATTTTATACCTTCAAGGAGGGGAGTACAATGACGAAACTCTCACACAACTTAAGAGAAGGAGTGGAGGTAATTATTGGTAAACCAAAATCACCACATTGTTCAAGTGAAAATGGCTAGTGGTAAACCAAAAACCACCAGTATCAATGGAAGATAGTTAGTATTCAACCAACAACCACCAAATCAAGTGAATATCATTAGTGGTCAACCAACAAAACCACCACTTAAAGAATCCAAAGCTCAAGCTTGGATCCCTTCAACTATGAACTATTGAATAATAGAAAAATTCAAAGTTAAGTTTGGATCCCTTCAATTTGGATCCCTTCAACAAACTTCTCACCTTGCACTTGATAGGGGAAAATATTGGATATCAATTATGATAGCTAGGATTTAGGATTCAAAGTATTATGGGTTAGAAAAAACAATTATATTTTAGGAACACGAACATAACAAATGGTCTCCTCAAATCAATCAAATCAATTATTAGTATGCTAATTAGAAGAATAGGAGTGTTCAAACATGGAAACTATTCACTTCCAAATGAATTATTCAACTTCCATATATTGGCATTTTTTCAAACGTATCTTCGTTGAAACTCAACTCAAAAGTTTCAGATTGAAGATGATACTAGTTCATGTTGTCTTAGTAGTATAATTATTTAGACTTGTGATTGAAGGGAGTGAATTTTAGAATGTGAGTCCCTAGGCAATCACAAAGTTCGATACCACCTACTTATGAGTTTTTATCCTTATCTATTAATGAGGTGTTGTCATGATCCACCAATGACTTTTTTACCCCTGGGAAAAATCGTAATTTTATTAATAATAACAAAATTACATTTTGTAGATGCAAAAGTGCATATGTGATAAGCAGCACAAAACAGAAAAAACTAGAAAATATAGTACAGATGGGGAGGAAATTATGTTTTCCTCCCCTTTTTCTTCTCAACCTTTCACCACACCCCAGAGGCTGTGAGGGTGAAAAAAGTACGAGAGAAGAGTCTTCCATAATGCAAGGATTATCCTTGTTTGTGTCGGAATGATCAGGAGAATGTTGTCTTTTAGCTCCGCTAGTGTCCACAAAGTCTGGTATCTTTTCCGGCAGAGAGTCCATCAAATCCCGATCTGCAATTTTTCTGGATTCTGGGGACTTGTGAAACTGATTGTTATTTGTGGGGGTGGATGCCGTGGCATTGTCCCCAATAGGCTCATCATCCTATTCTGGTGGGGAGGGGGGGGGGGTTAACAGCCTCCTCGTCCTCTGTTTCTTCTTCTAGATTCACTATGCATTGCCAGCCTCTTGGTTTGTGATCTTGTTTCTTGTTCCTTCTGTTTTCTTTTTTGACTTGTGGATAGTTATTATGGAGGTGTCTTGTTTGCTGGCAGCCACAACACCTGTAGGTTGTGTTTTCATATTCTAGTGGTTGTTTCCACTGAGTGTTGTTATGGTTTAGAATTATGCTGTCAAGTAGCGCTTGACTAAGATCGACCTCCACACAGATTCTGGCAAATGTATGTATGCACCTTGCAATTCTTTCCACGTCTTGCTTGATGTATTTACCTATAGCATTCCCCATTGCTTCACAAACTTTGGGGAACCAGAAGTGTAATGGGAGGTTGTGAAGCCTGACCCATACCGGCATTTTGGAAATCACCATAGAGGAGGGGTCAAAACCAAGGAACCAGGGGGTCATGAAGAGTCCAGCATTGCCCCAGAACCATGGCCCCTCATTGAGGACGAATTCTTTTTCCTTGACCGTGTCAAATTTAACAATAAAGAAACCCTTGGAGCACAATAGGATGTCACAGTTTGTTGTCCATGTGGAGAAAATCCATTGTCTTAATGCATCTATTTTAGGCCAAAAGCCATGGAATTTGCATATGAGAGCCAAGGAAGAGAAATCAGTATGAAAATTGTTTACCTCAGGCAAATCGAAATCCACCAATGACTTGTCAGTGAGAAGTAGAAATTTATAAGTGATCAAGTTCATGTATTATAAATTCATATCAAAATATCAATACAATATATTAAATATGGCTTAAATCATTTTCCACCAAAGTCTTTTATTGTGTTTTTCTTGTGCTTTAATTATTAACATATAACTCATTAATGGACTTAATTATGCATTCATTGATGTGATTAGGATGTTGTGCAAGATCTCATACACTTCATTTTCATTAAGCAAAGTGTATACTCAATTTTTTAGTGCCAAATGATGACAAGGTCCACTTTGACCTACTAGTCATTTAATTTAGATCATAAAATATTAACATTAACTATGGGAAGGATGATAAAGTTGATTTTAACCAGACTTCTCTTGCTACAATAAAACATTTAGCACAAAAGAAGTTTTTACCAAAAATATATTGAGTGTATCTTGTTAAATATATATCAAACACATCTTGATGTTGATCCACATAAAAACATTGTTATTAGTTTAATGTATGACAATAAAGATATATCAAAAACACCTATATGTAATACCCCAAAGGAACAAAACACAAATCTTGCAATTAAAAATGAAATGATAATTCCTTAAAAACCTTGAAGCTTCAAAACAATATTTTCAACATGATGGTTTTTAACTTTTCATATCCAACATCATAAAATAAAGAAAAAAGAAAAAAATATAATTGACTAGTCATAGATAACCATAATAAAATGACAAAATGTGTACCAATCAATATATAGAAGCTTGAAAAGCTAAGAAGGAACTCTAAGTGAGAGGGTCAAGGTCAAACTTTAAGTTGATAAAAATGGACCATTGTATCTCTTAGATCATGGTGTTCACAACTATGTGGAAAATTGTATAATATGCACACTTTTTTGTTTCACTGAAACACAACAAATTATGTGGCCCATTGAATGTCATGGTCAAACATGGATCATACGAATCTACTTTCTTTACCCAATGGAGAGTGCATAACGATCCCTCGCCAAAATGCAAAGTCATAAGCTAAGATTTGACATAGAGCTTCATTTCTCTCTATTTCCTCCCTCAGAAAACTATATAAACTAGATCTTCCATGATTTTTCAAAAAACAATTTATGTAATGTTATTTCATTAGTTGTTACGAAGGTTTAAAATCCACTTCATGCAAGCGTATCCCAAATTTCCTCTCTATGTTGTTAGATAAAAAGTAATATTACTTAAGCCATTCTAAGTTTAAGAGAGTTTCAAAGAGAATATCATGATCCCAGAGAGCTTTGGAAAGCCATATCTATTACTATATCAATATAGTATGCCCATTTTATTGTTATTCTAAGTTTAAGACAGTTTCAAAAAAGATATCATGATCCCAAAAGAGCTTTGGAAGGCCATCTCTATTACTATGTCAATATGGTATCCCCATTTCTATGATTGTTCTTGAATTAATATAAAGAACATATTTTCTTTCCCTATCCAACTTGTGCTATTAACACATGTTTTTATAGATTTATTATAACATTTTTATTAATAATTTTATTAAAAATAATAATAAAATTGCATCGTTTGAGATCCGTTTCTTTCTCATAACACTAGGACAATCTTGTAAGGGATAATCTTAACAAAAAAATAATAAAATTATACTGTTGAACCTCCATTTCTTTCTCCAATACAATAACAATCATGCAAAGGGTTCTTTCGAATCTAATTTTTTCATTAGTCTTCATCGTTTTGTACATCTCCATGCTTGAGTTAAATTAGACTCTATTAGCTCATTTACAAGTTTGTCATTAACTCTTTAAGTGTATTTAATCACTTCACATATCATATTACACGTAATAAAATTTGGTTTATTTCTATAATTAAAATAAAATCAATTTCAATTTAAATATTATAAATTTAAATTGTTGGTAGAAAAATGGTTTGTAGAAATGACGTCACAAAAAGGAAGAACGGGCACCAGGATGTGACGTGGAAGAGGAGGTGGCACTATCCCATATGTGGGAAAATCTTTGGTAGGAAATGATGTAACCAAGAGGACGCGTTGACATATCCAAAATGTGTGGGAAGGGGAAGCAGCGGTGGCGCCTCCACACCATGAAGAAGATTCTAGAGTCCCTGTCATCTCGTGATCGGGAATCATTTTCAAGGTTAACGGGTTACAAGGCGAGTTCATGGGGGCGGGGGTGCAATTTTATAAATGACGTAGTCGGGTCCAGCTAATACACGCAATTGCCGGATCAGTCTTTGTTGGAAAAGTGTATTTGAGAATTTTTTTTAAGATTTATTTCTTTTCTTATTATTTTAAATCGATTAAAGTATTATTATTATTTTTAATTAGTTAAAGTATTGTTTTTTTTCAAGGTAGAAAACTTATCATAATTTAGTTGTGAAACCATTAGTGCGGATAGCCATCATTAGCTGTTATCAGCCAATGCAAGTTGACTCATCACCTTTATTCAAGGAAAATCACGCCACCTAGAATAACGGTTGGTGGTCTGTATGGGGTAGGTTTTCACCCTTGCCAGAGGCCTTTGGGTCTTGGGCGGTTACCATGTTTCCTTACCTTAAGTACCTGGTGGTGGTCTGTATGGGTAGGGTTTCACTTGTGCCAGATGCCTTTGGGTAAGGGGCAAGTTTTCACTCGTGCCAGATGCCTCTGGATATGGGGCAGGTGTTCACTCATGCCAGATGCTTCTGGGTCTTGGGCTGTTAGCCTATTTCCTTACCTTAAATCCAAGAAAAACAAGCTCTTAGCCAAATAAAAATAGTCTTAGAACATACTCCAAACTCAATCTATTAAAATATTATTGCAAAACATAATTTTAATTTTTGTTTTTTTCTTTAATATAATTTTTTAATATGTTATTTAAAAAATTAAAAAAATTAATTAAAAATATGGAAAATTTTAAAAATTGGTTTAAAAATATAAGAATGATAACTTTCCCTTATTAAACTTATATAAATGAAATGTTATTGGATTTGTTTTTAATTCATTGATATATTTAAAAAGGTTAAAGGAACAAAAATATTAAAAAAATATTATTAAATTTTAATTAGAAAAAACAAAAACATACCACTATTAAATTTAGCCTAAAGTAATAACCCAAAATCAACAAAGTTGATTTGCCACCATCTTTCCTCGTAATAATGGTTCCCCTAAATATTTCACAATAATTCAGCGTTCTCTACAAAGCATATTTTGAGGGTCCTCTATACAGCTCGGGCATGATCCCAATCTCTTGATTTACAAGTAAATGATTGATGGACATAACTATTGAACATAACTATTGATAATGCTGTAGGTTGAGACATAATTGTGTTTTGTTAAAATGATGTGCTAAATTTTTTAAATGGCCAATTTTTGTGTTGTCTATCAATTAGTTTGAAATACTTCCACAATTTGGATGATCATTGTACAGGGGAACTTTTATGGTTATAATTTATATTTATTTAAACTTTTAATAATATGATGTAAACAATTTTTTATTCAATAAAAAAATTGTTTGTTTTTTCTTTCTTGAAAAGGGAAAAAATAAATCAAAATAAACAACATTAATAGTTAATGTTATTTATATTATATTTGGAAAAAAATTAGCAATGTGTATTTCTTCATAAACTTCTTTGTATACATCTTGCAAATTAAATATTAAAAACTTGAAAAATACAACCTTAAAATATGGTACATATGCTTTTTGCTGTTAAAATTTTAAATATGGTTCTTCATCTTTAAACTTCCCAGAACCAATTCTTTATTGCTGCTTAGATACCTTTCAAAATAAGGTTCATCTGTTATCCATTTTGTCTGAATGTAAATTCTCTCAAAAAGTGAAGGTTCCTCTATTATCCATTTTGTAGCAATGTTAAACCTTAAATTTATTTTGTTTTAATTTAGAAATTTAAGTTTTTTTTTTTGTAAATATGTTTGAATATTTTTATTGATATCTGAAAGTACTACATAAGATAATACAGTGGAGGTTTTTTAAAACTTCAACAAACTTGAAATGAAGTGATTTCTTCATACTAAGTCCATAGCATAGAAAGTAGTGGATAAAATTTTTAACTAAAAAGACCAAAAATGACTCAACCATGTCAGTTGCTTGAGATAGGACACTTGACTAACTTATACAAAATTGACCGTGAAGCCAGCACATGGAAAATACTACTTTTATAGAGAGAACAACTATAAACTAAACCAACTACTCGAGTACGAAATGAAATTGTGAACATGCAGAAGACTATATAATATAGTAAAACAAAGTAAAAATTGAAGCATGTAGTTGCCTTCCTCCTTGAGGATTGAGATGGATTTCTAAAGAGAACTAGTCAATGATAACAACTGGCGAGCACAATGAATCATTTGCTTCTGAATTGTTTAGAGGCATAGCAAGATTTGGATTAATAGTGTTAATAGCCATTGCATTGATGATTTTTGCTTCTTCTCGATTATCATCTGAATCAAACACTATGGAACATTCCACGCAACTCAACCTCACCACTATATCATCAAGATTATATCTAATATCCCATAGTATGTGTTTTATCTCCTCTTTTCCAACAAAGAGTTTGTAGTTTTTGACTTGCTTATCATGAATGACCATGTTAAGCAATGTCTCCATTTGGCGATGGTGAGTCATGGAATGAAGAAAATGGATTCTTTGTTTTTGAAACTTGCTTGGATGTGGTATCCATTTAACATTACTTCCACTTATCTCTGAATCGGAGAAATATTTACGATCTCCAAATTCCTTAGCTTCCAATGTTAGGATATCCTTTATGACCTCTAAAGAAGTAGCGTCAAAGAAATTCACAACTAACTGCCACTCAAAGCGATGCATGTGCCTTAAGGAAGATGCTCCCAAAGCACCACCTCGTCGGATAAGTAAGCATTGGCGAGAAGCCATGTAATGCTTGCAAACAAAACACTTTCCTACGAGCACCAACAAACAACCAACAACCCTAAGATTTATGACGACAAGAGCGTAGACTCTCCCGAACACAGAAAGGTATTGGAATTATAGTGATGCAGGAGCATCCAGCTCAACATTATCATTGTATTCTAGTAGAAATAGGGGTGTCTTGTGTTTTAAGGAAGTTGGTTTCCTAAAGCATTGAATTAATGTAATTATTAATGTTTTGAGTGATTTTAATGAGAATAGGAATTAATTGAATTTTGTGAGGTATAATTGTAAATGTTCTCGAATATAGGAGAACATGAGAGATTTAGGATAGTTGAGTGATGATAGGATTGAGAATTGATTGTAAATCCTGGATTAGAAGTCAGTTCATGATTTCGTGGATTTGAAAGAGATTTTAGGAATGTGGTCGAGTTTATGGATCTAAACCAAAAATTGGTTTTAGAATCCCTTTGTATAAATGTAATGTTAGGGTCCCCCCCTAACCCCCTTATTTATGTAATGGGATCACGTCATAGTCAAGAGTCAATAAAGCCCATATTAATAATTGTAAGTGGTTAATCCGCAATTAATGACGGAACCACAGTTAGTTGCAAATGGGCCGTAGTATTAGATAGATGGTATTAATAAAACCCACGGTATTGGCCTATGGTATTGCATGTATGAGTCATATATAAAGGATAGAGACTCCCTGCGAGGAGCATCGTGTCTTATTTTGTAGTCGAGCTCTGCTCTATTGGAGGTTGCCCCCTCGAAGAGGCAAGTGAACATTACTCTCTGAATAATAAAATCATTGCTATTCTGTGTTCTGGGTATCTTTTCTTCGCATATTCTGTATTTGGGTAACATTTTTGCAGGTTAAGAGCATAACAAGTGGTATCAGAGCACTTTCCAGGGCCGGTGGGATCTCCATTTCTTAGCAAAAAAAAAATTGTTGCTAGAGACGTGTTCCGGCGTCTTTAAACCACGGGATCTGTCGTTGAGCGCATAAACCTGCGGATTTGGGGAGGCATGCACGCAAGAAATACAAGAGGTGGTCACGTTTGTTGGACTCCCTTGTAACCCCTGTGGGTACCCCTTCGAGTAGTAGCGCATTAGACAGAACTGCGCACGGATTGTCTTCCACGTACCCTCTGGGTATATTGGAAGCCCCCTAGGCTCCCTTGAAACCTCGCCATAGATAAACCGTCGGTCGTCTTGCGGCTACAGTACACCGAGAACAACACTCGGGGAGATTACTCGCCCGTACGATAGGGTAGTCGGGTTGTACGGCTAAGGGTACAGTCGATCCTCCTTAGTTAGAGCCCTGAAACATTGGGCTGAGTACTACTGCCAGACCCTTATGTATATTGCGATCTGTAGCACCTGACACTCCTCAAGACCATAGTTCCCTTTTTCTATCAGGGGATCACACAGCATCTCTTCCAGACCCGCTTGTGCAAAGGGGTGCAGCAGCAGCAGACATCAGTCCCGCAGTCTCAAGTTCGCAGATCAGCCATTCCGATCTATTAGATCCATCAGATCCGCAGAAGCAGTCTGTTCCGCCATCAGATCCGCCATTCAGATCTCTCAGATCCACCAAATCGGAGTCGTTGTGAAGGTTTCCTGTGATCTAGCCCATCAGAATTAGGATGACGAGCTGAGCACGGTGGTACCATTCAATTATTAGTGAAAATTTTTAGGCGGTCCCAAATTTTCATCAGGTTGGTGTATGGTAGAAACTAGAGCTCAAGCGATGGCCAATGAAAGGATGGACAAACTTGAAGAATCCATGCACACCCTCAGCCTTAAGCTTAACGGACTAAGTAGCCAGGTCGCGCAACTCATCCCGAAGGACAAGGAGAAAGCCCACGAGGAGGCGTATAATGGCAATGGATACAATGAGGGTGAGTCTAGCCACTCTCCTCACGTCTGGCACACCCACCAACCACCCAGTCAGCGACCTCCCAAGTTGGATATGCATAAATTTGACGGTTCTCACCCGTCGACATGGATAGCACAAATGGACCAGTATTTCAAACTGAATCGTATCTTAGATGATGTGACTCAGCTTATGTTGGAGAGCATGTACTTGGACAATGAAAGGTGGCAATGGTGGGAATGGCATCAACGTTGCAGTGGACCTTTTAGGACTTGGACCCAATTTACAAAAGCTCTTCAAGGCCGCTTTGAACAGGAGGACTCTTTTTTGGGTCATCTTACTAAGCTCCGACAGACTGGTACAGTGGATGAATATATTACAGCTTTTGAAGCCTTAGCCTTCCGCACTTGGGGTCTCTCAGATGCGTTCTACACGGAATGTTTTATCAGCAGTCTTAAAGAAGCCATCAAAGCTCAAGTCCTACTGCACCACCCTCCCACATGGACGGAGGCTTGCAAGGTAGCTCGTAACGTGGAACGTGCATTAGCAGCCCAATACAGTCGCCCAAAATTCTCCACTAAAGGTCGCCCCCCACAGGCTCACAACACGACTCAAACACTTAAGGTCCAAAAGGTGTCACCTGCGGAAATGGCCGAAAGAAGAAAGCAAGGACTATGTTACTACTGTGATGAAAAATACTCCCCAGGTCATAAATGCAAGGAGCCCAAATTTTTTCAAATAGATGCCACTGACTACAGCTCAACAAAGGAAGATCCACCACTTGAGGACCATGAGGCGCTAGAAGAAGACAACCAACAGGACAATGTCCCTGACGAACCAGTTATTTCGCTGCATGCGTTGGCAGGGATTTCTTCCCCTCAAACTCTCAAAATCAGAGGTTTTATTAAACATCGCCCAGTAGTAGTTTTGATTGATAGTGGAAGTACACATAATTTTATCCATCAAAAATTCGCAGAAGCAGTGCATTGTTTTGTACGCGCAGTTTCTAACTTCCAAGTTCAAATTGCGGATGAAGGCACAATGAAATGTGAAGGCCGCTGTGAAAATGTCAAACTTCAAATGGGGGATTATTAGTTGAAAACCCACATGTTTGCCATACACATGGGGGGTTGCGACATTGTCCTCGGCGCTGAATGGCTCCGCACTCTTGGGCCAATCACAATGGATTTCCAGGAATTATATATGAGTTTTAAGCAGAACAACTACACACATACCCTCCGTGGACTCCAAACGGGAGCCCCCTCTATCATCAGCTCGCATAGGATGGAAAAATTGTTAAAAAAGGGTAATCATGGAGTTTTAGCTCAATTTAATGCCATCCAGGTAGTCGAAACAAAGCCTCTGCCAATTCATCCTGAGATGCAACAGATTTTAAATAACCATCTGCCGGTCTTTGACAAGCCTCATGAGCTTCCACCCTCGCGAGGGGAACATGATCATAGCATCACCTTGGTCCCAGGGGCCCAACCCCCAAATGTGCACCCATACAAATATCCGTTCACCCAAAAGAATGAAATAGAAAAAATCATCAAGGAACTTTTGGAAGCAGGTGTCATTCGTCCCAGCATTAGTCCTTATTCATCCCCAGTGGTCATGGTGCTCAAGAAAGATGGGGAGTGGCGGATGTGTCCCGACTTCAGGGCCCTCAATAAGTTGATAGTCAAAGATAAATTTCCCATCCCGGTGGTTGATGATTTGCTGGATGAACTCAACGGGGCTCAATTCTTCACTAAGCTGGATCTTCGCTTAGGCTACCACCAAATTCGCATGAAGGAAGTCGACATCCCCAAGACTGCTTTCAGAACTCATGAAGGCCATTATGAATTCCTGGTCATGCCATTTGGTCTTTGTAATGCCCCCTCTACTTTTCAGAGCCTTATGAACCACATTCTCAAACCATATCTCAGGAAATTTGTCCTTGTCTTCTTCGATGACATCCTCATCTATAGTTGCACTTGGGCCGCACATCTTCAACATGTAGATCTACTCTTGCAACTGCTCCGCAAGCATAAATTATTTGTCAAGATGTCCAAGTGTTCATTTAGCATGGCAGAAGTAGAGTATTTGGGCCACATTGTGGGGCGTGAAGGTGTCAAGGTGGACCCCAAAAAGATCTAGGCAATGCAGGAATGGCCTCAACCTAAGACCTTGAAGAGTTTGAGAGGATTTTTGGGTCTCACAGGCTATTATCATAAATTTGTCCGCAACTATGGTCGCATAGCAAAGCCCCTCACCCAACTCCTAAAGAAAAATTCATTCTTCTGGAATGAGGAAGCACAACAGGCCTTTACAACTCTAAAAAATGCCATGTGTTCCACTCCAGTCTTAGCACTCCCCGACTTCACCAAATCTTTTGTCATTGAATGTGATGCTTCGGGTACAGGTATTGGGGCGGTCTTAATGCAGCAAGGGCGACCATTGGCCTTCACAAGCCAACAACTCAATGGGAGGAATCTGGGCCAATCTACCTACGAGAAGGAAATGATGGCCATCTTACATGCAGTCGAGACCTGGTGACCTTACTTATTGGGGCGACGTTTCCAAATCCGCACAGATCATCACAGTCTTAAATATTTTTTGGAGCAACGCCTATCCTCCCCACAACAAAATAAATGGCTAGCCAAAATGCTGGGATATGATTATGAGATCATTTACAAGAAAGGGAAAGACAATAGTGTAGCAGATGCATTATCTCGCCAATTTGAGGAGGAAAGTACTCTGCTAGCAATTTCCCTCCCCATTCCAGAATGGATTGAAGAGGCTCGCAGGGAATGGTTTTCACACCCCGGGCTCTCCCAACTCATTTCTCAATTGCAGGTAGATCCAAATTCCACCAAGGGCTACTCATGGCAGGATGATATTCTTCGCTACAAGGACAGAGTCATAATATCACCAACATCCACCCTCAAAAGTCACATTTTGGCATAATTGCACTCATCTCCTATTGCAGGACATTCGGGCTTTCAGAAGACATATGCTCGCACCAGAAGATCATTTTTTTGGACAGGCATGAAAAAGGACATCCTTACTTTCGTAGCAGAATGTGATGTCTGTCAACGCCACAAAGGGGAAACCGTCAGCACACCAGGCACATTACAACCATTGCCCATTCCAGCATCAATTTGGACGGAGGTTTCTATGGATTTCATTACAAGTCTTCCAAAGTCAGGGAACAAGTCAGTCATCATGGTGGTTGTGGACCGACTGTCGAAGTATGCTCATTTCTGCGCCCTACCCCACCCATTTACACCAACTTTGGTTGCTCAGATCTTCAAATTGCATGGCATTCCCACTTCTATTTTGTCCGACCGCGACCCAATCTTACCCAGTAATTTTTGGCAAGAACTCTTCAGAATACAAGGCACTCAACTCAAACTCAGTACTTCCTATCATCCGCAAACAGATGGTCAAACCGAAGCCGTCAACAAATGTCTAGAAACCTACCTTAGGTGTTTCACTTCAGAAAAGCAACACCTTTGGGTACAGTGGTTACCTCTGGCTGAATGGTGGTATAACACCAACTATCATGCCACCACCAAAATGACTCCCTATGAAGCAGTATATGGTCAACTCCCACCTTCACCTACTTCGTATCTCAAGGGATGCTCAAAAGTACAAGTAGTGGATCAACTCCTACAACACCGCGCAACCATGCTCTCCCATCTTCGAGAGAATCTTCATCAAGCTCAGAACCGCATGAAGCAACAGGTAGACCAACATCGCTCAGAGCGCCAATTTCAAGAAGGGGATCAGGTCTTTTTACGGCTACAACCATATAAGCAAACATCACTCAAGGACAAGGGGTGTCAGAAACTCTCTCCCAAATTCTACGGACCATATCAAGTACTTCAGCGCATTGGAGAAGTGACCTACAAGTTGGCCTTGCCACCTTGTGCAAAAATCCATCCAGTTTTCCATGTCTCATGCCTCAAGAAAGTGATTGGGAACAATTGTAGAATTCAGACCAGTCTACCTGAATTGGACGAAGAAGGGTCCATATGGCTTCAACCCGAACAAGTCCTAGACACACGAGACAAGCAACTGCGCAGCCGCATGATTAAGGAAGTCCTCGTCAAATGGAAAGACACCTCTCCGGAAGATGCAACTTGGGAACCAGCCACTATTCTTCAGCAGTTTCTGCAGCTTCAGCCTTGAGGACAAGGCTCGTCTTAAGGGGGAGGGCATGTTAGGGTCCCACCCTAACCCCCTTATTTATGTAATGGGATCACGTCATAGTCAAGAGTCAATAAAGCCCATATTAATAATTGTAAGTGGTTAATCCGCAATTAATGACGGAACCACAGTTAGTTGCAAATGGGCCGTAGTATTAGATAGATGGTATTAATAAAACCCACGGTATTGGCCCATGGTATTGCATGTATGAGTCATATATAAAGGATAGAGACTCCCTGCGAGGAGCATCGTGTCTTATTTTGTAGTCGAGCTCTGCTCTATTGGAGGTTGCCCCCTCGAAGAGGCAAGTGAACATTACTCTCTGAATAATAAAATCATTGCTATTTTGTGTTCTAGGTATCTTTTCTTCGCATATTCTGTATTTGGGTATCATTTTTTCAAGTTAAGAGCATAACATGTAAGCCTGAAAGGCATGAACAGGGGTTAGAGAGGTTGAATAGGTAGATAGATAGTAGATTGGAGTGTTTATAAGCCTACGGGCAGATAATGGACAGAGGCCAGTAGATTAGAAGATCAGGCCGAGGAGAGACAGAGAGACTCATTTTGGAATTATGTATTGATTTATATATATATATATATATATATATATATATATATATATATATATATATATATATATATATATATATATATATATATATATATATATGTATAGAGATTTAATCCCAAATTGAATAAGTGTAAGCATCGAATGTGAAAGACGAGCGAACTATATTATTCTATATATATATATATGTGTGTGTGTGTGTGTGTGTGTGTGTGTGTGTGCAGGTGAAGTGCAGCGATCACACAGAGAAATACATAAAGAGGAGGATCGAAATGGAGTGTTGAATCCAGAGCTTTGAAGAAAGCCAGAACCCATAGAAACAATGAAGAAATAGCGTAAATTCATAGTGAAGAGATAAGCGGAGGGTTGAATAATTGATACACAGTAACCGTCGGATCTTGAAGATCGACGACCCAAATTAAATCGCAAGATTAAATAGCAAGGTTGGACCCATCGGATTGCATCGCAATCTGTCATGCGATAAACAACAGACCTGAACTTTATCAAATATAGTCTAGAACCCTATCAAGTTCGTAAACAAACTCAGGTCGGAGCTTTTAAACAGACGAGTTAAGCGCAATGGTTCAACGATTGTGATCGGGTGATTAATCGTCGATCATTGGATCGTGAACCTGATCGACGGTCGCGATTAAATCGGTCATCGCATATTGGGGAAACAGAGGTCAGAGCGATAGTACGGGAGGACTCGAAGGAAACAGACCTGATGATAAATATAGTCATGGGTTTAATGAATTTGAAGTCTGCTATATGTGTTCGGGCGGAGTTTTCCTTTGTAATGGGATAGTGAAGAATTAAGTGTCGATAGTGTATTTTCCGATTTTAAAGGGATAGTCGCAAATCGAAAGGAAAGGTGTGATAATATATATATGTAATGTGACCTGCAAAAGTGCCGATATCCAATTGCGATAGAGGTACAGCCTCAGGATCTGTGCAGAAACCATACGGAAGGCGGAAAAGGGTATGTTTGCATAGTTTTCCTTTGTAAGTGGTTTATAAGGAAACATGCGCCAATAAGAGATTTATGTGTTAAAAACATATGTAACCAAAGGTAAGGAAGGGAAAGGTTATATATGCGGGTTAAAGGCTAAGGAAGGGTTTAAAAAGGCTTAACTAAGGTTCAGATGGGTTTTAGAGTCCCGATAAGGAAGATTTGTGGAATGCTTTGATAAAAGGGTAATGAAGGCTTGAGGATTGATTTAACTCTCGATAGGAGGTTTAAAGCGGGGTGATTGAGTTCCGATACAAAGGAAATAATAAAGGGGCCTTAACCATTGATAGTTAAATATTTGACTCCTTAGGGAGTTAAATTCCTGGGACAATGGATTTATGCATATTTATGCATACTGTGGGTAAAGCAAGGGTAACCCTACGTCATTTGGTATCAGAGCAGAATTATAAATGAACCATTTGGCATAAGGTGAACAAAGAAATTATGTATAAAAGTTTCTTTGAAGGAATTTAGAACAGAGATATTTGGAAAGATGTGTATGCAAGCAAGGGAGATCAGATTCTAATCTGATAGCGAAGCAACCAGAGTACAGCTGGGAGAAGTGAGAAGGACAGTTAAGTTCTTAGAAGCAGGTAACGCATAATTAAGAAGAGATTGCAGGAACATAAAGAATCTATAACGATGTTGGAGAATGGAGATTCACTTGAATGTGAAGGGTGAATGGAGAATGATTATGAAATCATACAGAAGGAGATCAAGCCTTAAGAAGCAGTAATGGAAGGCACTGTTAAGTATTTCTGAGTGGAAAGGAAACTCAGCAAAGAAGGAATTGTTGCTGATAGTTAAGCTTTACCAAGATAAAGCCGGAGGGTTGGAAGGAAGAATCAGATTCTAAATCTAAATGACAGAAGCTGAATATTGAGAATTTGTACAGTGGAAGCATGAAGATCTATTGAAATAGATTTGCAGAAATGGTGAGATCCTAAAGGTAGGTAAAGGTATGCAAATTTGTCTAATGATTAGCAGATATTGAATGAATGAAATTTTATAGCAGGATTACAGTAGTTAAATTGTAAGAGGAATGTTTGTAAGTTCTTGAAGTAACAGAGTTTGAAGATACAACTGAAGGCTAGTGGAAAGGATAGTCCATTCAAAAGTGTAGGTGAATGGGAGGACAAGATTACGCAGAGATCTTGAAGGTAAGATGATATGGTTTTACTTTAATTGGATTTGAAGATTGGAAAATTGTAGTGTTTGCATTAGTGCAAAAGTATTGTTGCAACTCCCAAAGGCAATTCCATAATGGATGTGGGTAGAACTGCTAAGAGATAAGAGAATCTGGTAAGAGTTTCTGAGTGAAAGCAGAATGTGGTCAGAACCAAGTATTTCATGCTGGTTGAGATACAAGAGGACAGTTGTGTTCTTGAGAAGGTGCAAATGAGTGAAGCCTAGAAGGAGCAAAGATGTTTCTCAAAAGGAGGTTCCAGAGATAGAGAACCAATTGCTTGCCAAAAGACTGAGTGAGGAGAGCTTGGTGAGGTAATTGGCAGCAGGGAGGACTTGCTGTTGAAGAGGCTTTAGTGCAACTCATAGTGAAGTGAGTGAGGAACTCATAGAGATGGAGAGGATGATGACTAGTGACAATCATAACAGAGGTTCTAAAAGAAACCAGAGCCAAGGACAAAAGGAAGGAGATGCCAAGGCAAATGGCATACAGAGACAGTTAAGTAAAGAAGCATATGAGAGAGAGAAGGTTGAGATAGTAGTTCAGCTTGAAGTGTTAATGGAGATGTTGCAAAGAAATTGGATGGACTAGAAATATGGTTATGTCATGAGAAAGAAAGTGAAGTGGCAGAGGCTACAAGGGAAGATGAATCATCAGGTGAATATGCAGTTAATAAAGGAGCTAAGGGAACTTGAACTGGTTATAGAGAAGCTCGAAAGAGTTGAGCTACAGCAAAAGGGAGATGTTGAAGAAGATGTTGAAGTTTTGATGTGTAAACTAGAAAGTAGACCATTAATTTTTGAAAGTGATGAAGAGCCAGAGGAGTTGGATCATATGAATGATTCAAAGGAGCCAAAAGACTTGATGACTGAAGCATCAAGTGAGACCGAAAGGACTTGTATTTTTAAAACTAATGATTTGTGTATGATTGCACGTTTAGAAGAAGATAGGCGGTCTTTTAAAGCTGTCAAAAACATGAAAGAATACCTTCCAGAAGATGAAAGTTTTAAAGAAGAATATGACAAGGAGACTGGAAAAAATTCAATTCACTACAGTGGACAAGTGTTGAAAGACATCATTGAAACAGATGATGAGAAGGAGAGACTAGATGACAGTCTCAAGAGCTCTTTGAGTTTGAATCATCATACTGATATGCTAACAGAAGAAGATAGATCAAAGCAACATACTGAAGTGTTGCCAAAGGAAGAAGAGGTACAAAAGGCTTATATTTTTTATTATAATGATTGTCTTATGACTGAAGATTTTGTTGCAGAAACTGGAACATATTTGGCACAGGTGGACAACCAAATGAAAGAAGAAGAGGAAGACCATCTACTGAAGGATGTCAAGAAAGATTTAGCAGAGGAAGAAGGACCATGTGATGATGGGTCAATCACAAATGAAGCAATGGAAGAATGTGTAAAATTTCCATAGTTCACTCCAAGTAAAATAATTGAGTTATATAGAGAATTAGACTTTCAAAGGAGAAAGTTGGAAGAGTAGAAGATAAATTTTCAGGATAAATTGCTGAAGAAGGATGACAAAGAAGTTGTCATAAATAATAATCAAGAAGAAGTTGACAGGTGCAGGAAATAGAAGCAAGAAATTGTTCTGAAAGACAATATCGCAGCAGCTGAAAAGGTGCAAGATAAAAGTAAAAAAGAGGGTAAGGATGTAAGGGTGGAAGCAATAATGAGAGTTCAACAATCAAGAGATGAAAACAATCAGCAAACTGAGGATATACTGGACAGAGAGATTGAACTGATAAGAAGGTTAATGGGGAAGGTGTCTCAGAAGAAGATAATAGCAAGAAAGGAGAGGAGTGACAACAAGAGGAAGACAGTAGTAGACTATGAAAGCAGAGCAAGTGGAGCATTGCAGCATAAGGTATGGAGACTTGGAGAAAAGAAGCAAACAACAACAACAATAAAACAATTGACAAGCAAAGACAAGTTACAAAATAAAGTCTGGGATCTAGGAGGAAACAATTATCCATACTTATGACCAGGTGGTCATAAATTTTCTTACATGGGGAGTTTCATGCAAGAGCATCCAACTCAACATTATCATTGTATTCTAGTAGAAATAGTGGGGTCTTGTGTTTCAAGGAAGTTGGTTTCCTAAAGCATTGAATTAATGTAATTATTAATGTTTTGAGTGATTTTAATGAGAATAGGAATTAATTGAATATTGTGAGGTATAATTGTAAATGTTCTCGAATATAGGAGAACATGAGAAATTTAGGATAGTTGAGTGATGAGAGGATTGAGAATTGATTGTAAATCCTAGATTAGGAGTCAATTCATGATTTTGTGGATTTGAAAGAGATTTTAGGAATGTGGTTAAGGAGTTTATGGATGAACAGGGGTTAGAGAGGTTGAATAGGTAGATAGGTAGCAGATTGGAGTGTTTGTAAGCCTAGGGGCAGATAATGGATAGAGGCCAGTAGATTAGAAGATCATGCCGAGGAGAGATAGAGAGACTCTTTCTGGAATTATGTATTGATTTATATATATGTACAAAGATTTAATCCCAAATTGAATAAGTGTAAGCATCAAATGGTGAAAGACGAGCGAACTATATTATTCTGTATAATATATATGTGCAGGTGAAGTGCAGCGATCACACAGAGAAATACATAAAGAGGAGGATCGAAATGGAGTGTTGAATCCATTAGAAGGATCAAATCCAAGCTCAGGAGGGAGTGCGCAGTTAAAAACACCGAGAGACCAGAGCTTTGAAGAAAGCCAGAACCCATAGAAACAATGAAGAAATAGCGTAAATTCATAGTGAAGAGATAAGTGGAGGGTTGAAGAATTGATACACAGTAGTTGTCGGATCTTGAATATCGATGGCCCAAATTAAATTACAAGGTTGGACCCATCAGATCGTGTCACAATCTGTCATGTGATAAACAGTGGACCGAACTTTATCAAATATAGTCTAGAACCCTATCAGGTCCATAAACAAAGTCAGGTCAGAGCTTTTAAACGGAAGAGTTAAGCGCAATGGTTCAGCGATTGCGATCGGGCGATTAATCATCGACCGTCGGATCATGAACTTGATCGATGGTCATGATTAAATCGGCCATCGCATATCGGGGAAACAGAGATCGGAGCGACAGTGTGGGAGGACTCGAAGTGTTAGGGTCCCACCCTAACCCCCTTATTTATGTAATGGTATCACGTCATAGTCAAGAGTCAATAAAGCCCATATTAATAATTGTAAGTGGTTAATCCGCAATTAATGACAGAACCACAGTTAGTTGCAAATGGGTCGTAGTATTAGATAGATGGTATTAATAAAACCCACGGTATTGGCCCGTGGTATTGCATGTATGAGTCATATATAAAGGATAGAGACTCCCTGCGAGGAGCATCGTGTCTTATTTTATAGTCGAGCTCTGCTCTATTGGAGGTTGCCCCCTCGAAGAGGCAAGTGAACATTACTCTCTGAATAATAAAATCATTGCTATTCTGTGTTCTAGGTATCTTTTCTTCGCATATTCTGTATTTGGGTATCATTTTGCAGGTTAAGAGCATAACAAGTGGTATCAGAGCACTTTCCAGGGCCGGTGGGATCTCCATTTCTTAGCAAAAAAAAATTTGGCTAGAGACGTGTTCCGGCGTCTTTAAACCACGGGATCTGTCGTTGAGCGCATAAACCTGCGGATTTGGGGAGGCATGCACGCAGGAAATACAAGAGGTGGTCACGTCTATTGGACTCCCTTGTAACCCTTGTGGGTACCCCTTCGAGTAGTAGCGCATTAGACAGAACCGCGCACGGATTGTCTTCCACGTACCCTCTGGGTATATCGGAAGCCCCCTAGGCTCCCTTGAAACCTCGCCATAGATAAACCGTCGGTCGTCTTGCGGCTATAGTACACCGAGAATAGCACTCGGGGAGATTACTCGCCCGTACGATAGGGTAGTCAGGTTGTAGGGCTAAGTGTTAAGTTATGGTATGTTCTATGCTTATAACAGCTTACTTCTTTTTCTTATTATATTCCACCGATTAGCAATCACATGTACATAAAGTAAAGTGCAGATAGAACATTAAACGATCGACAGAAAACAAGCCAAGACAAGAGACACAAGATGTGGCGGCTAGCCAGGGACAAACCCCACAATGTCTGGGGAAACTCTTTGATCAAATCTTCTTTTATCTTCAATAATTCAGCAGGGAGAAATAGTACAATAAATCTGATTCATATCAGTAGTAGCAAACCCTAGATCAGCAGCATCAGCATTAGCGGCTTCATTATCAAACTAGGGCAGACGATATCTCACAAACCGACTGTCGGATTGACTTCATTCCACCACCAAAAGTTTCGGCTTCCAGAGGAGGTTCAGATGAACCTACAACGCAGTTCAGATGAGGAGATCTTCTAGACCACGCAAGTCAATCTTTACTTCTGCATTTGCAGCTTCAGTTTCAGCAGTTTCCGGCTTCAAACTAGGGCAGTCGATATCTTGCAAACCGTTCGTCGGATTGACTTCATTCCACCACCAAAAGTTGCGGCTTTCAAAGGAGGTTCATATGAACCTACAGCGCAGTTCCAAAGAGGAGATCTTCTAGGCCACGCAAGTCAATCTTTACTTCTGCAGTTGCAGCTTCAGTTTCAGCAGTTTCCGGCTTCAAACTAGGGCAGTCGATATCTTGCAAACCGTTCGTCGGATTGACTTCATTCCACCACCAAAAGTTGCGGCTTTCAAAGGAGGTTCAGATGAACCTACAGTGTAGTTCCAAATAGGATATCTTCTAGGCCATGCAAGTAAATCTTTACTTCTGCAGTTGCAGCTTCAGTTTCAGCAGTTTCCGGCTTCAAACTAGGGCAGTCGATATCTTGCAAACCGTTCGCCGGATTGACTTCATTCCACCACCAAAAGTTGCGGCTTTCAAAGGAGGTTCAGATGAACCTACAGTGCAGTTCCAAAGAGGAGATCTTCTAGGCCACGCAAGTCAATCTTTACTTCTGCAGTTGCAGCTTCAAATTCAACAGCTTCCGGCTTCACATGTGTGAGAGAGAGAGACCCATTTCAGCGCAGTAGAGAAGAGACTCGTATCTGCGCAGTAGAGAGAGAGAGAGATGTGATGAGATGAGTGAGTCCAAATGAGGAAAAGTCCTCTTATATTTATACACAACGTTGGTGGGTGAATAGATGCGACTGTTGGGCTTCTGAGCCTACATGAGTTGTAGGTCGGCTTGATAATAATTCCATAATCAAAATAAATTCATATCTCCATGAATACTTATCGGAATTGGATGATCTTTATATCAATCCTACACCTCTCGACAAGAGGAATCTAATAAAAATATTATTAGCCATGAATAAGATGACCCACATGAATTTTTGCCCTGGTTGCCAATTTTAACACTCCCTCTCAACCATGGAGAACTTCATCTGCAATCTGTCTATCGGTCGTTACTATTCATCCATCAAATGCACTACCTTGTACAGCCTGACCCTTGCCCTGCTTTGCTCTATTTTTCCTGTTTTGCTTTGTCTTGTTCTGCCCTGCACTGATCTGTACTGTTTTGTTCTGTTCTGCTCTGCTCTTGCATTGTTCTATTCTGCTCTGCTTTTGTCCGAATTATGAAGAAGAAGAAATGATCGAGGATGTATCATACTGACTCAAAGTCAGTCTCAGAGTATGTACCACTGGTCCCAGACCAGTCTCAACCAACCCGAAGTCAGCGTCATAGTGAGTACAACTCCACTGGTCCTAGACCAGTATCATCCTCCACTGACTCAAAGTCAGTCTCAGAGTGCGTACCACTGGTCCCAGACCAGTCTCAGCCGACCCGAAGTCAGCTTCATAGTAAGTACCACTCCTACCACTGGTCCTAGACCAGTATCATTGATCCCAGATCAATGGAGGTCATCCTAGCGTAGGGAGTACGGTAGTTACAACGATGCGTCCATCGGTACTACTATGGTCCCTAACTTCATTTCCCTGCTCATTGATCAGATGAGAGGTACTTCCCATGAGTCCCAGACTGCATGGGTAGGATGCCTCGATAGGAGAACTAATCAATCCTGTCCTCACAGGAGAACACATCAATCCTGCTACAATTGCCATGGAGAACACATCAATCCAGGCCTCACAGGAGAACACATCAATCCTGCTACAATTGCCATGGAGAACACATCAATTGAGGCCTCACAGGAGAACGCATAAATCCTGCTACAATTGCCATGGAGAACACATCAATCCAGGCTGCCATGGAGAACAAATCAATCCAGGCCTCACAGGAGAACTAATCATCCTGCTACACAGGAGAGCAAATCATCCTGTTCCACAAGAGAGCGAATCATCTTGTCCCACAAGAAAGCGAATCATCTTGTTCTAGTGTGCACCACCAGGAGAGGGTGAGTCACCCTGTGGTCATATGTTGCTCCAGTAGGAACTGCAAGCCCTCAGAGCTCCCAGAGCTCAATTTATGAAACATGCAGGACCCTTGTACAAGGGTTTCTTGCCGAGTCCAAGTCGTTTGGGAAAATCATAGATTAGATCTTTCCTCGGGGCTTTGACAAGGTGTATCAACCTGTACATCATCTTAATGCGATGGAGCCTCCTTGCTCATCAACTTACCATATCCAAGATGATGTCTATCTGCTGGAGCAATCGACGAATACGGGATTCCTCAATAATCGAATCCCACCTCTGGTTGTTATAGAGAATCACAGTGGTATCCAATGTAAATCCAAACAACTCACTGAAGAGCTTTCGCAACCAGACTACCTCACACGAGGTTATGCTAGCAACAATATATCCTGCTTCGGCGGTGCTCAAAGCCACCGACTTCTGCTTCCTGCTCATCCAGGATATCGAAGCAGATCCCAAGGTGAAACAACACCCAGAAGTTCTCTTATGGTCCACCACACTGCCTGCCCAATCAACATCAGTATATCCAAGTAGTCTCACATCTCCGGCAGTGTATCTTAATCCATGAGAGATTGTGTCCTAAAGATATCTCAGAAGATTCCTAGCATCAATCCAGTGAGGCTCAACCAAATATGAGCTCACAATGCTAACTGCAAAACATATGTTCGGACGGAGGTTCACCAAGAACATCAATGCGAATGAGTTTTTGAAACTCAGAGGCATTTCCCAAGTCTGGTTCGACATCACTACCATATAACTTCTAAAAGTTAAGATCCTCGAGGTAGTCATAGGCTTGCAGTCCGTCATACCGAATCTTTCCAATATATTTACCACATATTTTCCTTGAGATAGGAAAATTTCCCTTGGCTTTTGCCACACTTCAAGTCCTTGGTCCTTCATTTCAAATTCAGAAGCCATCTCCCTCTTACATTTGTGAATGAGAGGGTTTGCACCTGTTAGAAAGAGGTCATCCACATAAAATACCAGTATGAGAGGCTTGTCATCTTCAACCTTAAAGTAAAGGTTAGGATCGGCTTCACTCCTAGTGAATCCCAGCTTCATCAAGTAGCTATCAATCCTCTCATACCATGCGCGGGGTGCTTGCTTCAGCCCATAGAGAGCTTTCTTCAACCTGCATACATGAGATTTTCGATCATAAATCCGAAGACCTCTTCTTTGATCGAGCCATGCAAGAACGTAGTCTTGACATCCATCTGATGTAGGTTCCATCCTTGTCAAGCGGCAAAGGCTATGATCAAGCGGATGGTCGTATATCTGGCAACAGGTGCAAATATCATAGTCTATACCTCCCTTATGGGATAAACCACGAGCAACAAAATGAACCTTATACTTTTCCATACTTCCATTTGCTGCATGCTTTATCTTGTACAGCCATTTTGAAGTAACAATTGTCTTTTCCAGGGTCTGGGAACTACTTCCCAGACATCATTCTCCATAATAGACTCATATTCTATGGTCATAACATCCTTCCATAGTTAATGCTTGATGACATCTGAGAATGATGAAGGTTCATTTTGTATGATTGTGCTCATGATGGTCAGGTATCCCTGATACCTGTTAAGTTTCTTACTTTGATGGAAGGTTCCTCAGGGTGCAGCATGTCCTTCAACATCATCAAGTATCCCCTAAGCCATGAAGGCCTCTTCCTAGAAGAGGAAGGCTCATGTGGATGAGGATCAATCGGATCCATGGGTTCCTCTACATCAGGCATTGATTCATCATCCTTTTCTTTCGGTTCCCTGGTGTCAGCTTCTTGAGAGCTACTCAAAGTCAGCAGATTGTCCACCTTGCTGAGAGCCATATCTTTGTCAAAGGTGACATCATGACTAATCACGACTTCCCTTTTGACCGGTGGTGAACATTTCTTCAGGAGTTTAGGAACTCAATGCTTGATGAGGGCATCGATTTTGTACATATATGGCGGTGATTGTAGTTTCAGCCCATAGAAACTTCAGAAGTCTTTGATCATGTAGCATGGCTGTTATAGACATTTTTGTGCCTTACAGCATAGAGCATGAAATGTCAATAATCTGAGGGATCCAAAGTCCCCAAACATGTTGTTCCTACCCCTAGAGGAACAAGGTCAGCAAACCACAGCACTACAGTTCAGTTCTCCACTAAAAACACTCAAAAACAGGTCAGTTTTGGATCATTGCAGCTGCTCCACTAGGCATCTGCGCTGCATAGCAGGTACAACAAAGGCTACCTGCGTTGCAGAGCAAGTAGGACAAAGGCTACCTGCGCTGAGCGTACTTGGACATGTGGAGGAATCTTTTCTCAATGTGCCAGTGCCCAGGAAGCTTCTAAATTGACACTTGGATCAGAAGATTCGCCTAATGATGAGTTAAGAGGTTCTAAAACTCCAAGTGGAAGGCAGAAACTCTGAGTGAAGGACTGAAGAACAACTGGAGTTGAAGAGGACAACAAGTCACACATCAAGCTGACTTATCTTCACTCCAAAACTCTATATAAGGATCTCATCCCATGGGATCTGAAGGCCGGAATTGAGTGCAAAGAATTGCTGTTGGTTTACAGTTGTGAGCATTGGGTGATTGCTTGAGGGAGGTGAAGAAGAGATTTCTCTCCGTCGGGAAGGTGATGCTGGATTGGACCTCTCATGGTTGTATCACCGCCTGAACCTTACTTCCATATATTAATAAAGCATTTGAGGTTCTTCTATTCGCATGTGTTTCGATGATGTATTGTCTTACTTGCGTATTTGATTTATGCTAATCCTTGAATCAGTTATGAATGCATGCCTCTTGTAGTTTCCTTTCTTTGTCTTGTTTGCAGGATCTCGTGTAGCTGGGCCCGTGAAAAGACTTGGATCTGGGAGCAAGCGGCAAACAAAGGAGATTGGATCGACCATTTGCGCAAGACATCGGTAAGTGGATCTCTTCCTTCTATCTCTTGCATGTCATAAAGAAGAAACTTTAGATAGCTTTGCTTTCAGCTGTTGCTAAGGAACTGTCACCCTTAGAGTGGGTTAGGGTCATTCCGAGTTGGATACTTTTCCCCACAACAGACTGGCGACTCCGCTGGGGACCGTGTCTTGTTGGTAGCTTGTGTATTCTTGCTATTTATCTCTTGAACAAAGGGAGTACCGAATCGAACTGCATTCGAATCCTTCGAATGCAAAGTAGAGGGCAGCTACTCTAGCCCAGTGCTGGGCATGTTCATGATTTAAAGAGCTGATCCACAAGGACTCTTTTTAGCTCTTTGTGATAGTGTTCATCTTCCTTTAATCATCCTCTAGAGTATACTTGACTGATAGCAACTGATTTGGCCAAAAACCGCTCATTTTTTAGCAAACTGTGACCCGGAATCTGAGAGAGACGTGAGTTGTCTCATCAGTGCAGCTGCAACAAAGGCTACCTGCACTGCAACGCAGGTCCCGAAGGGGCTACCTGCGCTGCATCTCAGATTGACAGTGCAGCACCTGCGCTGATCCAGTTTTGCTTTGTGCAATTTGGATTCTCCACTGTCTGTTGCCCAGTTTTCAGTATTGTTTTTGCAGCCTGTTGTCAACCTGTGTACCCAACTGAAACTACCTTTCTTTGCCCTCATTCCGCCTCAGTTGTATGTTGAAACCGTGATTGTTCTTATTGTATTTCTTGCTTGCATTCACAGTTTCCCATAGCGAAAGTGAACTAGTCTTGCTATGACCTCTTGGATCTAGACCTGTGAGAAAGTGTCATTGTGATTCTAAGAGTTAGTTTATTGCTGTTCATAGCTGCTTGAGCATTTGCTTTCGTTATATGGTTCGAATTTCAGTATTTCTTGTGTTTGAAACGAGTGAATCTTAAGGTGTTCTTTTGATTATTGGACAATACTTGTTTGTTTTCGCTTGAAATTGAATTCGAAATCGTACAACAGCTTTCTTTTTGTCATACACTAAACATTAAGAGAGAAGAAAAGAAATACTTGCATTGTGCATGTGCATTTTGACAGTTTGCATGTCGATTTAGGAAAGTGCATTAGTGTGTGCTCTATGATCTGTTTGAAAAGATGATGTCTTTCTTTTCCTTCAGTAGTTAAGGTTTTCATAAGTTAAAAGAATTGAAAAAGTTTGCTTATCATTCTTAGACTGCATTTAGGAGTTGTCTCATACATCACGTGGTGATCCATAAAGGCAAACTGCTAAGCAAGATCAACCTAAAAAGAACTGAATTTATCTAAAAACGCTTTGAAACATAACGAAACACAGTAGAGGTCTAGGTAGAGACGTGAACCGGCGTCGTTAAACATAGTGACTATCGATCTCTACGAAGGTGGGTGATTCCTCCTGAGGGACGAGAGCGCTAATACGGATTTGTGCCCCCGCGTACCGTCGCGTATATTGGGGGACCCCTATAGGAACAAAGCCTTTATCCATAGGAAGCCGTGTCGGCCGCCCTACTGATCGCGATGCAGTGAACACAGTATTCACGAAGATCGACCACTCGTACCGTAAAACGTATTTTGTGGTTTCGCGAAAGGTTTGGCACACCCTTGCCTAGAACTCCAGAGTAGTTTCTTTTGGCCTTTTTCAAACTCTATAACTGAAAAAGTCCATCCAAGCATTTGTCACTTCGGGCTCGTTAATACATCGAAGGAGACTAGAGTCATCTTTAGCTTTTTCTCGACTCTTAAAACATGAAAAAGCAAGTTGTGTCTTAAAAAGCGTCTAAAATTAATTCAATTCGAAAACACATTTTACCCTGTGCATTATTGGTTGATCAAGTAATCCGCAATCGTGGAAGAAAGTCAATCGATGAACCGTCATTCGCGGAGGAATACGAGACAAACGTCTTTGTCCCCGGAATCGAAAACAACCCGGGCAAAGCGACCTCGTTCAACTGGTTCCAAATCTCCTGTCAAAGTTAGAACAAGTGTTCCGACGACATCAGAGGTTCCGGTTACTCCAAACATTTCTGGAAACCCTGCCCCTATTGAAGAAGTTCAACAGCCCAAGAAGGACGGTAACACTGATCCTAGTCTGAGAGCAAATACTTGTGTTACTGAATCAGTTCCATCAGTGATCGGTTCAGAGAGTCTTGCCCCTCAAACAACTGTCGTTGTCGAAACAACCCCTTCTTCGACACCATAAATATTCTACGGACCTGACGGTCTTCCTCTTCCACCCGGTCTGATCGCAATAGAAGAGATTGTAGGAAATCCGCACGCAACTACTCCAACACATTTTGGAGCAGGGATCACTCTACTTCCTACTGCATCAGAAGCTAGCCTATCACCCAGGGAAGTTCCTGAAGAATCACTAGGCAATCTACTTGATAGACTAAAAATGTCTGAACAGCCGTCGACATCTAGGACTGTGCCAAGTGACACAGCGACAGCAAAACTACCTGCTGTCATTCCGACAATGTTCGCCGGCATACCATCTGTCCCTAACTCTCAACAGCTGGAGAGAGTCCCTTCGGGGGGCATGGCGACAGAATGGTCTGTTCCTGTTTGTTCCCCCGGGATAATACCCGGTAACTCCTATGTTGGAACTCAACAAATTGATCCTTTCGGGAATCAACTTGGGCAATTCGGTCCTCGAGGTGTAATAAATCCTCTCGGTGTCGGACCACCACCGTATGGGGGGCAATATGCTTTCTCATTACCCCCTCCGGGGGGTTACCCATACGGGAGTTCACAACCATACCCAAGTTATACTGGAATAACTACCAGTGGTTGGATACCTATGCTACCCCAGCAACCAAGAGTTGTGTATTCTATGCAACAACAGATGCCTGTGACGAACATCCCGACGACACCAGCTATTGTGACTGTGTCGCAAGTTCAAACAATACCTGTTGCATGTCAACCTCAGTTTTCTCAGGTTGTAATGCAACAACCCTTTGACCCTGCGACCCAACCACAATCGCCAACTGCCGGGGCGACACAAGCACAAACGAGTACCCCTACCCCTCATCTTGGCCCAGTGGTTAGCATAGCACAACAACCGATGGCATCACAACCATGGTTGATGCAGTATCAACAACCGCAGTTCCAGCAAGTGTACCAAGGTACCAAGCAGCAAATTTTTGCGAACAATGGACAACCATACTTACAGTACGGTCAAAACCAACCACTCTATAGTGGGGTAGTCCATCAACCGTATCAATCATATCAGCATCAATTACATTATGCTGGTATGCAAAGACCAACTGCTCAGGCGATTCCATCGTATCCTGGGTACACCTCACCTAACTTGAGTCAGCAGCTGCCCTTCGTGGCAACTCTGGAGTTACCCAATCTACATCGGTTGACAAACGATCCTATCGCCTACGCCCCTTGGTGGCCCATGATTCCTCACAAACTTCCATCGGACATTCCTAAATTCAATGGAAATCCGGGTGAAGATCCGTCGAATCACGTCATGACTTTTCATCTGTGGTGTTCATCGAACACTCTGAATGATGATTCAATAAGACTTCGCCTCTTCCAGAGGACATTGACAGGTCCGACGGCTAAATGGTATATAGAATTGCCGAGAGCCTCTTTCGAAAATTTCAGCTCCCTAGCCACGACTTTCTTAACCCATTTTCAATTACCAATTAGGTATGAAACAGGAACCGAAATACCGACCAACTTCAAACAAACGACAGCTACTCACATATCAGATCATATACATGAGTGGCGGCGCTGTCGTAGGATGGTAAAAACATACGTTCCTGATCAGCTATTAGCTGAATGGTTTATAAAGTCATTACTTCTGGCTATAACAGAAGATGTGGCCAAGGGGGGAGTCGTAACAGAGGAGCAAGTAATCGCTCGTGCTCAATATTTAGACTTGGTATATACTCAGTCTGGCACGCTCTACGACAAAATACCTGATGCCCCCAGACCTGAATTTTCAATTCCTCCCCCTCCTAAATCGAATATTGACTCTCATGCCGGAGATGGCGTGATTGGCACTGCAAGCGCGAAGTCAAGAAAGGCTTCACCTCAGAAAGCCCGTAAGACTTCAGAACGAAATGCCCATGAAGAAATTCTTGCTTCGGAAGTAAATGCCATATCTGCGGACAAAGGCAAAGAAACCACTCAACCAGGAAGCAAGAAGAAACAAAACAAAGGGAAGAAGAAGCAACAGGATGATCCGTCACCTGAAAAAACTTCTTCGAACTCTCCTGAGAAAGGGAAAAAGAAATGGCCATGTCAGATATGTGACGAAGATCACAAGACAACCGAATGTCCATACAAAGCTGAGCTCAAGAGATTCTTTAAAAGTCCAAAGAACCCAGCTGTATTGACTGATCCTTTTCCCAAACCAGGTCAAAATATGGTTGATAGTGGAAATGCTTCCCCGTCACAAGTGCTAATGCTGTCGATCTCTAAGCAGCAAAATGATGCTTTGATTTCGACAAGGAACAAAGATTACGGAAATCCACAACTGTCAAACGAAAAAGGTAAAGATCAACCTAGTAGTTCGACAACAACTTCGACAGAAGTTGTCCCACCCATAATGCCAGAATTAACGATAAAACCACCTAAGGGTGTAGTCCACAAGTCGACGTTTAATCCTCGTGCCAGAGCGGCGCAGCATTATAACATAGTAGAAGATTTGGCTCAATCGCCATCCGCTATGTCGACTCTAGAAGTACTACAAAATTGTCCATCCCAAAGGCAGGCATTGTTATCGGCAATAGGGGGGGTTGATCCTAAGGATTCCAATCTTGTGTCCTTTGATCACAAAGGGTATGACCCTCAGTTACCAGCTCAACTAGCTTTCCTTATTCAGGTAAAGGCCCTCAACAAAACTGTTCACAGAACAATTATTGACGAGGGGGCATCGACATGTATTATGTCGATGAGCTGCTGGAAAACGCTAGGGTCACCAACCTTGTCGAGATCTTCGACAACACTAAAGGCTTTCGACGGTAGGACATATACCCCTTACGGTATCCTAAGTAACTTGAAAATTGAACTAGGAGGAAAAACAGTAGAAATTGATGTTGAAGTCATAGATGGGAATCTGGATTACAACATCCTACTGGGAAGACCATGGATTTATGCCATGGCAGCTGTCGTGTCGACTTATTTTAGGAAGATCGCATTCCCGTTTGAAGGAGGGATTACGGTCGTCGACCAACAGAACTTCCTCCTTAATGGTTCACAAGTTACGGGAAGCATTCCCATGATCCATGAAAGCAACCATTCAATCCAAGATATCGGAGTAGGCCTGTTGAAGGACCCCACGATGATGGGGACTTTCTCGCTACCAAATCATATGTACATAGGAAATGTACCATTGGTGGCTACCTGCAACATGATATCTTCTACGAAGGTCGCAAAAGACAAAGTCATCATGGATCGGGCAATGGTGTTGCACCCAAGCCCAATCGAAATATTGTAGCAATCAATGTTTCAGGCATGGGAGGCGAGCCCAAATCAATGCTCGTCAAGCGTTTGGGTAGATAGGTCAGGAGAATGTGGTACCCCTTTGGATCCTTGGTCACGAGTGCATGCAAGTGACGAAGGAATCCTGCAATCAATGTGGATTGAGGGGGCACCATGGGATGATAACCACCATCGTTCCCTTCCAAAGGAAGATACTCAAGGCGACCTGTATCACCCTTCAGTATTTGAGTTCCTAACAAATACTGTAAATACGGTGGACTCCGAGAGAAACCTATCCAATATAGAAGAAACTATAGCCATAAATATCTCGACCAAAACAGACATTGTAGAGAATATTTATGTCGGCAAAGGTTGTTCCCCTTCAGAACAAGAAATATATAAAGCTCTTTTCCGCGAATTTAGAGATGTCTTTGCTTGGTCATATGATGAAATGCCAGGCATTGACTCGAGTATCGTTGAACATGAAATTAAGATGTATCCTGATGTCAAACCAGTGAGACAACGGCTTCGGCAGGTGCACCCCAAGAAAGCCACTGCCATTAAGGCGGAAGTTGAAAAGCTCCTCCATGCTGGTTTCATCTACCCGGTTCCTCTAACCGATTGGGTATCGAATATTGTCCCTGTTATGAAAAAACAAGGAACAATACGAGTGTGCGTCGATTATAGGGATGTAAATCAAGCTTGTCCAAAGGAAAACTACCCTACACCCTTCATCGACCAGATAATTGATGAATGCGCCGGATGTGAAATCTTTTCGTTTATGGACGGATTTTTCGGGTATAATCAAATTAATATCCGCCCACAGGACCAGTCAAAGACTGCATTTATTTGTCCGTGGGGCACATTCGCTTATCGAAAATTACCCTTTGGTTTAAAGAACGCAGGGGCGACGTTTCAGAGAGCAATGAATTATGCTTTCCATGACATCAAGAACATCGTTCAACCTTATCTCGACGATCTTCCGGCTCATTCGCAGAAGCGGACTGATCATCCGCAGCATTTAAGAGCAATATTTCTACGATGCCGACACTACAAGATAAGACTCAATCCGCACAAATGTGTGTTTTGCGTCGGTTCTGGTCGTTTACTTGGCTTTATAGTCTCCAAGGATGGGATTCGTCTCGACCCTTGTAAGGTGCAGGCAATCATTAATTTGCCTCCACCTTCGAACTTGCTTCAGATTCAGAAACTCCAAGGGAAAGCAAACTTTCTGAGGAGGTTCATTCCAAATTACGCAGAACTTGCTAAAGGTTATACCCGTCTCCTGAAAAAGGATGTACCTTTCGTCTGGGACCAGGTTGCACAAGCTTCCTTTGATGCTTTGAAAGAAGCGCTAGTCAAAGCATCATTAATGTACGCCCCAGACTATCTAAGGGATTTTAACCTGTATCTGGCTGCAGCAGATACGACCATAGCAATGGTTTTAGTTCAAGAAGTCGATGGAATTGAACACCCTATATATTATTTAAGTAAAAACTTAAATGATACAGAAAGTAAATATTCTCATGTTGAAAAGCTAGCATTAGCGGCTGTTCAAGCGATACAAAGATTTCGGCACTATGTCCTCTTTAGGAAGACCACTGTATTGTCAGATTGCAACCCCATGACTTATATACTGTCGCGACAGTTGCTTGGGGGCAAATATTCAAAGTGGATAGCTATCCTTCAAGAGTTTGATCTAGAATTTGTGAAATCCAAATCAAAGAAAGCTTTAGTGTTCGCAGAATTATTATGCGATTTCCCATCATCGTCAAACGATGAAACGTCCAAAGAATCGATCGTGGACGAAAGTTTGTTTCTGATATCAGCAAGTGATGAGTGGTATGGGGATATAATAGTTTATCTCCAAACCCAAAAATTTCGGCCAGACACCTCTCACTCAGAACAAAAACGCATTCGATACCAAGCAAAAGACTACATGATCGTCGGTGATACGCTTTACCGTCGTGGTGTCGATACGGTCCTGAGAAGGTGTCTAACCCATGAGGAGGCCGAAAAAGCCCTGAATGAATGTCATTCAGGCACCTGTGGGGGGCATCAATCTGGATATGCTACAGCACAAAGAATCTTACGAGCAGGATACTTCTGGCCAACCATGTTCAAAGATTGCATAACCGCAGTTAGAAGTTGCCATGCATGTCAGATTTTTGATAGCAAAACCAGAAGACCCCCCGCTCCTTTACAGCCAATAATAGCTGTGGGGCCTTTCGCCAAGTGGGGCATCGACTTCATGCAATGTAACCCCACCTCGACCGGGGGGCATGGGTATATTATAGTCGCAGTTGACTATTTTACCAAATGGGCCGAGGCGATGCCTACATTGGATAACACTGGTGAAACAGCAGCCCTATTCTTTTTTAATCATGTAGTCGCTAGATTCGGTGTACCACAAGCCATAGTAACAGATCATGGATCACATTTTCGCAATCACATGATGGTTGAATTAACTGCCAAACTAGGATTGTCTCACGACAGCTCTACTCCGTACTATCCGCAAGCTAACGGACAAGTTGAAGCGATCAACAAGGTCCTGAAGCGCATGCTGCAAAGGATGGTGGGGGTTCACAAAAGAAGATGGCATTTGATCCTGTACTCAGCTTTGTGGGCCTACCGAACATCGGTAAGAAATGCCACTGGGTTCACACCATTTCAACTGGTGTATGGCCTGGAGGCGATCCTACCAATCCAGTGTGAAATTTCGTCCCTTAAACTCGCAATTGATCTCCTCCCCGGAACTTCGGAAGAAGAGGCTTGTTTCTTGGAGTTAATCCAGTTGGATGAAACCCGTCGTGATGCCGCTTTGGCTAACGAAGCCCATAAGAAACAAGTCAAGGCGCAGTTCGACAAAAATGTCAAACCGCGTGTCTTCTCAGAAGGTGATTTGGTCTTGCTTTATGACCAAGAATCCGATAAATTGGGAGCTGGGAAATTCAAGTCCTTATGGATGGGCCCTTATATGGTTAAAAGTGTATTAGCAAAATCAGCCTACGAGTTGGTAGATTATGACGGAATTCCACTGGCGCAACCCCGTAACGGGTTGTACCTTAAGCGTTACTATGCCTAATAGTAACCTGTGTGCTTTTGTTACATTTTTGTTTTCGCTAAAGCGTTTGTTCCGGTTTAAGTAATCCGCTTTTTACACTTATTGCAGATGTCAAATCCATTGGAACCGTGGGTTGGATATGCTGACAGAGCGAGTCGTAGTTCGAGGAACCTATCCTCTGCAGCATGGGCCATTTTTAACCCAAGCGGCGAGTTAGTGAGTTTCAGGGGGGTATGTATTGGTCAATCAACAAATAATATCGCTGAGTATAGCGCGTTGATAGAGCTCCTCTCTGATGCCATCACCCATGGCATACGCTGGCTAGTCGTCAGGCTAGACTCACAGCTCGTGGTACTACAGCTCAATGGTACCTACTCTGTCCGAAATCCAGCTATTTATCGCAAGTTCCTAAGAGTTAAAATCTTGGAAAGACAGTTTGATTTTATCCAATATCAACACATTTCCAGAAACTTAAACACATTAACCGACTCATTAGCAAACTATGTGTTAGATAGACATTTGCAAAATTGATAAAAAGAGAAGCATCATCGATGTTTCATACATGGATCACATAAAAACTGGAATAAACCCCGAAAATCAAAAATATATATAACTGTTTACGGTTTACATATAATGTTCTGTAACCAAGACAAAATCGGTCATATGACCCCAAAACTCAAAAATGGCTGGGGGGCACCCTAGCCTAGTGATGCTCATGATAACATGCCGCGGCCTGTGCAATCATGCGCAGAAGACGAGACCATCGTCTAGGAACACCAACAGTATGTCGCTGCAATCGTAGAGGCAACTCGTCGATCCGTACATCCGGAATCCCAAGGGTAAGACCCTCGACCTGTTCCTGCACAGCTGTAAGAGTCTCGGCCAAGTCAAGGTCACGGAGAATAGCTCTCCCAGGAGCCTCCCCTGCGGGGGCAGCGGCCGGGGCTCTCGGACGAACTGCTGGACGGACGGGACCAACATCTGCATGCACACATGAGTTTGATTAGAGTCTTGATAGAGTAAAGCACAAGGACATTACAAATAAAAACAGTAAACAGTGATAAGGTCAAGATTTTACCAAGATCACCCCACTGCTCGCCATCCGGTAGCACCAAATCCGGATCACCTCGGAAATCCATGCCAATATATGGATACTCGGAAAAAGCCATATCCTGCCGCTCGAACCACCTAAAGAAGGCATCAGTAAAAGTAATCTGAGATTGACCTGCATGTCTGGACATGTGGTCAACCCACCTCTGCATGCGTGGCTCAGTAGGAGATGGCAAGTCGAGAATAATGTACTGAGGTTGCATCAGGGGTATCTTCTCCAAAGCGAAGGCAGTCAAAACTGAACCAAAGCCAAAATTCTTCAGTCTCCTGTCCTTTACTTTGGTCAACTGGTTTTTCATCTGAACCAGTACTGCATCACACCAGTTAAAAACTTTCGGCTGAAGACACTCCAGGGCATGCTGCACATATGACCTGTTGGCAACATGAGGGGATGCACTACCGGCCATCCTACAAATCGTGTACAGAATAGACCTGAGAGACCTGTCAGTAATATCACAGATAGAAATCTTGCCGTCTCTGCTCGGCTGGGATCCCTCTCTGCAATACTGACAGATATAATCTTTCACGGAATCGCTCCCTCGGGCCAAACCAGACAAGGAAATGGGGGCACCCCGCCTTGACAACCCGGTCAAGAAGTAAATGTCCACTATGGTCAAGGGGATGGACTTGCCCCTAATCTGGAACACTTGGTTAACAGGATCCCAAGCATCAAGCAGGTACTGCAGTAAACGTATCTGTGCCCTCATGCTAGATATGCGAAAGAATTTTAGCAAGCCACAGTTCCGCAACGCGCTCACAGTAACAGGATCATGGAGGGAAATCATGTCCTCCTCTTCATGCTCTCGTTCTCGCCACGTAAGAGTCATTCTGCTCCAATAAACTCTGCAAAACAAACAAGAGGAGGAGTAAGATCCCTGACTCAGTGAAGAAAATGGCAAAAATCTCATGAAAAAATATGCAACCAAGATGTTTTCTGCGCCCAACGCAGGTAGGGAAGGGCCTCACCTGCGTTGGGAGGCAAACTGCCTTTGGAAATGAAGACCCCAACGCAGGTTTCGATATAGGGTACCTGCGCTGATGGCAGAGCGCCCTAGAGAAACCCCAGGGGCTCATGGGGGCAGGAAAACAAGCATGAAACTGAGAAATTAAACCATGAAAAGATAGAGCTAGGGTTTAGCTCCTACCTGGTGGAAACGGCGCTGAAAATCGTCCACAGAATCTCCCGAAATCAGCTGGTGAAAAATCAAGAGGAAGAGGCACCTCCAAAGCTCCAACAAACCAAATGCACATGAAATGGTAAAATGAGAGGTAAAAACATCTTTTAATTGCTTTTTACGTAGTTCAAAGTGAAATATTAGTATTTTTACTTCATATTATCCGTTTCTAACAAAGTTTGTTGCAGCAATTGATGATACAGTACTATCTATGAAAAAGAAAAAGCTAGTCATGGTAAAATATGAATTTGATCTTATCAAACGAGCAGTTTTGGCAAAGTTCATGCTCGTTAAAAAATAAACGCAAAAACCGAGCAGTTTTAATGCGGAAGTTCATGCTCGTTAAAAAATAAATGTTAAGCTTGTGAGCAAGCTTCCCCCAGAGTTCAAGCTCACTGGAAAAAATGAACCGGTAAATAACCATTTGAGACCTTAAAATCATCAGCCATAAAAGCCTTGGTCGTGTTTGTGCACCGTCACCTCCACCTTTCATTTGGCCGATCATTCGCATCCACTTGATTGTTTACCTATTTTGAGGAACAGCTGCGAAGAGTGATTTCACTTAGCCATCCTTGTAATACTGCCGTGATTGGAAAATTCCAACCTGTACCTGGAATCTGCTGCTATCCCTGTTTATCACTCGTTCCTCAAAAGCTCTTTTCACTGACTCGTAAAATATGAAAAGTTTGCCGAGTTTTGGCCTTCCAGCTCGTTAAAAGGACCGGAAGAGCTATCCCTCCTCTAGATTTTAATCTTTTTGGACCTGAGGGATTATTGCACAAAAAGATCGAGCGCTTGTCTAGTTCGGCTCGATAAAGATATCGAACATTCATCCCTTCTGTATTGTTTTATACTTTTTCGGACTTAAGGGATTAGATGACGAAAAAGGACCCCTGGAGTCCACTTTATGTACCCTTTTCAGACTCTCTAAAAATGAAAAGGACCGAGTTGTCATTGTCGCTGGGCTCGTTAAAAATATTAGATAGCGACAAACTTGTCTTTAGACGAGAACGAGTTTCCCTATCGCTAAGCTCATTAAAAACATAGCGATGGGCTTGCCCGAAGGGCAGGTTATAGATCAAGCATATGTTATCCTCCTCAAGCTTGACAAAAATAAAGAGGTACTGGTCAGAAATGACTGGGGAAAAATTGGGAAGAACCTCAAAGCTTAATGGTAGCAGGTCGCTCTTGAACATGACACTTTTGCCTCCGTAAATATCGGGTTGGGTTATTATCATTCACCGTTCCCTTCACCATGGTCTCGCCATACCATCCATACATGGGGTAATGCTACCGATCCATCACATCAGTGTCGTTATATGTTCAAGAGATGTCATTCAGAAAGTGTCAACCGGGTCCCATCCACTACCATACATCATCTTTCATCCTTCCATGACCGCCACCCTGAATCATATTTCACAGATCGTTTTCACCATCATCACTAGCTCCGTTCCGTGTCACTGATGTGGGATTCATTAAGGCCCTCCTTTGACGGATCACTTCTTGTCGACATCAGCTCATTATCCAAGAAGTTGATCTAGGAACACCCCCTCAGTACTTTGAAGCTTGCATGCCTCAATGGCAAGTTTCTCACTTCCGGCGATAGGTATACATTAATGACCTTCGACCGGAAGACTTTGCGTGGTGTTCGACGTCAGATCCTATATTCACGCCACGTGAATTGTGCTGCAGTACCTTGAGGGTCATCATCATTATCGGTGATTCCTCTCGCGCTTGTTAACGGTTTACATTATTGACTGGTAATCAAGCGATGTCTTTCCATGTTCGACTTCAAGAAATTCTCACATGGATCGACTTGTACTTAGTGTGAAGATCGGAAGTTTGAAGACCCCGGATCTAGTTTCATCCATCCGGGCTGCGATATATATTCAGGAGATAAAAACATAGACATGTGCAGCAGATGATCATCCTACTAAAAGGATGATAATTAAAAGCAGAGAATTATCAGTCTATTATCAGACGATCGTCTGTTTATGTACAGCAAATGTATTTATAAAGCTGAGCATGGGAAATGCCCGCATCAGCTAGATCATGAAAAGAAAGTATGAAAAGATAATGTATTGTATTGTATTTTGTTACAGGTCACCTCCCGGCGATTGAATGAACTTCGGATCCTCCTAATAAAGCATTTCACCCGATAAACGACCTCATACTTTAGGGGGCAACTGTTATAGACATTTTTGTGCCTTACAGCATAGAGCATGAAATGTCAATAATCTGAGGGATCCAAAGTCCCTAAACATGTTGTTCCTACCCCTAGAGGAACAAGGTCAGCAAACCACAGCACTACAGTTCAGTTCTCCACTAAAAACACTCAAAAACAGGTCAGTTTTGGATCATTGCAGCGGCTCCACTAGGCATCTGCGCTGCATAGCAGGTACAACAAAGGCTACCTGCGTTGCAGAGCAAGTAGGACAAAGGCTACCTGCGCTGAGCGTACTTGGACATGTGGAGGAATCTTTTCTCAATGTGCCAGTGCCCAGGAAGCTTCTAAATTGACACTTGGATCAGAAGATTCGCCTAATGATGAGTTAAGAGGTTCTAAAACTCCAAGTGGAAGGCAGAAACTCTGAGTGAAGGACTGAAGAACAACTGGAGTTGAAGAGGACAACAAGTCACACATCAAGCTGACTTATCTTCACTCCAAAACTCTATATAAGGATCTCATCCCATGGGATCTGGAGGCCGGAATTGAGTGCAAAGAATTGCTGTTGGTTTACAGTTGTGAGCATTGGGTGATTGCTTGAGGGAGGTGAAGAAGAGATTTCTCTCCGTCGGGAAGGTGATGCTGGATTGGACCTCTCATGGTTGTATCACCGCCTGAACCTTACTTCCATATATTAATAAAGCATTTGAGGTTCTTCTATTCGCATGTGTTTCGATGATGTATTGTCTTACTTGCGTATTTGATTTATGCTAATCCTTGAATCAGTTATGAATGCTTGCCTCTTGTAGTTTCCTTTCTTTGTCTTGTTTGCAGGATCTCGTGTAGCTGGGCCCGTGAAAAGACTTGGATCTGGGAGCAAGCGGCAAACAAAGGAGATTGGATCGACCATTTGCGCAAGACATCGGTAAGTGGATCTCTTCCTTCTATCTCTTGCATGTCATAAAGAAGAAACTTTAGATAGCTTTGCTTTCAGCTGTTGCTAAGGAACTGTCACCCTTAGAGTGGGTTAGGGTCATTCCGAGTTGGATACTTTTCCCCACAACAATGGCCCAGACAGCTTCCATCATCGTGCGGTTCTTCCTTCCCACCACACCATTCTGCTCAGGAGTATGTGGTGTAGTAGTCTCCCTCTTAATGCCAACCTCAGGTATGCCTGAGTGAACCAATTGTAATATATCAAAGGTCTTGCTTTGGCTTGAGGGGAATGGTCCCCTTTTGAGCTTTCCTTTGGAACATCCCGGACATACACCTTCTTTCTCTATTCAGAATTCGGGCATCCCTATCACCATTTGTCTTACACCGAGTATAGCTTTATAATGAAGGGGGGGAAACCTCTAATGCCAAAGTTCGGACTGAAGAGATGTGTCATTATACATGACACCTAGCAGACTTCCATCGACCTGATATAATGAATCAACACTAAACCCAAGAGTAAAGGCATCTTTAACATTATTTTTCCATATACATACCTTGCCATTGCTGAAGGTTACCTTGTAGCCTATGTCTTCCATTGCCAAGATGGACACTAGGTTTGTTTTGAGGTCAGGTGCATTTAATACATCCTAGAATTTCTAGCCTTCTTGAATGCTTGTCTGCTTCCTTGATTACCAGCTCTCCTCTTACCTTTGCTGTTGAATTTTTCATTCCTTTGATTGCCGTCAGAGGGATTTCGAGTTGCACCACTGCATACTGTACTATGCTTCTCTAATCATGATTATCATCATGCTGCCCATGTCCATGATTTTATCCATCATAATGCTGCTCAAACTAGTGTGCATCATCATCATGCTATCCTATATGTCCATGATCTCATGTTGCCCTTTGTGTCCATGATCTCATTCATCATGATGCTCATGATCTCATACATAGTGACTTACTTTATCGCAAATGTAACATCGTCATTTTCTTCTAGCCTTAGGTCCAACCTTTCCTTTTGATTTAGACCCAGAATTATTTCTTTTCTTAGCATGAGAAGAAAAATCAGCAAGAGGACCTTTAGGCAAGGGCATTTCCTGCTCTTCTACCCTTGTTTGTTATTGAATGCATCTAGCCATTAATTCCTTGAAACTAGGAATTACATTATAGTTCAGAAGAGTAGTCCTGAACACGTACCATTCGGATGGTAATCCTCCAAGAGTCATGAGTGCCATTTCTCTGTCAGTAATAGTTTCCCCAATAGATAGGAGATCGTTCTTGATCTCGGTGATTCTTAAGAAGTATGCTTGCATACTTTCATCTTTACCCTTCTTGATTTCCCTCAGCTTATTTCTAAGAAACAAAACTTGATTTGCATCATTAACTTTAAATAAACTCACCAGTCTATCGTAGATTTCCTTGGAGGTGTCCAGATCAAAGATGTAGGCCACCAAGTGCTTGTTGATAGAGTCCCGGATGATCTTCTATTGTTTTGACTTCTCCATTTTTTCATTTGTTCCAGGCAGCAGTGGATGCATTTGATGGAGGCTCAACAATATTGCCTCTCACATGATCCAACACTCCTTTATTCTCAAGGGTTAGATCGATAGACATCTTCCATCCGTGATAGTCAGCTTTCTCACGGAGCTTGTCTTTGGCAGGAAAGAGTGTTGAGGACCCCATAGTTCTTTTAGGATAGCCCTTCCAATCTTTTCTTCGATGATTGCTCTTGCTCTTGCTCAGGCTTTGTCTTCACCTCAGCTCTGATACCATGTTAAGTTATGGTATGTTCTATGCTTATAACAGTTTACTTCTTTTTCTTATTATATTCCACCGATTAGCAATCACATGTACATAAAGTAAAGTGCAGATAGAACATTAAACGATCGACAGAAAACAAGCCAAGACAAGAGACACAAGATGTGGCGGCTAGCCAGGGACAAACCCCACAATGTGTGGAGAAACCCTTTGATCAAATCTTCTTTTATCTTCAATAATTCAGCAGAGAGAAATAGTACAATAAATCTGATTCATATCAGTAGTAGCAAACCCTAGATCAACAGCATCAGCATTAGCGGCTTCATTATCAAACTAGGGCAGACGATATCTCACAAACCGGCCGTCGGATTGACTTCATTCCACCACCAAAAGTTTCGGCCTCCAAAGGAGGTTCAAATGAACCTACAGCGCAGTTCATATGAGGAGATCTTCTAGACCACGCAAGTCAAACTTTACTTCTGCAGTTGCAACTTCAGTTTCAGCAGTTTCCGGCTTCAAACTAGGGCAGTCGATATCTTTCAAACCGTTCGTCGGATTGACTTCATTCCACCACCAAAAGTTGCGGCTTTCAAAGGAGGTTCAGATGAACCTACAGTGTAGTTCCAAAGAGGAGATATTCTAGGCCACGCAAGTCAATATTTACTTCTGCAGTTGCAGCTTCAGTTTCAGCAGTTTCCGGCTTCAAACTAGGGCAGTCGATATCTTGCAAACCGTTCGTCGGATTGACTTCATTCCACCACAAAAAGTTGCGGCTTTCAAAGGAGGTTCAGATGAACCTACAGCGCAGTTCCAAAGAGGAGATCTTCTAGGCCACACAAGTCAATCTTTACTTCTGCAGTTGCATCTTCAGTTTCAGCAGTTTCCGGCTTCAAACTAGGGCAGTCGATATCTTGCAAACCGTTCGTCGGATTGACTTCATTCCACCACCAAAAGTTGCGGCTTTCAAAGGAGGTTCAGATGAACCTACAGCGCAGTTCCAAAGAGGAGATCTTCTAGGCCATGCAAGTCAATCTTTACTTCTGCAGTTGCAGCTTCAAATTCAACAGCTTCCGGCTTCACATGTGTGAGAGAGAGAGACCCATTTCAGCACAGTAGAGAAGAGACTCATATCTGCGTAGTAGAGAGAGAGAGATGTGATGTGATGAGTGAGTCCAAATGAGGAAAAGTCCTCTTATATTTATACACAACGTTGGTGGGTGAATAGATGCGACTGTTGGGCTTCTGAGCCTACATGAGTTGTAGGTCGGCTTGATAATAATTCCATAATCAAAATAAATTCATATCTCCATGAATACTTATCGGAATTGGATGATCTTTATATCAATCCTACACCTCTCGAAGAGAAGAATCTAATAAAAATATTATTAGCCATGAATAAGATGACCCACATGAAGTTTTTCCCTGGTTGCCAATTTTAACACTAAGGGTACGGTCGATCCTCCTTAGTTAGAGCCCTGAAACATTGGGTCGAGTACTACTGCGAGACCCTTATGTATATTGCGATCTGTAGCACCTGACACTCCTCAAGACCATAGTTCCCTTTTCTATAGGGGGATCACACAACATCTCCTCCAGATCCGCCTGTGCAAAGGGGTGCAGCAGCAACAGACATCAGTCCCGCAGTCTGAGATCTTTCGGGGTGCTTATTGGTGATCTAGCCCATCAGAATCAGGACGACGAGCTGAGAATGGTGGTACCATTCACTTCTTAGTGAAAATTTTTTAGGCGGTCCCAATTTTCAAAAAATCCGGTTGGTGTATGGTAGAAACTAGAGCTCAAGCGATGGCCAATGAAAGGATGGACAAACTTGAAGAATCAATGCACAACCTCCACCTTCAGCTTACCGGACTATGTAGCATGGTCGAGAAAATAGTCCCGAAGGGCAAGGAGCAAGCCCACAAGGAGGAGTATAATGGCACTGAACACAATGAGGGTGAGTCTAGCCACTCTCCTCACGTCTGGCACACCCACCCACCACCCAGTCAGCGACCTCCCAAGTTGGATATGCAAAAATTTGACGGTTCTCACCTGTCGGCATGGATAGCACAAATGGAGCAGTATTTCAAGCTGAATCACATCTTCGATGATGCGACTCAGCTTATGTTGGGGAGCATGTACTTGGACAATGAAAGGTGGCAATGGTGGGAATGGCATCAGCATTGCACTAAACCTTTTAGGACTTGGACTGAATTCACCAAAGATCTTCAAGACCGCTTTGACCAAGAATCATATTTTTTGGGTCGTCTTACTAAGCTCCGATAGACTGGTACAGTGGATGAATATATTACAGCTTTTGAACCCTTAGCCTTCTGCACTTGGGGTCTCTCAGATGTGTTCTACACGGAATGTTTTATCAGCGGTCTTAAAGAAGCTATCAAAGCCCAAGTCCTACTGCACCACCCTCCCACATGGACGGAGGCTTGCAAGGTAGCTCATAACGTGGAACGTGCATTAGTAGCCCAATACAGTCGCCCAAATTTCTCCGCTAAAGGTCGCCCCCCACAGGCTCACAACACGACTCAAACACTTAAGTTCCAAAAGGTGTCACCTACGAAAATGGCCGAAAGAAGAAAGCAAGGCCTTTGTTACTACTGTGATGAAAAATACTCCCCAGGTCATAAATGCAAGGAGCCCAAATTTTTTCAAATTGATGCCACTGACTACAGCTCAATAGAGGAAGATCCACCAATGGAGGAACAGGAGCCACTAGAAGAAGACAACCAAAAGGACAATGTCTCTGACGAACCAGTTATTTCGTTGCATGCTTTGGCAGGGATTTCTTCCCCTCAAACTCTCAAAATCAGAGGTTTTATTAAACATCACCCAATAGTAGTCTTGATTGATAGTGGAAGTACACATAATTTCATCCATCAAAAAGTCGCAGAAGCAGTGCATTGTTTTGTACGAGCAGTTTCTAACTTCCAAGTTCAAATTGCGAATGGAGGCACAATGAAATGTGAAGGCCGCTGTGAAAATGTCAAACTTCAAATGGGGGATTATCAGTTGAAAACCCACATGTTTGCCATACACATGGGGGGTTGCGACATTGTCCTCGGCGCTGAATGGCTCCGCACTCTTGGGCCAATCACAATGGATTTCCAGGAGTTATATATGAGTTTTAAGTAGAACAACTACACACGTACCCTCTGTGGACTCCAGGCGGGAGCCCCCTCTATCATCAGCTTGCATAGGATGGAAAAATTGTTAAAAAAGGGCAATCATGGAGTTGTAGCTCAATTTAATGCCATCCAGGCAGTCGAAACAAAGCCTCTACCAATTCATCCTGAGATGCAACAGATTTTAAATAACCATCTGCCAGTCTTTGACAAGCCTCATGAGCTTCCACCCTCGTGAGGGGAACATGATCATAGCATCACCTTGGTTCCAGGGGCCCAACCCCCAAATGTGTGCCCATACAGATATCCATTCACCCAAAAGAATGAAATAGAAAAAATCATCAAGGAACTTTTGGAAGCAGGTGTCATTCGTCCCAGCATTAGTCCTTATTCATCCCCAGTGGTCACGGTGCTCAAGAAAGATGGGGAGTGGCGGATGTGTCTCGACTTCAGGGCCCTCAATAAGTTGACAGTCAAAGATAAATTTCCCATCCCGGTGGTTGATGATTTTCTGGATGAACTCAATGGGGCTCAATTCTTCACTAAGCTGGATCTTCGCTCAGGCTACCACCAAATTCGCATGAAGGAAGTCGACATCCCCAAGACTGCTTTCAGAACTCATGAAGGCCATTATGAGTTCCTGGTCATGCCATTTGGTCTTTGTAATGCCCCCTCTACTTTTCAGAGCCTTATGAACCACATTCTCAAACCATATCTCAGGAAATTTGTCCTTGTTTTCTTCGATGACATCCTCATCTATAGTTGCACTTGGGCCGCACATCTTCGGCATGTAGATCTACTCTTGCAACTGCTCCGCAAGCATAAATTATTTGTCAAGATGTCCAAGTGTTCGTTTGGCATGGCAGAAGTAGAGTATTTGGGCCACATTGTGGGGCGTGAAGGTGTCAAGGTGGACCCCAAAAAGATCCAGGCAATGTAGGAATGGCCTCAACCTAAGACCTTGAAGAGCTTGAGAGGATTTTTGGGTCTCACAGGCTATTATCATAAATTTGTCCGCAACTATGGTCACATAGCGAAGCCCCTCACCCAACTCCTAAAGAAAAATTCATTCTTCTGGAATGAGGAAGCACAACAGGCCTTTACAGCTCTAAAAAATGTTATGTGTTCCACTCCAGTCTTAGCACTACCTGACTTCACCAAATATTTTGTCATTGAATGTGATGCTTCGGGTACAGGTATTGGGGCAGTCTTAATGCAAGAAGGGCGACCGTTGGCCTTCACAAGCCAACAACTCAGTGGGAGGAATCTAGGCCAATCTACCTACGAGAAGGAAATGATGGCCATCTTACATGCAGTCAAGACCTGGTGACCTTACTTATTGGGGCGACGTTTCCAAATCCGCACAGATCATCACAGTCTTAAATATTTTTTGGAGCAACGCCTATCCTCCCCACAACAAAATAAATGGCTAGCCAAAATGATGGGATATGATTATGAGATCATTTACAAGAAAGGGAAAGACAATAGTGTAGCAGATGCATTATCTCGCCAATTTGAGGAGGAAAGTACTCTGCTAGCAATTTCCCTCCCCATTCCAGAATGGATTGAAGAGGCTCGCAGGGAATGGTTTTCACACCCCGGGCTCTCCCAACTCATTTCTCAATTGCAGGTAGATCCAAATTCCACCAAGGGCTACTCGTGGCAAGATGATATTCTTCGCTACAAGGACAGAGTCGTAATATCACCAACATCCACCCTCAAAAGTCGCATTTTGGCAGAATTGCACTCATCTCCCATTGCAGGACATTCGGGCTTTCAGAAGACGTATGCTCGCACCAAAAGATCATTTTTTTGGACAGGCATGAAAAAGGACATCCTTACTTTCGTAGCAGAATGTGATGTCTGTCAACGCCACAAAGGGGAAACCGTCAACACACCAGGCACATTACAACCATTGCCCATTCCGGCATCAATTTGGACGGAGGTTTCTATGGATTTCATTACAGGTCTTCCAAAGTCAAGGAACAAGTTAGTCATCATGGTGGTTGTGGACCGACTGTCGAAGTATGCTCATTTCTGCGCCCTACCCCACCCATTTACACCAACTTTGGTTGCTCAATCTTTCATGGATCAAATCTTCAAATTGCATGGCATGCCCACTTCTATTGTGTCCGACCGTGACCCGATCTTCACCAGTAATTTTTGGCAGGAACTCTTCAGAATACAAGGAACTCAACTCAAACTCAGTACTTCCTATCATCCGCAAACAGATGGTCAAACCGAAGCCGTCAACAAATTTCTAGAAACCTACCTTAGGTGTTTCACTTCAGAAAAGCAACACCTTTGGGTACAGTGGTTACCTCTGGCTGAATGGTGGTATAACACCAACTATCATGCCACCACCAAAATGACTCCCTATGAAGTAGTATATGGTCAACTCCTGCCTTCACCTACTTCGTATCTCAAGGGATGCTCAAAAGTACAAGTAGTGGATCAACTCCTACAACACTGCGCAACCATGCTCGCCCATCTTCGAGCGAATCTTCATCAAGCTCAGAACCGTATGAAGCAACAGGTAAACCAGCATCGCTCAGAGCGCCAATTTCAAGAAGGGGATCAGGTCTTTTTACGGCTACAACCATATAAGCAAACATTACTCAAGGACAAGGGGTGTCAGAAACTCTCTCCCAAATTCTACGGACCATATCAAGTACTTCAGCTCATTGGAGAAGTGGCCTACAAGTTGGCCTTGCCACCTACTGCAAAAATCCATCCAGTTTTCCATGTCTCATGCCTCAAGAAAGTGATTGGGAACAATTGTAGAATTCAGACCAGTCTACCTGAATTGGACGAAGAAGGGTCCATCTGGCTTCAACCCGAACAGGTCCTAGACACACGAGACAAGAAACTGCGCGGCCGCATGATTAAGGAAGTCCTCGTCAAATGGAAAGACACCTCTCCGGAAGATACAACTTGGGAACCAGCCACTATTCTTCAGCAGTTTCCGCAGCTTCAGCCTTGAGGACAAGGCTCATCTTAAGGGAGAGAGCATGTTAGGGTACCACCCTAACCCCCTTATTTATGTAATGGGATCACATCATAGTCAAGAGTCAATAAAGCTGATATTAATAATTGTAAGTGGTTAATCTGCAATTAATGACAGAACCACAGTTAGTTGTAAATGGGCCGTAGTATTAGATAGATGGTATTAATAAAACCCACGGTATTGGCCCGTGGTATTGCATGTATGAGTCATATATAAAGGATAGAGACTCCCTGCGAGGAGCATCATGTCTTATTTTGTAGTTGAGCTCTGCTCTATTGGAGGTTGCCCCCTCGAAGAGGCAAGTGAACATTACTCTCTGAATAATAAAATCATTGCTATTATGTGTTCTGGGTATCTTTTCTTCGCATATTCTGTATTTGGGTATCATTTTGCAGGTTAAGAGCATAACACGAAGGAATCGGACCCGACGATATGTGTTCGGGCGGAGTTTAATGAATTTGAAGTCCGCTATATGTGTTCAGGCGGAGTTTTCCTTTGTAAACGGGATAGTAAAGAATTAAGCGTCGATAGTGTATTTTCCGGTTTTAAAGGGATAGTCGCAAATCGAAGGAAAGGGGTGATAATATATATATGTAATGTGACCTATGAAAGTGCCGATAGCCGATTGCGATAGAGGTACAACCTCGGGATCTGTGCAGAAACCGTACGGAAGGCAAAAAAGGGTATGTTTGCATAGTTTTCCTTTGTAAATAGTTTATAAGGAAACATGCACCGATAAGAGATTTATGTGTTAAAAAAATATGTAACCAAAGGTAAGGAAGGGAAAGGTTATATATGCAAGTTAAAGGTTAACGAAGGGTTTAAAAAGGCTTAACTAAGGTTCAGATGGGTTTTAGAGTCCCGATAAGGAAGATTTGTGGAATGCTTTGATAAAAGGGTAAATGAAGGCTTAAGGATTGATTTAACTCCCGATAGGAGGTTTAAAGTGGGGTGATTGAGTTCCGATACAAAGGAACTAATAAAGGGGCCTTAACCATTGATAGTTAAAGATTTGACTCCTTAGGGAGTTAAATTCCTGGGACAGTGGATTTATGCATATTTATGCATACTATGGGTAAAGCAGGGGTTACCCTAATATGTGACAATAGTATTGAATTGTAGGTTTTAACCCCGTACAGAAATTACCTACATACGAATTCTAAAACACAGAAAATAAACAATGCGAGAGCATAACACATAAAACACATATACACAGAGATTTTCCCATGGATCCCAAAAACCGGGACTACAAGCTTGATTTTTCATTATATTCTTTTCAATGTTACAATACATATTTATACATGCTGAAGCATCCAATACCATGGACCGAAAACCATCGCGTCCAAAAAACATGTGCGAAAATCATACACAAAACCATAGGTGGGTCCGCCCAACCTAACATAGGTTCCAAAACCAAAATTTTCCGGGGTGCTACCTCGGACCCCATAAAGTGGGGTTACGAGTGCCCCTAAAACCCCCTGTGACCTCCCCCGCTCTAACCCCCGGTTAACTACGTGGGCCAGTTGTGGAAAGAATATAACACAACCCAACATTCTCCCACTTGTTGTTTTCTTTCCACAGCGGGCCACAAGAGAGCTTAGTCATTTATCCAGCCCTGCAATGCCCATTGTTTCTCTACACCAAGAGAACTTCTCAAAGCTCACAGATTTTGTCAGTGCATCTGCAGTATTCTTCAAAGTGTCCACCTTTACTAGCAACACCTTTTTGTCTTTTATCATATCCCTCACAAAGTGATACTGAACATCAATGTGCTTTGTCTTTGAATGATATGCAGGGTTCTTTGCCAAGAAAATTGCACTTTGGCTGTCATAGTTTATCCTGATAGCTTCCTGTACTAACCCCATACTTGACCACAATCTCTGCAACCAAACTACTTCCTTGCTTGCATGAGTGGCTGCCATGTATTCTGCCTCTGTAGTTGATAGTGCCACTACAGATTGTTTCTTACTCATCCAACTGACTACACCTCCAAATAGGTTAAACACATACCCACTTGTAGATCTTCTCTGATCCAGATCTCCAGCCCAGTCTGCATCAACAAAGCCATGAATATCCAACACTCTGTCCAATCCTAGTCTTTTTTGGTAGCACAAACCATAATCACTAGTGCCACGCAAATACCTGAAAACCCGCTTCACTGCTGTCCAATGCTCCTTCCCTGGTTTTGACATAAACCTGCTCAATACTCCCACTACATGTGCAATGTCTGGTCTAGTACAGACCATTGCATACATCAGGCTACCGACTGCACTTGTATATGGAACACGGGACATGTCCTCTTCCTCTTCTTGTGTCTTGGGACACTGTTCAGCAGATAACCTCACACCTACAGGAATAGGAACCTTCACCGGTTTACTATCCTGCATATTAAACCTCTGCAATATTGTCTCGACATACTTCCTTTGGTTTAACTAGAGCTTCCTCTTTTCCCGATCTCTTTTAATTTCCATGACCAAAATATAGTTTGCAGCACCAAGATCTTTCATGTCGAATTTGGAGGACAATTGGGTCTTCAAATCCTGGACAATTTATTTGTCATTTCCAACTAGCAACATATCATACACATACAAGACCAGATAAATAACACGGTCACCAATTAATTTAAAATACACACAGTGATCTGCTTTGCTTCTGATGAAGCCAAGTCCCCGTATAAATGTATCACATTTCTGATACCACATCCTTGGTGACTGTTTTAACCCATACAGAGACTTCTTTAACTTGCATACTAGTTCTTTCTTACCCTTCACCACAAAGCCTTCAGGTTGCTTCATGTAGATCTCCTCTTCCAAATCCCCGTGAAGAAATTTTGTCTTCACATCCATCTGTTCTACCTCAAAATCAAAAGTAGCAACAATAGATAAAAGTAATCTAATAGAAGTTACCTTGGCAACAGGAGAAAAAATATCACCAAAATCAATTCCCGGCACCTAGGAATAACCTTTTGCTACCAACCGAGCTTTGTATTTCTCCACTTTTCCTTCTGCATTTGTCTTCTTTTTGAACACCCATTTGCTACCAATGGGTTTCCTCCCAGCCGGCAACTCCACGAGATCCCAAGCCTCTTTTTGTGCAAAGATGCGATTTCATCAACCATGGCCTCTTTCCAGAGTTTTCCATCCTCTGAATCCACTACTTCCTTCATAGTTCTGGGATCATCATCAGTAACAAACAAAGCAAAATTTGAACAGAAAGTAGATGGACTATACCTCTCTAGCTACCTTCTTTCTCGAACTAATATTCTCACAGCCGGAGTTTGTGGCTCTTCATCTTCTGATCCCTCCTCTGCTGTAGAGTCTGATTCTTCCTCCTTTAGCTCAAACTCTATCTTCTCAGGTTCCTTTGGTTGGACTTCATGTTTAATAACATCTTTCACCTCTCTGAACACCACATCTCAATTGTACACAACCTTCCTTGTTACTGGGTTCCAAAGTTTATAACCCTTTAAACCATCCTTATACCCAATAAAGATGCACTTTTCAGATTTACTATCCAACTTGGTTCGTTTCTCCTTTGGAACATGTACATATGCATCACATCCAAATACCCTTAGATGTGAAAGAGAGGGTTTCTTACCAGTCCATACCTCATGTGGAGTCTTATCCTCCAATGCTAATGAAGGTGACCTGTTGACCAGGTAACATGCAGTATCCACCGCCTCTACCCAGAATTCCTGTCCTAACCTGGCACCACTAAGCATGATTCTTGCCCTTTCCATCAACATCTTGTTCATTCTTTCTGCAACTCTATTTTGCTGAGGTGTATTTGGAGTAGTCTTCTGCCGTGCTATACCACACTTCTTACAGAATTCTTCAAATTCCTTGCTGCAAAACTCTCCACCATTATCTGTCCTCAACACCTTTATCTTCTTCTCTGTCTGATTTTCCACGAGAGCCTTAAATTCTTTAAACCTATCAAAGACTTCAGATTTCTTCTTAAGGAAATATATCCATGTATTCCTTGAGAAGTCATCTATAAATGATACATAGTACATAGACTTACCCAGTAACGGAACCTTCATAGGTCCAAACACATCACTGTGCACAAGCTCTAATATCTATTTCGCCCTCTTACCACCAGAGGGGAAACTCACTAGATTCTACTTCCCATATACACAATTTTCACAAAAATCAAAATCCAAAGAGCTATTACTCATACGTTCTACCATACCTTTACCATGAAGTATTCGAAGGCCTTTCTCTCCAATATTTCCAAGCCTTTGATGCTAGAGTATGGTCTTCTCTCCAGAGACCACTAGATTTTCTGCTCCACTTTCAAGAACCACAAAACTGTTTCACCCATCAACAACTGTGCTACCTTGCAGCTTGTACAGAGTTCCAATCCGAACTCCTCACATCAATACCAGTGCTCCCCGAACCATCTTGCAGGTATCCTTCTCGAACACTGTTTTTACACCTGCATTATCTAGCTTGCTTACAGAAATTAGATTTCTGGCCAATGCATGAATATGTAGAACACTCGGAAGTGTTCTAACTCTTCCACCTTGCAACTTCAACTTTACCTTTCCGCGACCAACGATTTTAGCCTTCCTATCATCCTCCAAGAAGACATCACCACCATCATATTTCTCATACTCGCAGAACCACTCTCTATGGGGAGTGAAGTGAAAAGATGCACCTGAGTCAATAAACCAAGCCTCATGATCTACATGTGTACTTGAAGAATCCAAGTACACATCCCCACCTTCATCTGAGGTGGTTTTCGCCTCTACAGAAGGAGCCTCATCAGATCCCTTTCCTTTGTCAGGAGCTTTAGATTTACAGTCCCTTTTGAAGTGGCCTTCCTTTCCGCATTTCCAGCACACCACCTTTACAGTTTTTCCTGGAGATTAAGATCTCCCTCTAGACTTAGATCTACCACTCGATGACTTATTTTTGTTTATGTTCTGGGACCATCCTCATACAGACAAGGCATCACCATTCTGGCTCTCCATATTTTTCCATCTCATCTCCTCCGTCAGCAAGGCTGAGACTATTTCATCAAACTGCAAGGCAGTTGCATTGCTACCTATTGCAATAACCAGACTATCCCACGAATCTGGTAGAGAACACAACAAACTAATGCACTTATCTTCATCTGAAATTTTAATATCAACAGATGCTAATTGACTTACCACAGTATTAAATTCTTCAGATGCTCTGTCACCGAGTCTCCATCTTTCATCCTCAGGTTATACAGCTTTTTCCGCAGGAACAGTTTATTCACCAGAGACTTAGATTGGTACAAAGTCCCTAACTTGTCCCATAAAGCGTTCGCCGTAGCTTCCCTTGATACATTCAGCAATACTGAATCTGAGAAACACAATCGTATTATGCTCTTTGCCCTCCTATCCAACTTCTTCCATTCTTCATCAGACACTCCTGTTGGTTTAGTACCCGGATCTACTGCGATCCACTGATCTTTATCCACCAACAGATCCTCCATCTTGAGTTTCCACAACTCAAAACTCTGACCATTAAATTTCTCGATCTCTATCTTTCCACTTCTCACCATCTTCTTTCACCACCAGAATCGATCTCGCTGATCTCCCACTGAACAGGGTCTACCACAGGCCCGAGCGAAACCCCTTAGCAACAAAGGCATCCCCTTGAAGCCAAAACAACTCTGATACCAAATGTAGGTTTTAACCCCATACAAAAATTACTTGCATATGAATTCTAAAACACAGAAAATAAACAATGCGAGATCATAACACATAAAACACATATACACAGAGATTTTCCCCTAGATCCCAAAAACCGGGACTACCAGCTTGATTTTTCATTATATTCCTTTCAATGTTACAATACATATTTATACATGTCGAAGCATCCAATACCATGGACTGAAAACCATCACGTCCAATACCATGGACCAAAAACCATCGCGTCCAAAAAACATGTGGAAAATCATGCACAAAACCATAGGTGGGTCCGCCCAACCTAACATAGGTTCCAAAACCAAAATTTTCCGGGGTGCTGCCCTGGACCCCATAAAGTGGGGTTACAGGTGCCCCTCAAACCCCTGTGACCTCCCCCCCTCTAACCCCCGGTTAACTACGTGGGCTAGTCGTGGAAAGAATATAACACAACCCAACATGAATCACTCGAACACAGAGAAGTAGTTGAATTATTGGGCAAAATGATGGTGTGGAGAAGCACAGGGAGAGTAAGTGATATCCTTCATAATCCCACTATGGTAATTGGACTAGAAATGTCACAATATTCAAAAGCCACGGTTAGAGAAGTGTAAACCTAATTTCAAAATCAAATGAAGAATGAGTCGGAATACCAAACCCCACAAACAAGCACTAAATAATTGAATGAAACTATGGTTGGATCAAAGGCTTGTAAATATGTAGAGGATAAAATAGCCACAAATTCAAAGGACGGACCTGTCCCCGTATTATGAAAAAAAACAAAGAACACTGAGCTAAGACTTGACCCTTAGTCATGAGGAAATCGACAATAAGAACAATGAAGACAAAGACAAGGCATAAGAATAGGAGTGTAAATAAATATACATTGACCTTCAGACCCTGTAACTACCATATGCTTTAGCCTCCCTCTAAACAGATTCAAGGAAGCCTGGATAGAAAGAGCTACCACATCTTTAACAACCAAGTGACCATAATCCCACCACCGTACGAGCCATGGAAGGTTTATGTTGACACCTAATCATAGGGATTGGGTGAACAACTATAATTAAGTGTAAATAAATAATAGAGGAAATGGAGAGTCATCAAGAGATGAACTGAATAGTCACTCCCTCTTGTATATAATAATAAACAACCTGAATGAATAACACAATTACATTTGAGGAGTTACCTCCTGGTCTGACATGGTATCAGAGCCAGCTCCATTTTTGGCATCCCTTTCTACTCTTGTAACTCCCTTCTGCCATTTTTTTTGCAGTCTATCCACTACCCCCTCCACAGTCACTACCCATTAAATGCTGCCCATTATACTGTCATACACATAACCCATTAGTTTGGAAAATCTCTACCATTATTCTTCGCCTTCACCTCCATCACTGTGTATCCATGAAAATGTGTTATTACCTCTTGAGCTCGAAGAGCGGTAGTTGACTGTGTTAAATCCTGCGTAGCGTATCCGTGGTGCATGGTGCAACCTTGGAGTAGTGTTGTGTTCAAAGGATAGAATGGTGCAGTGAGCAGAACCAGCTTGTGCGTTAACCCATTTTCAATGGTTGGAATGGCGCCTCCAGACAGGATGAAATGAGGCAATGTGAAACTATTTTTCGATGCCTATCCCTTAATCATTTTTGAAGGCCAGTATTATATAAATCGTGAAGCCATGTTCCATTAAAGTTATTCAAGGGTGAATTTAAATGGACATATGGTCATTACAAATGGTGGATAATTAATGACTTGTGAGTGATGTTTTATAATGTTTTATATCCCTTTTTAAGACCATAAAGTGTACGAGTGTGAATGTTGTATTTTTAAAGGAATGAGTGGTGTATTTTTTAAAGGTGTGAGAGGTATGGTGCTATATGATAGTATATATTTGAAGATATATTTGAGAGATTGCAATTTTTAAGGATATAATTGTATGCAAATTAATTAGTTGCAAAGACACATTAATTTTATTGCAGGTATTTTGGGCCCAGTTTAAATTTTATAATGCATTCACTCATCTCCATTGTGGGAATAATCCTCTCTAGAAAAGAGAACTATCCTGAATGGTCTTGAAAGATAAAACACACTCTCATTTTTAATGAGTTGTGGAAAGGAGTGTGTGTTGGAAACAAAGACAAAGAGCCAGAACAACCTACCTCAAACAAGGAATTCACCATTTGGGAAAATAAGAACAGCAAGGCTTATGCATTGATTGCAGCATCAGTAAATGAAGAGGTGAGTCACCATATTTTGCCATTTTCAAATCCTTTCGAAGCCTTACAAAAACTTAAGGAAATCTATGACTCACACTCTGCTCTTGAAGTTGTTCAACTCATGATTAAACTGTTCACCCTTGAATTACAAAATGATGATCCTCTTGCTCTTGCATCAGAAGTAAAATCTATTATGCATGATATCAAAGTCACTGATGTTGAACTGGATATTCCTCTGATATATTTTCTCAAGGCACTTTATCCCACTTACTCAAATTATCTTGAGTCATTGCAAGAAAATGGAAACCTCAAATATATTACCTTTGACTCCCTTTTAAAAAAAATTGTTGAAAGAGAGAAAGCTTTTGGGAAGAAGACAGCTCCTTAGTCTTCTGAAGAGGCTATGTGTCTTGCACATAGAGAAAAGAATCTTGCTCAAGATTCTTCCAGAGGAAGAGGTGGTCGAAGAGGAAGAGGAAGAAATGTCAGAGGTAGGGGGGGCAGGCACTCTCAAGGAGAAAAGTTAGATTTGCACTGCATACGCTGCAAAAGAGATGGATCACATGATGCATACACATGCAAGTTGCCTTGGGACAGAATTGAGAAGGAAAGAAACCAACCCAAAGGTAAAACTAATGACAAAGAGAAAGGTAAAGAACCTGAATCCACTCACTATGTTGTGGCACATTGTAATATTGGAGTAAATGAAGGATTATTTAATGCTTCACTTGCTTCTTGGAAAAATGATTAGTTTCTTCATTTAGGGGAAACCTGCCACATGAATTTTAGAAAAGATTTTTTTGAAGAATTTACTGACAATGTAGATGGAGCAGTATACTTTGCAGACAAATCAAAACTCAAGCCATCACGGCTTGGCACAATCAGGCTTAAATTGCATGGTCTTCCAAACTTTCTTCAGCATCATGTTCTATATCTCCCACAGCTGAGGAGAAACTTGTTATCCTTGGTCCACATCTGCCAGCAAGGACACTCCATTCATATGTTTGATGGAAAGCTTGAGGTGAGAAAATCATTAGACCACTCACTTGTCTGACAGGGATAGAAGAAGAAAGGCTTCTCAAGCTGCAGGGTACCTCTACTCAGGCACAAAATCTCTCATACAATTCTTATTACGAAGAAGGTACATTTCCATAAAGTTTATTATGGCATGCTATATTTGGACACTTGAACTATGACAGCCTCTACTTGTTGAAGAAAAATGGTGTTACTGGTTTTCCTACAATTCCTAGGAAACTTAAGCAATGTGATGCTTGCATTCTACGAAAGCATAGCAAACAGTATTTTAATGATTCACATTCTAGAGCACATATAAAACTTGAACTCATTCATTCAGATTTATGTGGTCCAATGCCTATTCCTTCTACAAATGGAAATAAATATATGATGACATTTATTGATGACTACACCAGAATGTGTTGGGTTTATTTATTGAAGAACAAATCTAATGCTTTTCAAACATTCAAGAACTTTCATACATGGATTGAAAATGATGCACAATCTCATATTAGCTCTATTCGCACTAATAATGGAAAATAATACACTTCAAATGAATTCGAAAACTATCTTCGCCAACATGGGATCAAACATCAAACAACTATGCCTTATAATCCCCAACAGAACGGAGTAGCCAAAAGAATGAATAGGACAATCTTAAATATGGTGCAGTCCATGATGCTTTTCAAAAATGTAAAATTGATGTTTCGGGCTAATGCAGTTCTATGTGTTGTATATGTAAAGAATAGATGTCCATCTAATGCTATTAGAAACAAGACTCCTTATGAAATGTGGTATGGGCACACTCCTTCGATAAAGCATCTCAGGGTCTTTGGTTCCACATGTTATGCCTTGATACCAAAGGTACATAGAAACAAACTTGGTGCAGGAAGTCATAAGTGTATCTTCCTGGGGTATTCAAAAACCTCCAAAGCATACTGTCTCTATGATGAAGTCAATAAAAAGTTTGTTGTATCTAGAGATGTAATCTTTCTTGAATCATCCAAAACTGACAATGTTGTTGAGCGGAAACTTGATCGCTTGGATAGATTCACAAATGAAAAATCATTTCAACAATTTGATAATCAGATTCCACATCTTGAAGGGGGGATTCCTATACTAGATCAACCTGTGGAATCTTCTTTTGAAACACTCTCTCCCCCGCATGAAACTCCAACAACGGATGATACTTTGAGTGATGTGATTGACAGAATTGGGAGTCTCAATCTTGATTCAGTCCCAACTCAATCAACAGAGCAGCCTGGACCATCTAAGAAGGTCCCCCAAAGTGGCTGACAAAGACACTTAAAAGTGTTCATCCTGATGAGGTTGGAAAGATAGGAACTAGAAATTCAAACCGGAAAAATGGAGGTGATGTAGATGACTCAGATTCACCTGTTGATATGTATGTTTCTTATGATTGTGAATTGAACTTGTCTACAGATTTTGAACCAACTTCCTTCAAAGAAGTTTCTTCTCATGATGAATGGAAAGAAGCAATGCAAAAGGAGTATGATGCATTGATAAAGAATGGTACTTGGAAACTGGTTGATCCTCCATTAGGAACCAAACCAATTAGCTGCAAGTGGGTCTACAAGAACAAGTATAAAGTTGATGGCTCACTTGGCAAGCACAAAGCCAGGCTTGTGGCAAAAGGTTTTGCACAGAAGCAAGGGGTCGATTATGAGGAGACTTTTTCCCCCACAGCAAAATGGGATACCATCCGGACACTCTCTGCCCTAGCAGCTCAGAAGGGTTGGAAAGTCCATCAAATGGATGTAACTACTTTCTTGAATGGAGATCTAAAAGAGAATGTTTTTATATTCCAGCCTGAAGGATTTGTTGTAAAAGGACATGAACATAAAGTATGCAAACTTGTGAAATCCTTGTATGGCCTCAAATAAGCACCGCGAGCCTAGTATGAAAAACTAACTGAGAATCTTTTGAAACTCAATTTAAAACATTATGATCTTGATGATGCAACTTTGTTTGTCAAGAAGGTTGGAAAAACAGTTGTATATCTTGTGGTATATGTAGATGATCTTTTGATGATAGGGAACAATGAGAGATACATTGCATCCATAAAGAAGGAATTGAGGAAAGGTTTTGAAATGACTGATTTGGGCTATGTTCATTACTATCTTGGTATTGAAGTAACTCAACATCCAAAGTCCATATTCCTTTCTCAAACAAAGTACATTGGAGATCTGTTGACCAGATTTGGCATGACTGAATGCAATCCTCTGACTACTCCAATGAAACAAAACTTAAAGCTCACATCCATTGAAGGAAAATAATTTGAGGATGCAACAAAATATAGATAACTTGTAGGAAGTCTCAACTACCTAGCTACTACCAGACTAGACATTTCGTTTGTTGTTGGAATCCTCTCCAGATTTATGCAAAATCCTTGTGAGGGACATTGGTCTGTTGCAAAAAGAGTTCTAATGTACTTGAAGACAACTCAAGACTTTGGAATCAAGTATACACAAGTGGGCGACTTCAGCCTGATTGGATACTCTGATTTAGACTTCGATGGAGACAAAGAAACTGGGGTATCTACTTTGGGTTATGCTATGAGTCTTGGATCAGGAGCTGTCTCCTGGAGATCACGCAAACAATTAGTTCCAACAAATTCCACAATAGAGGTAGAATATGTGGCAGTAGCTAGGGCAACAAAAGAAATTGTGTGGCTCAGGAAAATTCTTGAAGATTTATAGGTAAAACAAGTACAATCGACTCCACTTATGATTGACAATACCTTGGCAATAAAGTTGGCCAAGAACCCAAATTTCCATGATCGAACAAAGCACATCATTATAAAACATCATCTGATTCGACATCATGTTGAGGCCAAAACAATCCATCTTCGACATTGTTCCACTAATGAGCAAATTGCAGACATCTTCACCAAAACGCTTGGAAGAGAAAAGCTTGAAAGATTCAGAATGATGCTTGGACTCACCAACATCCCTTCAGATTAAGGGGGGGAATGTTGACACCTAATCATAGGGATTGGGTGAACAACTGTAATTAAGCGTAAATAAATAACAGAGGAAATGCAGAGTCATCGGGAGATCAACTAAACAGTCACTCCCTCTTGTATATAATAATAAACAAACTAAATGAATAACACAATTACATTTGAGGAGTTGCCTCCTGGTCTAACAGTTTATATAACAAACTACAGACATGAGAATTCTAGTACAAAGAGAGAATTTAAACCCATAAGGCCTGCACGACCTAGTCCAAGGGTCCTGATTGAACCTGTGCCTCACCATCCCAAGACACTATGGCATGATGAGCTCATTAATGAGTATAATTTGTTTGTCAAGTCGTTCGTATCCTATAACCAATCCCAAAGTGCGTGAGATCATTGAGCCTTTTTTGCAAACATTTAAATTGGGAGGGCCTATATAGGTGAGCGCATGTACCTAAAGCATGGAGGTGCCACACAAAAGCCATGCGTGACAGAATGTAGGGCCAAGTTCGTGCCTCGAGGGTCGCCAAACCTCTACCCATATGATGAATACATGTGTAGTGAGATGACATGTTCGAGTAGTCGCCATGTTGTAAAGACGCATGTCGGGATCAAGTTAATTCGATAAGCGGAAATCGACTGCTATAAAAACACCCCCATTGGGGAGGTATGCCTTGGCAATTGATTTGTTATGCTCTATCATCTACTTTACCGCTTGAAATTCATCCCTTCATGTCATCTCCATCCATGATTCATCAATGGATGCAAAGTTCTATAGACTGCCCTAATTGTCTAAGTGATTTGCCACCTTGTTCGATTCCCGCCTCTTTTGGATGGGTATTATATAATCAAAGTTTGAGGTCACTTATATTATTGGTCATCACGTTCAAATTCCAACTATTTATAATTCTATCCGCTGAGTTGCCAATTAACATTTTTATAATGCAGGATATTACTAGTTGAGGATCGCCATGGACCTGAAGCAATATGTAGCCCTTTTGAATGGAAATTTGCAATCCTCTTTCAAGAGCCATAAATTTTGCCATGTTATTTGTGTCCATGCCATCGGGATAATAAAAAATGTGTAGTTGATTCGAGTTAGCGTCCCTAAATATTCCTCCATAACTTGCTTTACCTGGATTTTCTTTAGAGGCACCATCAAAACTTAGGTCTATGAAATCTTGTGGGGGTGGGATAAAAGAGGTCAGTCTAGATAAACTTCTTCTTGCAACCTTAGGGATATCAGTGACTCCACAATTATTTGGGATGTCAAAATATTTTAAAATATGTGTTTTGGTCTCATTAGGAGCATAATCCTCTATAGTCGGTGGAGATACCATAATCATTTCTCTGATGTTCATGAGGATAATATCTTGAAGGACCGGTAAAGGCCTCTGTCTACATTCAAAGATTCTAAGGTTCCTCGCTTTCCAAATATTCCATAGTGAGAAACCGATAGCTAGGCTCCATGCTTTTGATATCGTGTGATTCTTAATCTTACGCTCAAACGAGTATTCTAACCATATTTTCATTGTAGAAGTATTCAGGGTAGAGCATCAGAATATTTTTTGAATGAATCCCATAAGTTGCAGGAAAAAGGACATAGGAGTAATAGGTGTTGCATTGTCTCCTCTTCCTGGTAACAAAGTGAATAGATTGACAGGCCCTCAAACCCCTTTGTTTGGAATCTCTCCCTTGTTAGCAGTAACCCCTAAGTGATGAGTCATAAGAAGGTCATTATTTTTGGCCAGCCACAATCCTTCCATATGTAGTTCCATAATTTACTCTGCTCTTGAAACTAGTGCTCCGATAACATAGAGTAGGCCTCCTTTAATGTGAATGTACCCAACGATTGTTTGCCCCATATTAATATATCTTTCTTATCTAAAATGTAGATTAATATGTTTTGTAACGCCAGATGGAATTCGTTCCACTTGTGTCTATCCTTAAATTCTTTACCTGATAGTTCCCAATCACCTTGTGTTTTCCACTGATGCTAGAATTGATCAATCCCTATTTCCTTCCAGAAATCTGCTACATTATAGGTTCCTTGGGCTTGTGAGAGGTTATTGATTGACTGGAATTTCTCATTTCTTTGCATTATGGGATATTGTTTCCAAGATTCCTCTCAAAAATAAGTCGTCAACCCTTTTCTGATCTCCCAAAATGCACACCGTTTAACCAGTTCCTTTGTCTAAAATGCCCAGTTCCATATCCTTGAACCTTTGATGTCTCCATGAAAATGCAATCATTTAGCCTGAGTACATAAATTTAGATATTTGCATGACCATATTTGTTTCAAAATTTTAGGACCACCTTGGACATAAAGCCACCACAACTTCACTACATAAGCTTTACTGATTAAAATGGGATCTCACAGACCTAATCCTCCCTACTTCTTTGGGTAAGACAACTTATTCCAACCAACGAGAGCCCACTTACGCTTTTTAACTATTCCCTTCCATAGGAAGTTTGTCCGTATTGATTTCAATTGATTTGATATCATAACTGGAATTGGCATTACCAAAAGCTGATAATTATATCAAGCTTGTAATACTACTTTTGTCAAAACTAAATGACTTGGGAAATTGAGCATCTTAAAATCCTAGTTGTTTATTTTGTGACGATTTCTTTCCAAAATTTCTTCCCATGTGGAAAGCCTATTGTAATATAATACAAGTGGAACTCCCAAATGTTTGGAGGGTAGTTGGCCTCTGCTAAAGCTTGCCATTATACTTAGTCTTGGTTGAACCATCTCCGAACAGTTAAAGAAGAAAATATGTGTTTTATTCATGTTCACTTCCATCCTTGATGCTTCCATAAATATTTTCAAAAGTCAACATATTCTTTTCAACTCTTTAGAGGTAGGGATGAAAAATAACATTGTGTCATCAACAATTTGTCGATGTGAAATCAGGAGATCCTTACCATACAAACAACGTCCATAGATGAATCTTGATTCGCTAGCTTTCTGAAACATCTAACCAAGACCTTCCATTGCCAAAATGAATAAGAATGGTGAAAAGGGAACCACTTGTTGAATGAAATGTTTGCAAGAGGGATCCATTAATCAATATGGAAAAGGAGACTGATGATACAAGAGAGAAGACCCAGGTTATCCATTGTTGAGAAAACTCAAAAGGCCTTAAAATTTGTATTAAATATGTCCAACTTAATCGATCATAAGCTTTGGATAAATCCAATTTCATGAACATAACTAGTCGTTTGGATGATCTTAAAGAGTTTATAACTTCCTACACCATTATGATTCCATCTTAAATTTGTCATCCTTCTACGAAATCATATTGGGTTAGGGATATCAGGGAAGGAAGTGAAGGCTTCAATTTGTTAATCATAACTAAGGATATGATTTTGTAAATCACATTACAAAGAGAAATCGGTCTGAAACCTTCATACTTCTCCAACTGACCTACTTTAATAATTAAAGTAAGAAATGTTGCATTGAGATTTGGATGCAATGATCTAATTCTCTGTGATTCTTCCACAAGTTCCTGAATTTCATTGCCCAAAAATCCCCAACACTTCTGGAAGAATTATGTTGTAAATCCATCTGGACCAGGGGATTTATTTGTGGGCATGTTCATTACCACCATTTCAACTTCAGCAAAGGAAATTGAGCTCATGAACACTTTATTGTGTTCTTGGTTAATCAACCTTGGGATATGCTGGAGTACTATATCCATTGTTGGTTGCCTATTCATCCATTGCATTTGTGTCTATCCTTCGATTGATTACCTGATTGTTTTTTTTAAATTAAGTAAAGTATTGTTTTCAAGGTGGAAAATTTATCATAACTTAGTTGTCAAGCCAGCAGTGATGATAGCCATCTCTAGCAATTATCCGCCAATGTAGGCTGATTTATCACCTTTATTCAAGGAAAACCATGCCACCTAGAACAACCCATTGGTGGTCTGAATGGGTGGGCTTTCATTCTTGCCAGATGCTTCTGGGTTTTAGGTTGTTACCCTGTTTCCTTAAGTCCGAGAAAAATGAGCCCTTAGCCAAATAAAAGCATTTTTATGGCATACTCCAGCTCAATCTATTAAAATATTGTTGGAAAGTATGATTTTGGTTTTTTTTTCCCTAATATTTTTTTTTATATATTATTTTAAAAAATAAAAATAGATTAAAAAGTATGGAAAATTTTAAAAATTAGTTAAAAAATATCGAAATGATAAATTTCAGTTATTAAATTTATATAAATGAAATGTTAGTGGATTTGTTTTCAATTAATTAATGTATTTTAAAATGTTAAAGAAAAATAAATATTTTTATTAAAAATAAAATTTGTTTAATTCATTATAGATCACAAAAACTTGAATAAAAAAAAAAAAATCATATCATTAATTTTAATTAAAAAACAAAAACATACCACTATTAAATTTAATCTAAATTAACAACCCAAAATCAACAAAGTTGATTTACCACAATATTTCCCCGTATTAATGGCTCCCCTAAATATGTCACAATAATTTAGGGTTCTCTATAAAGCATATTTTCAGGGTTCTCTATAAAGCTCGAGCATGATCCCAATCTCTTGATTTCCATTAGTAGATGATTGATGGACATAACTATTGATAAGGTTGTAGCTTGAGACATAGAGAACCTGTAAAATTGTTTGTTTTTCCTTTCTTGAAAAAAAAAAAAAACAAATAAACAACATCGATAGTTAACGTTAGTTATTGTATGGTTAAAAAAAAAATTAGCTACTCGTATTTCTTCAAAAACTTATTTTCGTACACATCCTGCAAATTAAATATTAAAAACCCTAAAAATACAACCTTAAAATATGGTACATATGCTTTTTGATGCTAAAATTGTATGGTTATTTTTTAGCAACATGTATTTATTCAAAAACTTATTTTCATGTACATCTTGCAAATTAAATATTAGAAACTCGAAAAATACAACCTTAAAATATGGTACATTTGCTTTTTGGTGTTAAAATTTTATATATGGTTCTTCATCTTTAAACTTCACAGAACCAATTTTTTTTCACAATTCTTAGATACCTTTCAAAATAAGGTTCATCTATTATGCATTTCGTCAGAATGTCAATTCTCTCAAAAAGTAAAAGTTCCTCTATTATCCATTTTGTCGCAATATCAAACCTTAAATCCATTTTGTCTTAATTTATAATCTTAAAGATTTTTTTTTATTTGTAAATATGTCTAAATATTTCTATTGATATCTAAAAGTACTACATAAGATAATACAATGGAGATTTTTCAAAACTTCAGCAAACTTGAAATGAAGTGATTTCTTTATACTAAGTCTATAGTATAGAAAGTAGTGGACAAATTTTTTAACCAAAAAGACCAAAAATGACTCCACCATGTCTGTAATGATCCTAAATAGGAAATACAAGTGATAATAGCAAATATTCTATGCAGCAAAATACAAAAACGAAATATTCATCAAGCACCCACAGAAAAACTGCAAATGAAGAACTTCTAAGCCATTTTATTATATTTTGCAAGCCAAATACAATAGATAGTGGAATAGTGCACCTGGGCTTGTCTCAATGGACTAGTAGGACCAAACCCAAGTAGGAAAATCGTTGAGTTGAAGGCTACCCAACTACTGCACCAATCTACACTGAGCTGCCCTGAAAACCGTTGCACTGCTGAATTTCAAATGGCTAGAAAGTGCACTAAAACCACCCTAAAATTTATATTCTTTTATCCGCGGATGCCTTGGCCAAAACCCATAAAAACCCAAAAGGGAATTTGGTTGGTTTTGACATATGTTTTTCGACCCCCTTGGAGCCTCACCCAAACTATGGCTGCGAAATTTAACCTGCTGAAAACTGCCCTAAATCCCTCTACAAACTCCTACAAAATGATGGGTTCACCCCTGCTATCCAATTCCTAACTTCCCGGATGAACTCTTGGCTCATATCAGCTACTCCCAAACACCACGAAATTCTGTTGAGTGGCCTATGCACTGTCCCTGTGTCCAGAAATGCAAATTGTTGGTATGCTGGCTCAACTAGTTGAAATCCCCAGTGAAGATGCTTGCCCAATGCTGCTACCTCATCTCCTTGATCTCCTGACAAGCAATGAGATCCCTGTTGGTCTCAAACTCCCTTTGCGTGATTCCTGGTTGCCCAGAAATATGCACTCCCCTCTCTGCACTGGTTATTGATGTGTGTTGATGCCTCGAAACTCTTGAAAACTCCTCTAGAACAACCTCCCTAGGGCGGGCACGAATGGTCTCCCGAAGTAGAGGTTGAATCTCCCACGTGAGAGACTCATGGCTAAACAGTCGTAGACTTGCTAAACAACAAAGCGTACAGATGAGTGTTTCTTTGCAAATGTCAAAGATACCAAATCGAGGCCTCCAAGCTCTATTTATAATTGCTAGTCCTCTCCCTTGTCCCCACCTTCCACTAATAAAATATTTATTTTCTACCATTCTTCATTAAAGTAATAATTTCCATTTTTCTCCCACAAAATAATATTTTCTCCTTTTTATTTAATATCACCAAAAATTGGCAAATCTCCTTAGTGAATTTTGCACTCACAAAAATAGGGAACATTACAATGTCATCTGCTTGAGTTTGGACACTTGACTAACTTATACAAAATTGACCGCGAAGCTAGCAAATGGAAAATAATATTTTTATAGAGGGAAAAACTATAAAATGAACTAACTACCCAAGTATGAAATGAAACTATGAATATGTGGAAGACTATATAGTATAGTAAAACCAAGTAAAAATTGAAGCATGTAGTTGCCTTCCTCCTTGAGGATTGAGACAAATTTTTGAAGAGAACTAGTCAATGATAATGACTAGTGAACACGACGAACCATTTGATCGTGAATTGTGACAGCCAAAGTGAAATTTTCTTAGCAAAGAACTCTGCTTATCATTCAAAGACAAAGAACATTAATGTTTAGTATCACTTTGTGAGGGATATGGTTGAGGAGAAAAAAGTGTTGCTGGTAAAGGTGGACACTTTGAAGAATACTGCAGATGCATTGACAAAGTTTGTGAGCACTGAGAAGTCCTCTTGGTGTAGAGAAACAGTGGGCATTTCAAGGTTGTATCAATGACTAAGCTCTCCTGTGGACCCCTATGGAAAGAAAACAACAAGTGGGAGAATGTTGGGTTGTGTTATATTCTTTCCACAACTACCCCATGCGCAGGGGGGTCATAGGGGGAGTGACAACCCCCCTGTACGTTGTGCAGGGTGCTCCTGGGGGCTCACAAGGGGGGCGGCTTCCCCTTGCATAAGGTTCGGGGCAGTGCCCCGGGAATTTTTTTTTGGACCCTATATTAGGTACGCAGACCTACCTATGTTTTTGTGCATGGATTTCACACACGGTTTTAGGCATGATGGTTTTCTATCCATGGTATTTTGTAGATCCATCAAGGGAACTATGATTATGCTCTAATTCATGGTTAATGAATTGGGTTTTGTGGATGCTTCGGCATGTACATATATGTATGTGTGTGTGTGTTTGTGTGTGTGTGTGTGTGTGTGTGTGTGTGTGTGTGTGTGTGTGTGTGTATTGTAACATTGAAAGGAACATAATAAAAAATCAATCTAGTAGTCCCGGTTTTGGGATCCAGGGGAAAATCTCTGTGTATTTCTTTTTTATGTTTTATTCTCTCACCATTGTTTATTTTCTGTTTTTAGAATTCGTATGCAGGTAATTTATGTACGGGTTAAAACCTACAACTTATGCACATCAATGCTCTCACTCTCTATATTTCTGAATGCAATATGTTAGTTTCTAGACGCAATTTATTTTATGTCACTTAAATTTTTCTCTAGTAGAAGCATCCAAGATATATTCTTTATGTATATCTGTATTTTAAGGGAAATTTGCATCATAATGGGAATGGATATGTCCAACAATCAACTCAAGGGAGTGATTCTAAAGGAAATGACCCATTAAAAGAATTTGGGACTATTAAATTTGATAGACTTTTGGCAAAAAACCATTTGATTCACACCTTTCTTTGAGATTCATTTACAGTTATTTTCTCTATGCATTTCCACTTCCTTCTACCTATTAATTTGAAGGGAAGCAAGAAACTAAAAAAATTTGTTGATCCATTGAAGCTTATAATTGACCGTAAATTTTATCAATTAAAAATGTTGTTGATCTATTGAAGCTTACAATTGACCATAAAATTTATCAACTGCACTAACACTTAGGCTCTAGACTCTTCAATAGGTTCTAGATTTTTCAATAGCATCAATACATTTAATCTACCACAATTGTTGCATCCTCAAGCTCACAATGTACATATGAGTTTTAGTGACAATATGTGAAAGTGTTTAGTGCCACAATATCCAACCACTTCTGCCCCAACAATAATACTCTCATGCGCATTCAACACCACAAAAACAACTAGAAATCAAAATGGAGGAATTACTTCTTGTTTTTAATCATGTAAGGGTTTGCAGTAGAGAATTCTAGTTTGAAATGTATCACAAGTTTGAATTTGGTGGATTGTTAGCTTTAGTGTGTGCTATTCTTGTGAAGACAAACATTTTTATAAAATTATTTGGATGCCCCTTATATTTAAGCTAGTTAGTTCAAGGTTTCCTTTGCCTTTACTCAGGTGGCATTATTTAGAAACAAAAGCATACATTTATTTGAAACAAAAGGAATATGTAATAAATGTTCTTCTCATTGAAAAGATGATTACTGGATTGTTCTTCAGTGCCAAAGAGTAGTTGGGCAATGATTGCTTAAATGTTCTTCAGTGCCAAAGGATAGTTGGGCACACCATTTTGGCTGTAGAAATGATTTCATAATAAAATCATATTTTTATTTGCCTTATATGTCCTAGAGAACCCTAAAATGAAATAAGGAGGTATACGAACATTTGTACATGTGTGATATTGTGTATGATTTCTTGAATGTTGTGTTTAGCTTTCTAATACTCTACTCTACTTCGAGATACCAAAAAAGTACACAAATGTAGATTTGAGTGGTTAATTAAAAAAGAAAGAAATGAAACTAAATGGAAACTGAATGCAAATAAACACAATATTTTACGTGGTAAAACCTTGACAGTGTGTCAAGGAAACATCCACGGGGCAAGGGATTGGATTCTTTATTTGATCAAGAATGATTCTCCATAATTACAATAGTTTGGGCATTCATCAGTTTTATAAGAGCCTCCTCTGTTACATAACTGTTGTTTCGGTATAAAACTAACTTGGAAGTAATTAATACAATTTTCACACATATTTACATAATTAGTTGTCAAATTCCAAAAAACTCCACCTTGACAAAAATTTTCCTAATCCTTTTCCCATGCCGATTCATCATCTCTTCTGCAAGCCAAGAGAAGCTAAACACCATCACATCTTCTCTACTATAACTGGATTCATAAATATGTCTGCACAATTTTCCCGTGTATGGACCTTCTTGAGAGCTACTTTTCCGCCATCGATCACATGTCTCAGAAAATGATACCTTACATCAATGTTCTTGGTCTTGCTGTGGTAAGCTGGATTTGAAGCCAAGTGAATAGCACTATGACATTCATAGAGTACATTCACTCTCTCCTGCGTCCTTCCAATCTCATCAAGTAGACCCTTTAACCATATTGATTCTTTACTGGCATCTGAAGCAGCTATATATTCTGCTTCGGTAGTGGACAACGCAACAGTTTCTTGAAGCTTTGACATCCAACTAATTGTTCCACCCACAAGAGTAAAGACATAACCTGTAGTAGATCTCCTTTTGTCCAAATCACCTGCATTATCAATATCTACATATCTGCAGACTAATCCTTCACTACCATTAAAGATGATCCAATGGTAACTTGTGCCTCTTAGATACCGATGCACCCATTTCACTGCTCGCCAATGTTCTTCACCTGGATTTGCCATGAACTTGTTGACAACTCCAACTGCATGTGAAATGTCAGGTCTTGTATATACCATCACATACATTAAGTTGCTTAAAACATTTTCATATTGTACATGATACATATAATTCTTTTCTTCATCAGTTCTAGGACTCAAAACTGAAGAAAGCTTAAAATGGGAAGTTAATGGAACATTAACAGGTTTCACATTGTTCATACCGAACTTTTCAAGTACTCTTTCCACATACTTCTGTTGTGATAACCAAAGCTTACCATTTTTCCTGTCTCTGTGTATATCCATGCCCAAGATATGTTTTGCTACTCCGAGATCCCTCATATCAAATGTCCTAGAGAGTTGAGCCTTTAACCTGTTGATCTCTTCCATGCTTTTTCTTGCAATAAGAATATTGTCAACATACAAAACTAAGATAATGAATATGCCACTGAAACTCTTGAAGTATACAAAATGATCACACTCACTTCTAATAAAGTTCTGGCTCACCATGAAGGAGTCAAACTTCTTGTACCATTGCCTGGGAGATTGCCTTAGGCCATACAATGATTTCCTGAGCTTGCAAACTTGTCTTCTGCGGCGACCTTGTACAAAACCTTCTGGTTGTTCCATAAATATCTCTTCATCCAAATCACCATGTAGAAAAGTTGTTTTAACATATAACTGTTCTAACTCAAGGTTAAGTAATGCAGTTAGTGCCAACACAATACAAATAGAAACAAGTTTTACAATTGGTGAAAAAATATCATGAAAGTCAATACCTTCAACCTGAGAATAACCTTTTGCTACCAGTCTCACCTTATACCTTTCGATACTTCCATCAACTTTCCATTTCAATTTGAAGACCCATTTGCATCCAACAACACTTCTCCCTTCAGGAAGTTCTAAAAGATCCCATGTATTGTTCTTGGCTAAGGAATCCTTTTCTTCTTCCATAGCCATTTTCCATTTTTCACTATCTGTATCATCTACTGCTTCCTAATAACAAGAAGGTTCCCCATCTTCAGTAATCAAAGAAAAAGATGAAGAATAATCTTCATACATTTTGGGAGTTTTTCTTTCCCTTGTAGACCTTCTTAGAGTGACTGGTTGCTAAACTGGTTCAGAATCTTCAACAGTTTCCTTTGTATCTTCATCACCTTTTCTCCAGAAGTCTCTCCTTCCTTTCGACTTTCGAAAAAGGTCTAGCCTCCAACTGAATTTGTTGATTTGGTAATACCTGTTCCTGTTCAATTCTTTCAACATTTGATTTTAAAAGAGGAGATTCATCAAATGTTACATCTCTACTAATGACTATCTTCCGCGAAGTAGGATCCCACAACCTGTATCCTTTCACCGCATAGTCATACCCAACAAAGACATAAAATTTCGATTTTGGATATAATTTTGAACACTAATTTTCAGGAATAAGAGCATAGACATCACAACCAAATATCCTTAATGTGAATAATCACAACACTGACCTGACCAAACGTCTTAAGGAATTTTACAATTAATTTCTACTGAAGGTGATCTATTAACTAAATAACAAGCAGTGGATGCTGCTTCTACCCACAACTCCTTTTGTAGGTTAGCATTGTTGATCATGCTTCTGGATATTTTCATAAGAGTCTGATTCATACGTTCAGCAACACCATTTTGTTGAGAAGTATAAACAACAGTTTTGTGTCTAACAATTCCTTCATCCTTACAGTATTGTTCAAATTCTAGAGAAGTAAATTCACCACCATCGTCAGTTCTTAAACATTTAATTGACTTGCCTATTCTTTTTTCTACCATTGCTTTAAATTATTTAAAGACATTGAATACATTAGCTTTCTTTCTCAACATAAAGACCCAAACTTTATGGGAGAAATCATCAATAAATGTTAAAAAATATAAAGCACCTCCATACGATACAACAGGAGATGGTCCCTACACATCAGAATGAATATAGTCCAAAATTTCTTTACTATTATGACTTCCAGTTTTAAATCTATCTTTACACTATTTTCCATACACACAATGTTTATAGAAATCCAACTTCAAGGATTTCACATCAGAAAGTAATTTACGGTTCATTAGTACCTGAAGACCTTTCTCGCTCATGTGACCTAATCGCTTATGCCATAGGTGAGTACCTTCTTCTTCTTTCTCTGAAACAATTGTTGCTTCACTGACCTGAGTACTTCCTTTGAGTCTGTAAAGGTTTCCGACCTTTTCTACTTTCATAACAACTAGGGCGCCTTTTGCTTGCGACTTCCAACACTCCATTATGACATGTAAACTTATAACCATCTAAGTCCAAAACTCCCAAAGAAATCAAAATTTTCTTCAATTCAGGTACATGTCTAACACTAGTTAATGTTCTAACTGTGTTATCATACATTCTAATCCTAATATTTCCCATCCCAGTAGTTTGACATGATACATTATTACCCATAAACATAGAACTAGCATTTACATCTTCATATGAAGTAAACCAATTTCTGTGCGGACACATGTGATGAGAAGCACCAGAGTCTAATAGCCAACTTTCAAAATCCTGAGAGACATTACATACAAGTAAAGTTTTATCTATCATATGTAATTCTTCAGCAAATAAAACTTCATCTATCATACCTGAATCAACTTGATTTGCTTCCTTCTTTGGGTTATCACACTATTTCCGTTTCCGACAGTCTTTCTTGAGGTGTCCAATTTTATTGCAGTACTAACATTTCTCCTTACACCTCTTTCCTTTTGATTTTGATCTGGAATATCCCTTTGTTTTTTCTCCTCTTTCTTTTGACCGTCCTTTGGCTATCACGGCTTCTGGTGCAGCTGTTTCAGTACCAGATTTCCTTCGTACTTCTTTAGATAAGAGAGCTCCCACAACTGATTCAAATTTCAAAGAATCAACAATTCTCAAACTGATTGAAGTTACGAAGTGGCCCCACGACTTGGGCATAGAACACAACAAGGTTATAGCTCTGTCTTCTTCTTGAATTTTAACTTCCATATCTGATAATTGACATATAAGTGTATTAAAACCATTTAAATGTTCTGCAAATTTTGTACCCTCCTTCATCCATAAACTATACAATTGTCTTTTCAAATAAATTCTATTGGTTAACGATTTTGTCATATATAGTTTTTCCAGTTTTTCCCATAAACCTGCAGTTGTACTCTCTTCAACAATGTTGAAGAGAACTTCATCCGCCAGGCATAACCTGATGGTACTGAGAGCTCGGGCATCCAAGTCCTCTCAATCTAAATATGTCATGCTAGAAGGTTTCTTATCTGCCCCGTCCAAAGCGTTGTGCAACCCTTGTTGCACAAGCAAATCCCTAACTTTCAGTTTCCATAGAGAAAAGTTATTATTTCCGGTGAATTTCTCCACCTCGAACTTTGCATTTGTCATCTTGGCCATTTTCTAGATTTTCTTCCTAGGGTTCTTCCAACGAAGGATTCACTTTTACTTTCAATTTCTGTTTCTTAATGATCAAAACAAATACTGATTCTCTTCCTTCTTCTTGATTCAATTCTTTTAAAAAAGAATTATGAAATTGATCCAAAAAAATTTCCAGAATTTTCACAAAAAAAAATTCAAACCCACTTCAAACCATATTCCAATTTTTTTTCAGTTACTTGAGAAAAAAAAATTCAATTTCGTTGTTCCTTATTAAACAAAAAAAAAAAAAAAAAAAAAAAACCCTTCCTTTTTGTTCCAACCAAAGAAACCCAAAAAAAAATTTTTGCATTCAACAATTTTTTTCTTTCTGTTTTGCTGTCAAAATAAAAAATAAAAATAAAAATAAAAAATTACCCAGTCTGTACAAACAATGGCTCCGTTTTCACCCAACCTGCAGACAACAGGTTGTTCCTCTAGCGAACTTCAGCGGACTTGGGCAGGCAAACAACAGAAAAAAATATGCTCTACGGGTCTGTCTTTGGCACTGACAAATTTCTTTGAAAAATGGGAGGCAGCCTTCTTCCTCAATGGCAGCAACGATCAACAGTCCTCTTCCTCCTCTCCGTGTGACTTATATATATATATATATATATATATATATATATATATATATATATATATAATACGGTGGATTTTCATTCAAATAACTGTTGAGTTGGCGGCTTTCATCAAATAACTGTTGCATGCTCTTATAACTTTGACTGCAACAGGTTTTTTTTTTTTTAAATGGCTGCTTCGTCTCTTGGACTACGACTATCTTCAAGAAATAGGACTTCAAGAAATCAGGCAGCTTCCTCTTAAAAAAAAACTCAACTCAACGGCTCCTCTCTCGGTGGCAGTGACTCCTCTTTAAAAACTCAGCAGGCTCCTCTTTAAAAACTCAGCGACTCCTCTTAAAAAAAAAAAAAAATTCAGCGGGCTCCTCTAAAAAACACTGTCTCCTCAACCTCTCGATGGCAATATGCTACTCTTCGACAGACGACTTTATTTCTTGGGGCTGCCTTAGTATTGCTCACCCAATAGATTCCTCTGATACCACTTGTAGGTTTGAGTGGTTAATTAAACAAGAAAGAAATGAAACTGAATGCAAACTAAATGCAAACAAACACAATATTTTACATGGTAAAACCTTGATAATGTGTCAAGGAAACATCCACGGGGCAATGGATTGGATTATTTATTTGATCAAGAATGATTCTCCATAATTACAATAGTTCGAGCATTCATTAGTTTTATAAGAGCCTCCTCCGTTACCTAACTGTTGTTTTGGTATAAAACTAACTTCACAGTAATTAATACAATTTTTACACATATTTACATAATTAGTTGTCAAATTCCAACAACAAACTCAAGTTCTCTTGAAGTGAAATGGTGATTGCGACAATTAAGTGTATTATAGTCTTTTCAAACTCACCATATTTGTAAATTAGCAAAAATTATGTGTCCTTTCAAATATTTGACGCTAAATGGAAAATACTAAATGCATCAAGAGTAACATTTCTTTGATTTATGCATAAAAGATAAAGCATTGATTTTGAACCTTGAATTTTACAAAGGATAAAGTTGCAAAACTCTTTCAAAGTCAATCGTGAAAATTGTTAAAAATATTGACCTACCTGAACAATGACAAAAATGTCATTGTCATTGTATTATGCAAGACATTCAAAAAATGTGTACCAATCAATATATAGAAGCTTGAAAAGCTAAGAAGGAACTCTAAGTGAGAGGGTCAAGGTCAAACTTTAAGTTGATAAAAATGAAGCATTGTATAATCTCTTAGATCATGGTGTTCACAACTATGTGGAAAATTATATAATATGCACACTTTTTTTTTGTTACACTAAAACACAACAAATTATGTGGCCCATTGAATGCCATGGTCTAACATGGATCATATGAGTTGACTTTCTTCACCAAATGGAAAGTGCATAATCATCCTCGGCCAAAATGCAAAGTCATTAGCTAAGATTTGACATAGAGCTCCATTTCTCTTTATTTCCTCTAGAAAAACTATATAAAATCGATCTCCATCCTTGATTTTTCAAAAAAAACAATTTATGCAATGCTATGTCATTAGTTGTTACGGAAGTTTAAAATCCACTTCATGAAAGCTTATCCCAAAGTTCCTCTCTCTATTTGTTACATAAAGAGTAATGTTGCTTAAGCCATTCTAAGTTTAAGAGAGTTTCAAAGAGGATATCATGATCCCAATGAGAGCTTGGAAGGGCATCTCTATTACTATGTCAATTTGGTATCCCCATTTCTATTTTTGTTCCATTGAATTAATATAAAAAAACATATTTTCTACCCCTAATGCTTGTGCCATTAACTCGTGTTTTTATTAGTTTTATTTAAACTTTTTTATTATTAATTTTATATAATAAGATTGTATCGTTTGAGATCCATATGACAATCCTATAAGGGCTAATTTTATAAAAAAATAAAAAATTATATTGTTTAAATATAAAAAAAAAAAAACAAAAAAAAAATTATATTGTTTAAAATTATATTGGTTGGAAAATGATGTGACTAAGAGAAAGCGCTGGCACTATCCAATACGCAGGAAAATGGTTTGCTGAAATGACGTGACAAAGAGGAAGAACGGGCACTATCCGATATGTGGGAAAATGATGTGACGTGGAGGGGGAGGTGGCACTATACAAAATGTGTGAGAAGCGAAAGCAGCGGTCGCACCTCCACACCATGAAGAAGATTCTAGAGTCCCTGTGATCCGGAATCATTCTCAAGGTTCACGGATTACAAGGCGAGTTCATGGGGGCGAGGGTGCAGTTTTATAAATGACGTAGTCGGATCCAGCTAATACACGCAATTGCCGGATCAGTCTGTGTTGGAAAAGTGTATGAATTTTTTCTAAAGATATATTTCCTTTTCTATTATTTTAAATTATTGTTTTTTTAAGTTAGTTAAAGTATGGTTTGTTTTAAGGTGGAAAATTTATCATAATTCAGTTGTCAAATTAGTAGTGAGGATAGCTATTTCTAGTTGTTATGCGCCAATGCATGCTAACTCATCACCTTTATTCAAGGAAAATTATGCTACCTAGAATAACCTGTTGGTGGTCTCTATGGGGTAGGTTTTCACTCCTCCCAGATTCCTCTGGGTCTTGCGCTGTTACCCTGTTTCGTTATCTTAAGTCCCCGGTTTTCACTCGTGCCAGATGTCTCTGGGTATGGGGCAGGTTTTCTCACCTGCCATATGCCTTTGGGTATGGGGCATATTTTCACTCATGTCAGATGCCTCTAGGTCTTGAGTCGTTTCTTTACCTTGAATCCAAAAAAAACGAGCTCTTAACCAAATAAAATTAGTTTTAGGGCATATTCCAGGTTTAATTTATTGAAATTTTGTTACCAAACATGATTTTAGTTTTTGTTTTTTTCCCTAATATTTTATTTTTAATATATTATTAAAAAAATATGGAAAATTTAAAAGTATAGAAATGATAAATTTTAGTTATTAAATTTATATAAATGAAATGTTATTGGATTTGTTTTTAATTCATTGATATATTTAAGAATGTTAAAGAAAAATATTTTTTTTTATTAAAAGTTATATCATTCAGTTTTAATTAGAAAAACAAAAACATACCACTATGAAATTTAGCTTAAAGTAATAATCCAAAATCAACAAAGTTGATTTGCCACAATCTTTCCGCGTAATAATGGTTCCCCTAAATATTTCACAATAATTTAGCGTTCTCTACAAAGCATATTTTTGGGTTCTCTATACAGCTCGGGCATGATCCCAGTCCGTTGATTTACATTAGTAAATGATTGGTGGACATAACTAGTGATAAGGCTATAGCTTGAGACATAATCGTGTTTTGTTAAAATGATGTGACAAATTTTTTAAAGGGCCGATTTTTGTGTTGTGTCTTTCAATTAGTTTGAAATACCTTCACAATTTGGATGATCATTGTACATGGGAACCTTTATGTCTATATTTATTTAAACTTCTATTAATATGAAAATTTGTTTTTTATTTCTTGAAAAGGAAAAAAATATATCAAAATAAACAACATTAATAGTTAATGTTATTTATTGTAAAGTTAAAAAAAATTAGCAACATGTATTTTTTCATAAACTTCTTTTTTATACAACTTGCAAATTAAATATTAAAAACTCGAAAAATACAACCTTAAAATACGGTACATATGCCTTTTGATGTTAAAATTTTAAATATCGTTCTTCATCTTTAAACTTCTCAAAACTAATTCTTTATTGCTATTAAGAGCTTAGATACCTTTCAAAATAAGGTTCATCTATTATCTATTTTGTTTGAATGTAAATTCTCTCAAAAAGTGAAGGTTCCTCTATTATCTATTTTGTCACATGTTAAACCTTAAATCTATTTTGTTGTTATCTGCCAATGCAGGCTAACTCATCACCTTTATTCAAGGAAAATCATGCTACCTAGAATAACCCGCTGGTGGTCTGTATGGGGCAGGTTTTCACTCCTCCCAGATGCCTCTGGGTCTTGCGTTGTTACCCTGTTTCGTTACCTTAAGTCCCCAGTTTTCACTCGTGCCAGATGTCTTTGGGTATGGGGCAGGTTTTCACACGTGCCAGATGCCTTTAGGTATTGATCTGATAATCACCCTATGGGTGACCTTCGTTAAAGATTTATTGAATAAAGGTATTACAGACTCATGTGTTGGTGTGTGTGTGTATGTTATTTAGGCAACAGATCGATCAGATTGCAAATACACAGACACTTGAAATGGAAAGACAACAAAGAAATACAGTAAGCAAATACAAGAACACAAGAAATTAATAAGGAGTTCACCCTATCCTCCAGGGCTACATCTCTGGTCCAGCTCTCAGTGGTGGCCTTATTTTATTGTGTCTTAAGCAGAGAATTACAATGCAGGAGCTCAATGTGAGTTTCCTGAAACAGATTTGCTTGGTAGGGTGGTTCTTGGATTCCCCAAGCCACTGGAGTGCACAGACTCTTTTCCTACTAGCGTTTTGACCTCTCTAGTCTGACAGATCCTCTCGGGGATGGCTTGAATCTCTCAAGCTCTCTGGTGCTTGACACTGCCTTTGGTCAGCTCGGCCCTCTGTCTTCTTTCTGCTTTTTCTTGCTTCACTGTCTTCTTTGCTTCTCTATCTTCTGTCTTCGGTTCTTCCTCTTCGTGTGTCTTCTGTTCTCTGTTCATGGCTTTAAGGCCATTCGAGCTCATGGTTGTTCAGTTCCTCTTCCACCTCCATCGAATCGCCTACTACAGCTGCACTTGGAGTTCCCTGTTCGGCGTCATCATCAGGCTCACAGGGAGTGGCCACATGTCCTCCTGTAAACTGCGCCAGCCTGCTTCGTCGGTTCAATTCTTCAGTTACGTCGTGGAATGAGTCTTTCGTCACTGTGGCGGTCAAAGCGGACCTCAAATTCTTTTAGATTGCGGCTTATTCCCTTGTTAAATCTGGTCTTGCCGTCGGACGCAATGTCAACTGTCAGATCTGGACCCCTTCAGATCCAATGCCATCTGCTCATTTCGCGCAGTTGACTTGCTTGACCGTTAGCACACGATCAACGACGGTTTTCTCTCTGTCGTCCGCTGAGTGGGATCGCTCTGTTTTCGCCAATTCCGCTTACCGCTTGAGGGTGCCCCTGATCAATACCGCTAGTTTTAGAGCAAGTCCCACCTTTTAGCTTTTAGTCTTTTGCCCACGGTTCTCCCGACTCTCCATGCGACCTAGCGCTCGGAGCTTCTCCATTTCGAGGGTTTTTGCCCATCGCGCATCAAAAACTCCCCCCGTTTCCCAATTTGGGCCTCCCAGGGGCTAATTTCGCCTCCCGCGTAGTCTCCATGGGCCTCGGTCAGTGCGCTTTGACCAAGGTCCTCGTCGTTCCACGCTGGCTGCCAACTGCCACTGGTTTAGAGGTGTTTTTGATCGTTGTTTTGAATTCTTTGATGTCTGTCCCGACCTGATACAGCCATGGTTCTTTTGATTATTCTTCATGGATCCAATTCGGATCATGGCCTTCCCACTGACAAGCTTTTGGACCACCAAAAGTTGGTTTTCAAGCATCAACTAAATGAGGGTATTGTTTTCTCACTTGCCCAATCTCAATCCACTTTGCACTGCTTGGCTTCAAACCTTTGAGCTCAATCCTGAGGTACTCCACATCTCCCTTCCACGTCGTCCTTACCTTCCTGTCTAGCACTGTGTCTTCCTGCAATTCATTAAGATATTCAGGTAGTAGGTCTTCAATAGAAGGAAATTGACTTTTCTCTTCAGGGTCCTCAATCATTGAAGGTTCAAACAATCTCAAGCAATCTGCATTTACTACTGAGTAGATGTGCATGTACGCTGGTAGATTAAGGTGAAAAGCATTTTCACCAATCTTCTCAAGTATCTTGAAGGGTCCATACCTGATAGGCTTTAGCTTTTTACCTTCACCTTGCATCCTGTCCTTGTTGATATACAGCGAGACCTGGTCACCAACTTGAAAACTATGCTCCATCCGATGCCTGCCATGCCTAGCCTTGTATTTGGCTTGGCTCTTTTCCAGATGTTCCTGTACTGCCTGGTGGATCTCCTGGATCTATTCAACGAACCTAGTTTCCTTGTCCACATCATTGTGTCCATCAACCATGGTATCTTTACCAAAGACAAAATCCAAAGGAGACCTTGGTGTGAAACCAAAACAGGTCTCAAAAGGAGATCTATGTGTAGAAGAATGTTTTTCTATGTTGTAAGCATGCTGCACATAACACAAATGTTCATCCCAAAGCTTAGGATGTTTGCTGCAATATCCTCTCAGTAACTGGATCACTGTCCTGTTAACTACTTCTGTCTGGCCATCGGTTTGTGGATGAAAAGATGTGCTTTTCTTTAGGTTGGTGTCCATCAGTTCCCATAGACTTGACCAAAACTTCCCCACAAATCAAGTGTCTCGATCAGATACAATAGAAGTGGGTAATCCAAAATGAACCCATACATGTTCAAAGAATAATTTTGCAGTCTGTTCAGCTGTAATCTGTTTATTACAAGGTATCAAAATACACATTTTGTTGAACCTATCCACAACAACATATAGATAATGATGACCTTTCCTAGATTTAGGCAGTCCCCCAACAAAATCCATGGAAACACTTTCCCAAGGGTGAGAAGGAACTGGAAATGGAGTGTACAAGCCTAGTTTTCTGTTACTGGGCTTGCTTTTAGCACACATTGCACACCCTCTTACATATCTAGAAACTGTCTCATTCATTTTCGGCCAATAACAAAACCTTTGCAGTTGTGCAACTGTTTTACTTACCCCAAAGTGACTTGATATTAGAGAAGTGTGTGCTTCCCTAATTATCTTTATTCTCTCAGTTTGTGGAATGCAGAGTTTCCCACAATGATATAGGAGTTGGTCCTTCACATGATAATCCAATTCTTCTACTCTTTTTCCTTGACTCAAAGTTGCATATACATATTTAAAGTCCATATCCTGAGCATATTGTTCAATGTGGCTTTCATGTAGCACAGAATTATGCTTAAGTATGGTAGATGCATTTATAATGGGTCTAGATAACATGTCTGCAACTTTGTTATGTATGCCCTTTTTATATCTGATGACTAAATGAAACTGTTGTAGAAAACCAATCCATCTATAATGTCTTGATTGCTGCAACTTAGTTTGGGAGTGAAGATATTTAAGTGGTTGATGATCAGTATGTATTACTGTCTCTTTGCCCATTAAGTAATGTTTCCACTTTTTCACACTCTGAACTAATGCATACAATTCTTTATCATATGTAGGATAGTTAACTACTGTAGGATTTTGGATTGCAGGTTTCTGTGGATAGGTTTTTGAGAGATTGTATTCGGATAATCCACAGTATTCATCATTTTCTTTTTGTCGAAGTTTCGAGCCTAGAGCAAGACTCATCATCAGGACTTTGATATACAGAGAAGAGAAAAAGATCTGGGATAAATAAGGAGAAATGCAGATCCGATTCTTTTCTCTGTATTTTGACCCTTGTTTTTTCGAGATTTCGTATCTCTTTCCAAGTATCCCCTCCGTACAGGGTAAAGATTTTGGATTGCAGGTTTCTGTGGAGAGGTTTTTGAGAGATTGTATTCGGATAATCCACAGTATTCATCATTTTCTTTTTGTCGACGTTTCGAGCCTAGAGCAAGACTCATCATCAGGACTTTGATATACAGAGAAGAGAAAAAGATCTGCGATAAATAAGGTAAATGCAGATCCGATTCTTTTCTCTGTATTTTGACCCTTGTTTTTTCGAGATTTCGTATCTCTTTCCAAGTATCCCCTCCGTACAGGGTAACGATTTTGGATTGCAGGTTTCTGTGGAGAGGTTTTTGAGAGATTGTATTCGGATAATCCACAGTATTCATCATTTTCTTTTTGTCGACGTTTCAAGCCTAGAGCAAGACTCATCATCAGGACTTTGATATATAGAGAAGATATAAAGATAAAAGTCTCAGAATGATAACATATGGGTTTACCGTGCTGTGTCAACACTGCTCCCACGGCATAGTCACTGGCATCTATTTGGATCTCAAATGGTCTTTGCAAATCAGGCAGTGCTAGTACAGGTGTTGTACTAATCTTTTCTTTCAAGGTGTCAAAGGGTTTCTAATGCTTTCCTCCCCACTGAAACACCTTGTTCAATCCTGTTAAAGCATGTAAGGGAGCTGCAATTGAGGAAAAGTTAGAAATGAACTTCCTCCAATATTGTGTTGCTCCTACGAAACTTCTCCCTTCTGTAGCAGACTTGGGTTTAGGCCAGTTTACAATGACTGCCACTTTAGAGGGGTCTATTTTGAATTCACCACCCCCTACTATATGTCCCAAGTAGTTTAGAGACGTCTTGACAAATTCACATTTTGAGAGTTTAACATAAAGTTTTTCTCTTTTCAAAACATCTAGAGTCTGCTTAACATGCTTTAAATGTTCTTTCCACGTTTTACTAAAAATTAGAATGTCATCCAAATACACAATAACAAAATCATCAAGAAAAGGTTTGAGTACATCATTCTTTAATCTCATGAAAGTAGCAGGAGCATTAGTCAAGCCAAAAGGCATAACCAACCATTCATACAATCCCTTCTTTGTTTTGAAAGCAGTGTTCCATGCATCTTGTTCTGCAACTCTGACCTGATGGTACCCAATGTGCAAGTCTAGCTTGGTGAAATAAACAGCTTATTTTAATTGATCTAAAAGATCATCTATGCGAGGAAGGGGATAATGATTTTTGATTGTTATCTTATTCATTGTTCGGTAGTCAATGCACATTCTCCACGAGCCATCTTTCTTTTTCACCAAAACGATTGGTGACCCACATGGTGATGTGCTAGGCCTGATGAATCCTTTCTCGAGCAGCACCTGCACCTGCTTCTTGATTTCAGCATTCTCTAAAGCAGACAACCTATACATTCCAATGTTAGGCAATGGAACATCTTGCTGCAAAATAATATCATGTACTATTTCCTTTTTGGGTGGTAGACCTTTAGGTTCTTGAAATAAGACATCATACTCTAAAACAACCTTTTCTATATCAACTCGCTGCTTAGCATTACAGCCCCCAAATACATTGATTTTATCAGGTTCCTTTTCCTTTACAACCATTAGTAAGAATTGTTTGCATAAATTTATCATTCTTTTCATTTGCGCTGAGTTTATGAGAGTATAATTATTCTTGAGCTTATGAGCTTTTACAAAGTATTCGATTCCATCTTTAACAAGCAGATACTTGTTCTCAGCTCTATAGAAAATAACCTTTCTATCATACAAGTAAGTACTTCCTAAAACAATTCCACATATATCCAAAGGAATTATGTCTAACTCAACCTCATCTACAAATGTTGACCCAAAAGAAAACTTGAGTTTGCAATGTCTAGTCACCTGTAGTTGTGCTTTATCATTCAACCATCCTAATGGGTATGGTTTCTTATGAGGTGTAGTTGCTAATCCCAATTTCTTTACAATTGCTTCAGAAATTAAATTTACTTGTGAGCCACTATCAAGCAAAGTATCAATCTTTTGATGTTTTTAGGGTCCCACCCTAACCCCCTTATTTATGTAATGGTATCGAGTCATAGTCAAGAGTCAATAAAGCCCATATTAATAATTGTAAGTGGTTAACCCGCAATTAATGACGAGACCATAATTAGTTGCAAATGGGCCGTAGTATTAGATAGATGGTATTAATAAAACCCATGGTATTGATCCTTGGTATTGCATGTATGAGTCATATATAAAGGATAGAGACTCCCTGCGAGGAGCATCGTGTCTTATTTTTGTATCGAGCTCTGCTCTATTGGAGGTTGCCCCCTCGAAGAGGCCAGTGAACATTTCTTTCTGAATAATAAAATATTTGTTGTTGTCTCTCACTATTCTATGTTCTGGGTATCTTTCTTCGCATATTCTGTATTTGGGTATCTTTTTGCAGGTTAAGAGCATAACAAGTGGTATCAGAGCACTTTCCAGGGCCAGTGGGATCTCCATTTCTTAGCAAAAATTTTTTTTGGCTAGAGACGTGTTCCGGCGTCTTTAAACCACGGGATCTGTCGTTGAGTGCATAAACCTGTAGATTTGGGGAGGCATGCACGCAGGAAATACAAGAGGTGGTCACGCTTGTTGGACTCCCTTGTAACCCCTGTGGGTACCCCTTCGAGTAGTAGCGCAATAGACAGAACCGCGTACGGACTGTCTTCCAAGTACCTTCTGGGTATATCAGAAGCCCCTTAGCTCCTCTACAACCTCGCCATAGATAAACCGTCGGTCGTCTTGCTGCTACAGTACACTGAGAACAACACTCGGAGAGATTACTCGCCCGTACGATAAGGTAGTCGGGTTGTACGGCTAAGGGTACGGTTGATCCTCCTTAGTTAGAGCCCTGAAACATTGGGCCGAGTACTACTGTCAGACCCTTGTGTATATTGCGATCTATAGCACTTGACACTCCTCGAGACCATAGTTCCATTTTCTATCTGGGGATCATGCATCATCTCTGCCAGATCAACGTGCAAAGAGGTGCAGCAGCAGCAGACATTAGTCCCGCAGTTCCGAGTTAGCAAACCAGCCATTCCGATCTATTAGATCCATCAGATCCACAGTAGTAGTCTGTTCCGCCGCCCAGAGCTATCTGATCCGCCATTCAGATCTCTCAGATCCACCAGATCTGAGTAGTTGTGTGGGGTTCCTATACTGGGGTATAATTTTCACAGGACTTTTGGCCGCATTGACATTTTGAGGATTTGGTGACTGCAGTATTGAGATCTCCCGGGGCTCTTATTGGTGATCTAGCCCATCAGAATCAGGACGACGAGCTGAGCACGGTGGTACCATTCAATTCTTAGTGAAATATTTTTTTTAGGCGGTCCTAATTTTCAAGAACATCAGGTCGGTGCATGGTAGAAACTAGAGCTCAAGCTATGGCCAATGAAAGGATGGAAAAACTTGAAGAATCCTTGCAATCCCTCCACATTCAGCTTGACCGACTAAATAGCATGATCCCGAGCATAATCCTGACGGGCAAGGAGGAAGCCCATGAGGAGGCGTATATTGGAAATGGACACAGTGAGGGTGAGTCTAGCCACTCTCTTCACCTCGGGGGCCCCCACCAACAATCCTGTCTGTGACCTCCCAAGTTGGATATGCATAAATTTGATGGTTCTCACCCGACAGCATGGATAGCACAAATGGAGCAGTATTTCAATCTGAATAACATCTTAGATAATGAGACTGAGCTTATGGTGGGGAGCATGTACTTGGACAATGAAAGGTGGCAATGGTGGGAATGGCATCAACGTTGCAATGGACCTTTTAGGACTTGGAACTCCTTCAAAAAAGCTCTTACAGAACGCTTTGACCAGGAATCTTCTTTTTTGGGTCGTCTTACTAAGCTCCGACAAACTGGCACAGTGGATGAATATATTACAGCCTTTGAAGCCTTAGCCTTCCGCACTAGGGGTCTCTCAGATGTGTTCTACACGGAATGTTTTATCAGCGGTCTTAAAGAAGCCATAAAATCCCACGTCTTACTGCACCACCCTCCCACATGGACAGAGGCTTGTAAGGTAGCTCGTAACGTGGAACGTACGTTAGCAGTCCAGTACAGTCGCCCAAATTTCACCGCTAAGGGTCACCCCCCACAGGTTCACAGCACGACTCAAACACTTAAGGTTCAAAAGGTGTCACCTGCAGAAATGGCCGAAAGAAGAAAGCAAGGATTATGTTACTACTGTGATGAAAAATACTCCCCAGGTCATAAATGCAAGGAGCCCAATTTTTTTCAAATTGATGCCACTGATTACAGCTCATCGGAGGAAGATCCACCACTGGAGGAACATGAGGCGGTAGAAGAGGACAACCAAAAGGACAATGTCCCTGACGAACCAGTTATTTCGCTGCATGCTTTGGCAGGGATTTCTTCACCTCAAAATCTCAAAATCATAGGTTTTATTAAACATTGCCCAGTAGTAGTCTTGATTGATAGTGGAAGTATGCATAATTTCATCCATCAAAAAGTCGCGAAAACAGTGCATTGTTTTGTACGAGTAGTTTCTAACTTCCAAGTCCAAATTGCGGATGGGGGCACCATGAAATGTGAAGGCCACTGTGAAAATGTCAAACTTCAAATGGGGGATTATCAGTTGAAGACCCACATGTTTGCCATACACATGGGAGGGTGCGACATTGTCCTCGATGCTGAATGGCTTCGCACTCTTGGGCCAATCACAATGGATTTCCAGGAGTTATATATGAGTTTTAAGCAGAACAACTCCACACATACCCTCCGTGGACTCCAGGCGGGAGCTCCCTCTATCATCAGCTCGCATAGGATGGAAAAATTGCTAAAAAAGGGCCATCATTGAGTTATAGCTCAATTTAATGCCATCCAGGCAGTCGAAACCAAGTCTCTGCCGATTCATCCTGAGATGCAACAGATTTTAAATAACCATCTGCCAGTCTTTGACAAGCCTCATGAGCTTCCACCTGTTAACCTCCTATTGCAATAGGTTTCATATTTCATGATTGACAGTGGAAGTGCCAAAAATGTTCATCTTTTCCATGCTGCAAAAGTTCCATTTTTGAAATATTTCTCAATTGAGGGAAGGCCAAACAGCTTAATCTTGGCTTCCCTAGGTTTAAATTGCTTGTTTTAGGTATAGAGAATAAATGTCTGTCCAAACTGTTTAATCGTGGCAGATTGTTAGGTATGTACAGAAATGAAGGAGCCCAACTGCTTAATCTGGGCCCTTGGAAGATATAAGGCTAGATTTAGATAGGAGGACAGCCAGAAGAAAAGTTGAAAAGCTGGGTTTGCTAGTTCAAGCGCACCCAAACCAAAAAGAAGGGAAAATTCTAGGTAAGCAGGCTGGGTAGGTACTTTTGTGGTGGCAGAATGAGGAACTGTGATCCATTTTATGTTTTCAAGTGTTATATCCATTGAGATCACAAGTATGAGGCAATTTTCCCTTGGAGCAGCTCAAGCGAGGCATGTCTAACTTTCCCCATATTCCTTTCCCTCAAATCATTCACTAACTTCCCCTAAAGAGGTCAAGATCTGCGTGATATCTCTTAAATTCATCATTTTTCATAACATTTGCCTAAGTAAAGATCTGCTTTACTTAAGGATCTCATATTTCTTCTACAAGTCCTATTTCCCCTTTAGGGCCTAAGATTTCTATACTTAGCGTTTTCTTCATCAATCCCATATTAACTTCTAATTCTATTTTATATAGCTCCCTAGCTACTTTCCCATCCCTAATTGCTACAAAAACTATATAAAATCCCAAAAATATTACATATCCCACCCTATAGCACTATAGCTATGTACATACAGTTCTGGGAAATAATAGTCCACCTGGGACTATTATGAACCCATCCGTGTCATAACTCTGGAATTTATCTAAACTCTGGTTAGGTTAATAACCTATGTTTACCCTTCTTCCCTTGTAAATTCTTCTATTTTGCCCCTCCCCTTTCATTCTACATGGTTTAATATCTAAAGTTTTATTGAAATATTAAACTATGGTCCTTCCCCCGTACCTAAAACCTCCAAACCCGCATTAACCTAAGGTTTTCAAACCCCATGGCACAATTTTTGTTTTAAATAATACGGGCAGGTCTCGTCCCTAACCCCCATCACCTTACCTGTGCCGCCGACCGTCTGATGGCCAGCGCTCCAGATCCAAGGGTGGGATGTCATTCCTGCTCCCCAATCCGCCGGAGGTTAACGTTCGGGGGATGGGCGATTTCCCTGTCGTACCCCCGCCACGTGTCGGCCTCCCGGCAAGTTCGGAGGCCCCTGCCCCAATACCGCCTGTGCTTAAAAGTGGTGCGGGGAAATCGGAAACCACTCCCCCGCCCCTGACATCAGCACCACATCCTCATGACGTCATCAACCCGTGTCACCGCCACGTTGCCATCCTCATCAGACGCCACGTCACCCTGTCGTACTGCCACGTCACCCTGCTGAAGTCACCCTGCCACGTCACCGTCGTACCGGGACCCATCGCTAACGTCATGCTGATGTCATCACCAAAAAGGGCGCGAAGCGCGAAATTTGCAGCGAAGGATGCCCAGAATGAAAAACCGAGGCAGTTTTCGATGCGCGATTATCGCTTAGCGCTAATCACGCATCGCTAAGAAAAATTGACCAAAATGGAAGCCCTCTTATGGCTCGGCTACCAGCAGGCCCGAAAATTCACAATTTGAAAAGAATTTCTTCACACAGGTTCAGAAGGGGGTAATTGGACCGCTTCAAAGAGTATCAGAGAAAGGAAAAAGCCCAAATTCAATTGAAGAGTATCAGATCGGCAGTACCAAAGCAGGTGAACATTAAAGGCCCCAAGCAAAGTCAAAGAAAGCGGTGAAGCTATTTAAAGCTCTCAAATCACAGTTAATGCACCTCAAAACCACTCAAGAGCAGGGGATCAAAATCCAAAGCACAGTTATGGCTAAATGAACAGCGTAGAGCCATAAGGACACCATATTAACTCATTTTGATACAGCTGCCTCCAGCGTAGCTCAAAGATATTTTCTTGCATTAATTTCAGGACAAGATTAGGTTAAAAAACTCATTTCCCTCAGACCTGTTTAAGGTCTGCTGTAATAGATATTTTTGAAAATTTTCTCTATATAAACCACCCTAATTTACTGTTTAGAGGGTTGGTTGGTTGATTCGCTCCACTAGAGACTCGCTCTGTATGTTTGATGATTTATTTAATCAAAGACTGCTGAAAGTTTGGAAGATGGACTGTCTGCTGTGTTATTAATGTTTTTAAGAGTGAATTATGGAATTCTTGTGCTGCAACATGACTCAATAAGTGTTTCCTACTTTTGTTTTCGATTGATATATGATCATATCATACATATGTCACCATCTAAAATAGTAGGAAAAATGAATAGCTTGGACTTTGTTTAATTGCACTCTGTGCTCAATTTCTGTTGTTTCTTTATGTTTTCATCTGAATTGGTAATGAATATGAATTCCCTTTGGCTCATATTTCCCTAATTCACCCATGTTTGACAGTTATCTAGGAATTCTTCACTGCTCCTAGATAGAGCTCATTCACCTTCCCTCTATTAAGCTGAACGAGAGATTCTTAATTGCCTCTCATTCCTTAGCCTTCAATCCATCTCCATTTAGCTTGAATGTTGTTTCATGTGTAGCTATCTTGCTCCATATTCCTCTTGTGACCAAGAAAACGCACCAGCAGTCCTACTCCTTGACTCCATGCCCAATGGTTTGAAACTTTCATACTATACCTACCTCTCTACTTGGAAGCCTCATCCATCCCACCAAACTCAAACAAAACCCATGTGCATCATATCTAGCCTAAGAATCATCCCTTAAACAAAGCTAAATTATAAAGAGAGAGCCCTCTCTGATTGCAGGTAGGCTAGGACCTGCAGTCCAAAGATTGGTTAGTGGTTACCTCGGCCGTATTCCCTTAGGAGTCAAAGGGAACAACCTGAGTGTTAACATAATGGCGACCCCACTGGGGACATCATTTGTTTATTGTTGTAAATCCCCATTTTTGATCAGTTTGTCTTTCGAATAAATCTTAAACTTGTTTTGAAAAATCCCAAAAAATAAAAAATTCTCATAAAATCTCAAATTATTTTGTTTCCTGAAGAAAATTCCCCTTTTTTAGTTTATTCCATATTTAGCTCTGGTCTGTGTTGGTGGACAGAGATCAGATCCTTCAAAGTTAATTTATCCACCTGGTGACTCCACATAATCCTCATAATAAAGACTCCACTGGAGAAATGAACCCAAAAGAAATATATGAGCAGATCAGGCTGTTGACCCGGATTATTATCCAAGGGGTCATGTTCTTTCTCTTCCATAAAATTTTGTTGTGTATATTGTATTTTAAGTACGAGTTTAAATTTGATTTTTATGATTTTCCTTTTGAAAATGTTGAGGAAAGCCCTCCTTGCACATTAGAACAACAGCCTTTAAATGCTGCTGAAGATCATCATACAGCCAAGGAGGAAACAAGTATCAAAGCAAATCATCCTATCCCTGTTCGTATCAAGCCCAGTCATTCAATCCCTGTACATACTCCCGTGCCTCATAAAGTTCCTGATAGATATAAACCTCTCATTTTGCCTCCCATGCTCAAACCTTTGCCTAAAAATCATCCTGAGTATCTCCCAAGATTTGATGGAGAGAATGGAGTTACTGCTCAGAAGCATGTCCAAGTTTTTGAAGATTATCTTAACTTGTTTGAAGTGGATGTTGAGAATGTTAGTATTAGGCTTTTCGCTCTTTCTTTGCAAGGCAAAGTCAGGAGTTGGTTCAAAACTTTGCCTCACGCAAGCATCTCAAATCTTGAGCAATTTCTCAAACTCTTCCTTGATAGATGGATAATCAAAGTCAATCTCCTCATGATCATAGAAGAATATAATCAGTTAAAAAGACATCCAGATGAGACAGTACAACAATTTTCAGACAGATTCAATCAAATCTATCATTCAATGCCATTGAATATAAAACCTCCCCCTGATTTGGCTCTACTGCATTATCCAACAGCATTTGATCCAGAGATAGAATTTCATCTGAGAGAGAGAAACCCCTCCACTATGCAACAGATGCAGAACATGGCAGTAGATGTAGAGGTTAATCTGAAAGTTAAGCAGAGGAAGCTGAAAGCAGAAAAAGAGGAAGAACTTGATATCTTGATAAAGAAAGCAGAGGAATTAAAGCAGATGGTCACAATGAAAGTTGAATGTTTAGATCACCATGACACTTTTGCTCCACAAGAAGAAAGGGTTGACATTTCTAAATAGATTTTTACCAATTCAACCAACCATAGATCAGAAGATAGATTCACAGAACAATGTGTGGAGGAGAAATCCCCTAATTTACTATGTGCATTCGATAATATGGCTTCTTTTAATAATGTGCCCAAATATGATCAATATGATGATGACTATGTTTTTCAGATCCAAAATAACCTTGCAGACGAATCGGAAGATAATTTGGGTGAAGACAAAGAGATTCAGGTTCAACAGCTTCAAGGTACTAATCAGTTCGTTCACTTTAGCAATAAGAATGAGGAGGAAAGTGCATAAAATTTTGAAATAAGTGAAGGAACTTTACCATTTTGTTTTAAGTCTTTTCAGTTTATCAGAGATAACTATCATGCTACAAAAAATCAAATATCAACAAGCCTTGGTATTGACCATCTGGAAAGCAATCAAATCTTTGTTCAAAATTTGTCATATCTAAATTTGCAGTCCCGGAATCCCATTGAACATCAGATAGCAGAAAAATGTGTGGAAGCAGCAACATATGATCAAAAAATCCAAGTTGGTTCCTGGCCCTTTTGTTTTGAATCATCTGAATTATTCAAAGAAAAAGAAGAACAGCTGGTAGGAATATATCAAGTTCCATTTGAACCTGTATGTAATAAATTACAGCAGACCTTCCAAACTCTCAATGATCCAACAGCTGACAGGTCGAATGAGGAGAGAAATCAAAATTCTTCTCCATTAATAGACCATGAAGGTCCAAATCAAGATGATAATGATTGCAGTGGACAGGCCCTACAGTCAGTTAAAATATCACCACAAACAACAGTTGAAAGCATGAAGGGTGGTGAAGACAAGGATGATATTTCAATTTCATGGCATGAAAGTTATTCAGAACATTTGCACAGTTGTTTGATTCAGCTCAGGAATAGTGTATATATTTTGCAAGATCCTTTTGTACAGTTTCTAGATTCAGCAAAGGAGATGAGGAGTTTCCTTATCTTCTCAAAATTTAATAAAGCCAGATTTGACTGTAAGATCTCAATTCCAAACAACATCAAATACAGGCAGCAAAGGTCACTAATGCATATAATGCTTAAATGGTTTCACTGGCTGTTTCATTATACCTAACCAGCAGTCCAAAAGCTGATTAGAGTAGGTAGGTAGGATTTCAGTTTTTGTTTGGATAGCAGCTTGCCACAGTTGAAGCCCGAAGTGAAGGCCCTAAGCTCTTCAAGTCTGCTATCATATACATAAATAAAGCAGCCAGCAAAGGGAAGTTTTCAGAGTACAGCAACAATTGAAGATCAAGGCAATCTGACCTGTTGTTCTTGACTTTTCACAAGGAAAAGCCATCCCCAAGTGGAGCCACTGTTAGCTTCCTATTGCAATAGGTTTCATATTTCATGATTGACAGTGGAAGTGCCAAAAATGTTCATCTTTTCCATGCTGCAGAAGTTCCATTTTTGAAAGATTTCTCGATTGAGGGAAGGCCAAACAGCTTAATCTTGGCTTCCCTAGGTTTAAATTGCTTGTTTTAGAGATAGAGAATAAATGTCTATCCAAACTGTTTAATCTTGGAAGATTGTTAGGTATGTAGAGAAATGAAGGAGCCCAACTGCTTAATCTGGGCCCTTGGAAGATATAAGGCTAGATTTAGATAGGAGGACAACCAGAAGAAAAGTTGAAAAGCTGGGTTTGCTAGTTCAAGTGCACCCAAACCAAAAAGAAGGGAAAATGCTAGGTAAGCAAGCTAGGAAGGTAGTTTTGTGGTGGCAGAATGAGGAACTGTGATCCATTTTATGTTTTCAAGTGTTATATCCATTGAGATCACAAGTATGAGGAAATTTTCCCTTGGAGCAGCTCAAGCGAGGCATGTCTAACTTTCCCCATCTTCCTCTCCCTCAAATCATTCACTAACTTCCCCTAAAGAGGTCAAGATCTGCTTGATATCTCTTAAATTCATCATTTTTCATAACATTTGCCTAAGTAAAGATCTGCTTTACTTAAGGATCTCATATTTCTTCTACAAGTCCTATTTCCCCTTTAGAGCCTAAGATTTCTATACTTAGCTCTTTCTTCATCAATCCCATATTAACTTCTAATTCTATTTTATATAGCTCCCTAGCTACTTTCCCATCCCTAATTGCTACAAAAACTATATAAAATCCCAAAAATATTACATATCCCACCCTATAGCACTATAGCTATGTACATACAGTTCTGGGAAATAATAGTCCACCTGGGACTATTATGAACCCATCCGTGTCATAACTCTGGAATTGATCTAACCTCTGGTTAGGTTAATAACCTATGTTTGCCCTTCTTCCCTTGTAAATTCTTCTATTTTGCCCCTCCCCTCTCATTCTACATGGTTTAATATCTAAAGTTTTATTTAAATGTTAAACTATGGTTCTTCCCCCGCACATAAAACCCCCAAACCCGCATTAACCTAAGGTTTTCAAACCCCATGGCACAATTTTTGTTTTAAATAATACGGGCGGGTCCCATCCCTAACCCCCCGTCACCTTACCTGTGCCACCGATCGTCTGATGGCCAGCGCTCCAGATCCAAGGGTGGGCGGTCATTCCTTCTCCCCGATCCGCCGGAGGTTAACATCCGGGGGATGGGCAATTTCCCTGCCATACCCCCGCCACGTGTCGGCCTCCCGGCGTGTTCGGAGGCCCCTGCCCCAATACCGCCTGCGCTGAAAAGTGGTGCGGGGAAACCGGAAACCACTCCCCCGCCCCTGACATCAGCACCACATCCTCGTGACATCATCAACCCGTGTCACTGCCACGTCGCCATCCTCGTCAGGCGCCACTTCACCCTGCCGTACTGCCATGTCACCCTAGTGACATCACCCTGCCACGTCACCACCGTACTGGGACCCATCGCTGACATCATCACCAAAAAGGGCGCGAAGCGCGAAATTTGTAGCGAAGGATGCCCGGAATGAAAAACCGAGGCAATTTTCGATGCGCGATTAGCGCTTAGCGCTAATCGCGCATCGCTAAGAAAAATTGACCAAAATGGAAGCCCTCTCATGGCTCGGCTACCAGCAGGCCCGAAATTCACAATTTGACAGGAATTTCTTCACGCAGGTTCAGAAAGGGGCAATTGGACCGTTTCAAAGAGTATCAGAGAAAGGAAGAAGCCCAAATTCAATTGAAGAGTATCAATAAAGCGGCAAAGAGTATCAGATCAGAAATACCAAAGCAGGTGAACATTAAAGGCCCCAAGCAAAGTCAAAGAAAACGGTGAAGCTATTTAAAGCTCTCAAATCACAGTTAATGCACCTCAAAACCACTCAAGAGCAGGGGATCAAAATCCAAAGCACAGTTATGGCTAAATGAATAGCGCAGAGCCATAAGGACACCATATTAACTCATTTTGATACAGCTGGCTCCAGCGCAGCTCAAAGATATTTTCTTGCATTAATTTCAGGACAAGATTAGGTTAAAAACTCATTTCCCTCAGACTTGTTTAAGGTCTGCTGTAATAGATATTTTTGAAAATTTTCTCTATATAAACCACCCTAATTTACTGTTTAGAGGGTTGGTTGGTTGATTCGCTCCACTAGAGACTCGCTCTGTATGTTTGATGATTTCTTTAATCAAAGACTGCTAAAAGTTTGGAAGATGGACTGTCTGCTATGTTATTAATGTTTTGAAGAGTGAATTATGGAATTCTTGTGCTGCAACATGACTCAATAAGTGTTTCCTACCTCTGTTTTCCATTGATATATGCTCATATCATACATATGTCACCATCTAAAATAGCAGGAAAAATGAATAGCTTGGACTTTGTTTAATTGCACTCTGTGCTCAATTTCTGTTGTTTCTTTATGTTTTCATCTGAATTGGTAATGAATATGAATTCCCTTTGGCTCATATTTCCCTAATTCACCCATGTTTGATAGTTATCTAGGAATTCTTCACTGCTCCTAGATAGAGCTCATTCACCTTTCCTCTATTAAGTTGAACGAGAGATTCTTAATTGCCTCTCATTCCTTAGCCTTCAATCCATCTCCATTTAGCTTGAATGTTGTTTCATGTGTAGCTATCTTGCTCCATATTCCTCTTGTGACCAAGAAAACGCACCGGCAATCCTATTCCTTGACTCCATGCCCAATGGTTTGAAACTTTCATACTATACCTACCTCTCTACTTGGAAGCCTGATCCATCCCACCAAACTCAAACAAAACCCATGTGTGTCATATCTAGCCTAAGAATCATCCCTTAGACAAAGCTAAATTATAAAGAGAGAGCCCTCTCTGATTGTAGGTAGGCTAGGACCTGCAGTCCAAATATTGGTTAGTGGTTACCTCGGCCGTATTCCCTTGGGAGTCAAAGGGGACAACCTGAGTGTTAACACCACCCTTGCGAGGGGAACATGATCATAGCATCACCTTGGTTCTAGGGGCCCAACCCCCAAATGTGTGCCCATACAGATATCCGTTCACCCAAAAGAATGAAATAGAAAAAATAATCAAGGAACTTTTGGAAGCAGGTGTCATTCGTCCCAGCATTAGTCCTTATTCATCACCGGTGGTCATGGTGCTCAAGAAAGATGGGGAGTGGCGGATGTGTCCAGACTTCAGGGCCCTCAATAAGTTGACAGTCAAAGATAAATTTCCCATCCCGGTGGTTGACAATTTGCTGGATGAACTCAATGGGGCTCAATTCTTCACTAAGCTGGATCTTCGCTCAGGCTACCACCAAATTCGCATGAAGGAAGTCGACATTCCAAAGACTACTTTCAGAACTCATGAAGGCCATTATGAGTTCCTGGTCATGCCATTCGTCTTTGTAATGCCCCCTCTACTTTTCAGAGCCTTATGAACCACCTTCTCAAACCATATCTCAGGAAATTTGTCCTTGTCTTATTCGATGACATCCTCATCTATAGTTGCACTTGGGCCGCACATCTTCAGCATGTAGATCTACTCTTGCAACTGCTCCGCAAGCTTCAATTATTTGTCAAGATGTCCAAGTGTTCGTTTGGCATGGAAGAAGTTGAGTATTTGGGCCACATTGTGGGGTGTGAAGGTGTCAAGGTGGACCCCAAAAAGATCCAGGCAATGCAGGATTGGCCTCAACCTAAGACCTTGAAGAGCTTGAGAGGATTTTTGGGTCTCACAGACTATTATCATAAATTTGTCTACAACTATGGTCGCATAGCGAAGCCCCTCACTCAACTCCTGAAGAAAAATTCATTCTTCTGGAATGAGGACGCACAACAGGCATTTACAGCTCTAAAAAATGCCATGTGTTCCACTCCAGTCTTAGCACTACCTGAATTCACCAAATCTTTTGTCATTGAATGTGATGCTTCGGGTATGGGTATTGGGGCGGTCTTAATGTAGGAAGGGCGACCTTTGGCCTTCACAAGCCAACAACTAAGTGGGAAGAATTTGGGCCAATCTACCTACGAGAAGGAAATGATGGCCATCTTACATGCATTAGAGACCTGGCGACCTTACTTATTGGGGCGGCGTTTCCAAATCTGCACAGACCATCATAGTCTTAAATATTTTATGGAGCAATGCCTATCCTCCCCACAACAAAATAAATGGCTCGCCAAAATGCTGGGATATGATTATGAGATCATTTACAAGAAAGGGCAAGACAATAGTGTAGTAGATGCATTATCTTGCCAATTTGAGGAGGAAAGTACTCTGCTAGCAATTTCCCTCCCCATTCCAGAATGGATTGAAGAGGCTCGCAGGGAATGGTTTTCACATCCTGGGCTCTCCCAACTCATTTCTCAATTGCAGGTAGATCCAAATTCCACTAAGTGCTACTCGTGGTAGGATGAGATTCTTCGCTACAGGGACAGAGTCGTAATATCACCAACATCCACCCTCAAAAGTTGCATTTTGGCAGAATTGCACTCATCTCCCATTGCAGGACATTCAGGCTTTCAGAAGACATATGCTCGCATCAGAAGATCATTTTTTTGGATAGGCATGAAAAAGGACATCCTTACTTTCGTAGCAGAATGCGATGTCTATCAACGCCACAAAGGGGATACCGTCAACACACCAGGCACATTACAACCGTTGCCCATCCCGACATCAATTTGGACAGAGGTTTCTATGGATTTCATTACAGGTCTTCCAAAGTCAGGAAACAAGTCAGTCATCATGGTGGTTGTGGATAGACTTTCGAAGTATGCTCATTTCTGCACCCTACCCCACCCGTTTACACCGACTTTGGTCACTCAATCTTTCATGGATCAGATCTTCAAATTGCATGGCATGCCCACTTCTATTGTGTCCGATCGCGACCCGATCTTCACCAGTAATTTTTGGCAGGAACTCTTCAGGCTACAAGGCACTCAACTAAAACTCAGTACTTCCTATCATCCGCAAATGGATGGTCAAACTGAAGCCGTCAACAAATGTCTGGAAACCTACCTTAGGTGTTTCACTTCAGAAAAGAAACATCTTTGGGTACAGTGGTTACCTCTGGCTGAATGGTGGTATAACACCAACTATCATGCCACCACCAAAATGACTCCCTATGAAGCAGTATATGGTCAACTCCCTCCTTCCCCTACTTCTTATATCAAGGGGTGCTCAAAGGTACAAGCAGTGGATCAACTCCTACAACACTGCGCAACCATGCTCGCCCATATTAGAGAGAATCTTCATCAAGCTCAAAACTGCATGAAGCAACAGGTAGACCAGCATTGCTCAGAGCGCCACTTTCAAGAAGGGGATCAGGTCTTTTTGAGGCTTCAACCATATATGCAAACATCGCTCAAAGACAAGGGTTGTCAGAAACTATCTCCAAAATTCTACGGACCATATCAAGTACTTCAGCGCATTGGAGAAGTGGCTTACAAGTTGGCTTTGCCACCTACTGCAAAAATCCATCGAGTTTTCCATGTCTCATGCCTCAAGAAAGTGATTGGGAACAATTGCAGAATTCAAACCAGTCTACCTGAATTGGACGAAGAAGGGTCAATCTGGCTCCAACCTGACCAGGTCCTAGACACACGAGACAGGCACCTGCAGGGCCGCATGATTATGGAAGTCCTCGTCAAGTGGAAAGACACCTCTCCAGAAGATGCAACTTGGGAACCAGCCACTATTCTTCAGCATTTTCCGCAGCTTCAGCCTTGAGGACAAGGCTAGTCTTAAGGGGGAGGGCATGTTAGGGTCCCACCCTAACCCCCTTATTTATGTAATGGGATCGAGTCATAGTCAAGAGTCAATAAAGCCCATATTAATAATTGTAAGTGGTTAACCCGCAATTAATGATGGGACCAAAGTTAGTTGCAAATGGGCCATAGTATTAGATAGATGGTATTAATAAACCCATGGTATTGATCCTCGGTATTGCATGTATGAGTCATATATAAAGGATAGAGACTCCCTCCGAGGAGCATTATGTCTTATTTTTGTATCGAGCTCTGCTCTATTGGAGGTTGCCCCCTCGAAGAGGCCAGTGAACATTGCTTTATGAATAATAAAATATTTGTTGTTGTCTCTCACTATTCTATGTTCTGGGTATCTTTCTTCGCATATTCTATATTTGGGTATCTTTTTGCAAGTTAAGAGCATAACAGATGTCACGAAATAACTCGAATATAGAAAATCTCATGTATTTTTCTCTCATTTTCTTCACCAATAATAGATTGAGTAGAATTACTGGTAGATGCTTTAGAATTCTTACCTTTTATACCCATGGCTGAAATAGTTGTTTCATCTCCCAAGTCTGACCCCAAATCTTTCTGAATAGCTGCAATAGTCTTCTTCTTCTTGCCCTTAGACTTCTTAGGTCTCAGCTCTGGATGCAGAATCCAACAATGCTCATCATCATGCCCATCCTTTTTACAGTGAGTGCATGAAGCTTTGCTTTTCTGTGCAGTGTTAGCCTTCCTTGATTTCCACTTCTGCTTTCTTTTCTCCTTGCTCTTGCTTGCAGTGGGTTGGGATGGTCCCCCAACTTCTGGATTTCCATTCTTTCCTCTAGCTTCTAGATGAGTAGCTTGTACAGATACCTCATCTATACTAGTGGGATTAAACATGAGGATGGTATGCCTCATGTAGCTGTGTAGACCACCAATGTACTTCAAAAGAGTCTCTGGTGAGTCTAATGAGATCCCTAGAATCAATGCTCTCTTTCTAAATTCCTGAGTATACCCTTGCACACTTTGCCCCTTCAACTGCTGAAGAGTTTGCCAACTCATCATGGCTTGTTGCATGTAGGCCAATGGATAGAACTGCTTTTTGATTGCAGAAACAAATTCATTCCAGACAAAAATAATCTTACCATGTTTTTTCATATCAGCTCGGGTTCTTCCTTCCCACCAAACCAGGGCAGTGACTCCTAGGCGTAGGCTTGCCAGTTGAATCTTGCTCTTGTCTAATTCTATGTTCTATACCCTGCAATACACATCAATTTGTCTAATCCAATTGTCCAACTTTTCAGCATTTAGCTCTCCATCATATATAGGCAAGTCAAATTTAACATCTAGCTTGATCAAGGATGCCTTCTTGTTGTGCACAGAGCTATGAGGAGGTGTGAGAAAGCTTTCATCTTTCCCTTTTCCTTTGGAGTGGTCACGGAAGTGAGACTCATCTTCTTCTTTATCTTGTTTAGGACCTGAGGAATCTTCATCCTTATGCTTTCTAAAGTCCTTATACATTTCTTCTACTATAGACTTTATAGCTAGGAAACTTTCTATGAATTAAGGGTCTGGCCCCACAGAACCTTCCTCTGACATTGTCTTCTGAGGATAGACTCTCCCAATTTCAGGATTAGTTTCGACCAACTCTCCTTCTCCTAATTTGAGCTTTGATCTAGTGAGCATTCAACAGCTAAACCAACACAAGCTTGTCTAACCTTACAACCCTAAGCTCTGATACCTCTTGATCTGATAATCACCCTATGGGTGACCTCAGTTAAAGATTTATTGAATAAAGGTATTACAGACTCATGTGTTGGTGTGTGTGTCTATGTTATTTAGGCAACGGATCGATCAGATTGCAAATACATAGACACTTGAACTGGAAAGACCGCAGAGAAATACAGTAATGAAATACAAGAACACAAGAAATTAATAAGGAGTTCACCCTATCCTCCAGGGCTACATCTCTGGTCCAGCTCTTAGTGGTGACCTTATTTTATTGTGCCTTAAGCATAGAATTACAATGCAGGAGCTCAATGTGAGTTTCCTGAAACAGATTTGCTTGGTAGGGTGGCTCTTGGATTCCCCAAGTCACTGGAGTGCACAGACTCTTTTCCTATCGGCGTTTGGACCTCTCTGGTCTGACAGATCCTCTCGGGGATGGCTTGAATCTCTCAAGCTCTTTGGTGCTTGACATTGCCTTTGGTCAGCTTGGCCCTCTGTCTTCTTTCTGCTTTTTCTTGCTTCATTGTCTTCTTTGCTTCTTTGTCTTCTGTCTTCGGTTCTTCCTCTTCATGTGTCCTCTGTTCTCTGTTCATGTCTTTAAGGCCATTCGAGCTCATGGCTGTTCGATTCCTCTTCGACCTCCGTTGAGTCACCTGCTGCAGCTGCGCTTGGAGTTCCCTGTTCAGCGTCATCATCAGGCTCACAGGGAGTGGCCACATGCCCTCCTGTAAACTGCGCCAGCCTGCCTCATCAGTTCACTTCTTCAGTTACGTCGTGGAATGAGTCTTCTGCCATCGTGGCAGTCAAAGCGGACCTCAAATTCTTCTAGATCGCGGCTTATTCCCTCGTTAAATCCGGTCTTGTCGTCGGGCGCAATGTCAACCGTCAGATCTAGACCCCCCTAGATCCAACGCCATCCACTCATTTCATGCAGTTAACTTGCTCGACTGTTAGCACGCGATCAGCGGCGGTTTTCTGTCTCCTCCGCTTGCCACGCGTCATCCGCTAAGTGGGATCGCTTTGTTTTTGCCAATTCCGCTTATCGCTTGAGGGTGCCCCCAATAAATACCACTGGTTTTGGGGTGGGTCCCGCCTTTTAGCTTTTAGCCTTTTGCCCACAGTTCTCCCGGCTCTCCATGCGACCTAGCGCTCAAGGCTTCTCCATTTCGAGGGTTTTCGCCTAAGCGCTAATCGTGCATCAAAAACTCCCTTCGTTTCCTGATCTGGGCCTCCTAGGGGCTAATTTCGCCTCCCGTGCAGTCTCCATGGGCCTCGATCAGCGCACTTTGACTGAGGTCCTCGTCGTTCCACGCTGGCTGCCAACTGCCACTGTTTTAGAGGTGTTTTTGATCGCTATTTTGAATTCTTTGATGTCTGTCCCGATGTGATACAGCCATGGTTCTTCTGATTATTCTTCATGGATCTAATTAGAATCAGGTATGGAGTATATTTTCACTCGTGTCAGTTGCCTTTGAGTATGGGGCATATTTTCACTCGTGTCATATGCCTTTAGGTCTTAGGTCGTTACTCTGTTTCTTTACCTTGAGTCCAAAGAAAATGAACTCTTAACCAAATAAAATTAGTTTTAGGGCATACTCTAGGTTTAATTTATTAAAATATTGTTGCAAAACATGATTTTAGTTTTTGTTTTTTCCCTAATATTTTATTTTTAATATATTATTAAAAAAATATGGAAAATTTAAAAATATAGAAATGATAAATTTCAGTTATTAAATTTATATAAATGAAATTTTATTAGATTTGTTTTTAATTCACTGATATATTTAAAAATGTTAAAGAGAAATAATTTTTTTATTAAAAATTATATCATTAAGTTTTAATTAGAAAAACAAAAACATACCACTATTAAATTTAGCCCAAAGTAATAACCCAAAATCAACAAAGTTGATTTGCCACAATCTTTCCCCATGATAATGGTTCCCCTAAATATGTCACAATAAATTAGCTTTCTCTACAAAGCATATTTTCAGGGTTCTCTATAAAGCTCGGGCAGGATCCCAATGTTGATTTACATTAGTAAATGATTGATGGACATAACTATTGATAAGGCTGTAGCTTGAGACATAATTGTGTTTTGTAAAATGTTGGTGACAAATTTTTTAAAGGGCCAATTATTGTGTTGTGTTGGTCAATTAGTTTGAATTACTTTCACAATTTGGATGATCATGATGATCATTGTACATGCGAACCTTTATGGCTATAGTCTACATTTATTTAAACTTCTATTAATATGATGTAAACAATTTTTTATTCGATAGAAAATTTGTTTGTTTTTTTCCTTGAAAAGGAAAAAAATATATCGAAATAAACAACATTAACAGTTAATGTTATTTATTGTATAGTTAAAAAAAATTAGCAACATGTATTTCTTCATAAATTTCTTCTTGTATACATCTTGCAAATTAAATATTAAAAATTCGAAAAATAAAAGCTTAAAATATGGTACATATGCTTTTTGATGTTAAAATTTTAAATATGGTTCTTATTTTTAAACTTCCCAGAACCAATTCTTTATTGCTATTAAGAGCTTAGATACCTTTCAAAATAAGGTTCATCTATTATCCATTTTGTCAGAATGTAAATTCTCTCAAAAAGTGAAGGTTCCTCTATTATCTATTTTGTCGCATGCCAAACCTTAAATCTACTTTGTTGTTTTAATTAAGAAATTTAAGGATTTATTTTTTTTGTAAATATGTCTGAATATTTCTATTGATATCTGAAAGTACTACATAAGATAATACAGTGGAGGTTTTTCAAAACTTCAACAAACTTGAAATGAAGTGATTTCTTCATTCTAAGTCCATAGCAAAGAAAGTAGTGGACAAAATTTTTAACCAAAACGACCAAAAATGACTCAACCATGTCAGTTGCTTGAGATAGGACACTTGACTAACTTATACAAAATTGATCGTGAAGCTAGCACATGGAAAATACTACTTTTACAGAGGGAACAACTATAAACTAAACCAACTGCCCGAGTATGAAACGAAATTGTGAACATGCAGAAGACTATATAATATAGTAAAACCAAGTAAAAACTGAAGCATGTAGTTGCCTTCTTCCTTGAGGATTGAGATGGATTTTGGACGATAACTTGTCAATGATAATGACTGGCGAGAACGGTGAGTCATTTTCTTGTGAATTGTTTAGAGGCATAACAGGATTTGGATTAATAGTGTTAATAGCCATTGCATTGATGATTTTTGCTTCTTCTCGGTTATCATCTGAATCAGACACTATGGAACATTCCACCTAACTCAGCCTCACCACTATATCATCAATATTATATCTAATATCCCATAGTATGTGTTTTATCTCCTCTTTTCCAACAAAGAGTTTGTATTTTTTGACTTGCTTATCATGAATGACCATGTTAAGCAATGTCTCCATTTGGCAATGGTCAGTAATGGAGTGAAGAAAATGAATTCTTTGTTTTTTGAAACTTGCTTGAATGTGGTACCCATTTAACATTACTTCCACTTATCTCTGAATCAGATAAATATTTACGCTCCAAATTCTTTAGCTTCCAGTGTTAGAATTTCCTTTATGACCTCCAAAGAAGAAGTATCAAATAAATTCAAAACTAACTCCCACTCAAAGAGACGCATGTGCCTTGAGGAAGACGCTCCCAAAGCACCACCTCGTTGGATAGGTAATCATTGGCAGGGAGCCATGTAATGCTTGCAAACAAAACACTTTCCTACAAGCACCGAAAAACAACCAACAACCCTAAGATTTATGATGACAAGAGCGTAGACTCTCTCGAACACAGAAAGGTATTGGAATTATAAGGCAGGAGGAAACCACAACCCTAATATGTGATAATATTATCAAATCACTCGAACACAGAGAAGTAGTTGAATTACTGGGAAAAATGATAGTGTGGAGAAGCACAGGGAGAGTAAGTGATATCCTTCCTAATCCCACTATGGTAATTGGACTAGAAATGTCACAATATTCAAAAGCCACGGTTAGAGAAGTGTAAACCTAATTTCAAAACCAAACGAAGAATGAGTCTATTATAAAACCAGCTCACAAAAAGATAGAAAAGATAGATAAACGCCTTAGAAATAAGCCTCTTCGATGGGGCAACCTCCTTTACATTACACAAATGAACAATTCTTGGATGATACAAATGACAAGACCTCCTTTCTATATACAATAGTATAAGGGTCATAATATAATCAGAGCCGACATAACAATAATAATGCTAGGGCACAATAATAACAATAATTTGCTTCTGTGGGGCACAATAATAACAATATGGGGACTACATGGGCACAACAATATAATAAGGGGTTACACTAGTAATATAGGGGCCTAACATGCCCCTCTCCTTTAAAAAGTGTTTTCCTCAACGCTTGAGTAGTTCTTGATGCTTCTATATAAAGTTCTTGTCCTCCCATGTGGAATCTTTAGCGGGTAAGTTCTTCCACTTGATGAGATACTCTGAAATTGATTGATTTTGTAGCTGTCGGGTTCTTGTTTCTATGACTGCTCCAGACTCCAATATGATTTTTCCTTCCTCGTCAAGTTCTGCCAATATTATTTGAACTGGGATCTTCTACAACTTTTGATTGAGTGGCCACACTCCTTCATCCTTCTTCCATTCATCCCTTGCTTCGTTTATCCAATCTTTTTGGATAATAGAAATAGCACAAAACAATGCTTCCACATCCTCATTCTTTCTTGAGAGTGCATCTGCCACAACATTTTGCTTCCCTTTTTTGTATATGATTTCAAAGTCATAACCCAACATCTTTGTGACCCATTTTTGTTGCTCTTCAGAGGATAATCTTTGTTCTAAAAAGTATTTAAGATTATCATGATCCGTTTTTACCTTGAAGTGTCTTCCCATTAGGTAGGGTTGCCATTTCTTAAGTGCATGTAGTATTGCCAACATTTCCTTCTCATAAATTGCTTTGTGTAAATACTTTCCTTTGATTGGACGACTTTCGAAAGCAATGGGTCTTTCATCTTGCATTAAAACAACACCAATTCCATTTCCTGAAGCATCACATTTCACAATAAAGGTTTTTGTGAAGTCTGGTGTAGCTAAGACCGGTGCTTGACACATTGCCTCTTTAATATGTTCGAAGGCCTTTGTTGCTTCTGGAGTCCATGAAAATGCATATTTCTTCAATAATGTTGTTAGAGATGCTGCTATTTTCCATAATTTTTAACAAAATTGCGATAATACCCTATCAACCTGACGAATCCTCACAGATGCTTTATGGATGTGGGGATTTTCCATTCCTTAATGGCTTTAATTTTGCTAGGGTCTACATTAACACCTTCATGAGATACAATATGACCAACATATTCCACCTCTTGTACTCCAAAGAAACATTTGGAGATTTTTTCATATAATTGTTTCTCCTCTAATAGTTTGAACACCCTGTCAACATGTTGAACATGATCCTTCCAAGCCTTGTTGTAGATTAGTATATCATCAAAAAATACTAACCCAAATTTCCTAAGGAAGGGTTTGAAAATGGAATTCATCAAACCTTGAAATGTAGAAGGTGCATTGGTAAGGCCAAAAGGCATGACCAAAATTTCATAATGACCCTCATGATTTCTAAATGTTGTTTTCAGAATGTCTTCAGTCTTCATTCTGATTTGATGATATCCTGAACAAAGATCCAACTTGGTGAAGTAAATTGATCCATGCAATTCATCCAATAATTCATGAATGACAGGAATGGGAAATTTATCTTTAATAGCGAGCTTGTTGAGCTCCCTATAATATGGACACATGCGCCATGATCCATCCTTCTTGTGCACAAATACTACTGGAGCAAAGAAATAACTTTGACTAGGTTGAATTATACCAGCCTCTAGCATTTCTGCAACCATACGTTCAATTTCACTCTTTTAGGTATAGGGATATCTGTACGGCCTAATGTTTGGAGGAACACTTCCTGCAATAAAATGAATAGTAGGATCATGATCACGAATAGGTGGGAGGCCTTTGGGAGTCTCAAATACCTTGGAATGATTGTCCAAGGCTTTTTGGAGATCTAGAGAAATATATGATTTCGATGTGAGAACCTCTAGCGAACATAATTGTGTAATTACACCTCATTTTTCCTTCTTTAGAAGCTTTGCCATACCGTTAGAGCTGATTATCTTTCATGGTTTCCCTGCAATACCCCTTAATTCAACTTCCTTTCCTTCCGCACAAAATTTCATGAAAAGTTCTTGAAAATTAAAAGCTATTGTACCCAGGGATTGTAGCCATTGGACTCCTAGTACAACATCAGCACCACCCATTGGAATGGAAAGCATTGGGTTATTCAATACATATTCTCCCATGGATAGCTTGATATTATGGCACTTTCCAGAGAAATTTATGGTTCCTCCACTTGCAACCATCACTTAACACTCTAGTGCTGGATATAGGAAGCAATTCAATTCCTGGCTATCTTACAATGAATACAATTATGGGTACTTCCCGAATCAATCAACACGATTACCTTTTTCTTCTTGATATGTCCTTCTATCTTGATAGTTTGAGGAGTGGTAATTCCATCCAATGCATTACAAGATATGGTCGGATTCATTTCTTCTTTATCTAGGGTTTTTTTCTGGAGTATATCGTCTTCTTTTGACATTTCTTGTTCCTTTTCTTCCTCCTCTTCAAAATCTATGTAGAATAATTTCTTCTGAGCACACTTATGACCTTTAGTGTATTTGCTATCACAACTATAACAAAGCCCTTTTGCTCTTTTTTCTTCCAATTGTTGTGGTATCAATCTTGTAGGTTGTGGAAGGCTAGGGGAAAAAACACTTGCATCTTTATAGTTGTGAGTGGTAGGTTTCCTGGTTGCCATAATTTTTCTTTCCATTTTTCTTGCTAACCTGAATGCCTTGTCCAATGAATCAGGTTCCTAAAGGTGAACCTCATGTTGGATATTATCCTTTAAAGTCCCTATGAACACATCAATACTATGCTCCTCTGGAATGTCTTTTACCCTTATGTTCAATTTTTGGAAGTCCTCAATATGCTCCATCATTGCACCCTTTTGTTTGAGATTTATCAATTGGCTAAAAAAGGTGTTGCTTTTTGTATCCTCATAATGTGCTATCATTTCTTTCATAAAAATTGCCCAAGTGACAATTTGTTTACAAGAGAAAAGCTATTGATACCATACAAACTGATTTGGTTCCAAATATAAAGTTGCAATATGTACCTTTTGTGTGTTTTGCACATTATGGAGATCGAAAAATTGCTCCATCTGCAGTATCCATGTTCTGGTATCCTCACCATCAAACTTATTCATATCTATTTTTGGAACATGGTGGGTCTTCAATCAAACATTAGAGTCTATTAAATCATGATTAACATTTCTTTTGTTCTCATCATGAATTTCCTTTACTACCCTTTCACCATTAGTAACCATTTCTTGTAGCAACTTATTCAAATTTATATTCAATTCTTCCATCTTAGCATCCATGCCATTCATCTTAGCTTCCATGACATCCATATTAGCTTCCATGCCATCCATCTTAACTTGCATGCCATTCATATTAGCTTCCATGCCATTCATCTTGGCTTCAGTTACCTTTTGTGAGAGTGAAATTTGGTGTACTTGGTCTTGTAATTTTGATATATCATGTTGCATTTCTTCATCTTCTTCACGAGTCATACTAGAGCTTCCAGGTTTCTTACTAGGTGTTTCCATTTCAATTCTTCAGGGAATCAATTAATGCTAATAATTGTTCACTATTCCCTTTGAATTCCTTCAAACTAGTTTTTCAAACCAATCTTATGCAAAATTTATTTTTATTTTTATCTTTTTCACTTTATAAGAGCTCGATATTGAATCTGTTGTATCTCTGTAACTGTGGATCTTGAATATCTGAAATCGCGTCATCCAGTAGCCCTTTGAGTCCTCTTTCTAATCTTGTAAGTATGATCAAGATTGGATTCTCCAAGGAAGAGTTATGCCAAATCTCCCACGAAGACCTGATTATAGACTAGTTCAGTAGAGCGAACTTGTACGAAGTGCCACATGTCATTGTTTCGGTCTTAGTACTTGAAACTGATATATAAAAAACTATAGGCTGTCCTATTTCTGAAACTTCTTACGAAATTTCAATCTTATGCTCAAAAAAAAGTTATGATGATTTCCCCAGGTCAGCTGTTTGGAACGTAATTCGGGAGTGTAAAAAACGTAACTTCCTTAGATCATATCTCTGAAAATGTAGCAAGACAAGCTCTGAAATTTGGACCCGAAGTTTAGAATGATTTCGGGTCAAATGGGATTTTTTTTAGCTTATGAAACTTCGCAAAAACAAAGTTATAGTGAAAATTCCACAATGACCTGTTTGGAGCAGTGAAAACCTAGAATCCAAAGCTCTAATACCAAATGTTATGAAACTAGCTCACAAAAAGATAGAAAAGATAGATAAAAACCTTAGAAATAAGCCTCTTCAAGGGGGCAACCTCTTTTACATTACACAAATGAACAATTCTTGGATGATACAAATGACAAGACCTCCTTTCTATATATAGGAGTCTAAGGGGTCATGATATAATCAGAGCCAACATAACAATAATAATGTAAGGTCACAATAATAATAATAATGGGCTTCTATGGGGCACAATAATAACAATACGGGGACTACATGGGCACAACAATATAATAAGGGGGTTGTACTAATAACAATAAGGGGTTACACTAGTAGTATATGGACCTAACAGAGTCGGAATACCAAACCCCACAAACAAGCACTAAATAATTGATTGGAACTATGGTTGGATCAGAGGCTTGTAAAGGTGTCGAGGATAAAACAGCCACACATTCAAAGGACGGACCAGTCCCCGTATTATGAAAAAAAAAAAACAAAGAACATTGAGCTAAGACTTGACCCTTGGTAACTAAATCATGAGGAAATCGATAATAAGAACAATGAAGACAAAGACAAAGCATAAGAATAGGAGTGTAAATAAATATACATTGACCTTCAGACCTTGTAACTACCATATGCTTTAGCCTCCCTCTAAACAGATTCAAGGAAGCCTATATAGAAATAGCTACCACATATTTAACAACCAAGTGACCATAATCCCACCACCTTATGAGCCATGGAAGGTTTATATAACGAACTACAGACAAGAGAATTCTAGTACGAAGAGAGTATTTAAACCCATAAGACCTGCACGACCTAGTCCAAGGGTCCCGATTGAACCTGTGCCTCACCATTCCAAGGCACTATGGCATGATGAGCTCAATAATGAGTATAATTTGTCTGTCAAGTTGTTCGTATCCTATAGCCAATCTGAAAGTGCATGAGATCCTTGAGCCTTCTTTGCAAACATTTAAGTTGGGGCGGGCTATACAGGTGAGCCCATGTGCCTAAAGCGTGGAGGTACCACACACATGCCATGCGTGACAGAATGTAGGGCCAGGTTCGTGCCTTGAGGGTCACCAAACCTTTGCCCATATGATGAATACATGTGTAGTGAGATGACATGTTCAAGTAGTCAATATGTTGTAAAAACGCATGTCGGGATCAGGTTAACTCGATAACCAGAAATTGATTACTAGAAAAACACCCCCATTGGGGAGGTAGGCCTTGGAAACTGATTTACCCTATTCTATCATCTACTTTACCGCTTGAAATTCATCCCTTGATGTCATCTCCATCCATGATTAATCAATGGATGCATAGCCCTGTAGTCACGGGGGCTCCACTGGGGGAGCAATATGGGTTCATATTGGGGGATATATATTGAGGAAAAAATGACATAATATATTGGGGGATATATAGGGGGTAAAGGGTTTTTATATTGGAAGGTATAAAAATTGGAGTTCAAAGTTAATGAAAAAATATAAAGGGGTATAAAAAATGTTAATGAAAATATGGATACCTACAATATCTAATGGAAGTAGGGGTTTTTAAAATTGGGAAGGTGTATTGGGTTCGTATTGGTAGGGGGTTAAATAATGTGATTTTTAGGGGTATTTTCCAATATGTAGTCAAATTAAGGGTATTGTTTAATATGCCACGAACGCACGTGATAGGACAAAGGTTCATTGAGTGAAGCCCCTGTGCCTGTAGTCTGCCCCCATTTTCCAAGTGATTTTCCACCTTGTTCAATTCCCGCCTCGTGTGGATTGGTATTATATAGTCAAAGTTTGATAAGAGGTCACTTATATTATTGGTCATCACCTTCAAATTCCAACTATTTATAATTCTATCCGCTGAGTTTCCAATTAACATTTTTATAATGCAGGATATTACTAGTTGAAGATCGCCATGGACTTAAAGCAATATGTAGCCCTTTCGAATGGAAATTTACAATCCTCTTTCAAGAGCCATAAATTTTGCCATCTTTTTTGTGTCCATGCCATGGGGATAAGCAAAAATGTGTAGTCAATTCGAGTTAGCGTCCCTAAATATTCCTCCATAACTTACTTTACCTGGATTTCCTTTAGAGGCACCATTAAAACTTAGGTTTGTGAGATCTTGTGGGGGTGGGATAAAAGAGGTATGTCTAGATAAACTGCTCCTTGCAACCTTAGGGATATTAGTGTTGGAAATAATACTGAGAGGGGGGTGAATCAGTATTATCAGATCTTTAATTTTATTTCCCAAACAAAGTTATATACGCTACTTCAGTGAAGTGAACTAGCATGTACACTCGACAGTACTTAAAGCAACCAACGTATATGAAGAGAACTTTTGATTTAGGCAATTTATCATGTATTTAGCTTAAACCAGTATATCAGAGATTTATTGGACAGTGCAGTAAAAGAAGAATAAAGCATCACACCTAAGAAACACACATGAACACCAAGATATAAGGTGGAAACCCAATGTGGGTAAAAACCACCTGCTGCTGTCGTCTCTGTCTTCTTTTTAATAATAAGAAAATATGTTTACAATCTTGTATTGGTGTAGAGTCATACCAGTATGCAGGCACCCACCTACAGAAGGATACAACCTTCTCTCATTCTCCAGCTACTACTGTAAGGGAGCTACAACCCTCTAGCTCTTGTACTAGCCAATATGTTTACTAGTACGTAGGTACCAGTGTATAGAAAACTCCACTCTTCCACCAGGGACCACGTTTCATGAATTTTCAGACTGGATACTCCTAGAATACAACACCATAATCTGAAGGCTGTGTTTCATCAAATTTTCATACTGGACCCATCAACAACATTGAAACCTAGAAAATCATAATTGCAATATTATCATCAAATACATCTACATCAACCAATCATTGAAACCCCATCATCACTTTCTGAATCAACCACAACTAAATCAATGAATCCCTTGATCACCCATCATCACTAAATCACAATAAATCTGATCATTCAGAACACTGTCATCAGAATGCAGTCACCAGAACATAAAGTAGAACCCAGAACTCTGCAACAACAAATAGAAACAACTGAAACTTTAAACATCAGACTTCATAAGGTATACGCTACTTCCATGTGTCAAACCAGCGTGTATATGCACTTTTACCAAAGGGAACCAACGTACAGATCTGCAAATTTAAATTTATGATGTATACACTACTTTGATATGCCAAACCAGCATGTATACTCTCTTTTACTAAGGCAAACCTGCGTATAGATCTGTAAATGATAACTTAAACATTAAAACTATTCCAGACTTCAGTCATACCCAGATCATCACATTTGCAAAATAAAGCATGTGTCAATATTCAGATCTAGACTGTTCAAGATCAAACACATAATGATAATACCCTTAAGCCTTAATGATCTCGGTTGATCAGCCTTATAAGTGCATCCTTAGATCAGATCAAGCAAACCATCAGAAGCTCATTAACTTGCATATATGATTCAACACTTCATAAGATATACAGATCCTCACACACTTGGCCTAATGATCTTCTCCTCTTTATATGGTTTTAGGCCCTTCTCAGTACCATGGACCAAAAATACTTAGGACCAAATACCTCGGACCAATTACCTTGGGTCAAATACCTTGGACCAAGAAATACCTTGGAACAAAAACTTTGTTTTCCTAAGATATATGCGCTTTTCCTTCTATGGAAGTGCGTGTGTACGTATACGCTCCTTTTGTTTAGTAAATATGCGTGTATACGTAGCTTGGTCAAGGTGAACCTGCGTATACCTTTCTTTCTTCATTCTTTTTAGTCTGAACTATAATTCTTTGCTGTTGACATGTTGCACTATGATCTTTCATTTGAGTGAGTTTCCATCAAGGATAACACCTGTATCATAATGCCAACAATCTCCCCCTTTGGACTTGATGGCAACAACAACACCAAGTCACTCTCCCCCTTTGACATCAAGGATAAAGTGTGGACCAAGATATTTTTTCCCTTTGACAAACATTATGTTGTTCATGCTCCCCCTGAGTACATGCTGAATTCTCTGATTGAGCTCCCCTTTTGTACATGTTGAGATGTACTGAAACCATCCATGCTCCCCCTGAGCACAAGCAAATTCTGCAAAAATATTTTCTAAAAGAATAACATGACTCTATAACTCAACTATGTGAGGATGACCTTCCTATCACTAATGAATCATACATCCATCTCCCAACCAAGTGGGGATATACCAAATTTGACTCATCCACCCAACCAAGTGGGGATATACCAATTGTTTATACATGACAAAAACAAGAAATATTACATCATCCATCCCATGTAAAGTGGGGATACAAATTACATCATTTGTCCAAGAGGACTCATTCAAATGTATGAGAAGACATATCACACCCTAGACTTTTACATGACTTGAGCAACAAATGGTATAAATATCTGAAGCCATGGCTGGACTCAATAACCATAATGCCAACAATGTTGAATGTACGTGAAGGCTAATGCTCCCCCTGAACCTGTGCTACCTACCCCACTATTTTTCTTGTGTGAAAAACATATACGCTCCTTGACCCACAGAAACCTGCATGTGCACACGACTATACTTCATGAAATACACGTATAATAACCTTTCTCTGAAGAATTGGATTTAATAGCAGGATGATGCAGCAACTACTCCTAGATTTTGTCTGAGATATTCAAATGTCTCTTTGGGCAGTGGTTTAGTGAATATATCAGTAACCTGTTCTTTGGAGGGAACATACTCCGATTTGACCTTTTGTTCAAGCACTTTTTCACATAGAAAATGGTATTTGATGGGTATGTGCTTGGTCTTGGAGTGCATGACTGGATTCTCTGAAATACTGATGGCACTTGTATTATCACATAGAATGGAGATGGGTGGAGTACATGTGATTTGAATGTCTTGCAAGGTTTGCATCATCCAAAGTAGTTGTGTGCAGTAAGATACAACAGCCACATATTCTACTTCAGCTGTAGATAACGCAATTGAACTTTTTTTCTTGTTGAACCAAGACACTAACCTAGAACCCATATAGAATGCATCACCACTAGTGCTTTTTCTGTCATCAACACTTCCTGCCCAATCTGCATCTGTATATGCATGAAGAGTAAGATCTGTATCTCTAGGATACGATAAACCAAAGTTCTGTGTTCCTTGAAGATATTTGAAAATTCTTTTTACTTCTTGAAGGTGTGATTCCTTTGGATTTGCTTGGAATCTTCCAACTATTCCTACTACATGCATGATGTCAGGTCGAGTACCTGTTAGATAAGCAGACTGCCAATCATGGATCTGTAAGTGGGTTGATGTACTGCTGCTGATTCATCATTTGAGCTGAGACTGCATCATGTTACCATTGGGGTACATATGGGTTTAGAATCTTCCATGCCATACCTTTTCAAGATCTATTTGAGATATTTGGTTTGTGAAAGAAAACTACCATCTTTATTTTGTTGAACTTGTAGACCATGAAAATAGGTAAGTTCACCAAGCAAGGATATTTCAAATTCTTGCTGCATTACTGAAGCAAAATTCTGACTCATGGATTCTTCATTGCTACCAAAGATGATATCATCAACATAAACAACTATAATTAGCAATTTATCAGTGTCAATCTTTGTATATAGATTGCTATCTGCTGACCCTTTTGAAAAACCCTGTTGATGTAGATATTTGTCAAGGCGGTGAGGATAGTTTTAGATAGAGGAGGAATAACCTGTTATAGAGTTTTATGAACCCAATGTTTCAGACTACCAAGTGAGTCCATCATCAGGGGATGCGTCAATAAATATTCTAAAAATAATAATGATGTATCCGAGAGCTAAGTTATTGGGTATATATATATATATATATATATATATATATATATATATATATATATATATATATATATATATATATATATATATATATATATATATATATATATATATATATATAGATAGGTTATGAAAGAATTAATCTAAGAAATTAGGTTGGCTATTATCCAATTAGTTTGTGAATATTCAGATTTTTATTTTATTTATTTATTTATTTTAAAATTAATTAATTAATTAATTATTATTTAATTAATATGATTAATTAATTAATTAGTTTGTTATTTGTTTAATTAATTAATTAATTAATTTGTTTAATTAATTAGTTAATTGTTTAATTAATTATTTAATTTGTTTAATCAATTTAATTAATTTGTTTCATTAATTCCCTAATTAATTCACTAATTAATTAATTAATTAATCAATTTGTTTAATTAATTAATTTGTTTAATTAATTAATTAATTTGTTTAATTAATTAGTTAATTGTTCAATTAATTATTTAATTTGTTTAATCAATTAATTAATTTGTTTGATTAATTCCCTAATTAATTAATTAATTAATTAATTTGTTTATTTAATTAATTAATTTGTTTAATTAAAACCCTATAATTTTATATATAATTCCTAATGTTAATTTCTAATTGTTTTTATTTTGAGTTATTACTACTATATGCTTTAGTTTATTTTAATATTTATCGTATGATTAGTTATGAAATAACCAATTATTTATTTATATGTTTGTATTTGTTTTTGTTTTATTGTTTAAGGAGGATGTTAGATGATGTTTCTTTGTTGTTTTGATTTTAATTTTATTAATTTTTTAATGAGAGAGAAGGGATTATATTATTAATAGGGATATGAGTTAATTATTGATTCTTTAAAATTTCAAGTAAAGGTTTCCATGTGTTGCTTAGTCTTAGTTTTAAGTTGTTTGCAGTTCTTGTACCTTTGATCATGGTCTCTCCTGTATCAAGTTCACGAACAACACATCCGTTTGATCGAAACACTACTTCATTTCCTTGATCACACATTTGACTAACACTCAATAGGTTATGCTTTAAACCGTCTACATACATAACATTTCCAGCTTTAACCTTTTCTTTCAAGAGAACAAAGCCTTTACCTTTTATGACTACAGGAGTGTCATTTCCAAATGAGACATTCTTTTGCTTTTCTAAGGCAGTATATCAGTGAAGTTTTTCTTTGTCACCTATCGTGTTTTGAGCATCCACTGTCAATGTACCACTGATTTTCTTGTCCTTCTACATACAAGGCTATATCACATCTTTCTGTTTGAGATTCTTTCCTTCTCCATAACTTGGGGTTTAATGGATTTTTCTCCTTTTGAGATGTTTGCCGAAATTTGCTCCTGCATTCAGATTCTTCGTGACCAAAGTTGTTACAGATTGAGCATTCTATTTCATTTTCAAGAAGAGAAAAGTTATTATAGGAACTTTTCTTGACCCCTATTACATTCCTTTGATTATTTCTTCTCTAGTCATGATGGTTTTGTAAGCAACACATTGAGCAACTTTGTGTCCAAAATTATGACATGAAAAACATTGTCGATTAAAGAAGTTCCTGTGATTGTCGAATCTATTGACCTGGTGATTGTAGTTTCTATTGATATTCATCTTTGGAGCAAATTGAGTATGATTTACCTGAGGTTGGTTGTGGCTTCTATTCATCCTTGTAGTAAATTGAGTCTGATTTACTTGGTGATCTGCTCTATGCCTTTGCTGACGACTGTCATACTGTTCACTGATCTTTGCTGCATCAAGATAGCTTTTAGTGGAGGTTGACGAATTCTATGATTGAGATGCTTCTTCAGTATATCCAAGACCTGTCTTTATCAGAGGAGAATGCTGCACTTTGATAATTTCGTTTAAGGTTTCTGATCCTTTAGCAAATCTAAGATTGAGAGATTTCGTTTTCTCAAGATCCTTTTTTAGACCCACAATTTCAAATTCTAGTTTTTCATTGTGTTTTTCTTTTTCAGCAAGTTGGTATGTCAAGGTATCTATAATCATATTCTTTTCTTCTAAACAGATTTTGAGTTTAGAGATTTCTTCATGAAGGCCATCCTCTTCTAAAGCATCCAAAAAATTATCATCGTCATAAGCCATTATAAGTCTATAGTCATTACTATTTTCATCTTCATCATTATTCCATGAGTATAGTAACTCTTTTTATTTACAACTTATTTTCTATTCCATTTTTCATATTTATCTCTATGAGGACATTTGGCAACATAATGACCGACTTTGCCACAGGCAAAGCATTTGAAGGGTAGCTTACCTCTAAATCTTCCGGAACCCCGTTAAAGCTTCTTGACAAAGTTTACCTCATCTTCTTCTTCTGAAAGCTGTCCTAATTCATTGTGTTCTTCCTTTCCTTTTGTGAAGCTTTAAATGCGGCTTCCCTCATATTTGATGGTCCTCCTTTTATCATCTCAAAGGAAGTTAAGATTCCGTGAAGCTGTGTCATAGTGATAGTTTGCAAATCCTATTTTTCTTCTATGGCAAACACTTTTGATTCAAATTTAGTAGACAAGGATCTCAAAATTTTCTCAACTAAGGTAAATTCCTTTATTTCTTCACCCAAATTCTTCATACAATTAACAACCTCATCTATATGTAAGAAGTAACTAGCTATACTTTCATCACCATGCATCTTAAGAGTTTCATACTGAATTTTGAGAGTTTGAAGTTTAGCACTTTTTACCTGAGAGTCTCCTTCGCAGCTCAGAATGATTTTGTCCCATATTTCTTTGGCTGATTTGAGCTGCATGACTTTCACAAACTCTGATTGTGACAGACTTCCCAATAAAGTATTGACAACTTTGGCATTGGTTTCATATAGCTTTTTACCTGTCGTATATGTAGGAATTGTTGTTGGAAATGTATATCCTCCTTCCGTAATTTACTAGACATCCATTCCAAGTGATTGTAGATAGAATGTGGTTCTTATTTTCCAATAAACAAAATTTCTCCCATCAAAGATTGGCGGTCTGATGGATCCCATGCTTTCTTGATTACTCATGATGATGGATCTCCCTTCAAGCGATCAAGCTTCTTCTGAAGGACCTACTCTGATACCAATTGTTGGAAATAATACTAAGAGCGAGGTGAATCAGTATTATTATATCTTTAATTTTACTGCCCAAATAGATTAATATACGCTACTTCAGTGAAGTGAACTAGCGTGTACGCGCGACTGTACATAAAGAAACCAGCGTATATGAAGAGAACTTTTGATTTAGGTAATTTATCATGTATTTAGCTTAAACCAGTATATCAGAGATTTGTTAGACAGTGCGGTAAAAGCAGAATAAAGCATCACACATAAGCAACACACATGAACACAAAGATATAAGGTGGAAACCAAATGTGGGTAAAAACCACCTGTTGCTGTCATCTCTATCTTCCTTTTAATAATAAGAAAATCTGTTTACAATCTTGTATTGGTGCAGACTCATACTAGTATGCAGGCACCCACCTGCAGAAGGATACATCCTTCTCTCATTCTCTAGCTACTACTAGAAGGGAGCTACAACCCCTTAGCTCTTGTACTAGCCAATATGTTTACTAATATGTAGGTCCGAGGCTACAGAAAACTCCACTCTTCCACCAGGGACCACGTTTCATGAATTTTTAGACTGGATACTCCTGGAATACAACACCACAATCTGAAGGCCACATTTCATCAAATTTTCATACTGGACCCATCAACAACATTGAAACTCAGAAAATCATAACTGCAATACTACCATCAAATACATCTGCATCAACCAATCACTGAAACCCAATCATCACTTTCTAAATCAACCACAACTAAATCAATCAATCACTTGATCACCCATCATCACTAAATCACAATCAATCTGATCATTCAGAACACTGTCATCAGAATGCAGTCACCAAAACATAAAGCAGAACCCAGAACTCCATAACAACAAACAGAAACAACTAAAACTTTAAACACCAGACTTCATAAGGTATACGCTACTTCCATGTGTCGAACCAGCGTGTATACGCATTTTTACCAAAGGGAACCAATGTACAGATCTGCAAATTTAAATTTATGATGTATACGCTACTTTGATATGTTGAACCAGCGTGTATATGCTCTTTTACTAAGGCGAACCTGCGTACAGATCTGTAAATGATAACTTAAACATTACAACTATTCCAGACTTCAGTCATACCCAGATCATCACATTTACAGAATAAAGCATGTATCAATATTCAGATCTAGACTATTCAAGATCAAAACACATAATGATAATACCCTTAAGCTTTAATGATCCCGATCCATCAGCCTTATAAGTGCATCCTTAGATCAGATCAAGAAAACCATCAGAAGCTCATTAACCTGCATATATGATTCAACACTTCATAAGATATTCAGATCCTTGCACACTTGGCCTAATGATCTTCTCCTCTTTATATAGTTTTAGGCCTTTCTCAATACCATGGACCAAAACTACTTAGGACCAATACCTTGGACCAAATACCTCAGACCAATTACCTTGGGTCAAATACCTTGGACCAAAAACTTTGTTTTCCCAAGATATACGTGCTTTTCCTTCTGTGAAAGTGCGTGTGTACGTATATGCTCCTTTTGTTCAGTAAACCTACGTGTATACGCAGCTTGGTCAAGGTGAACCTGTGTATACCTTTCTTTCTTCATTCTTTGTAGTCTGAACTGTAATTCTTTGCTGTTGACATGCTGCACTATGATCTTTCATCTGAGTGAGTTGCCATCAAGGACAACACCTGCATCATAATGCCAACAATTAGTGACTCCCCAATTATTTGGGATGTCCAAATATTTTAAAATATGTGTTTTGGTCTCATTAGGAGCATAATCCTCTATAGTCGGTGGAGATACCATAATCATCTCTCTGATGTTCATGAGGATAATATCTTGAAGGACCTATAAAGGCCTTTATCTACTTTCAAATATTCTAAGGTTCCCATCTTTCCAAAGATTCCATAGTGAGAAACTGATAGCTAGGCTCCATGCTTTTGATATCGTGGGATTCTTAATCTTACACTCAAACCAATATTCTAACCATATTTTAATTGTAGAAGTATTCAGGGTAGAGCATCAAAATACTTGTTGAATGAAATCCCATAAGTTGCGGGAAAAAGGACATAGGAGTAATAGGTGTTGCATTGTCTCTTCCTCCTAGTAACAAAGTGAATAGATTGACAGATCCTCAAACCCCTTTGTTTGGAATCTCTCCCTTGTTAAAAGTCACCCCCAAGTGATGAGTCATAAGAAGGTCGTTATTTTTGGTTAATCAATATTGGGACATGCTGGAGTACTATATCCATTGTTGGTTGCCTATCCATCCGTTCCATTTGTGTCTATCCTTAGATTAATTACCTGATTGTTTTTTTCTATTAGTTTAAGTATTGTTTCCAAGGTGGAAAATTTATCATAACTTAGTTGTCAAACCAGAAATGATTATAGCCATCTCTAGCAGCTATCCGCCAATGTAGGTTGATTTATCACCTTTATTCAAGGAAAACCATGCCACCTAGAATAACCCGCTTGTGGTCTGAATGGGGCGGACTTTCACTCTTGCTAGATGCTTCTCAGTCTTAGGTCGTTACGATGTTTCCTTAAGTCCGAGAAAAACGAGCTCTTGGCCAAATAAAAGTTGTTTTAGGGCATACTCCAGCTCAATCATTTAAAATATTGTTGGAAAGCATGATTTTAGTTTTTGTTTTTTTCTCTAATATTTTTTTATATATTATTTATAAAAAAAGTTAAAAAGTATGAAAAATTTTATTAATTAGTTAAAAAATATTAAAATGATCAATTTTAGTTATTAAATTTATCTAAATGAAATGTTAGTGTATTTGTTTTCAATTCATTATATATTTAGAAATGTTAAGGAAAAATAAATATTTTTATTAAAAATTTTATTAAAAATTATTAAAAATAAATTTTCCTTAGTTTATTATAGATCACAAAAATTTGAATAAAAGAAATAAAAAATAAAAAATTATATCATTAAATTTTAATTAGAAAAGCAAAAACATGCCACTATTAAATTAGAGCCTAAAGTAATAACCCAAAATCAACAAAGTTGATTTACCACAATCTTTCCCCATAATAATGGCTCCCCTAAATATGTCACAATAATTTAGAATAATTTAGGTTTCTCTACAAAGCATATTTTTAGGGTTCTCTATAAAGCTCGGGCATGATCCCAATCAGTTGATTTCCATTAGTAAATGATTGATGGACATTATTGTTGATAAGACTGTAGCTTGAGACATAGAGAACCTGTAAATTTGTTGTTTCTCCCTTCTTGGAAAAAAAACCAAATAAACAACATCGATAGTTAACATTAGTTATTGTATGGTTAAAAAAAAAATTAGCTACTCGTATTTATTCAAAAACTTATTTTCGTGTACATCCTGCAAATTAAATGTTAAAAACCCTAAAATTACAACCTTAAAATATGGTACATATGCCTTTTGATGTTAAAATTGTATGATTTATTTTAACAACATGTATTTATTCAAAAACTTATTTTCGTGTACATCTTACAAATTAAATATTAAAAACTCGAAAAATAAAACCTTAAAATATGGTGCATTTTCTTTTTGTTGTTAAAATTTTATATATGGTTCTTCATCTTTAAACTTCCCAAAACCAATTTTTTTTGTGCAATTCTTAGATACCTTTCAAAATAAGGTTCATATATTATCCATTTTGTCAGAATGCCAATTCTCTCAAAAAGTAAAGATTCCTCTATTATGATCCATTTTGTCGCAATGTCAAACCTTAAATCCATTTTGTCTTAATTTATAATCTTAAAGATTTTTTTTGTAAATACATGTCTGAATATTTCTATTGATATCTGAAATTACCACATAAGAAAATACAATGGAGGTTTTTCAAAACTTCAGCAAACTTGAAATGAAGTGATTTCTTTATACTAAGTCTATAGTATAGAAAGTAGTGGACAATTTTTTTAACCAAAAAGACCAAAAATGATTCCACCATGTCTGTAATGATCCTAAATAGGAAATACAAGTGATAATAGCAAATATTCTATGCAGCAAAATACAAAAACGAAATATTCATCAAGCACCCATAGAAAAATTACAGATGAAGAACTTCTAAGCCATTTTATTATATTTCTACAAGCCAAATACAATAGATAGTGGAATGGTGTACCTGGGCTTGTCTCAATGGACAAGTAGGACAAAACTCAAGTAGGAAAATCATCGAGCTGAAGTCTGCCCAATTGCTGCACCAATCTGCACTGCGCTGCCCGGAAAACCATTGCACTGCCGAATTTCGAATGGCTAGAAAGTGCACTAAAACCGCCCTAAAGTTTATATTATTTTATTCGCGGACTCCTTGGCCAAAACCTAGAAAAACCTAGAAGGGAATTTGGTTGGTTTTGACTTATGTTTTTTGACCCCCTTGGAGCCTCACCTCAACTATGGCTTCCAAATTCAACCTGCTGAAAACTGCCCTAAATCCCTCTGCAAACTCCTACATAATGTTGGCTTCACCCCTGCTATCCAACTCCTAACTTCTCGGATGAACTCTTGGCTTGGATCAACTGCTCCCAAACACCATGAAATTTTGTTGAGTGGCCTCTACACTGTCTCTTTGCCCAGAAATGTGAATTGTTGGTGTGCTAGCTCAACTAGTTGAAAGATCCAACAAAGATGCCTTCCCAATGTTGCTACCTCATCTCCTTGACCTCCCGACAAGCAATGAGATCCTTGTTGGTCTCAAACTCCCTTTGCATGATTCCTGGTTTACCAGAAATACACACTCCCCTCTTTGCGTTGGTTATTGATGTGTGTTGCTACCCCAACTCTTGAAAACTCCTGTAGAACATCCTCCCTAGGGTGGGCACAGATGGTCCCCCGAAGTAGAGATTGAATCTCCCGCGTGAGAGACTTATGGCTAAACAGTTGTAGACTTGCTAATCAACAAAGCGTACAGATGAGTGTTTGTTTGCAAATGTCAAAGATACCAAATGGAGGCCTACAAGCTCTATTTATAATTTCTAGTCCTCTCCCTTGGTGGTCCCCACCTTCCACTAATAAAATATTACTTTTCTGCCATTCTTCATTAAAATAATAATTTCCACTTTTCTCCCACAAAATAATACTTTCTCCCTTTTATTTAATGTCACCAAAAATTGGAAAAACTCCTTAGTGAATTTTGAACTCACAAAAATAGGGAACATTACAATGTCATCTTCTTGAGTTTGGACACTTGACTAACTTATACAAAATTGGCCGCGAAGCTAGCACATGGAAAATAGTATTTTTATAGAGGGAACAACTATAAAATGAACTAGCTACCAAAATATGAAACGAAACTGTGAATATGCGGAAGACTATATAATATAGTAAAACCAAGTAAAAACTGAAGCATGTAGTTGCCTTCCTCCTTGAGGATTAAGACAGATTTCTGAAGATCACTAGTCAATGATAATGATTGGCGAACATGATGAACCATTTGATTGTGAATTGTTTAGAGGCATAACAGGATTTGGATTAATGATGTTAATAGCCATTACATTGATGATGAATTAGACATTATGGAACCTTCCACCCAACTCATCCTCACCACTATATGATCAAGATTATATCTGATATCCCATAGTATGTGTTTTATCTCCTCTTTTCCAACAAAGAGTTTGTAGTTTTTGACTTGCTTATCATGAATGACCATATTAAGCAATGTCTCTATTTGGCGATGGTGAGTAATGGAGTGAAGAAAATGGATTCTTCATTTTTGGAACTTGCTTGGATCTAGTACCCATTTAACACTGCTTCCACTTCTCTCTAAATCAAAGAAATATTTACGATCTCCAAATTCCTTAGCTTCCAGTGTTAGAATTTCCTTTATGACCTCCAAAGAAGCAGCGTTAAAGAAATTCACAATTGACTCCCACTCAAAGAGACATGTGTGCCTCGAGGAAGATGCTCCCAAAGCACCACCTCGTGGCAGAGGTAATCATTGGTGAGGAGCCATGTAATTCCTGCAAACAAAACACTTTCCTACGAGCACTGAAAAATGACCAACAACCCTAATATTTATGATGATAGGAGCATAGACTCTTCTAAACATAGAAAGGTATTGGAATTATAGGGCAAGAGGAAACCACAACCCTAATATTGTGATGACAATAGTATCAAATCACCCGAACACAGAGAAGTAGTTGAATTACTCATAAAAATGATAGTATGGAGAAGAACATGGAGACTAAGTGATATCCTTCATATTCCTGTTGTGGTAATTGGACTACAAATGTGATAATATTCAAAGACCATAGTTGGAGAAGTGTAAACCTAATTTCAAAACCAAATGGAGAATGTGCCGGAATACCAAACCCCACAAACAAGCACTAGACAATTGAATGAAACTTTGGTTGGATTAGAGGCTTGTAAAGATTTCGGGGATAAAATAGCCACAAGTTCAAAGGACGAACTAGTCCCCATATTATGAAAAACAAAATGAAGAACATTGAGCTAAGACTTTACCCTTGGCAACTAAATCGTGACGAAATCAACAATAATAACAATGAAGACAAAGACAAGGCATAAAAATAGGAGTGTAAATAAATATACACTAACCTTTAGACCCTGTAACTACCATATGCTTTAAACCCTCCCTCTAAACAGATTCAAGGAAGCCTTGAGAGAACGAGCTACCACATCTTTAACAACCAAGTGACCATAATCCCACTATCCTGCTAGCCATGGAAGGTTTATATAATGAACTACAAGCATGAGAACTCTAGTACAAAGAGAGAAGTTAAATCCATAACACCTGCGTGACCTAGTCCAATGGTCTCGATTAAACCTATGCCTCACCATCCCAAGGCACTATGGCATGATGAGCTCAATAATGAGTATAACTCGCCTGTAAAGTTGTTTTTATCCTATAGCCAATCCTGAAGTGCATGAGGTCCTTGAGCCTTGTTTGCAAACATTTAAGTTGGGAGGGCCTATACAGGTGAGCCCTCATACCTAAAGTGTGGGGGTGCCATGAGCAAACCATGCGCGACATAATGTAGGGCCATGTTCACACCTTGAGGGTCACCAAACCTCTACCCATATGATGAATACATGTGTAGTGAGATGACACGTTCGGCTAGTCGCCATGTTGTAAAGATGCCCATCGATATCAGGTTAACTCGATATCCAGAAATCGACTGCTGGAAAAACACCCACATTGAGGAGTTAGGCGTTAGAAATTGATTTGTCTGGCTTCATCATCCACTTTACTGCTTGAAATCAATCCCTTAATGTCATCTCCATCCACGATTCATCAATGGATGCATAGTCTTGTAGACTACCCAAGTTTTCCAAGTGATTTTCCACCTTGTTCCCTTCCCACCTCTTGTAGATGGGTATTATATGGTCAAATTTTGATAATATTTCACTTATATTGTTGACCATCACCTTCAAATTTCAATTGTGTATAATTCTATCTACTGAGTTTCCAATTAACATTTTTATAATGCGGGATATTTGTAGTTTAGAATCACCATGGACTTGAAGCAGTCTATAGCCCTTTTGAATGGAAATTTACAGTCCTATTTCAAGAGCCATAAATTTTGCCTTGTTATTTTTTTCCATCCCATGGGGATAAGCAAAAAAATGTAGTGGATTTGAGTTAGTGTCCCTAGATATTCCCCCATAACTTGCTTTGCTTGGATTTCCTTTAGAGGCACCATCAAAATTTAGGTCTATGAAATCTTGTGGGGGTGGGATAAAAGAGGTCGGGCTAGATAAACTGCTTATTGCAACCTTAGAGATATCAATGCCTCCCCAATTATTTGGGATGTCCAAATATTTTAAAATATGTGTTTTAGTTTCATTAGGAGCATAATCCTCTACAGTTGATGGAGATACCATAATCATATCTTTTTTTTTCATGAGGATAATATCTTGAAGGACCTATAAAGGCCTTTATCTACGTTCAAATATTCTAAGGTTCCTCTCTTTCCAAAGATTCCATATTGAGAAACTGATAGCTTGGCTCCATGCTTTTGAGATCATGGGATGCTTAGTCTTGCACTCAAACCAATCTTCTAACCAAATTTTAATTGTAGAAGTATTCAGGGTAGAGCATCAGAATACTTGTTGAATGAAATCCCATAAGTTGCGGGCAAAAGGACATAGGAGTAATAGGTGTTGCATTGTCTCCTCCTCCTTGTAACAAAGAAAATAGATTGCCAACCCCTCAAACCCCTTTGTTTGGAATTTGTCCCTTGTTAGCAGTCGCCCCCAAGCGATAAGCCATAAGAAGGTAGTTATTTTTGGCTAGTCGCAGTCCTTCCATATATAGATACACAATTTATTATGCTCTTGCAACTAGTGCTCCGATAACATAGAGTAGCCTTCCTTTAATGTGAATGTTCCCAATGATTATTTGCCCCATCTTAATATATCAAATTATTTGAAATGCGGATTAATATGTTTTGTAACGTCATATGGAATTTTTTTCCATCGATGTCTATCCTTAGATTGATTCCCTGATATTTCTCAATCACCTTGTATTTTCCATTGACACTATAATTGATCAATCCTTGTTTCCTTCCAGAAATATGCTACATTATAGGTTCCTTGGGCTTGTGAGAGGTTCTTAATTGATTGGAATTTCTCATTTCCTTGCATTATGGGATATTGTTACAAAGGTTCCTCCCAAAATGTCGTCGTTGACCCTTTTCTGATCTCCAAAAATTCACATTGTTTGACTAGTTCCTTTGTCTGAAATTCCTAGTTCCATATCCATGAACCTTTGATGTCTCCATGAAAATGCAATAATTCAACCTAAGTACATAAATGTAGATATTTGCATGACCATATTTCTTTCCAAATTGGAGGACCACCTTGGACCTAAAGCCACCACAACTTCATTTCATAATGTTTACTGATTAAAATGGGATCTCGTAGACCTAATCCTCCTTGCTTATTTGGGTAAGACAACTTATTCCAACCAGCGAGAGACCACTTACGTTTCCTAACTAATCCCTTCCATAGGAAGTTTGTCCAGATTGATTTTAATTGATTTGATACTATAACTGGAATTGGCATTACCGAAAGTTGATAATTAGATAAAGCTTGTAATACTACTTGTGTCAAAACTAAATGACTTGGAAAATTGAGGGTCCTAAAAGCCTAGTTGTTTAATTTGTGATGATTTATTTCCAAAAGTTCGGATCTTTTTTCAAAAGCATATTGCAAGCTTTGTTCTCCAACAACTGATAGTTGAATCCTAAATCTTGTGATATATTTTAGTAGCGGTATCAATAAATGCTTATTTAAGTCATTTCCTTCCCAGGAAATGTAAGGAAGGGATGTGTATTTTTATCGTGGAGAATGCAATTCATGGAATCATGATTAAGTTCTTGTAACTCCTTGCACTTGTGAAAGAACAAATCTTTCTGCCCAAGAGCATCCATAAAATTTGACCTGCGCAACTTCTCTATCCCCTGCCACCCATGTAATGTCAACAAAATTTTTGATGTATGAGTGCACAATAATAACAATTGCATGATGCCTCTATTAAAGCATATTCACTGATCTTCCAACAATAGTGTCCCGGTTTGTATCAACTACGCGCTTTCCATCATATTTATGTCAGAACGAAGCAAAAACTCTATACATCCTTTTGGTGCACAAGGGGAAAATAAAGGCTCTCTCCCTTGAAGAACTCCTACCATGAAAATAATATTTATCTAAAACTAGTGAATCCAAGCCAACCAGTGATTGGTCTTCCTCTCTCTTTTTTTGAAATTTTCTCATGTTGAAGATAATGGAGAATATCCTAGAATAGGTAGAGTTGGTTCTCGTAGACTTAGGATAGGAATTAGTTTCTATTTCTTAGGATGCTGCTCTAACTTCCCTAAAACCATGTATTCTATTTAATGTGTAATGTTGATGAACAATGTAGAGTGTTCTACAGAGCTAGACTCTTCTGGTTCAGACTCTCTTTCGTAGAGCAAACCAATGGGTTTTATTTTCATTAATACAAACATTGCCATTTTTATCATGGTATTAGAGAGTCAGGGCTGAGGAACCTATACGTTGGCTGGTGGGTGGTTATTTGAACCAAAATCATCTCAAGTTTTGAGTGGATAGCCGCGACGATACACTCCCACACTTCTCAAACATTTCATTTTTCGATTGTTGCATTTTTCCAGTGTACAATGGCGACGGTTGCGACTAGTCTCTGAAAATTGGTGTATTTCTGCAACGGTTGCGACTAGTCTCGGATATTGGACAAATATCTGCGACGATCGTATAAATCAAAAAAATTGCAAAGGGAGCCAAGAACAAGGCTATAGCTGGCAGAGAAGCTGAGTAGGGAAGCCAAGAACAAGGTTGTAGCTTCCAGAGAAGCTGAGTGGGGAAGCCAAGAACAAGGCTGTAGCTGACAATAGGAGGTTGTCTGGAGGCTGAGAAGGAAGCCACGGTGATCTGCGCGTGTGCTACGAGATCGAACAAAAGTGATCTATCTCTGTCACTGATTTGGGGTAAATTTAACATATTTTACCTGTTGAATTTTTTTTTTTGTAAATCTCCAAGATTTATAACAATATATTTGAAGCATGAATGAACGAGCATAACAAGCTCGATGTTCCAATTATTCAAATTGGAAGTTTAAGATGCAAACTCTGCTAGAAGCACAGAGTGCTTGGACGATTGTGAATGGGGATGAGCTGAGGCCAGCGGCTGGATCAACATCAATCCCAGATTGGGAGAAACGAGAAAGCAGAGCAAGGACAATGTTAAAGATGTCAGTGAAATATTGTATTATATCGTACATCAGAGAATGTAAGTCAACTAACGATATTTGGGGAACTCTAAAGGAATTGTACGAGATCAGAAATTCAAATCATCTTTTGTTCCTCAAGAGTAAGATCTTTTCCATGAAGATGGAGGAGAATGAAATGATTGCTTCATTTGTAGCAAGGATCAAGGATCTGAAAAACAAATTATCGTATATTGGTCATACAATGGACGATACAGATCTTGTGACCATTAAATGAATGGTGTCACTAATGATTATCAGATTTTCATCACTGGGATTAATGCCATAGAAAAGAACCCGCGTTTTGAAGAGTTGACAGGTATACTGATGTAGGAAGAAGAGAAGAGATCGACTCTGAAGCCCAAGAGTGTCGATATTGCATTGGTGGTGAGGAGGAACTTCTACAAAGGGAAAGGAGGTCCACAACAGAAAAATGGAGCAAGTTCACATAAACGGCCAAATTTGACCCAAGGTATGCACCTGAATAAAAACTACTCTGAAACTAAATGTTTTTATTGTGGAAAATTGGGTCATATATTTCTTAAGTAAGAAGAGTCATACATTCGAATACTTTAAGCAGTTTAAAAATATGATTGAAAGACAAACAGGGAAACAGATAAAAATTCTCCGTTGTGATCAAGGGGGAGAATATAGGAAAGATGAGCTGATCAGATATTGTAAAGATCATGGAATTTTGCAGCGATTTACAGTACCGCATACTCCACAGCAGAATGGAGTAACAGAAAGGAAGAACAAAACTCTGGTGGAATGTGCGAGAAGTATGCTGAAAGGTAAGAATCTTTCAAATGGTTTTTGGGTCGAAGCAGTGAGTACTACGGTTTATTTAAAAAATAGGATTCCTAAAAGAAGTCTTGAGTTTAAAACTCCTTTTGAAGCTTTGTATGGATATAATCCTGCAGTAAAACACTTAAGAATATTTGGATGTAAAGCATTTTCCCTCATACCCAAGGAAGATAGAAAGAAATTAGACTCAAAAGCCATCAGATGCACTTTTATAGGGTATTGTTTGTCATATAAAGCATACAAATTATTTAATCCCTCTACTCACAAGATCTTTGTTAGTAGAGATGTTAAATTACATAAGCAGGATGGTGAAGAAACTGATGAGCACTATGATGGATGGGACATTCCGTACTTTGAAGAATAATATGCAGAGAACAATCATGGTCAGCAGCAAACAAAGGCAGAGGATGAACAACAGTAGCAACAACAACAACAACAGCAATGACAACAGCAACAACAACAACAACAACAACAACAACAGCAACAGCAACAACAACAGCAAAAAAAAGAAATAAGGTTTGAAACCACTACCCCACCACTTAGGAGATCAGGTAGGAAAGCTCAAATGCCTGCAAGATATAGGGAAAATGCTTTTATAACGAGTATGATGAATGTTGTTGAACCGTCTAGTTATAAAGAAGCAAATGAAAGTAATGAATGGAAAATAGCCATGGAATATGAATATGATTCAATAATCAGAAACAACACTTGGGAATTGGTAGAACTCCCTAGAGGAAAGCATGTCATAGGTTGCAAATGGTTATATAAACCGAAAATCAATGCAGATGGAACTACAGAAAAATTGAAAGCTAGGTTGGTTGCAAAGGGGTATACACAAAATGAAGGGATAGATTATGAAGAAACCTTCGCCCCTGTAGCTAAATTGAACACCATCAGAATCTTAATTACCTTAGGTACCAAGAAACATTGGATGATGCACCAATTAGATGTAAAGTCTACATTTCTGAATGGGGAACTGAAAGAAGAGGTTTATTTAGAGCAATCGGAAGGGTTTGTCCAAAAGGGAAAAGAACATTTAGTCTGTAGGTTGAAGAACGCACTCTATGGACTAAAACAAGCTCCCAGGTCGTGGTATGAGAAAATTGATTCATTTTTTCTACAAGTTGGCTATCATAGAAGTAAGAATGACCCTAATCTTTACACCATGAAAGATGAACAAGGGTACGTAGTGCTGATTTCATTATATGTATATGATTTGATAATTATAGGTGATGCTATATATCTAATTAATGAAATCAAGAAGCGAATGTCATAGATGTTTGAGATAAAGCATCTCGGTGAACTCAGATACTGTTTAGGTCTCGAGATCTGGAGAGATTTAGGTCAAACATTTTTGTCTCAAGCAAAGTATGTCAAAGGCCTGTTAGAAAAGTTCAGAATGGACTAGTGCAAGTGTGCACCAGTACCATTGCAACATAACATCAAATTTCAGTGTGAGGATGGCTCAAAAGTAGCGGATGCAACACTTTACAGACAGCTAGTTGGGATTCTGATGACCTAACCACTACTAGACCTGATTTGGCTTATGCAGTCAGTGTGTTAAGCCAATTTATGTCTAAGACACTCGAAAGCCACTGGAATGCAACGAAGAATTTTTTGAGGTATCTACAAGGTACTTTAGATTATGGAATTATTTACACTGACTCTTTTAATGTTAGACTGGCAGGATTTGCAGATTTAGATTGGGCAGGAAATGTAGATGATCGCAGATCTATAAAAGGTTATGCTTTCAGTCTTGGATCTGGGGTGATCACTTGGAGTAGCAAGAAGCAGAACACAATCTCCTTGTCCTCATCAGAAGCAGAGTATCAAGCCATGTGTGCAGCAACATGCGAAGCGGTTTGGTTGCAGAGACTTCTCCAGGATATTGGGGAAGAACAGACAGTCACAACAACAATCAGATGCAACAATCAAAGTTCAATCAAGCTGGTCAACAATCTGGTGTTTCACAAAATCACAAAACATATTGATACTCAATTCCATTTTGTAAGGGAGAAAGTGTAATCTAAAGAAATTCATCTGGAATATTGTAATAAATGTGATAATGTTGCAGCCATTTTCACTAAGCCCCTTGGAAAAGTAAAATTTCAAATGTCTAGGGAGATGTTAGGCATATATGTGAACCCATTCTCCATTAAGGGGGAGTGTTGAAGATAATGGAGAATATCCTAGAATAGGTAGAGTTGGTTCACGTAGCCTTAGGATAGGAATTAGTTTCTATTTCTTAGGATGTTGTTCTAACTTCCCTAAAACCATGTATTCTATTTAATGTGTAATTTTGATGAACAATGTAGAGCGTTCTGCAGAGCTAGACTCTCCTGGTTCAGACTCTCTTTCGTAGAGATGATCAGTGGGTTTTATTTTCATTAATACAAACATTGCCATTTTTATCAGCTCAGAGCACACATTTGTCAAGGACTAAAAAGAAATTGATAATCACAACATAGTACTTTCTACAATGTTGAATCCATCGAAGTTAATCTCAACATAGTACTTTCTACAATGTTGAATGACACTTGCTTTTCCTCTTTTCCTCTAACGAAAATATAAATCTACAATGATAACAATTCGGTGGGAAAACAAGTTTGGTGTATAAGGAGATCGTGCGAACATGACCAAAATGGTCAAGCATAACAAAATAAATTGAATGAAGAATGCATTGTACCTACACATTTTGTTGTTGAGTCGAGAGGCTCATTCTACAATCCAGTATGAGGGAACATGTAAGTTTGTCCTGGTCGAGCATAACAAAATAAATTGAATCAAGAATACATTGTACCCACACGTTTTGTTGTTGAGTCGAGAGGCTCATTCTACAATCCAGTGTGAGGGAACATGTAAGTTTGTCCTTCCGTGCTACTTTAAAATAAAAATAATAAAATAAGTATTTTGTTCTAAATAAAAAAATAGACTATAATTTAAAAAAATGGATAATTTGTAAAGTAATTAGAAGGAAAAAAATGTGTGAATCAAATGATTAAATCTTATACTTTTCAAAAATATTTTAACAAGTGATTTCAATAAACTATTTGAAGAGATATAATTTCATATATATATATATATATATATATATATATATATATCTATATATATATATATATATATATATATATATATATATATATATATCTATATATATATATATATATATATATATATATATACATATATATATATATACATATATATATATATACATATATATACATATATATATATATACATATATATATATATACATATATATATATATACATATATATATATATACATATATATACATATATATATATATATATACATATATATATAAAATTAATTTTTTATAGTTAAAAATTTTATTTGGTCATATATATATATTCTATTTAGCATTCAAAAATACAATTTAAACAATGAAAAATAACACATTGTATTTTGCACTCTAAAAATATTTGGACATGAAGAAATTTGATCCCTCTAGACTCATGTTAGATCCGTACTTAAGATGGATCTATGCTGGTGCAATTTCGAAACCTCCTCCATTCTAACAAACTGGCACTTGAATTCTCTAGTTGCACTAAATGGTCCTTTAGTGAAAGAGCATGGCCTTCTATCTCTTTTAGCTTTAAAGCAGTTTAGTATTGCAACAAAGATTATGAAACTGAGATCTAATGTGGTTGTACGCGGGGCACTCTAAGAGGAAGTGATTTTGATCCTCGATGTTCATATTCTCACAGAGATGGTAGCTCCTTTCCATCCATGGTGTTTTAGGAATTGTCCAACGACCCCCGTTTCACTATGGAGCTCATGAGAGTTCGTTCTAATCTTGGCTATATTAATTTCTTCTTTGAGCTAGTTAAAACAAAGAGATACTTTTGATATTCTAGGGTAGGTTTGATGACCTCCTTATAATATCTTAATTTTCTTTTAGCCGCTAAATCTTTCTCACACCACATTTTTTCTTTGAACTTAGAAGTAACAATATTTTTAATGTTATTAATGTTTTGCAATGCAACATTCTCGTCGATCTCCCAATGGTTTAACCAGGCCCTCGTGTCTCATACCAACCTCATTTGAAACTTAGGTGGTTTTTCCTGGAATTTAAATATATATGATGATGATGGTTAACGTCCACTGAGACCAAAATTTGGTCTATTGGACCTAAAGAAATGAATTATTTAGTTTGATTTAAGATTTTATTCCTATGCTAAAAAAGCTTGGAGAGAAGCCTCCCGAGCTCACTATAATTTTGACATCGTAAAAGGCTAGGAAGGTCAGTATTGCAATAAAGATTATGAAACTAAGATCTAATGTGGTTGTATGCAGAGAACTCTAAGAGGAAGTGATTTTCATCCTCGATGTTCATATTCTCACAGAGATGGCAGATCATTTCCATCCATGGTATTTTAAGAACTGCCCAACGACCCATTTCACAATGGAGCTCATGAGAGTTCGTTCTAATCTTGGCTATAGATTATACATCCAAATTCTATATATATATATATATATAAAACTTGGATATATATATATATATATATATATATACTTATATGCATTATATATATAAAACTTGGATATATATATATATATATATATATATATATATTAACCTATATAGGTAGGGATTACCCTATATTCCTTGGAATTATGGTTTTACCTTGGGTGTGAGCATATGTGAGAGAGCGAGAGAGACCTTTTTTTTTATGTTTTGAAGACCTCTAAAATAAACATAAGGGGGTGGGCCAAGGTACAATGATACATTGATACACAAAGTGAATATACATACGTTAATATTGACATTGGGAATATATGAAGGACATTAAATATAGGGGTCATAAACATTATACCCCCTTATACAATGATAAGAAGGGGTCATAAACATTATAACATAAAGGTTGCAATGTAGGGACAAGTATACACCAAATATGAAGGGATAACATAGGGTGAAGGGCTTAATAAAGGTGTTTTCCTTTACAATAAGCACTCATATACATATCCCTTTCCTCTTTCACCTTTAGACTCATGATGGACACAATATTCATATTAATGGAGCTGAGGATGGGAAGACAAACACTTGCAATATCTTGTATAACCTTTAAAATAGTTGATGTGCATCAACAAATTGAATAGAGCAAAAGGAAATTATCCAATTCTCTGCATGATTACAAAAAATCACTTCGACTCAAAATAATGTACAACAAGATAAATCTAGACCACCTCCGAACAAAGTTAAGAATGCAAGTCTATTAGGTTCCTATAATACTAGTGATTACCTCATTACTATTGTAGTTGTATCGCTTATTAATATTGTTGTGCCCCTATTGTCCCCATATTGTTATTACTGTGCCCCATAGAATCTCTCTATTATTATTTTTGTGGCTTTATATTATTATTGTTAGGTCGGCTGGGTTATATTGTGACTCCTTAGACTCCTATATATAGAAAGGAGGTTTTGTCATTTGAATCATCCAAGAATTGTTCATTTATGTAATTTAAAGGAGGTTGCCCCCTCGAAGAGGCTGAATTCTAAGGTGTTGATCTATCTTTTCTATCTTTTTGTGAGCTGGTTTCATAACATTTGGTATCAGAGCTTTGGATTCTAGGGTTTCGCTGCTCCAAATAGGTGATCGTGGAATTTTCGCTATAACTTTTTTTCTACGACGTTTCAGAAGCTAAAAAAACCCATTTGAGAAGAAATCGTACTGAACCTCGGGTCTGAATTTCAGAGCTTTTCGTGCTATATTTGTGGAGATATGATCTGAGAAAGTTGGTCTTTTTGCAGACTCCTGAATTACATTCCAAACAGGTGACCTGGGGAAAATCATCATAACTTTCTCTCTGAGCATCGGATTGAAATTTCATAAGAAGGTATAGAAAGAGGACGGACTGTAGTTTCTTGTATATATTTTCAGAGAAAGTGGTCAAAACAGTGACTCACGGAATGTCGTACAAGTTTTCTCTACTGAACTAGTCTATAATCTGGTCACTATGGGAGATTTGGCATAACTCTTTCTTGGAGAATCCAATTCAGATCAGACTGGTGGCATTGGAAAGAGGACATAGAGGAATATTGCAGGTCACAATTTTAGAACTGGACGATCCGAAATTATAGAGATACATCAGAGGCAATATCGAGCTCCTACAAAGTGAATAAGGTGTGTAGATTTTTTAAATTTTTTCTTATGCTTGGTTTGAAAAATTATTTTGAAGAATTTAAAGGGCATAGTAGAACATTATTATCGGTAATTGATGCCCTGAGGAAAGAAAATGCAAACACCTAGTAAGAAACCTAAAAGCGCTAGCATGACTCATGAAGAAGAGGAAGAAATGCTACATGATATATCAAAATTACAAGACCCAGTGTAACAAATGTCACTCTCACAAAAGCTAACAGAAGCTAAGATAAATGGCGTGGAATCTAAGATAAATGGCGTGGAATCTAAGATAAAGGGCGTGGAAGCTAAGATGAATGGCATGGAAGCTAAGATGGACAATTTGAAGATAGATTTGAAGACATGCATGGAAGATTTGAAGACAGATTTGACAAAGTTTCTACAAGAAATGCTTACTAATGGTGAAAGGGTAGTAAAGGAAACTCATGATGAGAACAAAAGAAATGTTAATCATGATTTCATAGACTTTAATGTTAGACCGAAGACCCACCATATTCCAAAAATCGATATGAGGAAGTTTGATGGCAAGGATCCTGCAACATGGATATTACAAATGGAGCAATTTTTCGATCTCAATAATGTGCAAAACACACAAAAGGTACGTATTGCAACTTTATATTTGGAACCAAATCAGTTTGTATGGTATCAATGGCTTTACTCTCGTAAACGAATTATCACTTGGGCAATTTTTACTGAAGAATTGACAGCACATTATGAGGATACAAAAAGAAACAGTTTTTTTAGCCAATTGATAAGTCTCAAACAAAAGGGTTCAATAATGGAGCACATTGAGGAGTTCCAAAAATTGAACATAAGGGTAAAAAATATTCCAAAGGAGTATAGGATTGATGTGTTCGTAGGGACTTTAAAGGATAATATCCAACATGATGTTCGCCTTTGGGAACCTGATTCATTAGAGAAGTCATTTAGGTTAGCAAGAAAAATGGAAAGCAAAATTATGGCAACCAGGAAGCATACCACTCACAACTATAAAGATGGAAGTGTTGTTGCCCCTAGTCTTCCACAACCTATAAGGTTGACACCACAACAATTGGAAGAAAAAAGAGCAAAAGGGCTTTGTTACAATTGTGATAGCAAATACACTAAAGGTCATAAGTGTGCTGAGAAGAAATTATTCTACATCGATTGTGAAGAGGAAGAAGAAAAGGAGCAAGAAAGATCAAAAGAAGAGGATATACTCCATGAAAAAAGTCTATATAAAGAAGAAATGAATCCGACCATATCTTGTAATGCATTGGCTGGAATTACCACTCCTCAAACGATCAAGATAGAAGGACAAATCAAGCAGAAAAAGGTAATAGTGTTGATTGATTCAGGAAATACCCACAATTTTATTCATTGTAAGATAGCAAAAGAATTGAATTGCTTCCTATATCTAGCACCAGAGTGTCAAGTGATGGTTGCAAATGGAGGAATGATAAATTGCTCTAGAAAGTGCCATAATATCAAGCTATCCATGGGAGAATATGTATTGAATAGCCCAATGATTTCCATTCCAATGGGAGGTGTTGATGTTGTACTAGGAGTCAAATGGCTACAATCCTTGGGTACAATAGCTTTTAATTTTCAAGAACTTTTCATGAAATTTTTTGTGGAAGGAAAGGAAGTTGAATTAAGGGGTATTGCAGGGAAACTAGGAAAGATAATCAACACTAACGGTATGACAAAGCTTCTAAAAAACGAACAAAGAGGTGTAATTGCACAATTATGTTCGTTGGATGTTTCCACATTGGAATCATCTATTTCTCCAGATCTCCAAAAAGTCTTGGACAATCATTCCAAGGTATTTGAGACTCCCAAAGGTCTCCCACCTATTAGTGATCATGATCATGCTATTCATCTAATTCCAGGAAGTTTTCCTCCAAACATCAGGCCGTACAAATATCCCTATGCCCAAAAGAGTGAAATTGAACGTATGGTTGCAGAAATGCTAGAGGCGGGTATAATTCAACCTAGTCAAAGTTCTTTCTCTACTTCAGTAGTATTGGTGCACAAGAAGGATGGATCATGGTGCATGTGTCCGAATTATAGGGAGCTCAACAAGCTCACTATTAAAGATAAGTTTCCCATTCCCGTCATTGATGAATTACTGGATGAATTGCATAGATCAATTTACTTCACCAAGTTTGATCTTCATTCAAGATATCATCAAATCAGAATGAATACTGAAGACATTCCGAAAATAGCATTTAGAACTCATGAGGGTCATTATGAATTTTTGGTCATGCCTTTTGGCCTTACCAATGCACCTTCTACATTTCAAGGTTTGATGAATTCCATTTTTAAACCCTTCCTTAGAAAATTTGTGTTAGTATTTTTTGATGATATACTAATCTACAGCAAGTCTTGGAAGGATCATGTTGAACATGTTGACAGGGTGTTACAACTATTGGAGGAGAAACAATTATATGCAAAAAGATCCAAATGCTTCTTTGGAGTACAAGAGGTGGAATATCTGCGTCATATTGTATCTCATGAAGGAATTAAGGTAGACCCTAGCAAAATTAAAGCCATTCAGGAATGGAAAATCCCCACATCCATAAAGCATCTGCGAGGATTTCTCAGGTTGACAGGGTATTATCGAAAGTTTGTTAAGAATTATGGGAGAATAGCAGCACCTCTAATAACATTATTGAAGAAAGATGCATTTTCATGGACTCCAGAAGCAACAAAGGCCTTCGAACGTCTTAAAGTGGCAATGTGCCAAGCACTAGTCTTAGCTACACCGGACTTCACAAAAACCTTTATTGTGGAATGTGATGCTTCAGGAAATGGAATTGGTGTTGTTTTAATGCAAGATGAAAGACCCATTACTTTTGAAAGTCGTCCAATCAAGGGAAATTTTTTACACAAAGCTATTTATGAGAAGGAAATGTTGGCAATACTCCATGCACTTAAGAAATGGTGACCCTACCTAATGGGGAGACACTTCAAGGTAAAAACGGATCATGATAGCCTTAAACACTTTTTAGAACAAAGATTATTCTCTGAAGAGCAACAAAAGTGGGTCACAAAGATGTTAGGTTATGACTTTGAAATCATATACAAAAAAGAGAAGCAAAATGTGGTGGCAGATGCACTCTCAAGAAAGAATGAGGATGTGGAAGCATTGTTGTGCGCCATTTCTATTATCCAACCAGATTGGATAAACGAAGCAAGGGAGGAATGGAAGAATGATGAAGAAGTGTGGGCACTTACTCGAAAGTTACAACAAGATTCCAGTACATCTGATACGTTTAGCTGGCAAAATGATTCGTTATGGTACAAAGATCGCTTATACCTCTGTAAGAATTCCCAACTAAAACAAAAGATTCTTATGGAATTGCACACTTCTCCCTTAGGAGGGCACTCAGGATTTTCAAAAACTTACCACAGGGTTAAGAAGGAATTTTTTTGGGATGGCCTTAAATCAAATATTCAAAATTTTGTGGCAGAATGTTTGGTTTTCCAACAAAATAAAGTTGAAACAATTAAGACACCGGGTCTATTACAACCTTTATCCATTCCAAGCCAACGTTGGGAGGAGGTTTCAATGGATTTTATCACAGGTTTACCCAAGTCTGAGGGAAGGAGTGTCATCATGGTAGTAGTTGACAGACTTACCAAGTATGCACACTTTTGTGCATTATCACATCCATTTAAAGCCAATACAGTTTCCACTGCATTTACGGAAATAATTCAAAAGCTACATGGAAGCCCAAAGATTATTGTAAGTGACAGAGATCCCATTTTCACTACAAATTTTTGGACAGAATTATTTTCTTGTCGTGGTACTCAGTTAGCTCATAGCTCATCTTATCATCCTCAATCTGATGGGCAAACTGAGATAGTAAACATGTTATGAAACCAGCTTAAGAAAAGATAGAAAAGATAGATCAACGCCTTAGAATTCAGCCTCTTCGAGGGGGCAACCTCCTTTACATTACATAAATGAACAATTATTCGATGATACAAATGACAAAACCTCCTTTCTATATATAGGAGTCTAAGGAGTCACAATATAATCCAGCCGACCTAACAATAATAATATAAAGCCTCAAAAATAACAATAGAGGGATTCTATGGGGCACAGAAATAACAATATGGGGGTAATAGGGGCACAACAATATAAATAAGGGGTATAACTACAATAGTAATGGGGTAATCACTAGTATTATAGGGACCCAACACCATCCATGGGGTTAACGCTACCAGTCCATATAAGTGTTGCCAATATGTTCAAGAGAAGTCATTCATAGAATTCACCATCTAGCAAACGCCTCATCCACAACATTACATCCACGCTTCATTTTTCATGACCGCCATTCCTGAACCCCATATCATCAGATCGTTTTCACCTCCAAAAAAATCATTTTCTCCGTTTCTCTGCAACCAAATTGCTCCCTTACTTCGTTTATCTAACTTGGTTGGATAATAGAAAAAGCACAAAGCATTGCTTCCACATCCTCATCCCTTCTTGAGAGTGCATCTGCAACAACATTTTGCTTCCTTTTTTTGTAGATAATTTCAAATTCATAACCAAACATCTTTGTGACCCATTTTTTCTGTTCTTCTAAAGATAATCTTTGTTCTAAAAAGTATTTAAGACTATCATGATCCATTTTTACCTCAAAGTGTCTTCCCATTAGGTAAGGTCGCCATTTCTTAAGTGCATGTAGTATTGCCAACATTTCCTTCTCATAAATAGCTTTCTTGAGATGTAGCCGTAAAAATACCCAAAACTTCTTTCACTGCGATGTTGATCTGCCTGTTGTTTCATCCGATTCTGCACCAAATTGGCGTTATCCTTTAAAAGTTGGAGAACTTGTTCTTGATAATCGATGTGATATTTCAGTGCTTGAATCTTTTTCTTCTTGATATGTCCTTCTATCTTGAGAGTTTGAGGAGCGGTAATTTCTTCCAATGCATTACAAGATATGGTCGGATTCATTTCTTGATGCTCGATGTGATCTTTCACTTCTTGAACATTTTTCTTCTTGATATATCCTTCTATCTTGATAGTTTGAGGAGTGGTAATTCCGACCAATGCATTACGAGATATGGTCGGATTCATTTCTTCTTTCTCGATGTGATCTTTCACTTCTTAAACCTTTTTCTTCTTGATGTCCTTCTATCTTGAGAGTTTGAGGAGTGGTAATTCTTACCAATGCTTTACAAGATATGGTTGGATTCATTTCTTCTTTCTCTGGGGTTGGTTCCTGGTGTATATCCTCTTCTTTTGATGTTTCTTGATCGTTTTCTTCCTCCTCTTCATAATCTATGTAAAATAATTTCTTCTCAGCACACTTATGACCTTTAGTACATTTGCTATCACAAGTTTAACAAAGCCCTTTTTCTCTTTTTCTTCCAATTGTTGTGGTGTAAACCTTGTTAGTTGTGGAAAGCTAGGAGAAAAAACATTTCCATAATTATAGTCATGAGTGGTGGGATTCCTTGTTTCCATAAATTCGCTTTCAATTTTTCTTTCCCACCTAAATGCCTTCTCCAATGAATAAGGTTCCCAAAGACAAACCTCATGTTGAATGTTATCCTTTAAAGTACCTATGAAGACATCAATCCTTTGCTTCTCTAGAATATCATTAACCCTTATATTCAATTTTTGAAAGTCCTCAATGTGCTCTGCCATTAAACACTTTGTTTGATATTTATCAATTGGCGAAAGAAGGTGTCTCTCTTTGTATCCTCATAATGTGATATCATTTCCTCCGTGAAAATTGACTATGTAACAAGTGGTTTACAAGAACAAAGCCATTTATACCATAATTGATCCGGTTCTAAATATGAAGATGCAATACGTACCTTTTGTAATAGTGGTACACCATGTAGATCAAAATATTTCTCCATCTGTAGTATCCAATTTACCAAATCCTTGCCATCAAACTTCCTCATCTCGCTTTTTCTTGATTTTAAGAGCTCAATCTTGAAACAACTGTATCTCTATAATTTTGGATCTTTAAGTTCTGAAATTTCGGCCTGTAATAGCCCTCTGAGTCCTCTTTCTAACTCTGCAAGTCTAATCGCAATTAGATTCCCAAAGTAAGATTTATTCCCAATCTCCCGCGATGACCTAATTATAGACTAGTTCAGTAGAGTGAAATTGTACGACATGCCACGTGTCACTGTTTCAACCTTAGGTTCTAAAACCTATACCCAAACAGAATATAGTCTGTCCTATTTCTGTAACATCTTACGAAATTTCAATCTGATGCTCAAAGAGAAATTTATGACGACTTTCCCAAGGTCACCTATTTAGGATGTAATTTGGGAGTCTGCACAAACCCTAACTTCCTCAGATCATATGTTAGAAAATATAGTGAGCCAAGATCTAAAATTCGGACCCAAGGTTCAGACCGATTTCTTCTCAAATGGGTTTGCTTTTAGCTTCTGAAACTTTGTAGAGAAAACTTTATAGTGAAACTTTCGCGATGACCTGTTTTATATGAAATTCTAGACCTTGCAAAAACCCTAACTTCCTCGGATCATAGCTCCGAAATATAGCGATACAAGCTCTGAAATTCAGACCTGAGGTTCAGCGCGATTTCTTCTCAAATGGGTTTTGTTTTTAGCTTCAAAAAATTTCGTAATGAAAAAGTTTTAGTGAAAATTCCATGATGACCTGTTTTAGATGAAATTCTGAAGCTTGCAAAAACCATAACTTCCGTAGATCATATATCCAAAAATATAGTGAGACCAAATCTGAAATTTGGATGCGAGATTCAGTTCAATTTCTTCTCAAATGGTTTTTTTTGTAGATATTGAAACATCGCAGAAAAGAAGTTATAACGTAAATGTCACAATGTCCTATTTTGGAGCAGCGAAACCCTAGAATCCAAAGCTCTGATACCAAATGTTATGGTACCAGCTCACAAAAAGATAGAAAAGATAGATCAATGCCTTATAATTCAGCCTCTTCGAGGGGGCAAACTTCTTTACTTTACACAAATGAACAATTATTGGATGATACAAATGACAATACCTCCTTTCTATATATAGGAGTCTAAGGGGTCATAATATAATCAAAGCCAACCTAACAATAATAATGTAAGGGCACAATAATAACAATAATGGGCTTTTGTGGGGCACAATAATAACAATATGGGGACTACATGGGCACAACAATATAATAAGGGGTTACACTAGTAGTATAGGAACCTAACATAATGTATGACAATAAAGATATATCAAAAACACCTATATGTAATACCCCAAAGGAACAAAACACAAATCTTGCAATTAAAAATGAAATGATAATTCCTTAAAAACCTTGAAGCTTCAAAACAATATTTTCAACATGATGGTTGTTAACTTTTCATATCCAACATCATAAAATAAAGAAAAAAGAAAAAAATATAATTGACTAGTCATAGATAACCATAATAAAATGACAAAAATGTGTACCAATCAATATATAGAAGCTTGAAAAGCTAAGAAGGAACTCTAAGTGAGAGGGTCAAGGTCAAACTTTGAGTTGATAAAAATGGACCATTGTGTCTCTTAGATCATGGTGTTCACAACTATGTGGAAAATTGTATAATATGCACACATTTTTTGTTACACTGAAACACAACAAATTATGTGGCCCATTGAATGTCATGGTCAAACATGGATCATATGAGTCTACTTTCTTCACCCAATGGAGAGTGCATAACCATCCCTGGCCAAAATGCAAAGTCATAAACTAAGATTTGACATAGAGCTTCATTTCTCTCTATTTCCTCCTTCAAAAAACTATATAAACTAGATCTTCCATGATTTTTCAAAAAACAATTTATGTAATGTTATATCATTAGTTGTTACGAAGGTTTAAAATCCACTTCATGCAAGCTTATCCTAAATTTCCTCTCTATGTTGTTAGATAAAAAGTAATATTACTTGAGCCATTCTAAGTTTAAGAGAGTTTCAAAGAGAATATCATGATCCCAGAGAGCTTTGGAAAGCCATATCTATTACTATATCAATATAGTATCCTCATTTCTATTGTTATTCTAAGTTTAAGAGAGTTTCAAAAAAGATATCATGATCCCAAAAAGAGCTTTGGAAGGCCATCTCTATTAGTATGTCAATATGGTATTCCCATTTCTATGATTGTTCTTGAATTAATATAAAGAACATATTTTCTTTCCCTATCCAACTTGTGCTATTAACACATGTTTTTATAGATTTATTATAACTTTCTTATTAATAATTTTATTAAAAATAATAATAAAATTGCATCGTTTGAGATCCGTTTCTTTCTCATAACACTAGGACAATCTTGTAAGGGATAATCCTAACAAAAAATAATAAAATTATATTGTTGAACCTCCATTTCTTTCTCCAATACAATAACAATCATGCAAAGGGTTCTTTCGAATCTAATTTTTTCATTAGTCTTCATCGTTTTGTACATCTCCATGCTTGAGTTAAATTAGACTCTATTAGCTCATTTACAAGTTTGTCATTAACTCTTTAAGTGTATTTAATCACTTCATATATCATATTACACGTAATAAAATTTGCGTTTATTTCTATAATTAAAATAAAATCAATTTCAATTTAAATATTATAAATTTAAATTGTTGGTAGAAAAATGGTTTGTAGAAATGACGTCACAAAAAGGAAGAACGGGCACCATCAGATAATTGGGAAAATGATGTGACGTGGAAGAGGAGGTGGCACTATCCCATATGTGGGAAAATCTTTGGTAGGAAATGATGTAACCAAGAGGACGCGTTGACAATATCCAAAATGTGTGGGAAGGGGAAGCAGCGGTGGCGCCTCCACACCATGAAGAAGATTCTAGAGTCCCTGTCATCTCGTGATCGGGAATCATTTTCAAGGTTAACGGGTTACAAGGCGATTTCATGGGGGCGGGGGTGCAATTTTATAAATGATGTAGTCGGGTCCAGCTAATACACGCAATTGCCGGATCAGTCTTTGTTGGAAAAGTGTATTTGAGAAATTTTTTTAAGATTTATATTTTTGCTTATTATTTTAAATCGATTAAAGCATTATTATTTTTTTAATTAGTTAAAGTATTGTTTTTTTTCAAAGTGGAAAACTTATTATAATTTAGTTGTCAAACCACTAGTGAGGATAGCATCTTTAGTTGTTATTAGCTAATGCAAGTTGACTCATCACCTTTATTTCAAGGAAAATCATATCACCTAGAATAATGGCCGGTGCTCTGTATGGGGTAGGTTTTCACTCCTGCCAGATGCCTTTGGGTCTTGGGTAGTTACCATGTTTCCTTACCTTAAGTCCCTGGTGGTGGTTCGTATGGGGTAGGGTTTCGCTTGTGCTAGATGCCTCTAGGTATGGGGCAGGTTTTCACTTGTGCCAGATGCCTCTGGATATGGGGCAGGTGTTCACTCGTGCCAGATACTTCTGGGTCTTGGGCTATTACCCTATTTCCTTACCTTAAATCTGAGAAAAACAAGCTCATAGCCAAATAAAAACAATTTTAGAGCATACTCCAAACTCAATCTATTAAATATTATTGCAAAACATAATTTTAATTATTGTGTTTTCTTTTAATATATATTTTTAATATATTATTTTTAAAAAAAATTGATTAAAAATATGGAAAATTTTAAAAATTAATTTGAAAATATAAGAATGATAACTTTCCATTATTAAATTTATATAAATGAAATGAAATGTTATTGGATTTGTTAAATGAAATGAAATGTTATTGGATTTGTTTTTAATTCATTGATATATTTAAAAAAGTTAAAAGAAAAAAATATTAAAAAAATATTATTAAATTTTAACTAGAAAAAACAAAAACATACCACCATTAAATTTAGCCTAAAGTAATAACCCAAAATCAACAAAGTTGATTTGCCACCATCTTTCTCCGTAATAATGGTTCCCCTAAATATTTCACAATAATTCAGCGTTCTCTACAAAGCATATTTTCAGGGTTCTCTATACAGCTCGGGCATGATCCCAATCTGTTGATTTACATTAGTAAATGATTGATGGACATAACTATTGATAAGGCTGTAGGTTGAGACATAATTGTGTTTTGTTAAAATGATGTGCCAAATTTTTTTAAATGGCCAATTAATGTAAATCATTGATGGACATAACTATTGATAAGGCTGTAGGTTGAGACATAATTGTGTTTTGTTAAAATGATGTGCCAAATTTTTTTAAATGGCCAATTTTTGTGTTGTCTATCAATTAGTTTGGAATACTTCCACAATTTGGATGATCATTGTACAGGGGAACTTTTATGGTTATAGTTTATATTTATTTAAACTTTTAATAATATGATGTAAACAATTTTTTATTCAATAAAAAATTTGTTTGTTTTTTCTTTCTTGAAAAGGGAAAAAATAAATCAAAATAAACAACATTAATAGTTAATGTTATTTATTTATATTATATTTGGAAAAAAATTAGCAACACATATTTCTACATAAACTTTTTTGTATACATCTTGCAAATTAAATATTGAAAACTCGAAAAATACAACCTTAAAATATGGTACATATGCTTTTTGATGTTAAAATTTTAAATATGGTTCTTCATCTTTAAACTTCCCATAACCAATTCTTTATTACTGCTTAGATACCTTTCAAAATAAGGTTCATCTATTATCCATTTTGTCTGAATGTAAATTCTCTCAAAAAGTGAAGGTTCCTCTATTATCCATTTTGTAGCAATGTTAAGCCTTAAATTTATTTTGTCTTAATTTAGAAATTTAAGTTTTTTTTTGTTGTTGTAAATATGTTTGAATATTTTTATTGATATCTGAAAGTACTACATAAGATAATACAGTGGAGGTTTTTTAAAACTTCAACAAACTTGAAATGAAGTGATTTCTTCATACTAAGTCCATAGCATAGAAAGTAGTGGATAAAATTTTTAACCAAAAAGACCAAAAATGACTCAACCATGTCAGTTGCTTGAGATAGGACACTTGACTAACTTATACAAAATTGACCGTGAAACCATCACATGGAAAATACTACTTTTATAGAGAGAACAACTATAAACTAAACCAACTACTCGAGTACGAAATGAAATTGTGAACATGCAGAAGACTATATAATATAGTAAAACAAAGTAAAAATTGAAGCATGTAGTTGCCTTCCTCCTTGAGGATTGAGATGGATTTCTAAAGAGAACTAGTCAATGATAACAACTGGCGAGCACGATAAATCATTTGCTTGTGAATTGTTTAGAGGCATAGAAAGATTTGGATTAATAGTGTTAATAGCCATTGCATTGATGATTTTTGCTTCTTCTCGATTATCATCTGAATCAAACACTATGGAACATTCCACCCAACTCAGCCTCACCACTATATCATCAAGATTATATCTAATATCCCATAGTATGTGTTTTATCTCCTCTTTTCCAACAAAGAGTTTGTAGTTTTTGACTTGCTTATCATGAATGACCATGTTAAGCAATGTCTCCATTTGGCGATGGTGAGTCATGGAGTCAAGAAAATGGATTCTTTGTTTTTTGAAACTTGCTTGGATGTGGTATCCATTTAACATTACTTCCACTTATCTCTGAATCGGAGAAATATTTACGATCTCCAAATTCCTTAGCTTCCAATGTTAGGATATCCTTTATGATCTCTAAAGAAGTAGCGTCAAAGAAATTCACAACTAACTCCCACTCAAAGAGACGCATGTGCCTTAAGGAAGACGCTCCCAAAGCAACACCTCGTTGGATAGGTAAGCATTGGCGAGAAGCCATGTAATGCTTGCAAACAAAACACTTTCCTACGAGCACCGAAAAACAACCAACAACCCTAAGATTTATGATGACAAGAGCGTAGACTCTCCCGAACACAGAAAGGTATTGGAATTATAGTGATGCAGGAGCATCTAGCTCAACATTATCATTGTATTCTAGTAGAAATAGGGGGGTCTTGTGTTTTAAGGAAGTTGGTTTCCTAAAGCATTGAATTAATGTAATTATTAATGGTTTGAGTGATTTAATGAGAATAGGAATTAATTGAATATTGTGAGGTATAATTGTAAATTTTCTTGAATATAGGAGAACATGAGAGATTTAGGATAGTTGAGTGATGACAAGATTGAGAATTGATTGTAAATCCTGGATTAGGAGTCAGTTCATGATTTCGTGGATTTGAAAGATATTTTAGGAATGTGGTTGAGTTTATGGATCTAAACCAGAAATTGGTTTTAGAATCCCTTTGTATAAATTTAAGCCTGAAAGGCATGAACAGGGGTTAGAGAGGTTGAATAGGTAGATAGATAGCAGATTGGAGTGTTTATAAGCCTACGGGCAGATAATGGACAGAGGCCAGTAGATTAGAAGATCAGGCCGAGGAGAGACAGAGAGACTCATTCTGGATTATGTATTGATTTATATATATGTATGGAGATTTAATCCCAAATTGAATAAGTGTAAGCATCGAATGGTGAAAGACGAGCGAACTATATATATATATGTGTGTGTGTGTGTGTGTGTGTGTGTGCAGGTGAAGTGCAGCGATCACACAAAGAAATACATAAAGAGGAGGATCGAAATGGAGTGTTGAATCCAGAGCTTTGAAGAAAGCCAGAACCCATAGAAATAATGAAGAAATAGCGTAAATTCATAGTGAAGAGATAAGCGGAGGGTTGAATAATTGATACACAGTAGCCGTCGGATCTTGAAGATCAACGACCCAGATTAAATCACAAGATTGAATCGCAAGGTTGGACCCATTGGATCGCGTCGCAATCTGTCATGCGATAAACAGCGGACCCGAACTTTATCAAATATAGTCTAGAACCCTATCGGGTCTGTAAACAAAGTCAGGTTGGAGCTTTTAAACAGAAGAGTTAAGCGCAATGGTTCAGCGATTGCGATCGGGCGATTAATCGTCGATCGTCAGATCGTGAACCTGATCGACGGTCGCGATTAAATCGGTCATCGCATATTGGGGAAACAGAGATCAGAGCGATAGTGCGGGAGGACTCGAAGGAACCGGACCTGACGATAAATATAGTCATGGGTTTAATGAATTTGAAGTCCGCTATATGTGTTCGGGTGGAGTTTTCCTTTGTAATGGGATAGTGAAGAATTAAGTGTCGATAGTGTATTTTCCGATTTTAAAGGGATAGTCGCAAATCGGAAGGAAAGGTGTGATAATATATATATGTAATGTGACCTGCGAAAGTGCCAATAGCCAATTGCGATAGAGGTACAGCCTCGGGATCTATGCAGAAACCATACGGAAGGCGAAAAAGGGTATGTTTGCATAGTTTTCCTTTGTAAATGGTTTATAAGGAAACATGCGCCAATAAGAGATTTATGTGTTAAAAACATATGTAACCAAACGTAAGGAAGGGAAAGGTTATATATGCGGGTTAAAGGTTAAGGAAGCGTTTAAAAAGGCTTAACTAAGGTTCAGATGGGTTTTAGAGTCCCGATAAGGAAGATTTGTGGAATGCTTTGATAAAAGGGTAATGAAGGCTTGAGGATTGATTTAACTCCCGATAGGAGGTTTAAAGCGGGGTGATTGAGTTCCAATACAAAGGAAATAATAAAGGGGCTTTAACCATTGATAGTTAAAGATTTGACTCCTTACAGAGTTAAATTCCTGGGACAATGGATTTATGCATATTTATGCATACTGTGGGTAAAGCAAGGGTAACCCTACGTCATTTGGTATCAGAGCAGAATTATAAATGAACCATTTGGTATAAGTTGAACAAAGAAATTATGTATGAAAGTTTCTTTGAAGGAATTTAGAACAAAGACATTTGGAAGATGTGTATGCAAGCAAGGGAGATCAGATTCTAATCTGATAGCGAAGCAACCAGAGTACAGCTGGGAGAATGGAGAAGAACAGTTAAGTTCTTAGAGGCAGGTAAGGCAGAATTAAGAAGAGATTGCAGGAACATAAAGAAGCTATAACGATGTTGGAGAATGGAGATTCACTTGAATGTGAAGGGTGAATGGAGAATGCTTATGAAATCATACAAAAGGAGATCAAGCCTTAAGAAGCAGTAATGGAAGGAAATGTTAAGGATTTCTGAGTGGAAAGGAAACTCAGCAAAGAAGGAATTGTTGTTGATAGTTAAGCTTTACCAAGATAAAGCCGGAGGATTGGAAGGAAGAATCAGATTCTAAATCTAAATGACAGAAGCTGAATATTGAGAATTTGTACAGTGGAAGCATGAAGATCTGTTGAAATAGATTTGCAGAAATTATGAGATCCTAAAGGTAGGTGAAGGTATGCAAATTTGTCTAATGATTAGCAGATATTAAATGAATGAAATTTTATGGCAGGATTACAGTAGTTAAACTGTAAGAGGAATGTTTGTAAGTTCTTGAAGTAACATAGTTTGAAGATACAACTGAAGGCTAGTGGAAAGGATAGCCCATTCAAAAGTGCAGGTGAAAGGGAGGACAAGATTAGGCAGAGATCTTGAAGGTAAGATGATATGGTTTTACTTTAATTGGATTTGAATATTGGAAAATTGTAGTCTTTGCATTAGTGCAAAAGTATTGTTGCAACTCCCAAAGGCAATTCCACAACGGGTGTGGGTATAACTACTAAGAGATAAGGGAATCGGGTAAGAGCTTTTGAGTGAAAGCAGAATGTGGTCAGAACCAAGTATTTCATGCTGGTTGAGATACAAGAGGATAGTTGTGTTCATGAGAAGGTGCATATGAGTGAAGCCTAGAAGGAGCAAAGATGTTGCTCAAAAGGAGGTTCCAGAGATAGAGAACCAATTGCTTGCCAAAAGACTGAGTGAGGAGAGCTTGGTGAGGTAAGTGGCAGCAGGGAGGACTTGCTGTTGAAGAGGCTTTAGTGCAGCTCATAGTGAAGTGAGTGAGGAACTCATAGAGATGGAGAGGATGATGACTAGTGACAATCATAACAGAGGTTCTAAAAGAAACCACAACCAAGGACAAAAGGAAGGAGATGCCAAGGCAAATGGCATACAAAGACAGTTAAGTAAAGAGGCATATGAGAGGGAGAAGGTTGAGATAATAGTTCAGCTTGAAGTGTTAATGGAGATGTTGCAAAGAAATGGGATGGACCAGAAATATGGTTATGTCATGAGAAAGAAAGTGAAGTGGCAGAGGCTACAAGGGAAGAGGAATCAGCAGGTGAATATGCAGTTAATAAAGGAGCTAAGGGAACTTGAACTGGTTATAGAGAAGCTCGAAAGAGTTGAGCTACAACAAAAGGGAGATGTTGAAGAAGATGTTGAAGTTTCGATGTGTAAACTAGAAAGTAGACCATTACTTTTTGAAAGTGATGAAGAGCCAGAGGAGTTGGATCATATGAATGATTCAAAGCAGCCAAAAGACTTGATGACTGAAGCATCAAGTGAGACCGAAAGGACTTGTATTTTTAAAACTAATGATTTGTGTATGATTGCAGGTTTAGAAGAAGATAGGCAGTCTTTTAAAGCTGTCAAAAACATGAAAGAATACCTTCCAGAAGATGAAAGTTTTAAAGAAGAATATGACAAGGAGACTGGAAAAAATTCAGTTCACTACAGTGGACAAGTGTTGAAAGACATCATTGAAACAGATGATGAGAAGGAGAGACTAGATGACAGTCTCAAGAGCTCTTTGAGTTTGAATCAACATACTGATATGCTGATAGAAGAAGAGAGATCAGAGCAACATACTGAAGTGTTGCCAAAGGAAGAAGAGGTACAGAAGCCTTATATTTTTTATTATAATGATTGTCTTATGACTGAAGATTTTGTTGCAGAAACTAGAACATATTTGGCACAGGTGGACAACCAAATGAAAGAAGAAGAGGAAGACCATCTATTGAAGGATGTCAAGAAAGATTTAGCAAAGGAAGAAGGACCATGTGATGATGGGTCAATCACAAATGAAGCAATGGAAGAATGTGTAAAATTTCCAAAGTTCACTCCAAGTTAAATAATTGAGTTATATAGAGAATTAGACTTTCAAAGGAGAAAGTTGGAAGAGCAGAGGATAAATTTTCAAGATAAATTGTTGAAGAAGGATGACAAAGAAGTTGTCATAAATAATAATCAAGAAGAAGTTGATAGGTGCAGGAAATAGAAGCAGGAAATTGTTCTGAAAGACAATATCGCAGTAGCTGAAAAGGTGCAAGATAACAGTAAGGAAGAGGGTAAGGATGTAAGGGCGGAAGCAAGAATGAGAGTTCAACAATCAAGAGATGAAAACAATCAGCAAACTGAGGATATATTGGACAGAGAGATTGAACTGATAAGAAGGTTAATGGGGAAGGTGTCTCAGAAGAAGATAATAGCAAGAAAGGGGAGTAGTGACAACAAGAGGAAGACAGTAGTAGACTATGAAAGCAAAGCAAGTGGAGTATTGCAGCATAAGGTATGGAGACTTGGAGAACAGAAGCAAACAACAACAACAATAAAACAATTGACAAGCAAAGACAAGTTACAAAATAAAGTCCGGGATCTTGGAGGAAACAATTATCTAGACTTATGACCAGGTGGTCATAAATTTTCTTACATGGGGAGTTTGATGCATGAACATCCAGCTCAACATTATCATTGTATTCTAGTAGAAATAGTGGGGTCTTGTGTTTCAAGGAAGTTGGTTTCCTAAAGCATTGAATTAATGTAATTATTAATGTTTTGAGTGATTTTAATGAGAATAGGAATTAATTGAATATTGTGAGGTATAATTGTAAATGTTCTCGAATATAGAAGAACATGAGAGATTTAGGATAGTTGAGTGATGAGAGGATTGAGAATTGATTGTAAATCCTAGATTAGGAGTCAATTCATGATTTTGTGGATTTGAAAGATATTTTAGGAATGTGGTTAAGGAGTTTATGGATCTAAACCAGAAATTGGTTTTAGAATCCCTTTGTATAAATTTAAGCCTGAAAGGCATGAATAGGGGTTAGAGAGGTTGAATAGGTAGATAGGTAGCAGATTGGAGTGTTTGTAAGCCTACGGGTAGATAATGGACAGAGGCCAGTAGATTAGAAGATCAGGCCGAGGAGAGATAGAGAGACTCATTCTGGAATTATGTATTGATTTATATATATGTACAAAGATTTAATCCCAAATTGAATAAGTGTAAGCATCAAATGGTGAAAGACGAGCGAACTATATTATTCTGTATAATATATATATATGTGCAGGTGAAGTGCAGTGATCACATAGAGAAATACATAAACAGGAGGATCAAAATGGAGTGTTGAATCCATTAGAAGGATCAAATCCAAGCTCAGGAGGGAGTGCGCAGTTAAAAACATCGAGAGACCAGAGCTTTGAAGAAAGCCAAAACCCATAGAAACAATGAAGAAATAGCGTAAATTCATAGTGAAGAGATAAGTGGAGGGTTGAAGAATTGATACATAGTAGTTGTCGGATCTTGAATATCGATGGCCCAAATTAAATCGCAAGGTTGGACCCATCAGATCGTGTCACAATCTGTGATGTGATAAACAGCGGACCCGAAATTTATCAAATATAGTCTAGAACCCTATCAGGTCCGTAAACAAAGTCAGGTCAGAGCTTTTAAACGAAAGAGTTAAGTGCAATGGTTCAACAATTGTGATCGGGTGATTAATTGTCGACCGTCAGATCGTGAACCTGATCGACGGTCACGATTGAGTCGGCCATCGCATATCGGGGAAACGGAGATCGGAGCGACAGTGTGGGAGGACTCGAAGGAACCAGACCCGATGATAAATATAGTCACGGGTTTAATGAATTTGAAGTCTGCTATATGTGTTTGGGTGGAGTTTTCCTTTGTAAACGAGATAGTGAAGAATTAAGCGTCGATAGTGTATTTTCCGGTTTTAAAGGGATAGTCGCAAATCGGAAGGAAAGGGGTGATAATATATATATATATATATATATATGTAATGTGACCTATGAAATTGTCGATAGCCAATTGCGATAGAGGTACAGCCTCGGGATCTGTGCAGAAACCGTACGGAAGGCGAAAAAGGGTATGTTTGCATAGTTTTCCTTTGTAAATAGTTTATAAGGAAACATGCACCGATAAGAGATTTATGTGTTAAAGAAATATGTAACCAAAGGTAAGGAAGGGAAAGGTTATATATGCAAGTCAAAGGTTAACGAAGGGTTTAAAAAGGCTTAACTAAGGTTCAAATGGGTTTTAGAGTCCCGATAAGGAAGATTTGTGGAATGATTTGATAAAAGGGTAAATGGAGGCTTGAGGATTGATTTAACTCCCTATAGGAGGCTTAAAGCGGGGTGATTGAGTTCCGATACAAAGGAACTAATAAAGGGGCCTTAACCATTGATAGTTAAAGATTTGACTCCTTAAGGAGTTAAATTCCTGGGACAATGGGTTTATGCATATTTATGCATACTGTGGGTAAAGCAGGGCTAACCCTAATATGTGACAATAGTATTGAATTGTAGGTTTTAACCCCATACAGGAATTACCTTCATACGAATTCTAAAACACAAAAAATACACAATGCGAGAGCATAACACATAAAACACATATACACAGAGATTTTCTCGCGGATCCCAAAAACCGGGACTACTAGCTTGATTTTTCATTATATTCCTTTCAATGTTACAATACATATTTATACATGCCGAAGCATCCAATACCATGGACCGAAAACCATCGCGTCCAAAAAACATGTGCGAAAATCATGCACAAAACCATAGGTGGGTCCGCCCAACCTAACATAGGTTCCAATACCAAAATTTTCCAGGGTGCTGTCCCGGACCCCATAAAGTGGGGTTACGGGTGCCCCTCAAACCCCCGTGACCTCCCCCCCCAACCCCCGATTAACTACGTGGGCCAGTCGTGGAAAGAATATAACACAACCCAACATTCTCCCACTTGTTGTTTTCTTTCCATAGTGGGCCACAAGAGAGCTTAGTCATTTATCCAGCCCTGCAATGCCCATTGTTTCTCTACACCAAGAGAACTTCTCAGAGCTCACAAATTTTGTCAGTGCATCTGCAGTATTCTTCAAATTATCCACCTTTACTAGCAACACCTTTTTGTCTTTTATCATATCCCTCACAAAGTGATACTGAACATCAATGTGCTTTGTCTTTGAATGATATTCAGGGTTCTTTGCCAAGGAAATTGCACTTTGGCTGTCATAGTCTATCCTGATAGCTTCCTGTACTAACCCCATACTTGAACACAATCTCTGCAACCAAACTACTTCCTTGCTTGCATGAGTGGCTGCCATGTATTCTGCCTCTATAGTTGATAGTGCCACTATAGATTGTTTCTTACTCATCCAACTGACTACACCTCCAAATAGGTTAAACACATACCAACTTGTAGATCTTCTCTGATCCAGATCTCCAGCCCAGTCTGCATCAACAAAGCCACGAATATCCAACACTCTGTCCAATCCTGGTCTTCCTTGGTAGCACAAACCATAATCACTAGTGCCATGCAAATACCTGAAAACCTGCTTCACTGCTGTCCAATGCTCCTTCCCTGGTTTTGACATAAACCTGCTCAATACTCCCACTGCATGTGCAATGTCTGGTCTAGTACAGACCATTGCATACATCAGGCTACCGACTGCACTTGCATATGGAACATGGGACATGTCCTCTTCCTCTTCTTGTGTCTTGGGACATTGTTCAGCAGATAACCTCACACCTACAGGAATAGGAACCTTCACCGGTTTACTATCCTGCATATTAAACCTCTGCAATATTGTCTCGACATACTTCCTTTGGTTTAACTAGAGCTTCCTCTTTTCCCGATCTCTTTTAATTTCCATGACCAAAATATAGTTTACAGCACCAAGATCTTGCATGTCGAATTTGGAGGAAAATTGGGTCTTCAAATCCTGGACAATTTATTTGTCATTTCCAACCAGCAACATATCATCCACATACAAGACCAGATAAATAACACGGTCACCAATTAATTTAAAATACACACAGTGATCTGCTTTGCTTCTTGTGAGGCCAAGTCCCCGTATAAATGTATCACATTTCTGATACCACATCCTTGGTGACTGTTTTAACCCATACAAAGACTTCTTTAACTTGCATACTAGTTCTTTCTTACCCTTCACCGCAAAGCCTTCAGGTTGCTTCATGTAGATCTCCTCTTCCAAATCCCCGTGAAGAAATGTTGTCTTCACATCCATCTGTTCTACCTCAAAATCAAAAGCAGCAGCAATAGATAAAAGTAATCTAATAGAAGTTACCTTGGCAACAGGAGAAAAAATATCACCAAAATCAATTCCCGGCACCTGGGAATAACCTTTTGCTACCAACCAAGCTTTGTATTTCTCCACTTTTCCTTCTGCATTTGTCTTCTTTCTGAACACCCATTTGTCGCCAATGGGTTTCCTCCCAGCCGACAACTCCACCAGATCCCAAGCCTCATTTTTGTGCAAAGATGTGATTTCATCAACCATGGCCTCTTTCCAAAGTTTTCCATCCTCTGAATCCACTGCTTCCTTCACAGTTCTGGGATCATCATCAGTAACAGACAAAGAAAAATTTGAACAGAAAGTAGATGGACTATACCTCTCTAGCTGCCTTCTTTCTCGAACTAATCTTCTCACAGCCGGAGTTTTTGGCTCTTCATCTTCTGATCCCTCCTCTGTTGTAGAGTCTGATTCTTCCTCCTTTAGCTCAAACTCTATCTTCTCAGGTTCCTTTGGTTGGACTTCATGTTTAATAACATCTTTCACCTCTCTGAACACCACATCTCGATTATACACAACCTTCCTTGTTACTGGGTTCCAAAGTTTATAACCCTTTAAACCATCCTTATACCCAATAAAGATGCACTTTTTAGATTTACTATCCAACTTGGTTCGTTTCTCCTTTGGAACATGTACATATGCATCACATCCAAATACCCTTAGATGTGAAAGAGAGGGTTTCTTACCAGTCCATACCTCATGTGGAGTCTTATCCTCCAATGCTGATGAAGGTGACCTGTTGACCAGGTAACATGCAGTATCCACCGCCTCTGCCCAGAATTCCTGTCCTAACCGGGCACCACTAAGCATGCTTCTTGCCCTTTCCATCAACATCTTGTTCATTCTTTCTACAACTCTATTTTTCTGAGGTGTATATGGAGTAGTCTTCTGCCGTGCTATACCACACTTCTTACAGAATTCTTCAAATTCCTTGCTGTAAAACTCTCCACCATTATCTGGCCCCGACACCTTTATCTTCTTCTCTGTCTGATTTTCCACGATAGCCTTAAATTCTTTAAACCTATCAAAGACTTCAGATTTCTTCTTAAGGAAATATATCCATGTATTCCTTGAGAAGTCATCTATAAATGATACATAGTACACAGACTTACCTAGTGACGGAACCTTCATAGGTCCAAACACATCACTGTGCACAAGCTCTAATATCTGTTTCGCCCTCTTACCACCAGAGGGGAAACTCACCCGATTCTACTTCCCATATACACAATTTTCACAGAAATCAAAATCCAAAGAGCTATTACTCATACCGTCTACCATACCTTTACCATGAATTATTCGAAGGCCTTTCTCTCCAATATGTCCAAGCTTTTGTGCCATAGTATGGTCTTCTCTCTAGAGGCCACTAGATTTTCTACTCCACTTTCAAGAACCACAAAATTGTTGCACCCATCAACAACTATGCTACCTTGCAGCTTGTACAGAGTTCCAATCCAAACTCCTCACATCAATACCAGTGCTCCCCAAACCATCTTGCAGGTATCCTTCTCGAACACTGTTCTTACACCTGCATCATCTAGCTTGCTTACAGAAATTAGATTTCTGGTCAATGCAAGAATATGTAGAACACCCGGAAGTGTTCTAACTCTTCCACCTTGCAACTTCAACTTTACCTTTCCGTGACCAAGGATTTTAGCCTTCCTGTCATCCTCCAAGAAGACATCACCACCATCATATTTCTCATACTCGCAAAACCACTCTCTATGGGGAGTGAAGTGAAAAGATGCACCTAAGTCAATCAACCAAGCCTCATGTTCTACATGTGTACTTGAAGAAGCCAAGTACACATCCCCACCTTCATCTGAGGTGGTTTTCACCTCTGCAGAAGGAGCCTCATGAGATCCCTTTCCTTTGTTAGGAGCTTTATATTTACCGTCCCTTTTGAAGTGGCCTTCCTTTCCGCATTTCCAGTACACCACCTTTACAGTTTTTCCTGGAGATTTAGATCTCCCTCTAGATTTAGATCTCCCACTCGATGACTTATTTTTGTTTCTGTTCTGGGACCGTCCTCGTACAGACAAGGCATCACCATTCTGGCTCTCCATGTTTTTCTGTCTCATCTCCTCCATCAACAAGGCTGAGACTATTTCATCAAACTGCAAGGCAGTTGCATTGGTACCTATTGCAATAACCAGACTCTCCCACGAATCTGGTAGAGAACACAACAAACTGATGCACTTATCTTCATCTAAAATTTTAATATCAACAGATGCTAACTGACTTACCACAGTATTAAATGCATTCATATGCTCTGTCACCGAGTCTCCATCTTTCTTCCTCGGGTTATACAGCTTTTTCTACAGGAACAGTTTATTCACCAAAGACTTAGATTGGTACAGAGTCCCTAACTTTTCCAATAAATCCTTTGCCGTAGCTTCCCTTGATACATTCAACAATACTGAATCTGGGACACACAATCGTATTCTGCTCTTTGCCTTCCTATCCAACTTCTTCCATTCTTCATCAGACACTCCCGTTGGTTTAGTACCCAGATCTACTGTGATCCACTGATCTTTATCCACCAACAGATCCTCCATCTTGAGTTTCCACAACTCAAAACTTTGACCATTAAATTTCTCGATCTCTATCTTTCCACTACTCGCCATCTTCTTTCACCACCAGAATCGATCTCACAAATCTCCCATTGAATAGGGTCTACCATAGGCCCAAGTGAAACCCCTCAGCAACAAAGGCATCCCCTTGAAGCCAAAACAGCTCTGATACCAAATGTAGGTTTTAACCCCATACAGAAATTACTTGCATACGAATTCTAAAGCACAGAAAATAAACAATGAGAGAGAATAACACATAAAACACATATACACAGAGATTTTCCCCTAGATCCCAAAAACCGGGGCTACCAGCTTGATTTTTCATTATATTCCTTTCAATGTTACAATACATATTTATACATGCCGAAACATCCAATACCATGGACCGAAAACCATCGCGTCCAATACCATGGACCGAAAACCATCGCATCCAAAAAACATGTGCGAAAATCATGCACAAAATCATAGGTGGGTCCGCCCAACCTAACATAGGTTCCAAAAAAATTTTCAGGGGCGCTGCCCCTGACCCCATAAAGTGGGGTTACGGGTGCCCCTCAAACCCCTGTGACCTCCCCCCCTCTAACCCCCGGTTAACTACGTGGGCTAGTCGTGGAAAGAATATAACACAACCCAACATGAATCACCCAAACACAGAGAAGTAGTTGAATTATTGGGCAAAATGATGGTGTGGAGAAGCACAGGGAGAGTAAGTGATATCCTTCATAATCCCACTATGGTAATTGGACTAGAAATGTCACAGTATTCAAAAGCCACGGTTAGAGAAGTGTAAACCTAATTTCAAAATCAAATGAAGAATGAGTCAGAATACCAAACCCCACAAACAAGCACTAAATAACTGAATGAAACTATGGTTGGATCAAAGGCTTGTAAATATGTCGAGGATAAAATAGCCACAAGTTCAAAGGACGAACCTGTCCCCGTATTATGAAAAAAAACAAAGAACACTGAGCTAAGACTTGACCCTTAGTATGAGGAAATCGACAATAAGAACAATGAAGACAAAGACAAGGCATAAGAATAGGAGTGTAAATAAATATACATTGACCTTCAGACCCTGTAACTACCATATGCTTTAGCCTCCCTCTAAATAGATTCAAGGAAGCCTAGATATAAAGAGCTACCACATCTTAACAACCAAGTGACCATAATCCCACCACCGTACGAGCCATGGAAGGTTTATGTTGACACCTAATCATAGGGATTGGGTGAACAACTATAATTAAGTGTAAATAAATAATAGAGGAAATGGAGAGTCATCGAGAGATGAACTGAACAGTCACTCCCTCTTGTATATAATAATAAACAACCTGAATGAATAACACAATTACATTTGAGGAGTTACCTCCTGGTCTGACATGGTATCAGAGCCAGCTCCATTTTTGGAATCCCTTTCTACTCTTGTAACTCCCTTCTGCCATTTTTTTTGTAGTCTGTCCACTACCCCCTCACAGTCGCTACCCATTAAATGTTGCCCATTATATACTGTCATACACATAACCCATTATTTTGGAAAATATCTACCATTATTCTTCGCCTTCACCTCCATCACTGTGTATCCATGAAAATGTGTTATTACCTCTTGAGCTCAAAGAGCAGTAGCTGACTGTGTTAAATCCTGCGCAGCATATTTGTGGTGCATGGTGCAACCTTGGAGTAGTGTTGTGTTCAAAGGATAGAATGGTGCAGTGAGTAGAACCAGCTTGTGCATTAACCCATTTTCAATGGTTGGAATGGCGCCTCCAGGCAGGACGAAATGAGACAATGTGAAACTATTTTTCGATGCCTATCCCTTAATCATTTTTGAAGGCCAGTATTATATAAATCGTGAAGCCATGTTCGATTAAAGTTATTCAAGGGTGAATTTAAATGGACATATGGTAATTACAAATGGTGGATAATTAATGACTTGTGAGTGATGTTTTATAATATTTTATATCCCTTTTTAAGACCATAAAATGTACGAGTGTGAATGTTGTATTTTTAAAGGAATGAGCGATGTATTTTTTAAAGGTGTGAGAGGTATGGTGCTATATGATAGTATATATTTGAAGATATATTTGAGAGCTTGCAATTTTTAAGGATATTATTGTATGAAAATTAATTAGTTGCAGAGACACATTAATTTTATTACAGGTATTTTGGGCCCAGTTTAAATTTTATAATGCATTCACTCATCTCCATTGTGGGAATAATCCTCTCTAGAAAAGAGAACTATCCTGAATGGTCTCGAAAGATAAAACACACTCTCATTTTTAATGAGTTGTGGAAAGGAGTGTGTGTTGGAAACAGAGACAAAGAGCCAGAACAACCTACCTCAAACAAGGAATTTTCCATTTGGGAAAATAAGAACAGCAAGGCTTATGCATTGATTGCAGCATCAGTAAATGAAGAGGTGAGTCACCATATTTCGCCATTTTCAAATCCTTTCGAAGCCTTACAAAAACTTAAGGAAATCTATGACTCACACTCTGTTCTTGAAGTTGTTCAACTCATGATTAAACTGTTCACCCTTGAATTACAAAATGATGATCCTCTTGCTCTTGCATCAGAAGTAAAATCTATTATGCATGATATCAAAGTCACTAATGTTGAACTGGATATTCCTCTGATAGATTTTCTCAAGGAAATTTATCCCACTTACTCAAATTATCTTGAGTCATTGCAAGAAAATGGAAACCTCAAAGATATTACCTTTGACTCCCTTGTAAAAAAATTTGCTGAAAGAGAGAAAGCTTTTGGGAAGAAGACAACTCCTCAGTCTTCTGAAGAGGCTATGTGTCTTGCACATAGAGAAAAGAATCTTGCTCAAGATTCTTCCAGAGGAAGAGGTGGTCGAAGAGGAAGAGGAAGAAATTTCAGAGGTAGGGGGGGCAGACACTCTCAAGGAGAAAAGTTAGATTTGCACTGCATACGCTGCAAAAGAGATGGATCACATGATGCATCCACATGCAAGTTGCCTTGGGACAGAATTGAGAAGGAAAGAAACCAACCCAAAGGTAAAACTAATGACAAAGAGAAAGGTAAAGAACCTGAATCCACTCACTATGTTGTGGCACATTGTAATATTGGAGTAAATGAAGGCTTATTTAATGCTTCACTTGCTTCTTGGAAAAATGATTGGTTTCTTCATTCAGGGGCAACCTGCCACATGACTTTTAGAAGAGATTTTTTTGAAGAATTTACTGACAATGTAGATGGAGCAGTATACTTTGCAGACAAATCAAAACTCAAGCCATCAGGGCTTGGCACAATCATGCTTAAATTGCCTTGTCTTCCAAACTTTCTTCTGCATCATGTTCTATATCTCCCACAGCTGAGGAGGAACTTGTTATCCTTGGTCCACATCTGCCAGCAAGGACACTCCATTCATATGTTTGATGTCAAGCTTTAGGTGAGAAAATCATCAGACCACTCACTTGTCTGACGGGGATAGAAGAAGAAAGGCTTATCAAGCTGCAGGGTACCTCTACTCAGGCACAAAATCTCTCATACAATTCTCATTACGAAGAAGGTACATTTCCATCAAGTTTATTATGGCATGCTAGATTTGGACACTTGAACTATGACAGCCTCTGCTTGTTGAAGAAAAATAGTGTTACTGGTTTGCCTACAATTCCTAGGAAACTTAATCACTGTGATGCTTGCATTCTATGAAAGCATAGCAAATAGTCTTTTCATGATTCACATTCTAGAGAACATATAAAACTTGAACTCATTCATTCAGATTTATGTGGTCCAATGCCTATTCCTTCTCAAATGGAAATAAATATATGATGACATTTATTGATGACTACACCAGAATGTGTTGGGTTTATTTATTGAAGAACAAATCTGATGCTTTTCAAACATTTAAGAACTTTCATACATGCATTGAAAATGATGCACAATCTCATATTAGCTCTATTCGCACTGATAATGGAAAATAATACACTTCAAATGAATTTGAAAACTATCTTCGCCAACATGGGATCAAACATCAAATAACTATGCCTTATAATCCCCAACAGAATGGAGTAGCTAAAAGAATGAATAGGACAATATTAAATATGGTGCACTCCATGATGTTTTTCAAAAATGTAAAATTGATGTTTTGGGCTGATGCAGTTCTATGTGTTGTATATGTAAAGAATAGATGTCCATCTAATGCTATTAGAAACAAGACTCCTTATGAAATGTGGTATGGGCACATTCCTTCGGTAAAGCATCTCAGGGTCTTTGGTTCCACATGTTATGCCTTGATACCAAAGGTACATAGAAACAAACTTGGTGCAAGAAGTCATAAGTGTATCTTCCTGGGGTATTCAAACACCTCCAAAGCATACCGTCTCTATGATGAAGTCAATAAAAAGTTTGTTGTATCTAGAGATGTAATCTTTCTTGAATCATCCAAAACTGACAATTTTGTTGAGCGGAAACTTGATCGCTTGGATAGATTCACAAATGAAAAATTATTTCAACAATTTGATAATCAGATTCCACATCTTGAAGGGGGGATTCCTATACTAGATCAACCTGTGGAATCTTCTTTTGAAACACTCTCTCCCCCGCATGAAACTCCAACAACGGATGATACTTTGAGTGATGTGATTGACAGAATTGGGAGTCTCAACCTTGATTCAGTCCCAAATCAATCAACAAAGCAGCCTGGACCATTTGAGAAGGTCCCCCAAAGTGGCTGACAAAGACACTTAAAAGTGTTCATTCCGATGAGGTTGGAAAGATAGGAACTAGAAATTCAAACCGGAAAAATGGAGGTGATGTAGATGAATCTGGTTCACCTGTTGATATGTATGTTTCTTATGATTGTGAATTGAATTTGTCTACATATTTTGAACCAAATTCCTTCAAAGAAGTTTCTTCTCATGATGAATGGAAAGAAGCAATGCAAAAGGAGTATGATGCATTGATAAAGAATGGTACTTGGAAACTGGTTGATCCTCCATTAGGAACCAAACCAATTGGCTGCAAGTGGGTCTACAAGAACAAGTATAAAGTTGATGGCTCACTTGACAAGCACAAAGCCAGGCTTGTGGCAAAAGGTTTTGCACAGAAGGAAGGGGTTGATTATGAGGAGACTTTTTCCCCCACAGCAAAACGGGATACCATCCGGACACTCTTGGCCCTAGCAGCTCAGAAGGGTTGGAAAGTCCATCAAATGGATGTAAAAACTGCTTTCTTGAATGGAGATCTAAAAGAGAATGTTTTTATGTTCTAGCCTGAAGGATTTGTTGTAAAATGACATGAACATAAAGTATGAAAACTTCTGAAATCCTTGTATGGCCTCAAACAAGCACCGCGAGCCTAGTATGAAAAACTAACTGAGCATCTTCTGAAACTCAATTTAAAACATTATGATCTTGATGATGCAACTTTGTTTGTCAAGAAGGTTGGAAAAACAGTTGTATATCTTGTGGTATATGTAGATGACCTTTTGATGATAGGGAACAATGAGAGATACATTGCATCCATAAAGAAGGAATTGAGGAAAGGTTTTGAAATGACTGATTTGGGCTATGTTCATTACTATCTTGTTATTGAAGTAACTCAACATCCAAAGTCCATATTCCTTTCTCAAACGAAGTACATTGGAGATCTGTTGACCAGATTTGGCATGACTGAATGCAATCCTCTGACTATTCCAATGAAACAAAACTTAAAGCTCACATATATTGAAGGAAAATAATTTGAGGATGCAACAAAATATAGATAACTTGTAGGAAGTCTCAACTACCTAACTACTACCAGGCCAGAAATTTCGTTTGTTGTTGGAATCCTCTCCAAATTTATGCAAAATCCTTGTGAGGGACATTGGTCTACTACAAAAAGAGTTCTAAAGTACTTGAAGGGAACTCAAGACTTTGGAATCAAGTATACACAAGTGGGTGACTTCAGATTGATTGGATACTCTGATTTAGACTTCGATGGAGACAAAGAAACTGGGGTATCTACTTTGGGTTATGCTATGAGTCTTGGATCAGAAGCTGTCTCCTGGAGATCACGCAAACAATTAGTTCCAACAAATTCCACAACAGAGGTAGAATATGTGGCAATAGCTAGGGCAACAAAAGAAATTGTGTGGCTCGGGAAAATTCTTGAAGATTTGCAGGTAAAACAAGTACAATCGACTCCACTCATGATTGACAATACCTTGGCAATAAAGTTGGCCAAGAACCCAAAGTTCCATGATCAAACAAAGCACATCAATATAAAATATCATCTAATTCGACATCATGTTGAGGCCAAAACAATCCATCTTCGACATTGTTCCACTAATGAGCAAATTGCAGACATCTTCACCAAAGCGCTTGGAAGAGAAAAGCTTGAAAGATTCAGAATGATGCTTGGACTCACCAACATCCCTTCAGATTAAGGGGGGGAATGTTGACACCTAATCATAGGGATTGGGTGAACAACTGTAATTAAGTGTAAATAAATAATAGAGGAAATGGAGAGTCATCGGGAGATGAACTGAACAGTCACTCCCTCTTGTATATAATAATAAACAACCTAAATGAATAACACAGTTACATTTGAGGAGTTACCTCCTGGTCTAACAGTTTATATAACAAACTACAGACATGAGAATTCTAGTACAAAGAGAGAATTTAAACCCATAATACCTGCACAACCTAGTCCAAGGGTCCCGATTGAACCTGTGCCTCACCATCCCAAGGCACTGTGGCATGATGAGCTCATTAATGAGTATAATTTGTCTATCAAGTCGTTCGTATCCTATAACCAATCCCAAAGTGAATGAGATCATTGAGCCTTGTTTGCAAACATTTAAATTGGGAGGGCCTATATAGGTGAGCCCATGTACCTAAAGCGTGGAGGTGCCACACACAAGCCATGTGTGACAAAATGTAGGGCCAAGTTCGTGCCTCGAGGGTCGCCAAACCTCTACCCATATGATGAATACATGTGTAGTGAGATGACATGTTTGAGTAGTCGCCATGTTGTAAAAATGCATGTCGGGATCAAGTTAATTCAATAACCGGAAATCGACTGCCAGAAAAACAACCCATTGGGGAGGTAGGCCTTGGCAATTGATTTGTTATGTTCTATCATCTACTTTACTGCTTGAAATTCATCCCTTCATGTCATCTCCATCCATGATTCATCAATGGATGCAGAGTTCTATAGACTGCCCCAATTGTCCAAGTGATTTGCCACCTTGTTCGATTCCCACCTCTTTTGGATGGGTATTAAAGTAATCAAAGTTTGATAAGAGGTCACTTATATTATTGGTCATCACCTTCAAATTCCAACTGTTTATAATTCTATCCGTCGAGTTGCCAATTAACATTTTTATAATGCAGGATATTACTAGTTGAGGATCGCCATGGACCTGAAGCAATATGTAGCCCTTTTGAATGGAAATTTACAATCCTCTTTCAAGAGCCATAAATTTTTCCATGTTATTTGTGTCCATGCCATCGGGATAAGCAAAAATGTGTAGTAGATTCGAGTTAGCGTCCCTAAATATTCCTCCATAACTTGCTTTACCTGGATTTCCTTTAGAGGCACCATCAAAACTTAGGTCTATGAAATCTTGTGGGGGGGGATAAAAGAGGTCAGTCTAGATAAACTTCTTCTTGCAACCTTAGGGATATCAGTGACTCCCCAGTTATTTGGGATGTCAAAATATTTTAAAATATGTGTTTTGGTCTCATTAGGAGCATAATCCTCTACAGTCGGTGGAGATACCATAATCATTTCTCTGATGTTCATGAGGATAATATCTTGAAGGACCTGTAAAGGCCTCTGTCTACATTCAAAGATTCTAAGGTTCCTCGCTTTCCAAATATTCCATAGTGAGAAACCGATAGCTAGGCTCCATGCTTTTGATATCGTGGGATTCTTAATCTTACGCTCAAACCAGTATTCTAACCATATTTTAATTGTAGAAGTATTCAGGGTAGAGCATCAGAGTATTTGTTGAATGAATCCCATAAGTTGCGGGAAAAAGGACATAGGAGTAATAGGTGTTGCATTGTCTCCTCTTCCTGGTAACAAAGTGAATAGATTGACAGGGCCTCAAACCCCTTTGTTTGGAATCTCTCCCTTGTTAGCAGTCGCCCCTAAGCCATGAGTCATAAGAAGGTCGTTATTTTTGGCTAGCCACAATCCTTCCATATGTAGTTCCATAATTTACTCTGCTCTTGAAACTAGTGCTCCAATAACATAGAGTAGGCTTCCTTTAATGTGAATGTACCCAACGATTGTTTGCCCCATATTAATATATCTTTCTTATCTAAAATGTAGATTAATATGTTTTGTAACTCCAGATGGAATTCGTTCCACTTGTGTCTATCCTTAAATTGTTTACCTGATAGTTCCCAATCACCTTGTGTTTTCCACTGATGCTAGAATTGATCAATCCCTATTTCCTTCCAAATTTTTCCTACATTATAGGTTCCTTGGGCTTGTGAGAGGTTATTGATTGACTGGAATTTCTCATTTCTTTGCATTATGGTATATTGTTTCCAAGATTCCTCTCAAAAATCAGTCATCAACCCTTTTTTGATCTCCCAAAGTGCACACCATTTAACCAGTTCCTTTGTCTAAAATGCCCAGTTCCATATCCTTGAACCTTTGATGTCTCCATGAAAATGCAATTGTTCAGCGCGAGTACATAAATTTAGATATTTGCATGACCATATTTGTTTCAAAATTTTAGGACCACCTTGGACATAAAGCCACCACAACTTCACTACATAAGATTTACTGATTAAAATGGGATCTCACAGACCTAATCCTCCCTACTTCTTTGGGTAAGACAACATATTCCAACCAACGAGAGCCCACTTACGCTTGTTAACTATTCCCTTCCATAGGAAGTTTGTCCAGATTGATTTCAATTCATTTGATATCATAACTAGAATTGGCATTACCAAAAGCTGATAATTATATCAAGCTTGTAATACTACTTTTGTCAAAACTAAAGGACTTAGGAAATTGAGCATCCTAAAATCCTAGTTGTTTATTTTGTGACGATTTCTTTCCAAAATTTCTTCCCATGTGGAAAGCCTATTGTAATATAATACAAGTGGAACTCCCAAATGTTTGGAGGGTAGTTGGTCTCTGCTAAAGCCTACCATTCTACTTAGTCTTGGTTGAACCATCTCCGAACAGTTAAAGAAGAAAATATGTGTTTTATTCATGTTCACTTCCATCCTTGATGCTTCCATAAATATTTTCAAAAGTCAACATATTCTTTTCAACTCTTTAGAGGTAGGGATGAAAAATAACATTGTGTCATCAACAATTTGTCGATGTGAAATCAGGAGATCCTTACCATACAAACAACGTCCATAGATGAATCTTGATTCGCTAGCTTTCTGAAACATCTAACCAAGACCTTCCATTGCCAAAATGAATAAGAATGGTGACAAGGGAACCACTTGTTGAATGAAATGTTTGCAAGAGGGATCCATTAATTAATATGGAAAAGGAGACTGATGATACAAGAGAGAAGACCCAGGTTATCCATTGTTGAGAAAACTCAAAAGGCCTTAAAATTTGTATTAAATATGTCCAACTTAATCGATCATAAGCTTTGGATAAATCCAATTTCATGAACATAACTAGTCGTTTGGATGATCTTAAAGAGTTTATAACTTCCTAGACCATTATGATTCCATCTTAAATTTGTCATCCTTCTACGAAATCATATTGGGTTAGGGATATTAGGGAAGGAAGTGAAGGCTTCAATTTGTTAATCATAACTAAGGATATGATTTTGTAAATCACATTACAAAGAGAAACCGGTCTCAAACCTTCATACTTCTCCAACTGACCTACTTTAATAATTAAAGTAAGAAATGTTGCATTGAGATTTGGATGCAATGATCTAATTCTCTGTGATTCTTCCACAAGTTCCTGAATTTCATTGCCCAAAAATCCCCAACACTTCTGGAAGAATTCTGTTGTAAATCCATCTAGACCAGGGGCTTTATTTGTGGGCATGTTCATTACCACCATTTCAAATTCAGCAAAGGAAATTGGGCTCATGAACACTTTATTGTGTTCTTGGTTAATCAACCTTGGGATATGCTGGAGTACTATATCCATTGTTGGTTGCCTATTCATCCATTGCATTTGTGTCTATCCTTCGATTGGTTACCTGATTGTTTTTTTTTAATTAGTTAAAGTATTGTTTTCAAGGTGGAAAATTTATCATAACTTAGTTGTCAAACTAACAGTGATGATAGCCATCTCTAGCAATTATCCGCCAATGTAGGCTGATTTATCACCTTTATTCAAGGAAAACCACGCCACCTAGAACAACCCATTGGTGGTCTGAATGGGCAGGCTTTCATTCTTGCCAAATGCTTATGGGTCTTAGTTTGTTACCCTGTTTCCTTAAGTCCGAGAAAAACGAGCCCTTAGCCAAATAAAAGTAGTTTTATGGCATACTCCAGCTCAATCTATGAAAATATTGTTGGAAAGCATGATTTTGGTTTTTTTTCCCTAATATTTTTTTTATATATTATTTAAAAAAAATAAAAATAGATTAAAAAGTATGGAAAATTTTAAAAATTAGTTAAAAAATATCGAAATGATAAATTTCAGTTATTAAATTTATATAAATGAAATGTTAGTGGATTTGTTTTCAATTAATTAATGTATTTTAAAATGTTAAAGAAAAATAAATATTTTTATTAAAAATAAAATTTGTTTAATTCATTATAGATCACAAAAACTTGAATAAATAAATAAATAAAAATCTATCTTTAAATTTTAATTAAAAAAACAAAAACATACCACTATTAAATTTAACCTAAATTAATAACCCAAAATCAACAAAGTTGATTTACCACAATCTTTCCCCGTATTAATGGCTCCCCTAAATATGTCACAGTAATTTAGGGTTCTGTATAAAGCATATTTTCAGGGTTCTCTATAAAGCTCGAGCATGATCCCAATCTCTTGATTTCCATTAGTAGATGATTGATGGACGTAACTATTGATAAGGTTGTAGCTTGAGACATAGAGAACCTGTAAACTTGTTTGTTTTTCCTTTCTTGAAAAAAAAAAACAAATAAACAACATCGATAGTTAACATTAGTTATTGTATGGTTAAAAAAAAAAATTAGCTACTCATATTTCTTCAAAAACTTATTTTCGTACACATCCTGCAAATTAAATATTAAAAACCCTAAAAATACAACCTTAAAATATGGTACATATGCTTTTTGATGTTAAAATTGTATGGTTATTTTTTAGCAACATGTATTTATTCAAAAACTTATTTTCGTGTACATCTTGCAAATTAAATATTAGAAACTCGAAAAATACAACCTTAAAATATCGTACATTTGCTTTTTGGTGTGTTAAAATTTTATATATGGTTCTTCATCTTTGAACTTCCTCTAACCAATTTTTTTTCACAATTCTTAGATACCTTTCAAAATAAGGTTCATCTATTATCCATTTTGTCGGAATGTCAATTCTCTCAAAAAGTAAAATTTCCTCTATTATTCATTTTGTCGCAATATCAAACCTTAAATCCATTTTGTCTTAATTTATAATCTTAAAGATTTTTTTTTTTTTGTAAATATGTCTAAATATTCCTATTGATATCTAAAAGTACTACATAAAGGGATTTCTTTATACTAAGTCTATAGTATAGAAAGTAGTGGACAAATTTTTAACCAAAAAGACCAAAAATGACTCCACCATGTCTGTAATGATCCTAAATAGGAAATACAAGTGATAATAACAAATATTCTATGCAACAAAATACAAAAACGAAATATTCATCAAGCACCCACAGAAAAATTGTAAATGAAGAACTTCTAAGCCATTTTATTATATTTCTGCAAGCCAAATGCAATAGATAGTGGAATAGTGCACCTGGGCTTGTCTCAATGGACTAGTAGGACCAAACCCAAGTAGGAAAATCATTGAGCTGAAGGCTGCCCAACTACTGCACCAATCTGCACTGAGCTGCCCTGAAAACCATTGCACTACTGAATTTCGAATGGCTAGAAAGTGCACTAAAACCGCCCTGAAATTTATATTCTTTTATCCGCGGACGCCTTGGCCAAAACCCATAAAAACCAAAAGGGAATTTTGTTGGTTTTGACTTATGTTTTTCGACCCCCTTGGAGCCTCACCCAAACTATGGCTGCCAAATTCAACCTGCTGAAAACTGCCCTAAATCCCTCTACAAACTCCTACAAAATGATGGGTTCACCCCTGCTATCCAATTCCTAACTTTCCGGATGAACTCTTGGCTCAGTTCAGCTGCTCCCAAACACCACGAAATTCTGTTGAGTGGCCTATGCACTCTCCCTGTGCCTAGAAATACGAATTGTTGGTATGCTGGCTCAACTAGTTGAAATCCCCAGTGAAGATGCCTGCCCAATGCTGCTACCTCATCTCCTTGACCTCCTGACAAGCAATGAGATCCCTGTTGGTCTCAAACTCCCTTTGCGTGATTCCTGGTTGCCCAGAAATATGCACTCCCCTCTCTGCGCTGGTTATTGATGTGTGTTTATGCCTCGAAACTCTTGAAAACTCCTCTAGAACAACCTCCCTAGGGCGGGCATGGATGGTCCCCCGAAGTAGAGGTTGAATCTCCCACGTGAGAGACTCATGGCTAAACAGTCGTAGACTTGCTAAACAACAAAGCGTACAGATGAGTGTTTGTTTGCAAATGTCAAAGATACCAAATGGAGGCCTCCAAGCTCTATTTATAATTGCTAGTCCTCTCCCTTGTCCCCACCTTCCACTAATAAAATATTTCTCTTCTGCCATTCTTCATTAAAATAATAATTTCCATTTTTCTCCCACAAAATAATATTTTCTCCTTTTTATTTAATATCACCAAAAATTGGCAAAACTCCTTAGTGAATTTTGCACTCACAAAAATAGGGAACATTACAATGTCATCTGCTTGAGTTTGGACACTTTACTAACTTATACAAAATTGACCACGAAGCTAGCAAATGGAAAATAATATTTTTATAGAGGGAACAACTATAAAATGAACTAACTACCCAAGTATGAAACGAAACTGTGAATATGTGGAAGATTATATAGTATAGTAAAACCAAGTAAAAATTGAAGCATGTAGTTGCCTTCCTCCTTGAGGATTGAGACAGATTTCTGAAGAGAACTAGTCAATGATAATGAGTGGCAAACATGACGAACCATTTGATTGTGAATTGTGATAGCCAAAGTGAAATTTTCTTAGCAAAGAACTCTGCTTATCATTCAAAGACAAAGAACATTAATGTTCAGTATCACTTTGTGAGGGATATGGTTGAGGAGAGAAAAGTGTTGCTAGTAAAGGTGAACACTTTGAAGAATATTGCAGATGCATTGACAAAGTTTGTGAGCATTGAGAAGTCCTCTTGGTGTAGAGAAAAAATGGGCATTTCAAGGTTGTATCAATGACTAAGCTCTCTTGTGGCCCCCTATGGAAAGAAAACAGGTGGGAGAATGTTGGGTTGTGTTATATTCTTTCCACAACTACCCCACGCGCAGGGGGGTCATAGGGGGAGTGACAACCCCCCTGTACGTTGTGAAGGGTGCTCCTGGGGGCTCACAGGGGGGGCGGCTTCCCCTTGCATAAGGTTCGGGGCAGTGCCCCGGGAAATTTTTTTTGGACCCTATATTAGGTAGGCAGACCTACCTATGTTTTTGTGCATGCATTTCACACATGGTTTTGGGCATGATGGTTTTCTGTCCATGGTATTTTGTAGATCTGTCAAGGGAACTACGATTATGTTCTAATTCAGGGTTAATGAATTGGGTTTTAGGGATGCTTCGGCATGTATATATATGTATGTGTGTGTGTGTGTGTGTGTGTGTGTGTGTGTGTGTGTGTGTGTATTGTAACATTGAAAGGAACATAATAAAAAATCAATCTAGTAGTCCTGGCTTTGGGATCCAGGGGAAATATCTGTGTATTTCTTTTCTATGTTTTATTCTCTCGCCATTATTTATTTTCTGTTTTTAGAATTTGTATGCAGGTAATTTATGTACGGGTTAAAACCTACAACTTATGCACATCAATGCTCTCATTCTCTATATTTCTGAATGCAATATGTTAGTTTCTAGACGCAATTTATTTTATGTCACTTAAATTTTTCTCTAGTAGAAGCATCCAAGATATATTCTTTATGTATATATGTATTTTAAGGGAAATTTGCATCATAATGGGAATGGATATGTCCAACAATCAACTCAAGGAAGTGATTCTAAAGGAAATGACCCATTAAAAGAATTTGGGACTATTAAATTTGATATACTTTTGGCAAAAAACCATTTGATTCACACCTTTCTTTGAGATTCATTTACAATTATTTTCTCTATGCATTTCCACTTCCTTCTACCTATTAATTTGAAGGGAAGCAAGAAACTAAAAAATTTGTTGATCCATTGAAGCTTATAATTGACCGTAAATTTTATCAATTAAAAATGTTGTTGATCTATTGAAGCTTACAATTGACCATAAAATTTATCAACTGCACTAACTTTTAGGCTCTAGACTCTTCAATAGGTTCTAGATTTTTCAATAGCATCAATACATCTAATCTACCACAATTGTTGCATCCTCAAGCTCACAATGTACATATGAGTTCTAGTGACAATATGTGAAAGTGTTTAGTGCCACAATATCCAACCACTTCTGCCCCAACAATAATACTCTCATGCACATTCAACACCACAAAAACAACTAGAAATCAAAATGGATGAATTACTTCTTGTTTTTAATCATGTAAGGGTTTGCAGTAGAGAATTCTAGTTTGAAATGTATCACAAGTTTGAATTTGGTGGATTGTTAGCTTTAGTGTGTGCTATTCTTGTGAAGACAAACATTTTTATAAAATTATTTGGATGCCCCTTATATTTAAGCTAGTTAGTTCAAGGTTTCCTTTGCCTTTACTCAGGTGGCATTATTTAGAAACAGAAGCATACATTTATTTGAAACAAAAGGAATATGTAATAAAAGTTGATAAATGTTCTTCCCATTGAAAAGATGATTACTGGATTGTTCTTCAGTGCCAAAGAGTAGTTGGGAAATGATTGCTTAAATGTTCTTCAGTGCCAAAGGATAGTTGGGCACACCATTTTGGTTGTAGAAAGGATTTCATAATAAAATCATATTTTTATTTGCCTTATATGTCCTAGAGAACCCTAAAATGAAATAAGGAGGTATACGAACATTTGTACATGTGTGATATTGTGTATGATTTCTTGAATGTTGTGTTTAGCTTTCTAATACTCTACTCTACTTCGAGATACCAAAAAAGTACACAAATGTAGATTTGAGTGGTTAATTAAAAAAGAAAGAAATGAAACTAAATGGAAACTGAATGCAAACAAACAAAATATTTTACGTGGTAAAACCTTGACAGTGTGTCAAGGAAACATCCACGGGGCAAGGGATTGGATTCTTTATTTGATCAAGAATGAATCTCCATAATTACAATAGTTCAGGCATTCATCAGTTTTATAAGAGCCTTCTCCGTTACATAACTATTGTTTCGGTATAAAACTAACTTGGAAAGAATTAATACAATTTTCACACATATTTACATAACTAGTTGTCAAATTCCAACAAACTCCACCTTGACAACAATTTTCCTAATCATTTTCCCATGCACATTCATCATCTCTTCTGTAAGCCAATAGAAGCTAAACACCATCGCAACTTCTCTACTATAACTGGATTCGTAAATATGTCTGCACAATTTTCCCGTGTATGGACCTTCTTGAGAGCTACTTTTCCGCCATCAATCACATGTCTCAGAAAATGATACCTTACATCAATGTTCTTGGTCTTGCTATGGTAAGCTGGATTTGTAGCCAAGTGAATAGCACTCTGACAGTCATAGAGTACATTCACTATCTCCTGCATCCTTCTAATCTCATCAAGTAGACCCTTTACCCAGATTGATTCTTTATTGGCATCTGAAGCAGCTATATATTCTACTTTGGTAGTGGACAATGCAACAATTTCTTGAAGCTTTGACATCCAACTAATTGTTCCACCTACAAGAGTAAAGACATAACTTGTAGTAGATCTCCTTTTGTCCAAATCACCTGCATTATCAGCATCTACATATCTGCAGACTGATCCTTCACTACCATTAAAGATGATGTAATGGTAACTTGTGCCTCTTAGATACTGATGCACCCATTTCACTACTCGCCAATGTTCTTCACCTAGATTTGCCATGAACCTGTTGACAACTCCAACTGCATGTGAAATGTCAGGTCTTGTATATACCATCACATACATTAAGTTGCTTACAACATTTTCATATGGTACATGAGACATATACTTCTTTTCTTCATCAGTTCTAGGACTCAAAACCGAAGAAAGCTTAAAATGGGAAGCTAATGGAACATTAACAGGTTTCACATTGTTCATACCGAACTTTTCAAGTACTCTTTCCACATACTTCTGTTGTGATAACCAAAGCTTACCATTTTTCCTGTCTCTGTGTATCTCCATGCCCAAGATATGTTTTTCTGCTCCAAGATCCTTCATATCAAACGTCCTAGAGAGCTGAGCCTTTAACCTGTTGATCTCTTCCATGCTTTTGCTTGCAATAAGAATATCGTCAACATACAAAACTAAGATAATGAATATGCCACTGAAACTCTTGAAGTATACACAATGATCATACTCACTTCTAATAAAGTTCTGGCTCACCATGAAGGAGTCAAACTTCTTGTACCATTGCCTGGGAGACTGCCTCAGGCCATACAATGATTTCCTGAGCTTGCAAACTAATCTTCTGCTACGACCTTGTACAAAACCTTCTGGTTATTCCATATATATCTCTTCATCCAAATCACCATGTAGAAAATTTGTTTTAACATCTAACTGTTCTAACTCAAGGTTAGGTAATGCAGTTAGTGCCAACACAATACAAATAGAAACAAGTTTTACAACTGGTGAAAAAATCTCATGAAAGTCAATGCCTTCAACTTGAGAATAACCTTTTTCTACCAGTATCACCTTATACCTTTCGATACTTCCTTCAACTTTCCATTTCAATTTGAAGACCCATTTGCATCCAATAACACTTCTCCCTTCAGGAAGTTCTACAAGATCCCAGGTATTGTTCTTGGCTAAGGAATCCTTTTCTTCTTCCATAGCCATTTTCCATTTTCACTATCTGTATCATCTAATGCTTCCTAATAACAAGAAGGTTCCCCATCTTCAGTAATCAAAGAAAAAGATGAAGCAGAATCTTCATACATTTTGGGAGTTTTTCTTTCCCTTGTAGACCTTCTTAGAGTGACTAGTTGCTGAACTGGTTCAGAAACTTCAATAGCTTCCTTTGTATCTTCATCACATTTTCCTCCAGAAGTCTCTCCTTCCTTTCGACTTTCGAAAAAAGGTCTAGCCTCCAACTGAATTGGTTGATTTGGTGATACCTGTTCTTGTTCAATTCTTGCAACATTTGATTTTGAAAGAGGAGATTCATCAAATGTTACATCTCTACTAATGACTATCTTCCACGAAGTAGGATCCCACAACCTGTATCCTTTCACCGCATAGTCATACCCAACAAAGACATAAAATTTCAATTTTGGATCTAATTTTGAACACTAATTTTTAGGAATAAGAGCATAGGCATCACAACCAAATATCCTTAAATGTGAATAATCACAAGACTTACCTAACCAAACTTATTCATGAATTTTACAATTAATTGCTATTGAAGGTGATCTATTAACTAAATAAAAAGCAATGGATACTGCTTCTACCCACAACTCCTTTTGCAAGTTAGCATTGTTGATCATGCTTCTAGCTCTTTCCATAAGAGTCTGATTCATACGTTCAGCAATGCCATTTTGCTGAGAAGTATAAACAACAATTTTGTGTCTAACAATTCCTTCATCCTTACAGTACTGTTCAAATTCTAGAGAAGTAAATTCACCACCATCGTCAGTTCTTAAACATTTAATTGATTTGCCTATTCTTTTTTCTACCATTGCTTTAAATTGTTTAAAGACATTGAATACATTAGCTTTCTTTCTCAACATAAAAACCCAAACTTTACGGGAGAAATCATCAATAAATGTTAAAAAAATATAAAGCGCCTCCATACGATACAACAGGAGATGGTCCCCACACATCAAAATGAATATAGTCCAAAATTTCTTTACTATTATGACTTCCAGTTTTAAACCTCTCTTTACACTATTTTCCATACACACAATGTTTACAGAAATCTAACTTCAAGGATTTCACATCAAGAAGTAATTTAAGGTTCATCAGTACCTAAAGACCTTTCTTGCTCATGTGAACCAATCGCTTATGCCATAGGTGAGTACCTTCTTCTTCTTTCTCTGAAACAATTGTTGCTTCACTAACTTGAGTACTTCCTTTGAGTCTATAAAGGTTTCCGACCTTTTCTGCTTTCATAACAACTAGGGCGCCTTTTGAGACTTCCAACACTCCATTCTGACATGTAAACTTATAACCATCTGAGTCCAAAACTCCCAAAGAAATCAAAATTTTCTTCAATTCAGGTACATGTCTAACACTAGTTAATGTTCTAACTATGTTATCATACATTCTAATCCTGATATTTCCCATCCCAGTAGTCTAACATGATAAATTATTACCCATAAACATAGAACTAGCATTTACATCTTCATATGAAGTAAACCAATTTCTGTGCGGACACATGTGATGAGAAGCACCAGAGTCTAATAGCCAACTTTCAAAATCCTGAGAGACATTACATACAACGAAAATTTTATCTATCATACATAATTATTTAACATATAAAACTTCATCTATCATACCTGAATCAACTTGATTTGCTTCCTTCTTTGGGTTATCACACTACTTCCGTTTCCAACAGTCTTTCTTGAGGTGTCTAATTTTATTGTAGTACCAACATTTCTCCTTACACTTATTTCCCTTTGATTTTGATCTGGAATATCCCCTTATTTTTTCTCCTCTTTCTTTTGACCGTCCTTTGGCTATCATGGCTTCTGGTGCAGCTGTTTCAGTACTGGATTTCCTCCGTACTTCTTCAGATAAGAGAGCTCCCACAACTGATTCAAATTTCAAAGAATCAACAATTCTCAAACTGATTGAAGTTACAAAGTGGCCCCACGACTGGGGCATAGAACACAACAAGGTTATAGCTCTGTCTTCTTCTTGAATTTTAACTTCCATATCTGATAATTGGCATATAAGTGTATTAAAAACATTTAAATGTTCTTCAACTTTTGTACCCTCCTTCATCCGTAGACTATACAATTGTTTTTTCAAATAAATTCTATTGGTTAACGATTTTGTCATATATAGTTTTTCCAGTTTTTCCCATAAACCTGCAGCTGTACTCTCTTCAACAATGTTGACGAGAACTTCATCTACTAGGCATAACCTGATGGTACTGAGAACTCGGGCATCCAAGTCCTCCCAGTTTGAATATGTCATGCAGGTTTCTTATTTGCCCTGTCCAAAGCGTTGTGCAACCCTTGTTGCACAAGGAAATCCCTAACTTTCAATTTCCATAGAGAAAATTTATTATTGCCGATGAATTTCTCCACCTCGAACTTTGCATTTGTCATCTTGGCCATTTTCTAGATTTTCTTCCTAGGGTTCTCCCAATGAAGGATTCACTTTTACTTTCAATTTCTATTTCTTAATGATGAAAAACACTGATTCTCTTCCTTCTTGTTGATTTTTTAAAAAAAAAAGTTCTGAAATTGACCCAAAAAAATTTCCAGAATTTTCACAAAAAAAATTCAAACCCGCTTCAAACCATATTCCAATTTTTTTCAGTTACTTGAGAAAAAAAAAATCAATTTCACTGCTCCTTATAAAAAAATAAAAAAAAATCCTTCCTTTTTTTTCCCAACAAAAGAAACCCAAAAAAAAATTCCGCATTCAACAATTTTTTTCTTTCTGTTTTGCTATCAAAATTAAAAAAAAAAAAAATTACCCAGTCTGTACAAACAACGGCTCTGTTTTCACCAAACCTGCAGATAATAGGTTGTTCCTCTAGCGAACTTCAGCAGACTCGGGTAGGCAAAAAACAGAAAAAATATTCTCTACGGGTCTATCTGTAGCACTGACAGATTTCTTTGAAAAATGGGCGGCAGACTTCTTCCTCAATGGCAACAACGATCAACAGTCCTCTTCCTCCTCTTCGTGTGATTGAAATATATATATATATATATATATATATATATATATATATATATATATATATATATATATATATGGTGGCTTTTCATTCAAATCACTGCTAAGTTGGCGACTTTCATCAAATAACTGTTGCGTGCTCTTATAACTTTGACTGCGGCAGGTTTTTTTAAAAAAATGGTGGCTTCATCTCTTGACTGTGGCTATCTTCAAGAAATAGGACTTTAAGAAATTAGGCAGCTTCCTCTTAAAAAAAAACTCAACTTAGTGGCTCCTCTCTCTCGGCGGCAGTTACTCCTCTTAAAAAACTCAGCGGCTTCTCTTTAAAAACTCAGTGGGCTCCTCTTTAAAAACTCAGCGACTCCTCTTAAAAAAAAAAATTCATTGGGCTCCTTTGAAAAAAAAAATTGTCTCCTTAACCTCTCGACGGCAGTATGCTACTCTTCGACAGACGACTTTATTTCTTGGTGCTGCCTTAGTACTGCTCACCCAATAGATTCCTCTGATACCACTTGTAGGTTTGAGTGGTTAATTAAACAAGAAAGAAATGAAACTGAATGCAAACAAACACAAGATTTTACATGGTAAAACCTTGACAGTGTGTCAAGGAAACATCCACCGGGCAAGAGATTGGATTATTTATTTGATCAAGAATGATTCTCCATAATTACAATAGTTCGAGCATTCATCAATTTTATAAGAGCCTCCTCCGTTACATAACTGTTGCTTTGGTATAAAACTAACTTCACAGTAATTAATACAATTTTTACACATATTTACATAATTAGTTGTCAAATTCCAACAACAAACTCAAGTTCTCTTGAAGTGAAATGGTGATTGCGACAATTAAGTGTATTATAGTCTTTTCAAACTTACCATGTTTGTAAATTGGCAAAAATTATGTGTCCTTTCAAATATTTGACGCTAAATGGAAAATACTAAATGCATCAAGAGTAACATTTCTTTGATTTATGCATGAAAGATAAACCATTGATTTTGAGCCTTGAATTGTACAGAGGATAAAGTTGCAAAACTCTTTCAAAGTCAATTGTGAAAATTGTTTAAAAAATTGACCTACTTGAACAATGACAAAAATGTCATTGTCATTGTATTATGCAAGACATTCAAAAAATGTGTACAATTCAATATATAGAAACTTGAAAAGCTAAGAAGGAACTCTAAGTGAGAGGGTCAAAGTCAAACTTTAAGTTGATAAAAATGAAGCATTGTATAATCTCTTAGATCATGGTGTTCACAACTATGTGGAAAATTATATAATATGCACACATTTTTTTTGTTACACTAAAACACAACAAATTATGTGGCCCGTTGAATGCCATGGTCTAACATGGATCATATGAGTTGACTTTCTTCACCAAATGGAAAGTGCATAATCATCCTTGGCCAAAATGCAAAGTCATTAGCTAAGATTTGACATAAAGCTCTATTTCTCTTTATTTCCTCCTCCAGAAAAACTATATAAACTTGATCTGACTTTTCAAAAAAACAATTTATGCATTGCTATGTCATTAGTTGTTACGAAGGTTTAAAATCCACTTCAATCCACTTCATGAAAGCTTATCCCAAAGTTCCTCTCTATATTTGTTACATAAAGAGTAATGTTGCTTAAGCCATTCTAAGTTTATTTGTTACATAAAGAGTAATGTTGCTTAAGCCATTCTAAGTTTAAGAGAGTTTCAAAGAGGATATCATGATCCCAATGAGAGCTTGGAAGGGCATCTCTATTACTATGTCAATTTGGTATCCCCATTTCTATTTTTGTTCCATTGAATTAAATATAAAAAACATATTTTCTACCCCTAATACTTGTGCCATTAACTCGTGTTTTTATTAGTTTTATTTTAACTTTTTTATTATTAATTTTATATAATAAGATTGTATCGTTTGAGATCCGTTTCTTTCTCATAGCACTATGATATGACAATCCTATAAGGTTTAATTTTATAAAATATAAAAAATAAAAAATAAAAAATTATATTGTTTAGATATAAAAAAATAAAAAATAAAAAATTATATTGTTTAAAATTATATTGGTTGGAAAATGCTGTGACTAAGAGAAAGCATTGGCACTATCCAATACGCAGGAAAATGGTTTGCTAAGATGACGTGACAAAGAGAAGAACGGGCACTATCCGATATGTGGGAAAATGATGTGACGTGGAGGGGGAGGTGGCACTATACAAAATGTGTGAGAAGGGAAAGCAGCGGTCGCACCTCCACAGCATGAAGAAGATTCTAGAGTCCCTGTCATCTCGTGATCCAGAATCATTCTCAAGGTTAACGGATTACAAGGCGAGTTCATGGGGGCGAGGGTGCAATTTTATAAATGACATAGTCGGATCCAACTAATACACGCAATTGCCGGATCAGTGTGTTGTGGAAAAGTGTATGAATTTTTTTTAAAGATATATTTCCTTTCTTATTATTTTAAATTATTGTTTTTTTAAGTTAGTTAAAGTATGGTTTGTTTTAAAGTGGAAAATTTATCATAATTCAGTTGTCAAATTAGTAGTGAGGATAGTTATTTCTAGTTGTTATCTGCCAATGCATGCTAATTCATCATCTTTATTCAAGGAAAATCATGCTACCTAGAATAACCAGCTGGTTGGGCAGGTTTTCACTCATGCCAGATTCCTCTGGGTCTTGGGTTGTTACCTTGTTTCGTTACCTTAAGTCCCCGGTTTTCACTCGTGCCAGATGTCTCTGGATATGGAGGTTTTCACAAGTGCCAGATGCCTTTGGGTATGGGGCATATTTTCACTCGTGTCAGATGCCTCTAGTTCTTAGGTCATTACTCTGTTTCTTTACCTTGAGTCCAAAGAAAACGAGCTCTTAACCAAATAAAATTAGTTTTAAGGCATATTCCAGGTTTAATTTATTAAAATATTGTTACCAAACATGATTTTAGTTTTTGTATTTTTCCCTAATATTTTATTTTTAATATATTATTAAAAAAATATGAAAATTTTAAAAGTATAGAAATGATAAATTTCAGTTATTAAATTTATATAAATGAAATGTTATTGGATTTGTTTTTAATTTATTGATATATTTAAGAATGTTAAAGGAAAATTATTTTTTTATTAAAAATTATATCATTCAGTTTTTAATTAGAAAAACAAAAACATACCACTATTAAATTTAGCTTAAAGTAATAATCCAAAATCAACAAAGTTGATTTGCCACAATCTTTCCCCGTAATAATGGTTCCCCTAAATATTTCACAATAATTTAGCGTTCTCTACAAAGCATATTTTTAGGGTTCTCTATACAGCTCAGGCATGATCCCAATCTGTTGATTTACATTAGTAAATGATTGGTGGACATAACTAGTGATAAGGCTGTAGCTTGAGACATAATTGTGTTTTGTTAAAATGATGTGACAAATTTTTTAAAGGGCCAATTTTTGTGTTGTGTCTTTCAATTAGTTTGAAATACCTTCACGTACATGGGAACCTTTATGGTTATAGTCTATATTTATTTAAACCTCTATTAATATGATGTAAACAATTTTTATTCGATGGCAAATTTGTTTTTTTTCCTGAAAAGGAAAAAAATATATCAAAATAAACAACATTAATAGTTAATAGTTAATGTTATTTTTGTATAGTTAAAAAAAATTAGCAACATGTATTTTTTCATAAACTTCTTTTTGTATACAACTTGCAAATTAAATATTAAAAACTCGAAAAATACAACCTTAAAATATGGTACATATGTCTTTTGATGTCAAAATTTTAAATATGGTTCTTCATCTTTAAACTTCCCAGAACCAATTCTTTATTGCTATTAAGAGCTTAGATACCTTTCAAAATAAGGTTCATATATTATCCATTTTGTTTGAATGTAAATTCTCTCAAAAAGTGAAGGTTCCTCTATTATCTATTTTGTCACATGTTAAACCTTAAATCTATTTTGTTGTTACCTGCCAATGCAGGCTAACTCATCACCTTTATTCAAGGAAAATCATGCTACCTAGAATAACCCGCTGGTGGTCTGTATGGGGCAGGTTTTCACTCCTCCCAGATGCCTCTGGGTTTTGCGCTGTTACCCTGTTTCGTTACCTTAAGTCCTCGGTTTTCACTCGTGCCAGATGTCTCTGGGTATGGGGCAGGTTTTCACACGTGCTAGATGCCTTTGGCTATTGATCTGATAATCACCCTATGGGTCACCTCAGTTAAAGATTTATTGAATAAAGGTATTACAGATTCGTGTGCTGGTGTGTGTGTCTATGTTATTTAGGCAACAGATTGATCAGATTGCAAATACATAGACACTTGAACTAGAAAGGTAGCAGAGAAATACAGTAAGCAAATACAAGAACACAAGAAATTAAAAAGGAGTTCACCCTATCCTCCAGGGCTACATCTCCGGTCCAGCTCTCAGTGGTGGCCTTATTTTATTGTGTCTTAAGCAGAGAATTACAATGCAGGAGCTCAATGTGAGTTTCCTGAAACATATTTGCTTGTTAGGGTGGTTCTTGGATTCCCCAAGCCACTCGAGTGCACAGACTCTTTTCCTACTAGCGTTTTGACCTCTCTGGTCTGACAGATCCTCTTAGGGATGGCTTGAATCTCTCAATCTTTCTCGTGCTCGACACTGCCTTTGGTCAGCACGACCCTATGTCTGCTTTCTGCTTTTTCTTACTTCACTGTCTTCTTTGCTTCTCTATCTTCTGTCTTCGGTTCTTCCTCTTCGTGTGTCCTCTGTTCTCTGTTCATGGCTTTAAGGCCATTCGAGCTCATGGCTGTTCAGTTCCTCTTCCACTTCTGTCGAGTCGCTTGCTGCAGCTGCGCTTGGAGTTCCTTGTTTGGCATCATCATCAGGCTCACTGTGAGTGGCCACATGTCGTCCTGTAAACTGCGCCAGCCTGCTTCGTCGGTTCACTTCTTCGGTTACATCGTGGAATGAGTCTTCCGTCACTGTGGCGGTCAAAGCGGACCTCAAATTCTTCTAGATCGCAGCTTATTCCCTTGTTAAATCCGGTCTTGCTGTCTAACGCAATGTCAACTGTCAGATCTGGACCCCTCCAGATCCAACGCCATTCGCTCATTTCGCGTGGTTGACTTGCTTGACCGTTAGCACGCGATCAGCGACAGTTTTCTCTCTCCTCCGCTTGTCACACGTCGTCCGCTGAGTGGAATCGCTCTGTTTTCGCCAATTCCGCTTACCGCTTGAGGGTGCCCCTGATCAATACCGCTAGTTTCAGAGTGGGTCCCACCTTTTAGCTTTTAGCCTTTTGCCCATGGTTCTCCCGACTCTCCATGCGACCTAGCGCTCGGAGCTTCTCCATTTCGAGGGTTTTCGCCCATCGCGCATCAAAAACTCCCCCCGTTTCCCAATCTGGGCCTCCCAGGGGCTAATTTCGCCTCCCGCGTAGTCTCCATGGGCCTCGATCAGTGCGCTTTGATAGAGGTCCTCGTTGTTCCATGTTGGCTGCCAACTGCCACTGTTTTAAAGGTGTTTTTGATCACTATTTTGAATTATTTGATGTCTGTCCCGACCTGATACAGCCATGGTTCTTTTGATTATTCTTCATGGATCCAATTCAGATCATGGCCTTCCCACTGACAAGCTTTTGGACCACCAAAAGTTGGTTTTCAAGCATCAACTAAGTGAGGGTATTGCTTTCTCACTTGCCCAATCTCAATCCACTTTGCACTGCTTGGCTTCGAACTTTTGAGCTCAATCCTAAGGTACTCCACATCTCCCCTGCACGTCGTCCTCACCTTCCTGTCTAGCATTGTGTCTTCCTGCAATTCATTAAGATATTCAGGTAGTAGGTCTTCAATAGAAGGCAATTGACTTTGCTCTTCAGAATCCCCAATAATTGAAGGTTCAAACAATCTCAAACAATTTGCATTTACGACTGAGTAGATGTGCATGTACGCTGGTAGATCAAGGCGAAAAGCATTTTCACTAATCTTCTCAAGTATCTTGAAGGGTCCATACCTGATAGGCTTTAGCTTTTTACCTTCACCTTGCATCCTGTCCTTGTTGATATACAGCCAGACCTGGTCACCAACTTGAAAACTATGCTCCATCCGATGCTTGTCATGCCTAGCCTTGTATTTGGCTTGGCTCTTTTCCAGCTGTTCCTGTACTGCCTGGTGGATCTCCTGGATCTGTTCAATGAACCTAGTTGCCCTGTCCACATCACTGTGTCCATCAACCATGGTATCTTTACCAAAGACAAAATCCAAAGGAGACCTTGGTGTGAAACCAAAACAGGTCTCAAAAGGAGATCTCTGTGTAGAAGAATGTTTTGCTATGTTGTAAGCATGCTGCACATAACACAAATGTTCATCCCAAAGCTTAGGATGTTTGCTGCAATATCCTCTCAGTAACTGGATCATTGTCCTGTTAACTACTTCTGTCTGGCCATCAGTTTGTGGATGAAAAGATGTGCTTTTCTTTAGGTTTGTGTCCATTAGTTCCCATAGACTTGACCAAAACTTCCCCACAAATCGAGTGTCTCGATCAGATACAATAGAAGTGGGTAATCCAAAATGAACCCATACATGTTCAAAGAATAATTTTGCAGTCTGTTCAGCTGTAATCTATTTATTACAAGGTATCAAAATACACATTTTGTTGAACCTATCCACAACAACATATAGATAATCATGCCCTTTCCTATATTTAGGCAGTCCCCAAACAAAATCCATGGAAACACTTTCCCAAGGGTGAGAAGGAACTAGAAATGGAGTGTACAAGCCTAGTTTTCTATTACTGGGCTTGCTTTTAGCACACATAGCACACCCTCTTACATATCTAGAAACTGTCTCATTCATTTTCAGCCAATAACAAAACCTTTGCAGCTGTGAAACTGTTTTACTTACCCCAAAGTGACCTAATATTAGAAAAGTGTGTGCTTCCCTAATTATGTTTATTCTCTCAGTTTGTGGAATGCAGAGTTTCCCACAATGATATAAGAGTCGGTCCTTCACATGATAATCCAATTCTTCTACTCTTTTTCCTTGACTCAAAGTTGCATATACATATTTAAAGTCCATATCCTGAGCATATTGTTCAATGTAGCTTTCATGTAGCACAAAATTATGCTTAAGTATGGTAGATGCATTTATAATGGGTCTAGATAACATGTCTGCAACTTTGTTACGTATTCCCTTTTTATATCTGATGACTAAATGAAATTGTTGTAGAAAACCCATCCATCTATAATGTCTTGATTGCTGCAACTTAGTTTGGGAGTGCAGATATTTAAGTGGTTGATGATCAGTATGTATTACTGTCTCTTTGCCCATTAAGTAATGTTTCCACTTTTTCACACTCTGAACTAATGCATACAATTCTTTATCATATGTAGGATAGTTAACTACTGCAGGATTAAAAGTCTCAGAATGATAACATATGGGTTTACCGTGTTGTGTCAACATTGCTCCCATGGCATAGTCATTGGCATTTGTTTGGATCTCAAATGGTCTTTGTAGATCAGACAGTGCTAGTACAGGTGCTGTACTAATCTTTTCTTTCAAGGTGTCAAAGGCTATCTAATGCTTGCCTCCCCACTGAAACACCTTGTTCAATCCTGTTAAAGCATGTAAGGGAGCTGCAATTGAGGAAAAGTTAGAAATGAACTTCCTCCAATATTGTGCTGCTCCTAAGAAGCTTCTCACTTCTGTAGCAGACTTGGGTTTAGGCCAGTTTACAATGATTGCCACTTTAGAGGGATCTATTTTCAATTCACCACCCCCTACTATATGTCCCAAGTAGTTTAGAGATGTCTTAACAAATTCACATTTTGAGAGTTTAACATAAATTTTTTCTCTTTTCAAAACATCTAATGTCTGCTTAACATGCTTTAAATGTTCTTTCAGCGTTTTACTAAAAATCAGAATGTCATCCAAATACACAATAACAAAATCATCAAGAAAAGGTTTGAGTACATTATTCATTAATCTCATGAAAGTAGAAAGCAATCTTCCATGCATCTTGTTCTGAAACTCTGACCTGATGGTACCCACTGTGCAAGTCTAGCTTGGTGAAATAAACAGCTTCTTTTAATTGATCTAAAAGATCATCTATGCGAGGAAGGGGATAACGATTTTTTATTGTTATCTTATTCAATGTTCGGTAGTCAATGCACATTCTCCACGAGCCATCTTTCTTTTTCACCAAAACGATTGGTGACCCACATGGTGATGTGCTAGGCCTGATGAACCCTTTCTCGAGCAACTCCTGCACCTGCTTCTTGATTTCATCATTCTCTAAAGCAGACAACCTGTACATTCCAATGTTAGGCAATGGAACATCTTGCTACAAAATAATATCATGTACTATTTCCTTTTTGGGTGGTAGACCTTTAGGTTCTTGAAATAAGACATCATACTCTGAAACAACCTTTTCTATATCAGCTTGCTGCTTAGCATTACAACCCCCAAATATATTGGTTTTATCAGGTTCCTTTTCCTTTACAACCATCTATAAGAATTGTTTGCATGAATTTATCATTCTTTTCATTTGCGTTGAGTTTATGAGAGTATAATTATTCTTGAGCTTATGAGCTCTTACAAAGTATTCGATTCCATCTTTAACAAGAAGATACTTGTTCTCGGCTCTATAGAAAATAGCCTTTCTATCATACAAGTAAGGACTTCCTAAAACAATTCCACATATATCCAAAGGAATTATGTCTAACTCAACCTCATCTACAAATGCTGACCCAAAAGAAAACTTGAGTTTGCAATGTCTACTCACTTGTAGTTGTGCTTTATCATTCAACCATCCTAATGGGTATGGTTTCTTATGAGGTGTAGTTGCTAATCCCAATTTCTTTACAATTGCTTCAGAAATTAAATTTACTTGTGAGCCACTATCAAACAGAGTATCAACCTTTTGATGTTTGGAAATAACTCGAATATAGAAAAGCTCATGTATTTTTCTCTCATTTTCTTCATCAATAATAGATTGAGCAGAATTACTGGTAGATGCTTCAGAATTCTTACCTTTTATACCCGTGGCTGCAATAGTTGTTTCATCTCCCAAGTCTGACCCCAAATCTTTCTGGATAGCTGCAACAGTCTTCTTCTTCTTGCCCTCAGACTTCATAGGTCTCAGCTCTGAATGCAGAATCCAACAATGCTCATCATCATGCCCATCCTTTTTACAGTGAGTGCATGAAGCTTTGCTTTTCTGTGCAGTTTTAGCCTTCCTTGATTTCCACTTGTGCTTTCTTTTCTCCTTGCTCTTGCTTGCAGTGGGTTGGGATGGTCCCCCAACTTCTGGATTTCCATTCTTTCCTCTAGCTTCTAGATGAGTAGCATGTACAGATACCTCATCTATACTAGTGGGATTAAACATGAGGATGGTATGCCTCATGTAGCTGTGTAGACCACCAATGTACTTCAAAAGAGTCTCTGGTGAGTCTAATGAGATCCCTAGAATCAATGCTCTCTTTCTAAATTCCTGAGTATACCCTTGCACACTCTGCCCCTTCAACTGCTGAAGAGTTTGCCAACTCATCATGGCTTGTTGCATGTAGGCCAATGGATAGAACTACTTTTTGATTGTAGAAACAAATTCATTCCAGACAGAGATAATCTTACCATGTCTTTTCATATCAGCTCGGGTTCTTCCTTCCCACCAAACCAGGGCAGTGCCTCCTAGGCATAGGCTTGTCAGCGGAAACTTGCTCTTGTTTGAGTGTATGTTCTGTACCCTGCAATACACATCAATTTGTCTAATCCAATTGTCCAACTTTTCAGCATTTAGCTCTCCATCATATATAGGCAAGTCAAATTTAACATCTAGATTGATCAAGGATGCCTTCTTGTTGTGCACAGGACTATTAGGAGGTGTCAGAAAGCTTTCCTCTTTCCCTTTTCCTTTGGAGTGGTCATGGAAGTGAGACTCATCTTCTTCTTTATCTTGTTTAGGACCTGAGGAATCTTCATCCTTATGCTTTCTAAAGTCCTTATACATTTCTTCTACTATAGACTTTATAGCTAGGAAACTTTCTATGAATTGAGGGTCTGGCCCCACAGAACCTTCCTCTAACATTGTCTTCTAAGGATAGACTCTCCCAATTTCAGGATTAGTTTCAACCAACTTTCCTTCTCCTAATTTGAGCTTTGATCTAGTGAGCATTCAATAGCTAAACCAACACAAGCTTGTCTAACCCTACAACCCTAAGCTCTGATACCTTTTGATCTAATAATCACCCTATGGGTGACCTCAGTTAAAGATTTATTGAATAAAGGTATTACAGACTCATGTGTTGGTGTGTGTGTCTATGTTATTTAGGCAACAGATCGATCAGATTGCAAATACACAGACACTTGAACTGGAAAGACAACAGCGAAATACAGTAAGCAAATACAAGAACACAAGAAACTAATAATGAGTTCACCCTATCCTCCAGGGCTACATCTCTGGTCCAGCTCTTAGTGGTGGCCTTATTTTATTGTGCCTTAAGCATAGAATTACAATGCAGGAGCTCAATGTGAGTTTCCTGAAACAGATTTGCTTGGTAGGGTGGCTCTTGGATTCCCCAAGCCACTGGAGTGCATATAATCTTTTCCTACCGGCGTTTGGACCTCTCTGGTCTGACAGATCCTCTCGGGGATGGCTTGAATCTCTCAAGCTCTTTGGTGCTCAACACTGCCTTTGGTCATCTCGGCCCTCTGTCTTCTTTCTGCTTTTTCTTGCTTCACTGTCTTCTGTCTTCGGTTCTTCCTCTTCGTGTGTCCTCTGTTCTCTGTTCATGGCTTTAAGGCCATTCGAGCTCATGGCTTTTCGGTTCCTCTTCGACCTCCATCAAGTCACCTGCTACAGCTGCGCTTGGAGTTCCCTGTTCAGCATCATCATTAGGCTCACAGGTAGTGGCCACATGTCCTCTTGTAAACTGCGCCAGCCTGCTTCGTCAGTTCACTTCTTCGATTACGTCATGGAATGAGTCTTCTGCCACCGTGGCCGTCAAAGCGGACCTCAAATTCTTCTAGATCGTGGCTTATTCCCTTGTTAAATCCGGTCTTACCGTCGGACACAATGTCAATCGTTAGATTTGGACCCCCCCAGATCCAATGTCATCCGCTCATTTCGCGCAGTTGACTTGCTTGACCATTAGCACGCGATCAACGACGGTTTTCTCTCTCCTCTGCTTACCACGTGTCGTCCGCTGAGTGGGATCGCTCTGTTTTCACTAATTCCGCTTACCGCTTGAGGGTGCCCCCAATCAATACCGCTGGTTTTGGGGCAGGTCCTGCCTTTTAGCTTTTAGACTTTTTCCCACGGTTCTCTCAGCTCTCCATGCGACCTAGCGCTCAAGGCTTCTCCATTTCGAGGGTTTTCGCCTAAGCGCTAATCGTGCATCAAAAACTCCCTCCGTTCCCGATCTGGGCCTCCTAGGGGCTAACTTCGCCTCCCATGCAGTCTCCATGGGCCTCGGTCAGCGCACTTTGACCAAGGTCCTCATCGTTCCACGCTGGCTGCCAATTGCCACCGTTTTAGAGGTGTTTTTGATCACTATTTTGAATTCTTTGATGTCTGTCCCGACCTGATACAACCATGGTTCTTTTGATTATTCTTCATGGATCTAATTTGGATCAGGTATGGAGTATATTTTCACTCATGTCAGATGCCTTTGAGTATGGGGTATATTTTCACTCGTGTCATATGCTCTAGGTCTTAGGTCGTTACTCTGTTTCTTTACCTTGAGTCTAAAGAAAACGAACTCTTAACCAAATAAAATTAGTTTTAGGGCATACTCCAGGTTTAATTTATTAAAATATTGTTGCAAAACATGATTTTAGGTTTTATTTTTTCCCTAATATTTTATTTTTAATATATTATTAAAAAAAATGAAAAATTTAAAAATATAGAAATGATAAATTTTAGTTATTAAATTTATATAAATGAAATGTTATTAGATTTGTTTTTAATTGATTGATATATTTAAAAATGTTAAAGAGAAATAAATTTTTTATTAAAAATTATATCATTAATTTTTAATTAGAAAAACAAAAACATACCACTATTAAATTTAGCCCAAAGTAATAACCCAAAATCAACAAAGTTGATTTGCCACAATCTTTCCCTCTAATAATGGTTCCCCTAAATATGTCACAATAATTTAGCGTTCTCTACAAAGCATATTTTCAAGGTTCTCTATAAAGCTCGGGCAGGATCCCAATGTTGATTTACATTAGTAAATGATTGATGGACATAACTATTGATAAGGCTGTAGCTTGAGACATAATTGTGTTTTGTTAAAATGTTGTGACAACATTTTTAAAGGGCCAATTTGTGTGTTGTGTCGGTCAATTAGCTTGAAATACTTTCACAATTTGGATGATCATGATGATCATTGTACATGCGAACCTTTATGGTTATAGTCTACATTTATTTAAACTTCTATTAATATGATGTAAACAATTTTTTATTCGATAGAAAATTTGTTTATTTTTTTTCTTGAAAAGGAAAAAGTTATATCGAAATAAACAACATTAACATTAATAGTTAATGTTATTTATTGTATAGTTTAAAAAAATTAGCAACATGTATTTCTTCATAAATTTCTTTTTTATACATCTTGCAAATTTAATATTAAAAATTTAAAAAATACAAGCTTAAAATATGGTACATATGCTTTTTGATGTTAAAATTTTAAATATGGTTTTTATTTTTAAACTTCCCAGAACTAATTCTTTATTGCTATTAAGAGCTTAGATACCTTTCAAAATAAGGTTTATCTATTATCCATTTTGTCAGAATGTAAATTCTCTCAAAAAGTGAAGGTTCCTCTATTATCTATTTTGTCGCATGCCAAACCTTAAATCTACTTTGTTGTTTTAATTAAGAAATTTAAGGATTTATTTTTTTTGTAAATATGTCTGAATATTTTTATTGATATCTGAAAGTACTATATAAGCTAATACAGTGGAGGTTTTTCAAAACTTCAACAAAATTGAAATGAAGTGATTTCTTCATTCGAAGTCCATAGCAAAGAAATTAGTGGACAAAATTTTTAACCAAAAAGACCAAAAATGACTCAACCATGTCAGTGGCTTGAGATAGGACACTTGACTAACTTATACAAAATTGATGGTGAAGCTAGCACATGGAAAATACTACTTTTATAGAGGGAACAACTATAAACTAAACCAACTGCCCGAGTATGAAACGAAATTGTGAACATGCAGAAGATAATATAGTAAAACCAAGTAAAAACTGAAGCATGTAGTTGCCTTCTTCCTTGAGGATTGAGATGGATTTTGGAAGATAACTTGTCAATGATAATGACTGGCGAGAATAGTGAGTCATTTGCTTGTGAATTGTTTAGAGGCATAACAGGATTTGGATTAATAGTGTTAATAGCCATTGCATTGATGATTTTTGCTTCTTCCCGGTTATCATCTGAATCAGACACTATGGAACATTCCAACTGACTCAGCCTCACCACTATATCATCAAGATTATATCTAATATCCCATAGTATGTGTTTTATCTCCTCTTTTCCAACAAAGACTTTGTATTTTTGACTTGCTTATCATGAATGACCATGTTAAGCAATGTCTCCATTTGGCAATGGTCAGTAATGGAGTGAAGAAAATGAATTCTTCGTTTTTTAAAACTTGCTTGGATGTGGTACCCATTTAACATTGCTTCCACTTATCTCTGAATCAGAGAAATATTTACGATCTCCAAATTCTTTAGCTTCCAGTGTTAGAATTTCCTTTATGACCTCCAAAGAAGAAGCGTCAAATAAATTCAAAAATAACTCCCACTCAAAGAGACGCATGTGCCTTGAGGAAGACGCTCCCAAAGCACCACCTTGTTGGATAGGTAATCATTGGCATGGAGCCATGTAATGCTTGCAAACAAAACACTTTCCTACAAGCACCGAAAAACAACCAACAACCCTAAGATTTATGACGACAAGAGCGTAGACTCTCTCGAACACAGAAAGGTATTGGAATTATAAGGCAGGAGGAAACCACAACCCTAATATGTAACAATATTATCGAATCACTCGAACACAGAGAAGTAGTTGAATTACTGGGCAAAATGATAGTGTGGATAAGCACAAGGAGAGTAAGTGATATCCTTCATAATCCCACTATGGTAATTGGACTAGAAATGTGACAATATTCAAAAGCCATGGTTAGAGAAGTGTAAACCTAATTTCAAAACCAAACGAAGAATGAGTCTATTATAAAACGAGCTCACAAAAAGATAGAAAAGATAGATAAATGCCTTAGAAATAAGTCTCTTCGATGGGGCAACCTCCTTTACATTACACAAATGAACAATTCTTGGATGATACAAATGACAAGACCTCCTTTCTATATACAAGAGTCTGAGGGGTCATAATATAATCAGAGCCGACATAACAATAATAATGGTAGGGCACAATAATAACAATAATGGGCTTCTATGGGGCACAATAATAACAATATGGGGACTACATGGGCACAACAGTATAATAAGGGGTTACACTAGTAATATAGGGACCTAACATGCCCCTCTCCTTCAAAAAGTGTTGTCCTCAATGCTTGAGTAGTTCTTGATGCTTCTATATAAAGTTCTTGTCCTCCCATGTGGAATCTTTAGCGGGTAAGTTCTTCCACTTGATGAGATACTCTGAAATTGATCGATTTTGTAGCTGGCGGGTTCTTGTTTATGTGACTGCTCCTGACTGCAATATGATTTTTCCTTCCACGTCAAGTTCTTCCAATATTGTTTGAACTGGGATCTTCTGCAACTTTTGATTGAGTGGCCACACTTCTTCGTCCTTCTTCCATTCATCCCTTGCTTCATTTATCCAATCTGTTTGGATAAAAGAAATAGCACAAAACAATGCTTCCACATCCTCATCCTTTCTTGAGAGTGCATCTGCCACAACTTTTTGCTTCCCTTTTTTGTAGATGATTTCGAAGTCATAGCCCAACATCTATGTGACCCATTTTTGTTGCTCTTCAGAGGATAATATTTGTTCTAAAAAGTATTTAAGATTATCATGGTCCATTTTTACCTTGAAGTGTCTTCCCATTAGGTAGGGTTGCCATTTCTTAAGTGCATGTAGTATTGCCAACATTTCCTTCTCATAAATAACTTTGTGTAAATACTTTCCTTTGATTGGACGACTTTCGAAAGCAATGGGTCTTTCATCTTGCATTAAAACAACACCAATTCCATTTCCTGAAGCATCACATTTCACAATAAAGGTTTTTGTGAAGTCTGGGGTATCTAAGACCGGTGCTTGGCACATTGCCTCTTTAAGATGTTCAAAGGCATTTGTTGCTTCTGGAGTCCATGAAAATGCATATTTCTTCAATAATGTTGTTAGAGGTGCTGCTATTCTCCCATAATTCGTAACAAACTTGCGATATTACCCTATCAACCTGAGGAATCCTTGTAGATGCTTTATGGATGTGGGGATTTTCCATTCCTTAATGGCTTTAATTTTGCTAGGGTCTACATTAACACCTTCATGAGATACAATATGACCAAGATATTCCACCTCTTGTACTCCAAAGAAGCATTTGGATATTTTTTCATATAATTGTTTCTCCTCCAATAGTTTGAACACCCTGTCAACATGTTGAACATGATCCTTCCAAGCCTTGTTGTAGATTAGTATATCATCAAAAAATACTAACACAAATTTTCTAAGGAAGGGTTTGAAAATGGAATTCATCAAACCTTGAAATGTAGAAGGTGCATTGGTAAGGCCAAAAGGCATGACCAAAAATTCATAATGACCCTCATGATTTCTAAATGTTGTTTCAGAATGTCTTCAGTCTTCATTCTGATTTGATGGTATCCTGAACGAAGATCCAACTTGGTGAAGTAAATTGATCCATGCAATTCATCCAATAATTCATCAATGATAGGAAAGGGAAATTTATCTTTAATAGTCAGCTTGTTGAGCTCCCTATAATACGGACACATGCACCATGATCCATCCTTCTTGTGCACAAATAATACTGGAGCAGAGAAAGAACTTTGACTAGGTTGAATTATACCAGCCTCTAGCATTTCTGCAACCATACGTTCAATTTCACTCTTTCGGGCATAGGGATATCTGTACGGCCTAATGTTTGGAGGAACACTTCCTGGAATAAAATGAATAGTAGGATCATGATCACGAATAGGTGGGAGGCCTTTGGGAGTCTCAAATACCTTGGAATGATTGTCCATTTTTTGAGATCTGGAGAAATATATGATTTCAATGTGAGAACCTCTAGCGAACTTAATTGTGTAATTACGCCTCATTTTTCCTCCTTTAGAAGCTTTGCCATATCGTTAGAGCTAATTATCTTTCCTGGTTTCCCTGCAATACCCCTTAATTCAACTTCCTTTCCTTCCGCACAAAATTTCATGAAAAGCTCTTGAAAATTAAAAGCTATTGTATCCAAGGATTGTAGCCATGGACTCCTAGTACAACATCAGCACCACCCATTGGAATGGAAAGCATTGGGTTATTCAATACATATTCTCCCATGGATAGCTTGATATTATGGCACTTTCCAGAGAAATTTATGGTTCCTCCACTTGCAACCATCACTTCACACTCTGGTGCTGGATATAGGAAGCAATTCAATTCCTTGGCTATCTTACAATGAATACAATTATGGGTACTTCCCGAATCAATCAACACTATTACCTTTTTCTTCTTGATATGTCCTTCTATCTTGATAGTTTGAGGAGTGGTAATTCCATCCAATGCATTACAAGATATGGGCGGATTCATTTCTTCTTTATCTAGGGTTTTTTTCTGGAGTATATCCTCTTCTTTTGACATTTCTTGTTCCTTTTCTTCCTCCTCTTCACAATCTATGTAGAATAATTTCTTCTGAGCACACTTATGACCTTTAGTGTATTTGTTATCACAACTATAACAAAGCCCTTTTGCTCTTTTTTCTTCCAATTGTTGTGGTATCAACCTTGTAGGTTGTGGAAGGCTAGGGGCAAAAACACTTCCATCTTTATAGTTGTGAGTGGTAGGCTTCCTGGTTGCCATAATTTTTCTTTCCATTTTTCTTGCTAACTTGAATGCCTTGTCCAATGAATCAGGTTCCTAAAGGTGAACCTCATGTTGGATATTATCCTTTAATGTCCCTATGAACACATCAATACTATGCTCCTCTAGAATATCTTTTACCCTTATGTTCAATTTTTGGAAGTCCTCAATATGCTCCATCATTGCACCCTTTTGTTTGAGATTTATCAATTGGCTAAAAAAGGTGTTGCTTTTTGTATCCTCATAATGTGCTATCATTTCTTTCATAAAAATTACCCAAGTGACAATTTGTTTATGAGAGAAAAGCTATCGATACCATACAAACTAATTTGGTTCCAAATATAAAGTTGCAATATGTACCTTTTGTGTGTTTTGCACATTATGGAGATCGAAAAATTGCTCCATCTGTAGTATCCATGTTCTGGTATCCTCACCATAAAACTTCCTCATATCTATTTTTGGAACATGGTGGGTCTTCAATCCAACATTAGAGTCTATGAAATCATGATTAACATTTCTTTTGTTCTCATCATGAATTTCCTTTACTACCCTTTCACCATTAGTAACCATTTCTTGTAGCAACTTATTCAAATTTATCTTCAATTCATCCATCTTAGCGTCCATGCCATTCATCTTAGCTTTCATGACATCCATCTTAGCTTCCATGCCATCCATATTAACTTTCATGCCATTCATATTAGCTTCCATGCCATTCATCTTGGCTTTAGTTACCTTTTGTGAGAGTGAAATTTGGTGTACTTGGTCTTGTAATTTTGATATATCATGTTGCATTTCTTCCTCTTCTTCACGAGTCATACTAGAGCTTCCAAGTTTCTTACTAGGTGTTTCCATTTTATTTCTTCAGGGAATCAATTAATGCTAATAATTGTTCACTATTCCCTTTGAATTCCTTCAAACTAATTTTTCAAACCAATCTTATGCAAAATTTATTTTTATTTTTATCTTTTTCACTTTATAAGAGCTCGATATTGAATCTATTGTATCCCTGTAACTATGGATCTTGAATATCTGAAATCGCGTCATCCAGTAGCCCTTTGAGTTAACCCTGCAAGTATGATCAAGATTGGATTCTCCAAGGAAGAGTTATGCCAAATCTCCCACGATGACCTGATTATAGACTAGTTCAGTAGATCGAACTTGTACGAAGTGCCATGTGTCATTCTTTCAGCCTTAGTACTTGAAACTGATATACAGAAAACTATAGGCTATCCTATTTCTGAAACCTCTTACGAAATTTCAATCTTATGCTTAGAAAAAAAGTTATGATGATTTCCCTAGGTCAGCTGTTTGGAATGTAATTTAGGAGTGCAAAAAACCTAACTTCCTCAGATCATATCTCTGAAAATGTAGCGAGACAAGCTCTAAAATTTGGACCCGAAGTTTAGAACGATTTCGGTTCAAATGGGATTTTTTTTAGCTTCTGAAACTTCACAGAAACAAAGTTATAGTGAAAATTCCACAATGACCTGTTTGGAGCAGCGAAAACCTAGAATCCAAAGCTCTAATACCACGAGACCTCCTTTCTATATATAGGAGTTTAAGGGGTCATAATATAATTAGAGCCAACATAACAATAATAATGTAAGGGTATAATAATAACAATAATTGGCTTCTATGGGGCACAATAATAACAATACGGGGACTACATGGGCACAACAATATAATAAGGGGGTTGTACTAATAACAATAAGGGGTTACACTAGTAGTATATGGACCTAACAGAGTTAGAATACCAAACCCCACAAACAAGCACTAAATAATTGATTGGAACTATGGTTGGATCAGAGGCTTGTAAAGGTGTCGAGGATAAAACGGCCACATGTTCAAAGGACGGACCGGTCCCCATATTATGAAAAAAAAAAAAAACAAAGAACATTGAGCTAAGACTTGACCCTTGGCAACTAAATCATGAGGAAATTGACAATAAGAACAATGAAGACAAAGACAAAGCGTAAGAATAGGAGTGTAAATACATATACATTGACCTTCAGACCCTGTAACTACCATATGCTTTAGCCTCCCTCTAAACAGATTCAAGGAAGCCTAGATAGAAAGAGCTACCACATATTTAACAACCAAGTGACCATAATCCCACCACCTTATGAGCCATGGAAGGTTTATATGAAGAACTACAGACATGAGAATTCTAGTACGAAGAGAGTATTTAAACCCATAAGGCCTGCACGACCTAGTCCAAAGATCCCGATTGAACCTATGCATCACCATCCCAAGGCACTATGGCATGATGAGCTAATTAATGAGTATAATTCATCTGTCAAGTTGTTCGTATCCTATAGCCAATCCGAAAGTGCATGAGATCCTTGAGCCTTGTTTGCAAACATTTAAGTTGGGGGGGCTATACAGGTGAGCCCATGTGCCTAAAGCGTGGAGGTGCCACACACAAGCCATGCGTGGCAGAATGTAGGGCCAGGTTCATGCCTCGAGGGTCACCAAACCTCTGCCCATATGATGAATACATGTGTAGTGAGATGACATGTTCAAGTAGTCAATATGTTGTAAAAACGCATGTCAGGATCAGGTTAACTCGATAACCAAAAATTGATTGCTAGAAAAACACCCCCATTGGGGAGGTAGGCCTTGGAAACTTATTTACCCTGTTCTATCATTTACTTTACCACTTGAAATTCATCCCTTGATGTCATCTCCATCCATGATTATTCAGTCACAGGGGCTCCACTGGGGGAGCAATACCATACCACATGGGTTCATATTGGGGGATATATATTGAGGAAAAAATGATATAATATATTGGGGGATATATAGGGGGTAAAGGGATTTTATATTGCAAGGTATAAAAATTGGAGTTCAAAGTTAATGAAAAAATATAAAGGGGTATAAAAAATGTTAATGAAAATATGGATACCTACAATATCTAATGGAAGTAGGGGTTTTTTAAATTGGGAAGGTGTATTGGGTTCGTATTGGTGGGGGGTTAAATAATGTGAATTTTAGGGGTATTTACCAATATGTAGTCAAATTAAGGGTATTGTTTAATATGCCGCGAATGCACGTGATAGGACAAAGGTTCATTAAGTGAAGCCCCTGTGCTTGTAGTTTGCCCCGATTTTCCAAGTGATTTTCCACCTTGTTCAATTCCCGCCTTGTGTGGATTGGTGTTAAATAGTCAAAGTTTGATTAGAGGTCACTTATATTATTGGTCATCACCTTCAAATTCCAACTATTTATAATTCTATCCGCTGAGTTTCCAATTAACATTTTTATAATGCACGATATTACTAGTTGAAGATCGCCATGGGCGTAAAGCAATATGTAGCCCTTTTGAATGGAAATTTACAATCCTCTTTCAAGAGCCATAAATTTTGCCATATTTTTTGTGTCCATGCCATGGGGATAAGCAAAAAATGTGTAGTCAATTCGAGTTAGCGTCCCTAAATATTCCTCCATAACTTGCTTTACCTAGATTTCCTTTAGAGGCACCATTAAAACTTAGGTCTATGAAATCTTGTGGGGGTCGAATAAAAGAGGTTTGTCTAGATAAACTGCTTCTTGCAACCTTAGGGATATTAGTGTTGGAAATAATACTGAGAGGGGGGTGAATCAGTATTATCAGATCTTTACTTTTATTTCCCAAACAAAGTTATATACGCTACTTCAGTGAAGTGAACTAGAATGTACACGCGATAATAATTAAAGCAACCAATGTATATGAAGAGAACTTTTGATTTAGGCAATTTATCATGTATTTAGCTTAAACTAGTATATCAAAGATTTATTAGACAGTGCAGTAAAAGCAGAATAAAGCATCACACATGAACACCAAGATATAAGGTGGAAACCCAATGTGGGTAAAAACCACCTGCTGCTGTCGTCTCTATCTTCTTTTTAATAATAAGAAAATATGTTTACAATCTTATATTGGTGCAGACTCATACCAGTACGCAGGCACCCACCTACAGAAGAATACAACCTTCTCTCATTCTCTAGCTACTACTATAAGGGAGCTACAACCCCCTAGCTCTTGTACTAGCCAATATGTTTACTAGTACGTAGGTGCCAACGTATGGAAAACTCCACTCTTCCACCAGGGACCACGTTTCATGAATTTTCAGACTGGATACTCCTAGAATACAACACCATAATCTAAAGGCCGTGTTTCATCAAATTTTCATATTGGACCCATTAACAACATTGAAACCCAGAAAATCATAACTGCAATACTACCATCAAATACATCTACATCAACCAATCACTGAAACCCAATCATCACTTTCTGAATCAACCACAACTAAATCAATCAATCACTTGATCACCCATCATCACTAAATCACAATCAATCTGATCATTCAGAACACTGTCATTAGAATGCAGTCACCAGAACATAAGCAGAACCTAGAACTCTGCAACAACAAACAGAAACAACTGAAACTTTAAACATTAGACTTCATAAGGTATACGCTACTTCCATGTGTCAAACCAGCGTGTATATGCACTTTTACCAAAGGGAACCAACGTACAGATCTACAAATTTAAATTTATGATGTATACACTACTTTGATATGTCGAACCAGTGTGTATACTCTCTTTTACTAAGGAAAACCTGCGTACAGATCTGTAAATGATAACTTAAACATTACAACTATTCCAGACTTCAGTATTACCTAAATCATCACATTTACATAATAAAGCATGTGTCAGTATTCAGATCTAGACTGTTCAAGATCAAAACACATAATGATAATACCCTTAAGCCTTAATGATCTCGGTTGATCAGCGTTATAAGTGCATCCTTAGATCAGATCAAGAAAACCATCAGAAGCTCATTAACCTGCATATATGATTCAACAATTCATAAGATATACAGATACTTGCACACTTGGCCTAATGATCTTCTCCTCTTTATATAGTTTTAGGCCTTTCTCAATACCATGGACCAAAACTACTTAGGACCAATACCTTGGACCAAATACCTTGGACCAATTACCTTGGGTCAAATACCTTGGACCAAGAAATACCTTGGAACAAAAACTTTGTTTTCCTAAGATATACGCGATTTTCCTTCTGTGAAAGTGCGTGTGTACGTATACGCTCCTTTTTTTCAGTAAATATGCATGTACACGTAGCTTGGTCAAGGTGAACCTGCGTATACCTTTCTTTCTTCATTCTCTGTAGTCTGAACTGTAATTCTTTGCTTTTGACATGCTGCACTATGATCTTTCATCTGAGTGAGTTTCCATCAAGGATAACACCTGTATCATAATGCTAACAATCTCCTCCTTTGGACTTGATGGCAACAACAACACTAAGTCACTCTCCCCCTTTGACATCAAGGGTAAAGGGTGGACCAAGATATTTTTTCCCTTTGACAAACATTATGTTGTTCATGCTCCCCCTGAGTACATGCTGAATTCTCTAATTGAACTCCCATTTTGTACATGCTGAGATGCACTGAAACCATCCATGCTCCCCCTGAGAACAAGCAAAATCTGCAAAAATATTTTCTAAAAGAATAACATGACTCTATAATTCAACTGTGTGAGGATGAACTTCCTATCACCAATGAATCATACATCCATCTCCCAACCAAGTGGGGATATACCAAATTTGACTCATCCACCCAACCAAGTGGGGGATATACCAATTGTTTATAAATGACAAAAACAAGAAATATTACATCATCCATCCCATGTAAAGTGGGAATACAAATTACATCATTTGTCCAAGAGGACTCATTCAAATGTATGAGAAGACATATGACACCCTAGACTTTTACATGAATTGAGCAACAAATGGTATAAATATCTAAAGCCATGGCTAGACTCAGCAACCATAATGCCAACAATGCTGAATGTACGTGAAGGCTAATGCTCCCCTGAACTTGTGCTACCTGCCCCACTGTTTTTCTTGTGTGAAAAACATATATGCTCCTTTACCCACATAAACCCGCATGTGCACGTGACTATACTTCATGAAATACACGTATAATAACCCTTCTATGAAGAATTGGATTTAACAGCAGGATGATCCAGCAACTACTCCCAGATTTTTTCTGAGATATTCAAATGTCTCTTTGGGCAGTGGTTTAGCGAATATATCAGCAACCTATTCTTTGGAGGGAACATACTCCAATTTGACCTTTTGTTTAAGCACTTGTTCATGTAGAAAATGGTATTTGATGGGTATGTGCTTGGTCTTGGAGTGCATGACTAGATTCTCTGAAATACTGATGGCACTTGTATTATCACATAGAATGGAGATGGGTGGAGTACATGTGATCTGAATGTCTTGCAAGGTTTGCATCATCCAAAGTAGTTGTGTGCTACAAGATGCAACAGCCAAATATGCTGCTTCAGCTGTAGATAACGCAGTTGAACTTTGTTTCTTGTTGAACCAAGACACTAACCTGGAACCCATATAGAATGCATCACCACTAATGCTTTTTTTGTCATCAACACTTCCTGCTCAATCTGCATCTGTATATGCATGAAGAGTAAGATCTGTATCTCTAGGATACCATAAACCAAAGTTCTGTGTTCCTTGAAGATATTTGAAAATTCTTTTGACTTCCTGAAGGTGTGATTCCTTTTGATTTTCTTGGAATCTTCCAACTATTCCTACTGCATGCATGATGTCAGGTCGGGTACCTGTTAGATAAGCAGACTGCCAATCATGGATCTGTAAGTGGGTTGATGTACTATTGCTGATTCATCATTTGAGCTGAGACTGCATCATGTTACCATTGGGGTACATACGGGTTTAGAATCTTCCATGCCGTACCTTTTCAAGATCTATTTGAGATATTTGGTTTGTGAAAGAAAAATACCATCTTTATTTTGCTGAACTTGTAGCCAAGAAAATAGGTAAGTTCACCAAGCAAGGATATTTCAAATTCTTGCTGCATTATTGAAGCAAAATTCTAACTCATGGATTCTTCATTACTACCAAAGATGACATCATCAACATAAACAACAATAATTAGCAATTTATTAGTGTCAATCTTTGTATATAGATTGCTATCTGCTAACCCTTTTGAGAAACACTGTTGATGTAGATATTTGTCAAGGTGGTGAGGATAGTTTTAGATAGAGGAGGAATAACCTGTTATAGAGTTTTATGAACCCAATGTTTCAGACTACCAAGTGAGTCCATCATCAAGGGATGCATCAATAAATATTCTAAAAATAATAATGATGTATCCAAGAGCTAAATTATTGGGTATATATATATATATATATATATATATATATATATATATATATATATATATATATATATATATATATATATATATATATATATATATATATATATATATATATATGAAAGAATTAATCTAAGAAATTAGGTCGGCTATTATCCAATTAGTTTGTGAATATTCAGATTTTTATTTTATTTTATTTATTTATTATGCCGTAAGGCGTTTCCCTTTGAAATGAATTACCCCAGCCGATGTCGTGTCCTATTGTTGACCGTAGATTTGTGGTGTTAGACGATTGAATGATGTTGGATCGTTGATCCTCACACTGTCCTTTTGTCTCCCAACCCAATGGATAACATATTGTATGCCTTCGGCAGAGCAAAATCAGGATGCGGCCACCGTGCGTTTCAAATCTACTGTCAATCCACCACGCCCTATCTCACAATCAACAACGTGAGCTACAGGGTTTTGGGCTACAATCAAAACAGTATGAAAATCGCCAGTGGCACAGTTTTTACAGACTGTGGCATTCCGCAAGCTCCTGTTAATCTCACTGCCTCTCTGTTTAAACTTGCTGGTTCGTCCTACCAAAGTATAACCCTGGGAATAGGATGCCCGGCAATAGGAAATTTGCCTGTGCTCAATGTCCCAACAGGGGCGTTTGAAAGAAGCGCTCCATCCTCTACCTCCCATGGATACCCGAAAATTTCAGCCAGACTCCCATACTTATGCTTCCCTCTTGCAGGTCTGTCGCAGTACGAATTTCTTACCCCAAGCCAAACTCGTCCATGCCCACATCATATTAACTGGATTTAAGCTCAATAAATTCTTGGACACCAAAATTCTGATTGCGTATGCCAAGTGCGGGAGTCTGGTGCATGCGCGCCGAGTTCTAGAAGAGTTACCGCAACCAAATGTGGTCTCGTGGACAACAATGATCGCAGCTTACTCCAAATACGAGCATGATGACGAGGCTCTGGGATTGTTTTATCGAATGCAGCGATCCGGTATCAGACCAGATGAGTTCACGGTCGCCAGTGTTCTTCCGGCATGTGCTAGCATGGCAGTTCTGGAACACGGTAAGCAGATCCAAACCAATATCATTAGAAGTGGGTTTCTGTCTGATGTCTTTGTGGGCAGTGCTCTGATAGATATGTATATTAAATGTGGGTGTTTGCGGGATGCACGCAAAGTGTTTGGCGAAATGCCTGCACGAAATGTTGTTTCATGGAATACTATGATCACAGGGTATGCAGAGAATGGAAATCATGAAGAGGCATTGAGTCTATTTTGTGAGATGCAACAGGTTGGCGTTGGACCAGATGAATTCACCTTTGCCAGCGTCCTCCCTTCGTGTACCAATCTTGTGGCTTTGGAGCATGGCAGACAGGTCCATGAAGACATTATTAGGAAAGGGCTCCAGTCTGATGTCTATGTGAGAAGTGCCCTGGTAGACATGTATGCTAAATCTGGTAGCATAGAGGACGCTCGCAAATTCTTTGACAAATTGCATTTACAAGATGTGGTCGCCTGGACGGCAATGATTGTTGGGTATGCTCTGCATGGTTACGAGAAGGAGGCCCTGTGCATGTTTGAGCAGATGCAAGATCTTGGCATGAAGCCTGACCATGTTACCTTTGTTGGTGTTTTGTTTGCTTGCTGCCATGCGGGGCTAGTGGATGATGGGTGGCATTACTTTCATTGCATGAGTCGAGATTATCAAATTATGCCTAGAGTTGAGCACTATTGTTGCATGGTTGATCTCCTTGGTCGTTCTGGGAAGCTTAATGAAGCTCTAGACTTCATCAATAAAATGCCGACCAAACCCGAAGCTGCTTTGTGGGGAACTTTTCTCAGTGCTTGTAGAATCCATAAGAACATAAAGCTTGGAGAATATGCAGCAGAACGTGTTATTGAGTGTGACCCTGAAACTGCCTCCCACTATGTGGTATTATCAAACATCTACAGAGAGGCCGGTAGATGGAATGATGCTGAAAAAGTGCGAAAAGTTATGAAAGACAGAGGTATAAAAAAGATGCCAGGTTGTAGCTGGATTCAGGTCAATAAGACAGTACATGCTTTTGTTGTAGGAGATGGCTGAGACATGAGAAAGGGAACGTGCTGAAACCAGTTTTAAACCACACATGCCATAGACAATTATGAAGATCAGGAGTCATGTGGCTTGTATATATGTGAATCAAGGAGGCTATTGAAGTATGTGTTGACTGTTTTAACGGATTTTGGATTGGTGGTTAAGCTGGGGTGGTGATATTCCTCTACCAAGGTTCAAATCATCAGAGATATTTTTTGCCCTCGTGGACTGTTTTGACCATGTAAGTGCACCGTTGGGTACACCATTCCTTGCAGTTGGGGTAAGGTGCAAGTCTTTGGCAAGTTTGGCAAAACAGAATACCCCAGCTTAGCCAATAGGGTTAGGTGGAAGTCCTGGGCAACTTTGGAAAAACAGAATACCGCAGCTTAGCCAAAGGCTTTTAATTTGAATGTTACACCCAGAGTAGAGAGTAAACATGTTTGCCACATCTCAATAAATAAAAACAAGTTCAAGAAGAAAGGTATGTGGCGACTGCATTCTGCCACCGACTTCATCTCCATGACTTGCACAAAAGTTCCTTGCGCAGAACACCCAGTACTGTTGGTACTAGAAAGATGGACGGTGTTCTAGAAGAACATAGTGGAGACTCATGAAGGGAGCTTCAATCAGGACAGGAGGTAGATCAATTGTCTGAAATAGCTATCTAGGATTTCAAAAAAAAATTGTAATCCTATGGACTGAAGGGAGATCAATTGTTTGAAATAGCTCTCGCTAACAAATACGCGATCTTGTATAAATAAAAAGAGAGTACATATATAGATCTTCGTTTTTTCTGTTCTTCCTGTTTTGTTTTTCCCTTTTAATCCTTTACCGATTTTATCCATTTACTGGAGGAAAAGAATACCTGGTCACAATGTGTCTCTCTGATTTAGACTGGTAATTTTTTGTTTCAATAGCTATCGAATGCTGGAGGAAGGCTTATCATTGCAACTGATGGTGTTTGGGATGCATTGAGCTTTGAGAAGGCTGCAAATTGTTGCCGAGGCTTAGCAGAACTTGCTGCAAAACAAATTGTTAAGGTACAAATACTGTTGACAAGGATAAGTGATCAATGTCACCATCTTTAAGTTTATTTTCTATCATAGCCTAACCGATTTAGCTGTAGGAGGCTTTGAGGATAAGAGGACTTAGGGACGACACTATATGCATTGTAGTGGATTTGATCCCACCTGAGAAATCCGCACCACCAGCTCCAGTTAAGAAGGAAGGCAAATTTAATAATTTAACTTGCAGTCTCTAATATTATTCAAATTGGCAACAATCTCAATTCAAATTCAACTCAGACTTTTGTGATACCGCTGATACAGAGATACAATATGACCATATAAAAGTTGATTTGGAAATATCATATGCAATAATTCTGGCACACTAACATATACAATTAATCAGTAAACTGCATGATGATAATGAATGCAACCTTTACATTACAGATATGGTCCAACTTGATGATTGGGTGTTGTGCCGAATTTACAAGAAAAATGGTCATTCTCAGAGAGTACAAGGGGTAGAACGAGATGAATCACCAAGTGTAGATGAAGTGATGGCTTTAGATATAGACATTGTACAGGAAATCTTTGAGGAGAGGTCAGCAATGCTCGCTGAAACTCTTTGGAGGAGTGCCTTTGTTCTGGTTGCCAGAGTTTGTCATTGTTGTCCGAACTAAGGGAAGTGCAGAACACCCAGGTATGGGTTTTGCTTGTAGAAGTGTTCCCACCTGGTCAATTATCCTCTTCTGGTTGGAAATATCCAACATCTTTCCAATACCTGTCTCTGTCACAGCCTGGTCTCAGGTTGAACGCATGAAGTGGTTCCAACTCTCATCAGTGTTTCATTCTCCTCTTGATGTCTGCAGTTTGTTTCGATTCCAACTTCATCTCTATGATAACCATCTCTGTCACAGTGTTTTCTCGAGTTGAACGCATTAAGTGGTTCCAACTCAAATCAATGTTCCATTCTCCTCTTGATGTTTGCAGTTTGTCTCGATTCCAACTTCATTTCTATGATAACCATCTCTGTAACATCATGGTCTCGAGTTGAATGCATGAAGTGGTTCCAACTCATATCAGTGTTCCATTGTTCCCTCGACGTTTGTAGCTCATGTCAATTAGTTACCATTCCACATCATCTCTTGGAGCTTTTCCATGGCTTCCTTCTTGATTTCCCACATTATTTCTCTAAGCTTAGATTTGAAAGCCATTTTCTCCACCGTTCCATTCATAAGGCTCCCCACAATTCTAGCCAGCGATTTGTGGATCCTCTGCTTGGATGGACTGTCTACAAAATGCGATTGTCTTCTCATTCCAAGTCTATCCTTCTCTAGTAACCAGGGTGGGCGTCCCCCCCTGGCTCAATCCCATATTAATCATCTCTGCAACCCTTGTTCAAGAGCCTTTCCGAGTCTATAGGTCTGCTATGGAGCATTTGGAGGCTCTGCCTTGGGCCTCCTTTCCTTCCCTTAACCTGCCACAATCTCCCAAGTGCCAATTCAAAAATAGTTCAGACCTATGTCACAAGGTTCACCGAACTTCAACTTTGAGGTTCAAAATTCAGCAAACCTGAATTTTTTTTTTGAGGTTTAGCAAACCTCATCGAACCTCTGGGTCATTACCATTTCCATGGTTCAAGCTCATAACATCATGTCGCAGCTCACACTTGTAGTCCATCCAAAATTCGGCAAACCTAAATTTTCTTTTGGGGTTTGGCAAACCTCATCGAACCTCTGGGTCATTGACCAATTCCATGGTTCAAGCTCATAATTTGATGTCACAGCTCACACTTGTAGTTCATTCTTGCAGTTTCGAAGTCCATGATAGCATTTTTTATGTTTATTGATGTTGATTTCTTACTATCTTGTGCTATATAGCGAACCTCATCAAGAAATTCAAACTCGAATCAAACCTAATCATTATTGAACCTGAACTTGAACCCCAAACCATGTGACTTAGGTTCAGACCAAAGCAAGAAAGTGGCAAACCTCAGAGAATTTTCAGGCGTAAAGCATAGAATGAAAATTATGACTAGATTACTCATCCATAATCACAATTTATTGCCAGATTGAGGATGTTATTACGCTGGGGTGGTGTTTGGTTGAACACCAGATCTGCCTGCTTTGGGGCTCTCAAGCATAGTCTATTTTGCTTCCATTAGAGCTCTCAATTTACCTGAGTATATGTGTCCATTGTTATCTATTTTGTGTAGACTGCTAACATATCTGCAGTACTGGCTCTGATTCATCAGCAATTCTGTTGGTGCCTGCTGTCTACAACTGAGTTGATAATTATGACATTTTTCTTTGGAATATTTGCTTCATTAATTTATCTCTAAATGGTGAATTTACTTCAAAATTATGAGATTATTGGGTCTTTGTTAATGGTGGTCAAGCTGGAAATCGCTAGTTTTTCGAATTGGGTTGAAACTTGAAAGTTATGATCTTTCTAGGTATTTTATATTGGTTTGTGTTTTCTAAATGTATATGTTTTTGACAAGTTGGGTAGACGATCATACTATTTGTATGTTGAAATTTCTATGGATTTTTCATGGTTGTGGTGTGTCTGTATATAGTTATATATTGTTGAAAACTAGACAAGCTATAGGAATTGAACCTAAGATCTGTCCTCAAGCAATTAGTTGCTCTATCAATGAGATAGATGCCCCTTCATGACAGGCACCCTTAAGGTTCAATATAAAGTTGCGGATTGCTACCTCTGAAACCCACCCCGTTATCCCCTTTAACACACTTTGGTAAAAAATTGACAGGCTAGGAATTGAATTGAAAACTTGCCCTTTAAACAAGTGTTTGCTCTACCACTAACCTGTGTGGTGCTTTGTGATAGGTACCATTAGCAGTTTGATCTAAAGGTGTTGATTACAACCTTTGACATATATGTGCTATTGGTGAACAGGGTTGAAAATGTGGGCCAAAATCTATTCATATTTTTGGTATTTGTCACAATTATTGGGTGGTGTGAAGTGAAAACTATGTTGATTGTGTTGGAGTTTATATCAGATTCTATCATTCTTGTAGTGTATCTGCTATTAGTGTATGCATCACCTATGAGTGAACTTTGTTGGAAATTACGAAGTTCTGTTTTAGGTTTCTGCTATTGGTTATCAGGTTAAAAAGAATAGTTTTGTGTTATTTGTTTCTGGTATGATTAAAACTACTATTTAAAAAATTATGCAATTCCTTTGTAGGTCCTTTATTGGTGGATTGGTATTTGTCACAATTATTGGTGGTGTGAAGTGAAAACTATGTTGGTTGTGTTGGAGTTTGTATCAGATTCTATCATTCTTGTAGTGTATCTGCTATTAGTGTATACATCACCCATGAGTGAAATTTGTTGGAAATTACGAAGTTTTCTTTTAGGTTTCTACTATTGGTTATCAGGTAAAAAAAAAGATTAGTTTTGTATGCATCACCCATGAGTGAACTTTGTTGGAAATTAGGAAGTTTTCTTTTAGATAGCCATTTCCAGCTTAGCATCCTTGCAGTAGATTATGTTTTGTAAACACAGACTTATCATTGGATTCAAAAACAAACATGATAAATTGTATCTGAGTTGTTGCTCCTTGAATATGGACAATCTTTGTTTACAATTTTTTATTAAAATTGGATAATTGTGTTGCAAATTTGAATTGTGGCTATGCATGGGTAATGCCTGCTTATATTTTGGCATTTTTGAATTTTCAATTTTTCAATTTTTCAATCTGGTTTTTTTTTTAAATAATGTTTTTCCTGTTAACAGATTTAGTTTATACTCGGTTCAGCCTTAGTAAAAGCATTAATCTATTTCTTATGTGTTTTTTGGGTTCTAGGCATTTAATATAGAATGGTGTTTCCTTCCTTTTAGGATTTGGTATGTTATTTATACTGAGGTAAGAGAAGTCCAAAGGAGGCCTTTTTCTGTTATGGCCTTGTATATCTTTGTCTCAGCTACGAAGGATTAAATCCTTGCTTTTCCATGTGATGTACTGAAATAAAAACTAGCTGTAGAGAATATTGTAGAATGCATCTTGTTGCAAGTCCGTCATGCTAATAATTGCGTATTTGACATTGCAGGCTGGGCTCGGAATATACGGTGCAGACAGTATCAGGATTTTTTGCTTTTGCTGTCTGTCAAACTGACATCACACCTAGTGAGGGAATTTCTGTGCATGCTGGCCTTCAGATAAGGATTTTGCAGCATGGGGTCAAAACTTTGTTGATGACAAGCATCGCATTTTGTTGACGACACTACATGCATTGTACTGGATTTGATCCCACCTGAGAAATCCGCACCACCAGCTCCAGTTAAGAAGGAAGGCAAATTTAAGAATTTTTTCAGAAGGAAATCCACTGATTCATCGTCTAAGTCAGTTGAAAAGCAGCAAAATATAGACATTGTCCAGGAAATCTTTGAGGAGGGGTCAGCAATGCTCGCTGAAAGGTAGATAGCCATTTCCAGCTTAGCATCCTTGCAGTAGATTATGTTTTGTAAACTCAGACTTATCATTGGATTCAGAACAAAGCATGATAAATTGTATCTGAGTTGCTGCTCCTTGAATGTGGACAATCTATGTTTACAAATTTTTATTAAAATTGGATAATTGTGTTGCAAATTTGAATTGTGGCTATGCATGGGTAATCCCTGCTTATATTTTGGCACTTTTGAATTTTCAATTTTTCAATCTAGTTTTTTTTTAAATAATCTTTTTCATGTTAACAGATTTAGTTTATACTCGGTTCAGCCTTAGTAAAAGCATTAATCTATTTTTTATGTGTTTTTTGGGTTCTAAGCATTTAATATAATGGTGTTTCCTTCCTTTTAGGATTTGGTTTGTTATTTATACTAAGGTAAGAGAAGTCCAAAGGAGGCCTTTTTCTATTATGGCCTTGTATATACTATATATTTGTCTCAGCGACGAAGGATTAAATCCTTGCTTTTCCATGTGATGTACTGAAATAAAAACTAGCTGTAGAGAATATTGTAGAATGCATCTTGTTGCAAGTCTGTCATGCTAATAATTGAGTATTTGACATTGCACGTTGGGCTCGGAATATACGGTGCAGACAGTATCAAGATTGTTCGCTTGTGCTGTCTGTCAAACTGACATCACACCTAGTGAGGGCATTTCTGTGCATGCTGGCCTTCAGATCAGGATTTTGCAGCATGGGGTCAAAACTTTGTTGATGATAAGCATTGCCTTTTGTGCATCATAGATCCTACTCTTCGACCAGAGGTTGAAGGAAGGGTTGAAATCTCAGTGTCTGTGGGGATTGCATTGAATTGTGATTCTGCTTCCCCTCAAAAGAGACCATCAATGATGGAGGTATTGCATTTTCTAGAAAAAATGCCATCATCCACAACCGATTAACCAATTCTTTCTTCCTATGTAGCATCCTTGCTTTGACATAAGTCGAACAGAGATGAGGACTAACACCCACATTCCATATTCAACAGCTCTACTTAGACATTGACATAACTCATATAGACATCTCTATGATTGGGACTCAGCAACAGACAAACTCTGCTGTCAACTCAGCGGCTTATGAAATGGCCAGAGTCTTCTTAAAAATTTCAATATTTCTACAATTGAGGATTGTAGCAAAGCTCAGGGATCAAACTTAACTCCATGCTTATGAGGCATCCGCGTTCTCACAGTTTACTTGCAGCTCATTCTCAATTTTAATGGGAAGGTGATATATGGTGTATTATTGTTGCAGTGGCAGGGAATGGATTTTATCCATTTACTGGAGGAAAAACATACCTGGTCACAATGTGTCTGTTTGATTTAGACTGGTAATTTTTTGTTTCAATGGCTATCGAATGTTGGAGGAAGGCTTATCATTGCAACTGATGGTGTTTGGGATGCATTGAGCTCTGAGAAGGCTACAAATTGCTGCCGAGGCTTGCCAGCAGAACTTGCTGCAAAACAAATTGTTAAGGTACAAATACTGTTGAAAATGATAAGTGATCGATGTCACAATCTTTAAGTTTATTTTCTATCATAGCCTAACCGGTTTAGCTGTAGGAGGCTTTGAGGATAAGAGGACTTAGGGACGACACTACATGCATTGTAGTGGATTTGATCCCACCTGAGAAATCCGCACCACGAGCTCCAGTTAAGAAGGAAGGCAAATTTAAGAATTGTTTCAGAAGGAAATCCACTGATTCATCGTCTAAGTCAGTTGAAAAGTAGCAAAATATATACATTGTCCAGGAAATCTTTGAGGAGGGGTCAGCAATGCTCGCTGAAAGGTAGATAGCCATTTCCAGGTTAGCATCCTTGCAGTAGATTATGTTTTGTAAACACAAACTTATCATTTAAAATTGCAAAGGGAGTAGCCAGAGGCCTGTCTTACTTACATGAAAGGAAGTTTGTTCATGGAAATATTAAGCCAAGCAACATCGTTCTGGGCTTTGACATGGAGCCATGCATACCAGATTTTGGGCTAGAAAAGCTACTGGACACTGTCAATGTCAAGTATAGTATCTCTACTATCCACCTAAGGAACCTTGAAGGTATATTTTCAAGGAGCAAACGATGAGAGGTTGTATCCTCCATGGTCACTCTAGAAATCCTTATAAACCCATGTAAATATGGTCTTTGATTAATATAAAACCTTAAGTTACAAAATTTCTCTCTCTCTCTCTCTATATGTATGTCTTATTGATAACCAAATATGTATATATTATTTAGACGTATCTTTCTCTCAATTATAAAATCTCTTAGATTTTCGGCCAATCTTGCTTTAAATTATAAAAAATTGTGAAATATTGGCGAATATTTTGTTAAAATATTAGACCTTATAAATAAAAGGAAAATATTTTCTACTAAAATATAATTTACTCATTTTCCACACTAGGGAAAATATGCCTACATGCCTACTTTTCATCATCTAATAGGTTTTTATGATGCACTCCTGCAAATCTATTTGTTTGTTTTGATCCCTTTTACAACAAAGGTCATGTATGTGTTAATCTAACCTCCACTTCCCTCAATCTTGGGAGATATTAATGTGTGCAATCTCACTTCATAAATATCAACTCTAGTAATTAAATTACATCCATATCCTTGAGAGCTTGTGTTATCCATGTTGATGTAATTAGATGTAGCCTTAAACCTATTTATTTAAGGAGAAGCACCATTAGGAAATTTTAGGAAGCTTCTCTCAAGAGTAGTAAGTTCCCACAAATTCTATTTTGTATTATTATCGAATAAGAATTGATGTTTATCTTCCTTTTTTATTCAGTGACCTTATCTTCTTTAGCACATCTCTAAACATATTTAACTACTCTCTAAAATATCTTAATATGTTGTTAACAGGAAATCTATATAGGATTCTTTATAAAAGTTGTTACTACACTTTTCCCAAGCTACCTTATCATGTTCATTAGCAAGCATCTCTTTTGTAATATTGAGTCATTTGTGGACATTAAAAGCATTTTCCTCTAACTTTCTTTCTTTGATATTAAGTTTTTTCTACTGATTGGAGATCATATTACATGATGCATGATTAACAAATGCTTCTTATTTGTACAAAAATTACACTGGAGATATAAAAGAGTTAAGACACATGATAAATGAAGAGTTTGGTTTTATTTATCTAGATCACAATATCACACATATGAAAATTATTTCACCATTTGAAAAAATTATCATTTCTTTATCCACTCACTATATGAGTTCCATTGGGAGTGTAGAGCCTTACAACAATAATATATTAGTGCAATTTTCAAAATTTCATATAATCTACTAATTATCAGCACTAAACTCTTTATAAATGAAGTTGAAACACTAAAAAAGGATGCTTGTCTTTTAATTTAAAAGAGAATTATCATGGTAAATTGGTATAAGAATATTAGTAGAAAAAATCACCTAGTTATAAGCCTAAATATTGGCAAAGGCTAATTCTTCATGTGGCATAATCAATTAACCATGTGATCTTGCTACATGATGCAAAAAAAATGACCCATGGATCCTAATACTTTTTAGGGTTCTTTTTCAATTCAATAGGCTTTTCTTCTTCTTCTTCTTCCTGAGATGGTAAAGATAATGACTCAAGAATGACTCTAAGCTTACTAGATAACCAAATTCTCAACATACCTTGCAATTTCCACACTAGCCACTTACGGATTTTCAAACATCAATGTTTAGATAATAAATAATGGATGGCCATAAAAAAATATAAACATTAACACCAAAAATAATAATAATCACATGAACCTACTGAGAAAGCGGAAACACATAAGATATCATCTTCACATTGGATACTTTGGAGAAAGGCAATCTTGAGTACCACGATCAAATAAAGAAACACGAAAACACATAAGATATCATCTTCGCATTGGATACCACGATCAAATAAAGAAACACCAGACTACCGGAGAAGTGACTGTTAATTTTTAAAATTTTGATATAAACATTGGTTTTCAAGAGAAATTGCAATTAGCAATGTACAAATTACTGAATAAATAATTACCAATTAAACTTTTAAGTCACGTTTTAAAGGTGCAATTAAGTTGAGCTTTCATCTTGTCATTCAATTGATGGACACTGAATATTAAATATAACATAAATATATAGGAGTAGCATGTGAGTGTTAGTTTTATAAAGAATATTCTTTTTATTATTAATAAAAATATAGATAGTTAGTTTCATTTTAAAGGGTTATAAATATGAGTTATAAATACAAGACTTAAAAGGTTGTAACTATTTAAAGGGTTGTAAATATGAATTATTAATTGTTTTTACTCAAAACCTGATAAATAGCAATTTAGCAATTTATTTTTAATTGAGTGACTCAAATTCATGTTTCTTTAGGTTGAAGGTAAACCCACTAAAGTGGAAAAAATTGTGATGCTAATAATTATAGGGATTGTCATCATGCGCTGATAAGAAATTTAATATTAGAAATGCAACAACATAAATGTTCACAACAAATTTAGAGAGATCCACCTTGTTGAATAATGCACACACTACATGGATAATGGATTTCCGCACTTTATGCCTTACTGCGTTTTCTTTGCAACATCTGGTGCAAATGCTAGTTCATTTATTTTTAAATTAATTAATTAATTATTATTTAATATGATTAATTAATTAATTAGTTTGTTATTTGTTTAATTAATTAATTAATTTGTTTCATTAATTAGTTAATTATTTAATTAATTATTTAATTTGTTTAATTTGTTTAATTAAGTCCCTATAATTTTATATATAATTAATTAGTTAATTGTTTAATTAAATATTTAATTTGTTTAATCAATTAATTAATTTGTTTGATTAATTCCCTAATTAATTCACTAATTAATTAATTAATTAATTAATTTGATTAGTTAATTAATTAATTTGTTTAATTAAAACCCTATAATTTTATATATAACTCATAATGTTAATTTCTAATTGTTTTAATTTTGAGTTATTACTACTATATGCTTTAGTTTATTTTAATATTTATCATATGATTAGTTATGAAATAACCAATTATTTATTTATATGTTTGTATTTGTTTTTGTTTTATTTTTTAAGGAGGATGTTAGATGATGTTTCTTTGTTGTTTTAATTTTAATTTTATTAATTTTTTAATGAGAGAGAAGGGATTATATTATTAATAGGGATATGAGTTAATTATTGATTCTTTAAGATTTCAAGTAAAGGTTTCCAGGTGTTGCTTAGTCTTAGTTTTAATTTGTTTGGAGTTATTGTACCTTTGATCATGGTCTCTCCTGTATCAAGTTCATGAACAACACATCCGTTTGATCGAAACACTACTTAATTTCCTTGATCACACATTTGTCTGACACTCAATAGGTTATGTTTTAAACCGTCTACATACATAACATTTCTATCTTTAACCTTTTCTTTCAAGAGAACAAAGCCTTTACCTTTTATGACTACAGGAGTGTCATTTCCAAATGAGACATTCTTTTCCTTTTCTAAGGCAGTATATCAGTGAAGTTTTTCTTTGTCACCTGTCATGTGTTTTGAGCATCCACTGTCAATGTACCACTGATTTTCTTGTCCTTCTACATAGAAGGCTATATCACACCTTTCTATTTGAGATTCTTTCCTTCTCCATATCTTGGGGTTTAATGGAGTTTGCTCCTTTTGAGATGTTTGTCGAAATTTTCTCCTGCATTCAGATTCTTCATGACCAAAGTTGTTATAGATTGAGCATTCTATTTCATTTTCAAGAAGAGAAAAGTTATTATAGGAACTTTTCTTGACCCCTGTTACATTCCTTTGATTATTGCTTCTCTATTCATGATGGTTTTGTAAGCAACACATTGAGCAAATTTGTGTCCAAAATTATAACATGAAAAACATTGCCGATTAAAGAAGTTCATGTGATTGTCAAATCTATTGACCTGGTGATTGTAGTTTCTATTGATATTCATCTTTGGAGCAAATTGAGTATGATTTACCCGAGGTTGGTTGTGGCTTCTATTCATCCTTGGAGTAAATTGAGTCTGATTTACCTGGTGATCTGCTTTATGCCTTTGCTGACAACTGTCATACTGGTCACTGGTCTTTGCTGCATCAAGATAGATTTTAGTGGAGGTTAACGACTTCTGTGATTGAGATGCTTCTTCAGTATATCCAAGACCTGTCTTTATCAGAGGAGAATGATGCACTTTGATAATTTCATTTAAGGTTTATGATCCTTTAGCAAATCTAAGATTGAGAGATTTCGTTTTCTCAAGATCCTTTTTTAGACCCACAATTTCACATTCTAGTTTTTCATTGTGTTTTTCTTTTTCAGCAAGTTGGTATGTCAAGGTATCTATAATCATATTCTTTTCTTCTAAACAGATTTTGAGTTTAGAGATTTCTTCATGAAGGTCATCCTCTTCTAAAGCATCCCAAAAATTACCATCGTCATAAGCCATTATAAGTCTATAGTCATTACTATTTTCATCTTCATCACTATTTGATAAACCATCACTATCTTCATGAGTATGGTAACTATTTTTATTTACAACTTGTTTTCTATTCCATTTTTCATATTTATCTCTATGAGGACATTTGGCAGCATAATAATCGACTTTGCCACAAGCAAAGCATTTGAAGGGTAGCTTACCTCTAGATCTTTCAGAACCCCGTTAAAGCTTCTTGACAAAGTTTACCTCATCTTCTTCTTCTGAAAGCTGTACTGATTCATTGTGTTCTTCCTTTCCTTTTGTGAAGCTTTAAATGCAGCTTCCCTCATATCTGATGGTCCTCCTTTTATCATCTCAAAGGCAGTTAAGATTCCATGAAGCTGTGTCATAGTGATATTCTGTAGATCCTGTTTTTCTTCTATAGCAGACACTTTTGATTCAAATTTAGCAGACAAGGATCTCAAAGTTTTCTCAACTAAGGTAACTTCCTTTATTTCTTCACCCAGATTCTTCATACAATTAACAACATCATCTATACGTAAGAAGTAACTAGCTATACTTTCATCACCGTGCATCTTAAGAGTTTCATACTGAATTCTGAGAGTTTGAAGTTTAGCACGTTTTACCTGAGAGTCTCCTTTGTAGCTCAAAACGATTTTGTCCCATATTTATTTGGCTGATTTGAGCTGCATGACTTTCACAAACTCTGATTGTGACAGAATTCCCAATAAAGTATTGACAGCTTTGGCATTGGTTTCATATTGCTTTTTACTTGCCGTATCTGTAGGAATTGTTGTTGGAAATGTATATCCTCCTTCCATAATTTACCAGACATCCATTCCAAGTGATTGTAGATAGAATGTGGTTCTTATTTTCCAATAAACAAAATTTATCCCATCAAAGATTAGCGGTCTGATGGATCCCACGCTTTCTTGATTACTCGTGATGATAGATCTCCCTTCAAGCGATCAAGCTTGTTCTGAAGGACCTACTCTGATACCAATTGTTGGAAATAATACTGAGAGCAGGGTGAATCAGTATTATCAGATCTTTAATTTTATTTCCCAAACAGATTAATATACATTACTGCAATGAAGTGAACTAGCATGTACATGCGACTGTACTTAAAGAAACCAACGTATATGAAGAGAACTTTTGATTTAGGTAATTTATCATGTATTTAGCTTAAACCAGTATATCAGAGATTTGTTAGACAGTGTGGTAAAAGCAGAATAAAGCATCACGAATAAGCAACACACATGGACACAAAGATATAAGGTGGAAACCCAATGTGGGTAAAAACCACCTGTTGCTGTCGTCTCTATCTTCTTTTTAATAATAAGAAAATATGTTTACAATCTTGTACTGGTGCAGACTCGTACTAGTATGCAGGCACCCACCTGCAGAAGGATACATCCTTCTCTCATTCTCCAGCTACTACTAGAAGGGAGCTACAACCCCTAGCTCTTGTACTAGCCAATATGTTTACTAATACGTAGGTGCGGGCCTAGAGAAAACTCAACTCTTCCACCAGGGACCACGTTTCATGAATTTTTGGACTGGATACTCCTGGAATACAACACCACAATCTGAAGGTCACATTTCATCAAAGTTTCATACTGGACCCATCAACAACATTGAAACTCAGAAAATCATAACTGCAATACTACCATCAAATGCATTTACATCAACCAATCACTGAAACCCAATCACCACTTTCTGAATCAACCACAACTAAATCAATCAATCTCTTGATCACCCATCATCACTAAATCACAATCAATTTGATCATTCAGAACACTGTCATCAGAATGCAGTCACCAGAACATAAAGCAGAACCCAGAACTCTGCAACAACAAATAGAAATAACTAAAATTTTAAACACCAGACTTCATAAGGTATACGCTACTTCCATGTGTTGAACCAGTGTGTATGCGCACTTTTACCAAAGGGAACCAATGTACAGATCTACAAATTTAAAATTATGATGTATATGCTACTTTGATATGCTAAAACAGCGTGTATATGCTCTTTTACTAAGGCGAACTTGCGTACCTATCTGTAAATGATAACTTAAACATTACAACTATTCCAGACTTCAATCATACCTAGATCATCACATTTACAAAATAAAGCATGCGTCAATATTCAAATCTAGACTGTTCAAGATCAAACACATAATGATAATACCCTTAAGCTTTAATGATCCCGATCCATCAGCCTTATAAGTGCATCCTTAGATCAGATCAAGCAAACCATCAGAAGCTCATTAACTTGCATATATGATTCAACACTTCATAAGATATTCAGATCCTTGCACACTTGGCCTCATGATCTTCTCCTCTTTATATAGTTTTAGGCCTTTCTCAATGCCATGGACCAAAACTACTTAGGACCAATACCTTGGACCAAATGCCTCAGAACAATTACCTTGGGTCAAATACCTTGGACCAATAACTTTGTTTTCCCATGATATACGTGCTTGTCCTTCTGTGAAAGTGCGTGTGTACGTATATGCTCCTTTTGTTTAGTAAGCCTGCGTGTATACGCAGCTTGGTCAAGGTGAACCTACGTATACCTTTCTTTCTTCATTCTTTGTAGTCTAAACTGTAATTCTTTGCTGTTGACATGTTGCACTGTGATCTTTCATCTGAGTGAGTTGCCATCAAGGACAACACCTGCATCATAATGCCAACAATTAGTGACTCCCCAATTTGGGATGTCCAAATATTTTAAAATATGTGTTTTGGTCTCATTAGGAGCATAATCCTCTATAGTCGGTGGAGATACCATAATCATCTCTCTGATGTTCATGAGGATAATATCTTGAAGGACCTGTAAAGGCCTTTATCTACGTTCAAATATTCTAAGGTTCCCATCTTTCCAAAGATTCCATAGTGAGAAACCGATAGCTAGGCTCCATGCTTTTGATATCGTGGGATTATTAATCTTACACTCAAACCAATATTCTAACCATATTTTAATTGTAGAAGTATTCAAGGTAGAGCATTAGAATACTTTTTGAATGAAATCCGATAAGTTGCGGGAAAAAGGACATAGGAGTAATAGGTGTTGCATTGTCTCTTCCTCCTGGTAACAAAGTGAATAGATTGATAGACCCTCAAACCCCTTTGTTTGGAATCTCTCCCTTGTTAACAGTCACCCCCAAGCGATGAGTCATAAGAATGTCATTATTTTTGGCTAGCCACAATCCTTTCATATGTAGTTCCATAATTTACTCTGCTCTTGCAACTGGTGCTTTGATAACATAGAGTAGGCTTCCTTTAATGTGAATGTGCCCGATGATTGTTTGCCCCATCTTAATATATCTTTCTTATCTGAAATGTAGATTAATTTGTTTTGTAACACTAGATGGAATTCGTTCCATTTGTGTCTATCCTTAGATTGATTACCTAATAGTTCCCAATCACCTTGTGTTTTCCACTGATGCTGGAACTGAACAATCCCTATTCCCTTCCAGAAATCTGCTACAGTATAGGTTCCTTGGGCTTGTGAGAGGTTCTTGATTGGTTGGAATTTCTCATTTCTTTGCATTATGGGATATTGTTTCCAAGATTCCTCAAAAATCAATCGTCAAACCTTTTCTGATCTCCCAAAATGCACACCGTTTAATGAGTTCCTTTGTCTAAAATGCCCAATTACATATCCCTGAACCTTTGATGTCTCCATGAAAATGCAATCGTTCAACCCGAGTACATAAATTTAGATATTTGCATGACCATATTTGTTTCAAAATTTGAGGACCACCTTGGACCTAAAGCCACCACAACTTCACTACATAAGCTTTACTGATTAAAATGGGATCTGATAGACCTAATCCTCCCTACTTCTTTGGGTAAGACAACTTATTCCAACCAACGAGAGCCCACTTACGCTTGTTAACTAATCCATTCCATAGGAAGTTTGTCCATATTGATTTCAATTGATTTGATACAGTAACTAGAATTGGAATTACTGAAAGCTAATAATTATATCAAGCTTCTAATACTACTTTTGTCAAAACTAAACGATTTGGGAAATTGAGGGTCCTAAAAGCCTAGTTGTTTACTTTGTGACAATTTCTTTCCAAAATTTATTCCCATATGGAAAGCCTATTGTAATATAATACAAGTGGACTCCCAAATGTTTGGAGTGCAATTGGCCTTTGCTAAAGCCTACCATTCTACTTAGTCTTGGTTGAACCATATCCAAACAGTTAAAGAAGAAAATATGTGTTTTATTCATGTTCACTTCCATCCCTGATGATTCCATAAGTATTTTCAAAAGTTAGCATATTCTTTTCAACTCTTTAGAGGTAGGGATGAAAATTAACATTACGTCATCAACAATTTGTTGATGTGAAATTGAGAGATCTGTACCATACAAACAACGCCCATAGATGAATCTTGATTCACTAGCTTTCTGAAACAACTAACAAAGACCTTCCATTGCCAAAATGAATAAGAATGGTGACAAGGGAACCCCTTGTTGAATGAAATGCTTGCAAGGGGGATCCATTAATCAATATGGAAAAGGATACTGATGATACAAGAGAGAAGACCCAGGTTATCCATTGTTGAGAAAACTCGAAAGGTCTTAAAATTTGTATTAAATATGTCCAACTTAATCGATCATAAGCTTTGGATAAATCCAATTTCATGAACATGCCTAGTCGTTTGGATGATCTTAAAGAGTTTATAACTTCCTACACCATTATGATTCCATCTTAAATTTGTCATCCTTCTATGAAACCAGATTAGGTAAGGGATATTAGGGAAGGAAGTGAAGGCTTAAATTTGTTAATTATAACTAAGGATATGATTTTGTAAATCACAGTACAAAGAGAAATCGGTCTGAAACCTTCATACTTCTCCAACTGGCCTACTTTTATAATTAAAGTAAGAAATGTTGCATTGAGATTTGGATGCAATGATCTACTTCTCCGTGATTCTTCCACAAGTTCCTGAATTTCATTGCCCAAAAATCCCCAACACTTCTGGAAGAATTCTATTGTAAATCCATCTTGACGAGGGGCTTTATTTGTGGGCATGTTCATTACCACCATTTCAACTTCAGCGAAGGAAATTGGGCTCATGAGCACTTTATTTTGTTCCTGGTTAATCAATATTGGGACATGCTGGAGTACTATATCCATTGTTGGTTGCCTATCCATCTGTTCCATTTGTGTCTATCCTTAGATTGATTACCTGATTGCTTTTTTAATTAGTTTAAGTATTGTTTCCAAGGTGGAAAATTTATCATAACTTAGTTGTCAAACCAGAAGTGATTATAGCCATATCTAGCAGTTATCCGCCAATGTAGGTTGATTTGTCACCTTTATTCAAGGAAAACCACACCACCTAGAATAACCCGCTCGTGGTCTGAATGGGGCAGACTTTCGCTCTTGCTAGATGCTTCTCAGTCTTAGGTCGTTACCATGTTTCCTTAAGTCCGAGAAAAACGAGCTCTTGGCCAAATAAAAGTTGTTTTAGGGCATACTCCAGCTCAATAATTTAAAATATTGTTGGAAAGCATGATTTTAGTTTTTGTTTTTTTCTCTAATATTTTTTTTTATATATTATTTTAAAAAAAGTTAAAAAGTACAAAAAATTTTAAAAATTAGTTAAAAAATATTAAAATGATCAATTTTAGTTATTAAATTTATATAAATGAAATGTTTGTGGATTTGTTTTCAATTCATTATATATTTAGAAATGTTAAGGAAAAATAAATATTTTTATTAAAATTAATTAAAAATAAATTTTCCTTAATTTATTATAGATCACAAAAATTTGAATAAAAGAAATAAAAAAAAATTATATCATTAAATTTTAATTAGGAAAACAAAAACATACCACTATTAAATTTAGAGCCTAAAGTAATAACCCAAAATCAACAAAGTTGATTTACCACAATCTTTCCCCATAATAATGGCTCCCCTAAATATTTCACAATAATTTAGAATAATTTAGCGTTCTCTACAAAGCATATTTTTAGGGTTCTCTATAAAGCTCGGGCATGATCCCAATCCGTTGATTTCCATTAGTAAATGATTGATGGACATAATTGTTGATAAGACTGTAGCTTGAGACATAGAGAACCTGTAAATTTGTTTGTTTCTCCTTTCTTGGAAAAAAAACCAAATAAACAACATCGATAGTTAACGTTAGTTATTGTATGGTTAAAAAAAAATTAGCTACTCGTATTTCTTCAAAAACTTATTTTCATACACATCCTGCAAATTAAATATTAAAAACCCTAAAAATACAACCTTAAAATATGGTACATATGCTTTTTGATGTTAAAATTGTATGGTTATTTTTTTAAGCAACATGTATTTATTCAAAAACTTATTTTCGTGTACATCTTGCAAATTAAATCTTAAAAACTCGAAAAATAAAACCTTAAAATATGGTACATTTGCTTTTTGGTGTTAAAATTTTTATATATGGTTCTTCATCTTTAAACTTCCCAGAACCAATTTTTTTCGCAAGTCTTAGATACCTTTCAAAATAAGGTTCATGTATTATCCAATTGGTCAGAATGCTAATTCTCTCAAAAAGTAAAGGTTCCTCTATTATCCATTTTGTCGCAATATCAAACCTTAAATCCATTCTGTTTTAATTTATAATCTTAAAGATTTTTTTTGTAAATATGTCTAAATATTTCTATTGATATTTGAAAGCACTACATAAGATAATACAATGGAGATTTTTCAAAACTTCAGCTAAGTCTATAGTATAGAAAGTAGTGGACAATTTTTTTAACCAAAAAGACCAAAAATGACTCCATCATGTATGTAATGATCCTAAATAGGAAATACAAGTGATAATAGCAAATATTCTATGCAGCAAAATACAAAAACAAAATATTCATCAAGCACCCACAGAAAAACTGCAGATGAAGAAATTCTAAGCCATTTTATTATATTTATGCAAGCCAAATACAATAGATAGTGGAATGGTGCACCTGGGCTTGTCTCAATGGACAAGTAGGACCAAACCCAAGTAGGAAAATCGTTGAGCTGAAGGCTGCCCAACTGTTACACCGATCAGCACTGCACTACCCAGAAAACCGTTGCACTATCGAATTTCGAATGGATAGATAGTGCACTAAAAACGCCCTGAAATTTATATTATTTTATTCGCGGACTCCTTGGCCAAAACCTAGAAAAACCCAGAAGGGAATTTGGTTGGTTTGACTTATGTTTTTCGACCCCCTTGGAGCCTCACCTCAACTATGGCTGCCAAATTCAACCTGCTGAAAACTGCCCTAAATCCCTCTGAAAACTCCTAAAAAATGTTGGCTTCACCCCTGTTATCCAACTCCTAACTTCCCAAATGAACTCTTGACCTAGATCAGTTGCTCCCAAACACCACGAAATTCTGTTGAGTGGCATCTACACTGTCCCTTTGCCCTGAAATGTGAAATTTTGGTGTGCTAGCTCAGCTAGTTGAAAGCTCCAATGAAGATGCCTGCCCAATGCTGCTACCTCATCTCCTTGACCTCCTGACAAGCAATGAGATCCCTATTGGTCTCAAACTCCCTCTGCGTGATTCGTGGTTGCCCAGAAATACACACTCTCCTCTCTGCACTGGTTATTGATGTGTGTTGCTACCCAAAAACTCTTGAAAACTCCTGTAGAACATCCTCCCTAGGGCGGGCAGGGATGGTCCCCCGAAGTAGAGGTTGAATCTCCCGCATGAGAGACTCGTGGCTAAACAGCCGTAGACTTTCTAAACAACAAAGCGTACAAATGAGTGTTTGTTTGCAAATGTCAACGATACCAAATGGAGGCCTCCAAGCTCTATTTATAATTTCTAGTCCTCTCCCTTGGTGGTCCCCACCTTCCACTAATTTTTTTTTTACTTTTCTACCATTCTTCATTAAAATAATAATTTCCACTTTTCTCCCACAAAATAATATTTTCTCCTTTTTAATATCACCAAAAATTGGAAAAACGCCTTAGTGAATTTTGAACTCACAAAAATAGGGAACATTACAATGTCATCTGCTTGAGTTTGGAAACTTGACTAACTTATACAAAATTGACCGCGAAGCTAGCACATGGAAAATAGTATTTTTATAGAGGGAACAACTATAAAAGGAACTAGCTACCCAAGTATGAAACAAAACTGTGAATATGCGGAAGACTATATAATATAGTAAAACCAAGTAAAAATTGAAGCATGTAGTTACCTTCCTCCTTGAGGATTGAGAAAGATTTCTGAAGATTACTAGTCAATGATAATGATTGGCAAACACGACGAACCATTTGATTGTGAATTGTTTAGAGGCACACCTAGCAAAGTAGATCAGTCAACCAGATTATAGACATGATTTTAGAATTTGAAGAAGGAGGAAGATCATCAGTCATTCTTAATCATATTTAGGGGCAGAGATATCAACATTCAAAGGACATGTAATAGCAGAAGATCAACAAACTAGGATCAAAGTGTAATTTTCTAGCGAACAGTTTAAGCAACTCAAGAGTTTAAGGCAGAAGACTTGTGAACAGTTCAAAATTTTCATCAAATAAATTAGAGATATTATTTTATTTTTAGTTATTTTTCAGAATTTTATTCCAAAAATGTTGTAACAGTTTAAGAGAGATTTGTTATATATATTTTTTCAATTCTAATGTTCAAAGGGTTGGATTTTGATGCCAAAACCTTTCATCTTTGTAAAACTTTGATTACATAATTCTTAATTGAAGCCTTCCGGCTCCAGTTCATGACAGAACTTGTGTTTCCTGTATGTTTTTCTAGTGTTTTCATATCTTATTTCTGCACATGTTCAAAGTAACATAGGAGATTCTGGGTAAGAATAGATTGAGTATCAATCTCTCTGAAATCCCCCGCAAAGTTATAATCATTTAAAGAGATTAGTTTATTGGACAGACTGTCTGAGATAGCTCCTCTACATCTTTAAATTGTTGCCTCCTGTCATCTCTTGAGTGTGTCTTGTTTGGTTGTAGAAGTCTTCTACATGCATCCAAATTTGCCTGGTTGATTAAGTATTCAATATGATTGCTTAATTATCAGGAATTTCCTTATATTCTTCTGTCAAATTCTTTAAAAATCATGTTATTCTGTCAGGCTGGAAGCTGACACTTTGAGCAAGGACTCTACAAGAGAGGGATTTATTCATGAACAGGGATTGTGCAATCATCAACAACCACCCAAACTAAATCATAAATCTGGTCATTGTGCTTCATAGGTTGTTGTTCAGTGACAGTGAACAACCTTATATTCAAGGTGTTACAGACAAGATTGCAAGAATCCTGAGAAAGAAGGACATAATCACTCAGTTCTCGGCTCCCGAAACTATTAGACATAGTATGAGGTCTGTCAAGGATAATATTGATAGACACCAACTTAAAGGAGTTTATAAAATAGATTTCTCATGTGGGAAAAGTTACATTGGTGAAACAGGTCGTTCCTTGCAAACTAGACTGAAAGAACATGTAGCAGATATTAGGAATGATAGATCTCGTACCTCGGCCCTGGCAGAGCACTCCTCTAAAACTAGGCACCATCTCTGTGTGGAAAACGCCTCAATTGTCGCAAGAGAAGAACATCATCATAGGCGAAAAATTAGAGAGGCTCTTGAGATTATGAAACATCCGCATAATCTCAATAGGGACAATGGCATCGAGATCAGTAGTAGCTGGTTTCCCTTAATCAGAGAAATTATGACCTCCAATGCTTCCCAGGTTTGCCCTCAGTAAGTATTTCCTTTTTAATCAAACTCAGGGCATTAATAATTAATATTCAAATATAATAATTATTAATCTACTAAATTAATAATATTTAAGTGGTAGATAATTCATAATTTGTATTGACTATTAATTATGACTATTTAGTATCAATAGTATTATTAATTATCATTATAAAATTACTACTTATGATTATTATTAACTATCACTAATTATTATTATAGATTATAACTATTAGTATTATCATTAATTCAAAAAATTAAGAATTAATCCAAGTAACCCCCTAAAATAATCTAATTAATATTCAAATTAATAAAATCTCATTAATTTTGATAAACTAACTCATTATTATTAATATTTAGTATTTATTACTATTATTTATTATTTATTAAAAACTATTAACAATAATTATTTATAACAATTATAATACTTACTATTTATTATTCTTCTTCTTATTTTTATCATTAATTATTATTATCAAAAAATTTAGATTATTAATAAATTTAACTACAAGATACTATTATTATAAATCATTTCAAATTATTATATGCAAGATTATTATTAAGAAAGAGAGAAAAAATTATTAAGTATTAAGAGAGAAAGTATTTTACTAAGAAACCTTTACTATTTATTATTAATATTAATTTATCATCAGAAACTAATATTAGATAATTAAAACTAAAATAAACCTAAATTAAAAATAAATAAAAATTAATTAAATAAATAAATAATAAATAGATTAAATTAAATATTTTGATATTATTAATTATTAAACAGCCGACTTTCATTTTTTCCTTAAATCAAAACAGCTTTCTTCATAACTATTTATATCTCCCTATCAAGCTCTTCTTCTATCAACACTCAATAGTTGTCCTGATGATGGATCCCTGTTGGGATTTGAAACATTGATAGAAATAATGGTTTTTACTGTGGGTTCTCCGGTTTCTAATAAAGAAGAACAACATTAAACAAGGCCTCCCACCTATTGAGGGAGCCCCCTTTGGTTCAAGGGCCAGCTTGAACCTAAAGACTGGTTGGGTTGGTTTCTCGGCGTAGGCTTTGTAGCCAAGAATGGCTTACGAGAAACAAGTACAACGGGTGCAACAAATAATATTATGCCACTTTACATTATGAAAACAATTGGTCTAAATTGCACTAAATATTACTAGATGGGAATTTGTGCAATTGATTCAAGAAAAATTCCATATTATGCTGAAGTCAAAGAATTTTATGTATTGATATGCTTGGCACCACATATTACACTAATCTTTACAATAGTTGTGGTGGACTTACTGGTTGCATATGAGCTTATTTTCGGTAGAGAATGGATATATCCCCTAGGAGGATATATGATGAATGATGGGAATTGTACGATTCTTTCAAACAAGGATGGTTGATTGATAAGACTACCTCAAGAATTAAAGAACCTTATATTATTTGAGAAAAAAGAGGTTGATGTGGTGGTTAGCTATATGGACATTGGTCATGGGAATTATTCTAACCAAATGATTTAAATATTGTAGATAATATTAGTGTAAATTCACTTCAAGGTCTTTAGAAAATGTTCTTCAATGATGCTTCCTTAAGCATAGGAATGGGAGTGGGTGTGATATTTGAAAGAACACATGGTGAATGATTTCTAAATTGTTTTGTTTGCAATTCAATTATACAAATAGTGAGGTTGAACATGAACCATTGATTTAGGGTCCAATGCTTTCCTAACATAGAGTAATTAAAGACATCATTGTTATAGAATATTCTAACTTGATCATTTATCAAGTTCATAAAAAGTATAATCCCAAGAAAAAATAAATTTGTTACGCCCTATATAATGCCCATATTAACCCTAAAACCCCCATTAGTCCCTAGATATGGAGTGATTACATTTCTATTGTTATATTGTTATGTAGGCTAGAACCTTTCATGGTCCCATTTTATTATAATTGTACCATTTGTCCTATGTATTATAATTGTACCATTTGTCTACAATTATAACATATAGGAGTCAAATGGTACAATTATAATAAAATGGGACCATGAAAGGTTCTAGGCTACATAACACTATAACAATAGAAATGTAATCTCTCTCTCTCTCTCTCTCTCTCTCTCTCTCTCTCTCTATATATATATATATATATATATCTACAGTCTTAGTATCATAAAATATTATGTACATTGTATTCATTGTAAAGGAAGGTTTCCCTCTCAGAGAAGACTATAATTATTGGATTCTTATCATTTTTAAGGCGCATGGTTCATAACAAAGTTGAAAGCTTATGTAGAGAGAGCCTGGGAATTAATACACAATTTTGATTCCTTCAAGATATCTTTTGTTTTGAGATATCAAAATAAAAAAGAGATTCTTTGGTAGTAGCATCTTTCTTGTTTAATCTAGAGTAAACATATAATTCATATCATGTTGAAATCTTATTATGTCCAACTATTCTAGAAAATGAATAATATTGGATTTTTTTATAATAAAGAAGATGTCATTAATTTACTTGTTGAATAAGATAGCGAAGATGAAGAGGTGCTAGAAAACAGTAAAATTCCATTATGTATTTAACCACTCTTCAAATGAAATGATCAAATTCAAACATCTCATTTGTTAGGAAAATTCAAGAAGTTAAGAAGATAAATATTGGAACTTCGAAGGCAACAAAGTGGTTGAATTGTTGGAAGAATTTGTTGGGCTGTGTTATATTCTTTCCACAACTAGCCCATGTAGTTAACTGGGGGGTTAGAAGGGGGCGGAACGCCCCCTTCATTGTGCCGATTGCGTAGCGTTGGGAGTCACAGGGGGTTTGAGGGGTGCAGGTAACCCCACTCTATTGTTTTTGGACCCTATATTAGGTTGGGCGGACCTACCTATGGTTTTGTGCATGATTTTTCGCACATGGTTTTGGACACGATGGTTTTCGGTCCATGGTATTGGATGCTTCAACATGTATAAATATGTATTGTAACATTGAAAGGAATATAATGAAAAATCAAGCTGGTAGTCCTAGTTTTGGGATCCAGGGGAAAATCTCTGTGTATATGTGTTTTATGTCTTATGCTCTCGCATTGTTTATTTTATGTGTTTTAGAATTTGTATTCAGGGAATTTCTATATAGGGTTAAAACCTACATAATTGTACTCAACATGAAATTGATCAATACAAGATCCCATCAGAAAATTTTAAGATATTTTGACGTGGACATATCAAGATTTAAATGAATATGATAAAATAATTATTTAACATGTTATTCCTTTGAAGGAGGTTGGTAAATAAGTGAGACAAAATCCATGGATAATTAATCCCAAACTTAAGTGATTGGTCAAATTAGAAATCAACAAATTGGAAAAAGTAGGCATTATTTTCCCAATAAGGCATTTAGATTAAATATCCTGTCAAGCTGTGGTTAGAAAAATAAATGGAGAAATAAGGTTGGGTATTAATTTTCGTGATCTAAACAAGGGTTCACCTAAGATAATTACCCCCTGCCAAATATGGAAAGACTCTTATAGCTAGTCACTAGGTCAACAGTGATGTCCATGCTGGATGGATTTTTTAGGATACAACTATATATTGGTAGTTGAAGATGATAGACATAAAACTACATTCCCTACACCATGACGAACTTATTCTTATTATTGAATTTTTTTTGGACTAAAGAACGTTTGTGCAACCTTTCAAAGAGCCATGGATCATGCATTTAAGGAGATGATAGGGAATATAATGGAAGATTATCAAGATGAATTAACCATATATTTTGAGCTTAGAGCATCTCATTAGGCACAATTACAACAAAGTTTTAAAAGATGCAAAATATGCAACATCTCTTAAAGCTAAAAAGTGCCTTTATGTGATGTCCAACGGAAATTACTCTGCCATATTATGAGTGAAATGGGAATATATATATGATTGAGACAACGAGGGCGCGAACAGCAGAGGAGTTGCAGGTAGGGAAAAACACGTCCCCAGAGTTTTAAGGGATTCAGGGCCTGCTACTAATGGAGAAACGCAAGGGAGGGAGCTCCCCTCCCTCCTATAAAATTGTTATCGCTAATAAAGGTAAGTACCATCTGGGCAAAGTCAGAGATTTGGAGGAAGAGGAATAGAGTAATAATGAAAAGGAAACAGAGGGGGCAAACCCAAGGAAAATGTCAACACTAAAGACAAAGAAGAAGAAGACAAAAGTCAGGGTACTAAGAACAATAAACAAAAGGGACCGTGTAGACCCAAAATGGAGGTCACTCCCAGAGTGGTGTTAAACGATCTTTCTCTTCAGGCACACAGAGAACATATGGGGACCTACGCTATAATCTGCAAGTTTATGGGATTATGGCCCACAGAAAAGGCTTTACAATTATGGATCAAGTATCACTGGAAACCCAAAGGTAGTATAGATCTGCATCTAGGGTCCAAGGGATTTTTCACGGTGGTGTTCACAAACATCGAAGACAAAGACAGAATATTCGAAGGAGGACCCTACTTTTATGCAGCAACTGGCCTCTATATGCGGCCTTGGAAGATGAACTTTGTGCCAGAGCAGGAGACTTTCACTTCGATACTGGTCTGGGTAAGACTTTATTCTCTTCCTCTTGATTATTGGCAAACTGAATCGCTTGCTGCTATAGGTAACAAACTAGGACATTTTGTCAAAGCTTCGAAAGCCATAAGAAGAGGCAAATACACTTCCTATGCAAGGATCTGTGTGGAAATGGATCTATCAGGAGCTCTTCTGAATGAAGTCATCCTGGAAGTTTTTGATGAGGAATGGGTTCAAACAGTAGACTACGAGCATATCCCTTTCAGATGTCATAAATGCCATGAACATCGTCACTTGTTCAGAGAGTGCCCTCTTAGTCAAGCACATAACAAAGGCAAAACTAAGGAAATGAAGGATCCAGACAGCTTCCAAAAAGTTATAAGCAGAGAAAAAGGCGGCAAAAAAGGATCAAGGCAACCACGTAATGAGGGGCAAAAGGTTAATGAAAATAGGTATCATGTACTGGAGGAAAATGTAGAAATGGCAAAGGAATACCAATCTATGGAGGATGGCCCTAAGGGAATGGAAACGGAAATTAAAGAAGACTACAACCCATCACAAGAGACGGATAATAAGAAAGAAAACATACTGAGTGAAATGGAACCAGAGATGGATCAGGAAATGACCCAAAGTGAAACAGATCTGGAAGATCATGAGCTTCAGGAGATTCTAGATAAGGAGCATCTAGATCTGGAAGGGTTCTTGAGGTAGGGGTCCATGGGAGGGATAGATTCATTACCCCAAGAAGACTTCAATAAAATTCAGCAGCTATTCTGATGGAAAACTCAGGATAAAGATTTAGTGAATGAAAAAACCATTGAAAAGAAGGAACACAGAGGAGTTAAAGTAATGAAAACTACTCCAGGGTTAGCAACAAGAAGTGTAGGAAAAAAGAGAGGTAGGAAAAAGCAGAAGGACCTCTTGATGGAGTGTGGAAAGTTAATGATAGACTCAGGTAAGATGAAAGATCTAACTAGTTATTCATTTACAAATCTTTAAATATGAAGCTTACATCATGGAATATTAGAGGTCTAGGTAGTAAAAGAAAACAAAGAATGCTCAGTCATAGAATGAAACTGGAAATGCCAGATGTTATCTTCATCCAAGAAACTAAATGTTCCATCCAGAAAATAAAACAAATCCACAGCAAATGGCTTAATAGATTTGATTTCCTAGAGGTTAAAGCTGAAAACACAGCTGGGGGCATTCTAACTCTGTGGGATCCAAAGAAAATCAGTATAACAGATGCAAAAGCATCTAGAAACTATTTATCAGTGGTCCTTCAACCAGTGGGGGAGCCAAAAACCTTCCTGGTCACAAATGTGTATGGTCCTCAAAGAATAGATGATAAACTTAAATTATTAGACTCCCTTATTGATCTCAGGCATAGACAGGTTGGGATTCCTTGGATCATGGGAGGGGACTTTAACATGATAAAATCGCTCTCGGAAAAAAAGGGAGGTACCAGAGCGCTCAACAAAGACTCCTTAGCATTTCAGACTTTCACAGAGGAGATGAAACTGGTGGATGCAACCCTAAACAATGGATTTTTTACTTGGAACAACAAAAGAGGAGGTAAGGCATAGGTAGCCTCTAAGTTGGACAGGTTCATGATTTCAGAGGAGCTATTGCTTACAGATAAAGAAATAACAGCTACGATCCTTCCCTTTGGAGGTTCCGACCACTGGCCGATTCAAATGGAAATCAAGGGTTTAATCTCTCCCAGGAACAGGCCCTTCAGATTCGAGAACATTTGGCTCTCTCACCCTGATTTCATTAGCAATATTGAAAAGTGGTGGTCAGAGGATCTGCATTTCTAGGGCTAAAAAATGTACCTCCTTCATAAAAGACTTAAGCATGTCAAGCTAAGACTAAAAGAGTGGAACAAAAAGGATTATGGAAATATTTTTTAGAACAAAATATCATTGGAAATCAAATTACAAGAACTCAACCAGGCCCTAATCAAAGATGGCTATGAAAAAATCAAAAGTGATTAGGCTGATAAACATCACCAAGAATGGGATAACTTATGCAAACAAGAGGAAACATTCTAGAGGCAAAAGTTTAGAGTGTTATGGCTCAAGGAAGGAGAGCGGAATACAAGATTCTTTCACAAATCCACGATGGCCAACAGAGCACACAATAGAATATCAACGATAAAGGATGAGAATGGACAGCTACATAATACCCATAAGAGTATTGAAGCCGTGCTTGTCCAGTATTTCTGAGATATCACCCGAGAAAAAAATCCAAATAGAGAACATTCCATCAAAGAAATAACAAGGCATATTCCTAAATTAGTGTCTAGAGAGGATAATTTTAATCTCAACAGGCCTGTTACCGGTGAAGAAGTTAGTGAGGTTCTTAAAGATATGAAAAACTGCAAAGCACCAGGTCCGGATGGTTTCAATGTGGATTTCTTTAAAGCTTGTTGGCACATTGTTAAACAGGACATTTTGGATGTGGTGGAGGACTCCGGATCCAGTAAAACGATCCTAAAGGCCCTCAATACTTCCTTCATCTCCCTGATCCCCAAACAGGATTCGGCTCAAACTGCAAACAAATACAGACCCATTGCTTTATGCAATGTGGTTTACAAGATAATCTCTAAGGTAGTGGCAAACAAACTCAAACCTCTCCTTCCTTCTTTAGTTTTAGAGGAACAATCAGGGTATGTGGAGGGTAGACAAATCTTAAATAATATCATTCAAGCCCATGAGGTGGTCCATACGCTTAACAACAAAAAATAGGCGGGGATGATAATGCAATTAGATATAGAAAAAGCCTCTGGCAAGGTCAATTGGAGCTACATCAAAAAGGTTCTAATGGCTTTTGGGTTCGACCACAACTGGATCCATTAGGTCATGGCTTTGGTGACCTCTTCCAGTTTTTCTATTTTAGTGAATGGCTCCACCTCAGAGATTTTCGGTCCTTCTAGAGGCCTCAGGCAGGGAGACCCGCTCTCTCCCTTTCTTTTCATTCTCATGATGGAGGGACTAGGCAGATCTATTAAGCATGCCAAAGCAACGAGCAAAATCAAAGGGCTGCAATTATCAGAAATGGTCAAGCTCTGACTCACCAACAATTTTTTGATGACACCATGCTGCAAGGGCTCCCCACAGTAAAAGAAGCTTCAGCCTACAATCTAATCCTGAAGGAATTTGCTCTGGCCACAGGTATGGAAGTCAATCTTTCCAAGTCAAATTTTTTTTCTTAAATACTAATATTGCTATTCAGAAAAACATTTCGAGAATTCTGGGCTTCCAAAGGGACTCCCTCCCCACAAAGTATCTGGGAATTCCTCTCACAGACAGACCAATGCATAAAAGTATCTAGGAATAGACGATTACTAAATTGCAAGACAAAGTCAAAAATTGGACTTTTCAGGTCTTGAATCTGGCAAGCAGGTCGGTTTTAACAAAGGTGGTTCTACAATCGATCCCGGTTTTCATGTTATCGACCCTCCTAGCTCCCAAAAGCATTTTAGAGAAATTTAGAAACATTCAAATAGATTTCCTCTGCGGTAAAGAAGAAACTAAGAAAAAATGGGCCCTAGTCTCTTGGGATAAAATCTGTAAACCCAAAGGACAAGGAGGGCTAGGCTTGGATGATCAAGAGATTCTCAATAAAACTCTAGGAGCCAAGCTTTGGTGGCACTGGGTTCAAGAACCACAAGCTCAGTGGGCAAGAATCTGGAAAGAAAAATATGCCAGCTCTTGGCACACTGAGGATCTATTAAGAATGTCTGGCAATGTGAAAGGGTCTCAAATCTAGAATAAAGCTTGGGACAACAGAAGCCTTGTTCAAAATAATAGCTTCTGGGAAATTAGAGCTGGAGATCTTGCACTCTTTTGGGAAGATAAGTGGTAGCAAGAACCAATACTGTTAACAAAGGATTTTGTAAGTCTCTAGCAGGAAACAGACAATCAAGGGTTAAATAAAGTCAAGGATTTTTGGGATCAGGTTCAGACCTCAGGAAAATGGAGAAGCTGGAGTAAACTTGACTATGGAGATGATAGCCCCATGAAAATTAAGGCAGGAGCTATTGGAAGCTTACTTAAACAAAGAATGATTTTAGCTACAGAGGGGCAGGATCAAATGAGATGGGGCAATAACAATAAAGGTAACTTTGATCTTAAGGAAGCCAAAAGCATTCTTCTTGGGCTAGATTACAGGGCTCTAGAAAAGACTTGGCAGCGCCTCTGGAAGCACGAAGGCTGGATGAAATTCAAGATTTTTATGTGGTTGGTTCATCATAAAAAAAAATTAACTTGGGAAAACATACGGAAAATGGGAGTCATGGGGCCCTCCAGATGTCAGTTTTGTGAAGAGATGGAGGAAAATATGGAGCACATTCTTAACAGCTCCTCTTATACTACCTGGTTATTGGATTCCTTCTCTTCCATTTTCCAGCAGTCAAACAGGGACAGTAGTAGTATCAATAATACCCTGAACAATTGGATAGGTAACTTTTCAGAGAATGAGTTCATTAATCTGGCTTGGACTTTTACGCCAAGCTTCATAATCTGGAATATTTGGAAGGAAAGGAATAAAAGGTTTTTCAAAAGTGAAAATTCCACCCCACAGGGTCTTTTTAATCTTATCCTAAAACATCTTCGGGAAACTGTTAGTACCACGGTTCAAAATCTCCCCAAAAAGCCTCCGTCGGTGTCTAAGCTGAAATTTCTCAGACAATTGGGAATGAAAGGGATTATTCCTCAAGGTCTAAACAGAAAGGACATTGCAACAGATATAGGGATGGAGTTCTAGAAACCTCCACCGAAAGGTGATCTGAAATACAACATTGATGGGGCTTCAAAAGGCAACCTGGGAACAACTGGTTTTGGAGGAGTTTTAATAGATGAAGAGGGAAAAATCATATTCATCTTCCATTATCATCTTGGCAGAGCCACTAATAATATGGCAGAATTAATGGCGCTGGAACAATACCTGGAGTTTTTGATCCATCACCGCTGCTCTAACGTCATTGTTGAAGTGGACTCGGAGATTACTATTAATTCTGTGAAAAGAATTAATTGTGGTACTCGGCCGGAGAAAGTTTCTAATCACTGGAAACTACTCCTGGTTTACCAAAGAATCCAGGTTCACCTCCAAAAGCTGTGAATGGTGAGTTTCAACCATGTTCGACAAACGACCAATAAACTAGCAGACCTTCTTTCCAACCAAGGGGTGAACAATGTTGAAAGCGGGATAGTATACAAGTGGAGGGAAATTCCTCAAAACCGTTTAAAGGTTCTCTACGAGGAGCAAGCTACAGAAGACAAGGAAATGTTTGGTTATCGGTCTCGGATAACAGGCATAAATTAATTTATCTGGCAAGCTGTTTCTCATCCTTTTGAAATGCAATTGATAGAAATACAAGTAGGGATTTGTCTCATACTCTACCGGAATCAGGGGAAGGGAAGTCTCATGGTCTCGGAGGAAATTTCAAGGGGTCACTTCTCAAAGAAGCTCAGTCTTGAGGACAAGCATAGTGTTTAGAACAAATGGAAAATGGGAAACAGTTTGCCAACTATGGTTATTTCCCCTCTTCCCACCTTCATTTCCGAAAACCACGCTTGGGCCGGATGTCCAGTGATTGCACGTCCCATAAGCGGTATGTGGTTTTCGCGTTGGGGCGGCGATCCAATAGAACGGGTGACATGTGGGCAAGAGATGGTTTCAAATACCGCTATCGATCGCACACTATTCTTCAAACAGTTTGGTGAGTGCGAAATGATCCCTAACTATTGGATCCAATAGCCAGGATCAACGGTTGAGAATGCAGATGCAGTTTTGTGGGTCCAACGGATGCGTCTCGTCATACCTTTTTGGCACGTCCTCGCGCCTATTTTGTGGGTCCGATGGTTGTGTACGGGGTGTGATTTTCTCACGGCGGAGTTAGGGTTTAGTACTATTGGCGGGCAACAAACTGTGTTTTGTGGGAAGCGCCTATCCTTTACCTTCCACAGTTACATGGGTGGTGTGTTAAGTGGATTTGATTTCTTTTCAAACAACACTTTTGTCTTGCTCCATGTCCGAGTCTAATTTTTGGTCTGTCAGTTTCTGCAATATATTTCTTTTGAGTGTTTTGAGGTTTGGTTGTAGGGTTCAGGGCTTGTACCTCTCGCCCGTGATCAGTTTTTGTAGGTTTTTATCCTTGGTCTACAACTCACCGAGGATTGTTGTATTCTATGTATTTTAATTGTTGTTTATTGAAATAGAAGGTCTGACTCTTGCTTTAGCAAAAAGAAATGGGAATATATATAGACCATGAAAGAGTTAAAGCTATAGTTGAGTTGAAGTCCCCAAAAATGCAGAAGGAAGTACAATCATTCTTCCAAAAAACAACTTTGTAAGTTGATTATTCTAGATTATGCATCTATTGTTAAGCCCATCAACAAGCTACTCAGAAAAAAAAAAAAAAAGATATAAAATTTGAATGGACTGATGGCGCAAAAACAATTTAGAGATATCAAGTCAGCAATTTCCTCGACTCCAATATTGGTCAACCCTAAATTCACAATAGATATCATCATGTACACCTTTGCATTTAAATAAACTATTTCTATTGACCCCAAAGAAGGAAGTGACAAGAACAACATCTGATATTTTTATGTTCAAATCATTGTAGGAACATGAATTGAATTATTCTGTAATAGAAAAGAAAGCCTATGCTCTAATTAATTCTACTACATATTTTAGAATCTATATTCAACATATCATGTGATAGCTTATGTAACATATCCACTAGTTAAAATGATGTTAACACAACAACTCAAAGAAGGAAGATGGGCTACCTGGTTGGCAAAGTTACAATAATATGACGTTGAAATAAAACCCCTGAAGACTGTAAGAGGTCAAGGGCGAGGTAAATTGATCAGAGTGGTTGAAATAGTGAATAATGAATCCAGTAGTGAAATAGGTCAAGATGAATCATTATCAACATCTAAATGGTATATGGATATATATTCTATTTGAGATCAAAACAATTTCCAAATGGAATGATAGGCGTGGAAAGGTGAACACTCAAAATGAAATCCAATTCTTATTTATTAGTGTTTGGGGTATCATTCAAAAGGAATAAAGATGGAGTGTTGTTAACATGTCTTCCTTATTCAAAAACTCTTGAGATTATTAGAGAAATACATGAAATAATATGTGGAGGAAAATTTTCCCTAGTTATAACATCATAGATAATTCTCAGAGCCACCATGCTCCTAAAGACAATTGTAGCCAATTCTCCTTTTTCTCAATGGTGTTTAGATGTTATTGATCCCATAAATCATAAGTTGACTATTGGGAACACACATATTATAAATACAACAAACTATTTCACTAAGTGGCTTGAAGCAATTACATTGAAATAAGCAAAAAAGAAGAATCTTATAAAATATTTAGAAGAGAATACCCTTCCGAGATTTGGCATTCTTGAAAATTTCATTACAGAGAATGGATCCATATTCATTAGATCTACACTTGTGAATTTATATGGAAGATATGGAATACCTATGGGACAATATTCCAACTTTTATCCACAAGGTAATGGTCTGGCTAAATCAATGAATAAATATCTAATAAATATCCTTAAAAGACAACATAAAATAATCAAAGGAACTCTCATAAAAAAATGTGAAATTCCCTATGGTCTAGTAAATTCACTCTAAAAGAAAGTACCAACCAATCTCCATTCCATTTTATATATGGAAAAGATGCAAAATTTCCCATGCATATGGAGATCAATGTAGTGGTTACAACAACTTAGATCTGGATGAAGAAGGAGTCACACCTATCCAAATGAGACTTCATCAATTGGTTTAGCTAGAAGAACAAAAAGAACAAGCTTTTAGAGACATTTAGAGGAGGCAAGATACTATAACTAGAATTTTTAACGAAAGAGCCATAGATAATTCTTTCTCCAAAGTCCATCTCATATTATTATGGAAACAACTAAAGAGAATCCTTCAATGCATATGAATTTTAATGCTCTATAATTGTACAACATATCATCAAAAAATAAATGGTTGCAATTCATACATTTTGAAAGGAATCAACAATCAAGTGCTAAAGTTTCCTATAACTAGCCAACATCTAAAGCACTTCTTTGCTTAAAATTTTTCAATATATCTCTATATCATAGTAGTATATAATATTATACATATAGAACTTATATTATGATTATGTTAGCTCATGTATTTATCAAATAATTTCAATTCCATAGCCCAATGGAGAAGGCCACTTTTTAGATTATCATGTTCTTAGTCACTTAGAGGGGGTCACTATCGTGCAATTGGAGTTGAATGATGACTTATTTATGTGCATTGTCATCATCATCATGTATTAGCTACCACAACCCAAAAAAATTGTATTTATTCATTTTTTTGTGTGTATAGTGTGTGGAAACATTTCATTTCCCCATGTTCTGCACATCCATGTGCTATGCACATGCCCCTTTCCACACACTACTCCCCACACTCTTACATAATTATCCATTTTTCTGTGTATGGAAGACCCACATAGTCCAGACTTCTACACACATGTCCCTTACACATTTATTTATTTTTCACAACCTCATCCTTTGCACAGCTCAACCTTTGACACATCCATTTCTCCACACAATCAACTTTCCACACATATCAAATCTCCCCACATGACATTCTATAAAAGTAACTTTCCCACTATTATTCCATACTTAGTAGAAATCTATTGTTTTCTCCTTTTGAGGCTAATTGAAGGCTTGTTTAAGAAAGTATGATCCTTGAGGGAGGATAGGTGCTTTGTTTTGTGTTACAATAATTATCTACCATCACATCACTTAAATACTTGCCATAAGTTATTAACTTTCCATTATCATTATTGCATGGCCCGATGAAGTAATACGTAAGAAGTAACATTCTACTAAATGCTACTGTAAATTGAGGATTTGAAAAATAAGAGTTCCAACAAAGCCTCATTTATTTATCATGCATTTCTAAGTACATTAAACAAATAAGCAATATAGCAATGAAAAGGAAAAAAGGATCATGTAAATGAAGGTGAGATGGTCTACAAGGATAAAGATGCTATAAGATGTTTTCATAGAATGCTTAAGTATTGATGATTATAACAACAAAGATTTTTTCGAAGGCATTAAATTTGTTGAATATTTGTAGGGCCCATGAATGATTAATGATTCAATTTTGATCCCTAAAGATGTTAAAATATGAACTAAATTACATTAAAGTATCAATGGGTATTGACTTCAACAAATTAGCCTATTTTGTAGAAGCTCAAATCAAGAAAAGGGTGGTCATGTTTGTTAATAACAATGAGGACCAATTGTTTGTAATTAAGCAACTATGTTTAGATGTGAGGGACTTAGAGGAAGAGACATTTGCACCAAGAGTTAAACAATACATATTGGTCCCACCAATGAAATATTATATTGAATACTGGCTTAAATGGACCTTAAACGAAATCATTAATCTCAAGTAAGTGCTTAAGTAATGAGATTTATAAAACATTGAAGATCCATAGATCTACTTTTGTAACAACTAAGGATCAGCATCACAAGGAGAGAATTCATTCCACTCATTGTCCTTTTGCAATTATGTGAGTGTATTTTATTTTTTATTTTTAAGAAATTATCCACTTTCTTTGTAGTATTTGATTGACCAAGTTTATAAATTGTTATATATATTTTTCAAATACAATCCCTGGATACAACTTCTCTCGTTTTTCTAGGTACCCTCATATGTATTGGTCCATGAGAGCCCAACCTCAGTCCCTTAGGCATGAATGCTTTTTACATTTTACATCGAGCACTTAACTTTACTTAGAACTTAAAGTTTGTAAACTTGTGTTCTCACTCTAACATAGAGCTATTTCGAGAGAGCATGTCATTTGTGGCTCTAAAACTTTTAAATAAGTAGTAGGAATCTCATGAATGTTTTCATATGCTCTTTATGATCTTTAAATTCATGAAATGATTATAGAACTCTCTAGATATCTGGGTTGTATTCTCTTTATTTTGTCTAGTGAATTCTCTTCAAATGTGTCTCCTCATGATGTGTGAATGGATGTGTACAATGAAATGAATCTTGAAAGCACCTTATTTTAGGTTATCATTATTTTATTTTTATTTTGAAAACACCTTATCCACTCATAGGTGCATGTTGAATATTTATATTTTGATATTTGAGTTATTTGAATATTTGAGTGTGTGAAAATAGGAGTACCGCCTCTATAAAAAGACAAAGGGAAACTAAAAACAAGCCCTAGGGGGTTGACTCTTTTCCTTAAAAGGAAAAGACATCAACAATCCTTTTGCTAAAATTTGTTCCTGATAGGCCCTTTCTCTCCTTTAAGGAAAAGGGGTTTTTCAGATGGAAGAAAATTTTCCTTATATTATTTGTATTGAAAGGAAAGCCATTAATGCACCCAATATGTATTTGTGACTAACTCTTTCTGTCAAAAAAATTTCCACATTATAAGTCATGGGCTCACTTCTTTAATCAAAAGAGGAATAAGCAATTCATACCTCTACCAATAATGATTGGAAGCCTTAAATTCAAAATCATTTATGGAGTTGATGAATATGAGACTCACCTTGATGTGTTTAAGTTAAAAAGCTATAAGAAATGAAATATTTTGTCCCTCAAGTTATATTTTATCTTCATCTTAATTCCATTGGCTATGGTACTATATTTCACACAAATAAAATTGAAGGGTCTAGAGATAACAAAATCTCATCTGATACTTCTTAATGTTTTCATGAAGATGCTAGTGCCTTATTCAACACTAATTTTTTAAATAAACAACATAAGCAGTCAGTTGCAAGCACTGATTCCACTCCTCAACATTCACAGAAGAGCACCTCAACCTGAAAGTGTCAACCTCAAGGGAGGGAGCTTAATAAGAAAGTTAGTAATGTTACTAGAGATGGTAATGATAAAATGTTTACCGTTGAGAGGTATCATACTATTGGAGTGAGTTGAAGAGAAAGAGGAGTCCAAAGACATTAATGTTTAGGTTATTGATATAGATGACATTGAGGATATGCTAGAAGAACCATACTAGGCTAAAAGAACACTCATATAGAGTCAGTATATTGTTGAAGAGGTAGATTGATATGAGCCCATTGATTTTGAAATTGAGTCTATTACTCAACATCACTTAGATTACAATAAAAATATGAAGAAACTAAAATTTGAAAGAATAAAGGTTAAAATGATCAAGTAATTTCAAAGCTGAATTATGACATTGATATTAAACAGATAAAGCCTTTGAAACTGTATAAAATTCATCAGCCTAATGGAGATGCATTAGCTCATTCAATCTCAACATAGGAAGTTGAAAATATAATACTTAAAGAAAAGATAAAGGAGTTGGAAATGGCTCCACTGCCCAATAAATTGTTTGTTGAACCTATCTCTATTATCAAACCAAATTCATATTCAAAAGTTGTATTGGAGAGTAGTTCAAGATCAAGGTAGCATTAATTTTACTTGTCAGAATTCATCCATACATTGTCAAAAATATTCATAAAGGAATTGGTATGATTTTAGAAGTGTGGGAAGTATCTGTGGCCTATCTATGAGAATTAAATCATTTATTGAATTTTTGCAAAGAGACTTAGAGAATGATGATAAGTTTTATAAAGAGATATTATTTACATTCATCATGAGGGTCTCAGATATGAATGAAGAACAAATAAAAGAGAAAGTTTTTCTATCACTACGGAGGATCAAGCAATTAAAGGCCTATTAGAAGGAAAAAATAATGAAACTTCATGAATTAATTACCAAGTGTGATAGCTTAAGGACATGGTGGACGAAATTATTAATTAAATTAATTGAAGTGGCAAAGGAATTAGAGGGATCCTATCTCATTATGGATGCAATGTTATTAAGTAGGGAGTAAATGAAATAACATGTGGAGACGCAATGATCCACATGGGAAACAACTTTAAAATATTTTTGATTTTGCCAAGGAACAAATTGATAAATTATTAATTCATTTCATCACTAACAATGAATACCAATCAGATGTAGTGCACCAAGCGAGCTACGATTTGAAATAAATTGAAGATTTAGCTCGGTTGAGATCCTGTGTAACCTTGGGTTATGCAGGAACTCAATCGAGGGTTTGTTTTAATGCTCGATCAAGCTATATTTAATCCCTTAAACAACTCAATCGAGGGCTCAAAGATTGCTCGATCGACCACTTAAAAAGGCTCGACTGTGTTGCATTTTTTCACCCAAAACGCAACCTCGCTTGCCAAAAATTGTAACCCAACTTCATGTATAGACCCATAAGTTACTCAATATATGTGTGAAGCAAAAATTTACCATGGTGTCATTATGAGACTTCATTGAGAAATGACTCAAAGAAATATTGGAGTCTCAGAAGGTAACTACCTCAAAGTAACTACTTGATAGTTCTTATTGTTCAACTTCCAGAATGCATCCTATATTTTAAATGAGAAAATTAAACACAAGAAAATAAACTTCTTCTGCTGTTATCTTCACTTTTTGTTATATGGTTCGTAGGAGCCCAATCCTCGTCCTTAAATGGACAAATGCATTTATTTGGACAAATGAATTTATAAAATATTTATATATGTTTAAAGGTTCCTTAGAGACTATTTATGAATACATCTCTAGTGTGATATTCAAACTTTGAGTTTTAAGTCTAGGATTGCAAGGGGGTATGTCTTTTCATCCCTATGATTTCAATGAAAATATCTATTAAAGTTCCATAAAAATGTGTGTCATGATTTCTTTCTCCGCTCCAAATGCTAAATATTCTTACTTACAGTTTTGCTGGAAAATGTAGGAAACATAAATGTTATTAAATGATGATGTATCTCTGATGCTGCTATTCATATGTATCATATTTCTTGAATCTTTAAGGCCTGGTCCTATCTAAGGCTTATTTCTTTATGTCCATGTGTCTTGTATTTCTATGGATTTTTTAGGATTGCTCCTATCTCAATCTTCTTTCTTTACTTTCTTTCAAATTCATTCTTATAAGTAATAGAGGAGCACCACCTCTTGTATTTCTATGGATTTTTGAGAATTGCTCCTATCTCAATTGTTGGGCCATTAATATGCCATTATTATTATCACTTTTGAACACTTATTCCACCCATTTCTACTATTCTTCATCATGTCATTTATTATAATTTATTATATAAATCCATTTTATGATGATTTATGCTTCTATGAATGAATATTATTTATTCTCCTTTATTTCTAATAAATTGATGATTATGCATGATTTTATCAATGATAGTTTTAATAAATCAGTTGTAACATTATTCACCATTTTTAGCCTCCAAGATAATTTCCAGATTGAAGATTTGATCATTAAAAGTGCCAACTGAGAAATTCGATGGAATAAGAAGTGACGGTTTTGCGGTTGAGATTCTGCGCAAATGAAGTAGAATCTGGAAAATCCGGAACATGGGGTTTGCCCAAATTCGGCTTGTACTGAGAGAAACACAGGGTTCTTTGAGCACGATTTTCTCAGATTTGTTGTTGCGGCCGTCCTCCAAATCTCAGCTGCAAAGCCAAATTCGTCTTGCTCTTGTTGAAAGATGGATGGAAATATATCGTCTTGTTTATCAATTGGTTGGAAACAATCTAATTTTGTAATAGAAATCATGTTGTACTTATCTTGATTGTAACTGCTCTCTGATCTCTCTTTATTTAAATCACAACAGAGATCAGAGAGGGGGGTGATTTCGGAGGGACTCGAATGATGGAATTGAGGATGAATTAGAGATTCAGAATTGAGGATGGCAGAGAGAATGGATAATGGATGAGAGATTGAGATACTTCTTGTTGTAATCCACTATGACTTTGCTTTGATATTTTAATATAAATCTAGTTGCCATTTTATCTTTGGTCCTGAAGTAACCCAGCAGCATCCGCTGGCGGCTAAGGGCCCAGCCTCTGGTGGAAGTACGCTGCTGTTGTATTATATCTTTATGCTTCATGTGTGGTTTGATTTCTTTCTTTTACTCTGTTCAGTAATCTGATGCACTTTACTGTTTTACATATCAGCGCTATTAGATATACTTGATTGGATACTATCGTTATCTGCAACAGGAATGCTATGTTATCATTTTAACTTTGTATCGCATTACTGTTCCTTTTGATAATTGATATAACATTGTTGTTCCTTATAGATTGTCATTCGATTACAGATTAATCGCGCTGTATGTTCCTAAATCGGTACAACTGTATGATGTATTCTTAAATTGTGACTGTTGTTTATTCGAGATTGTTGTTCCGTTACAATTGCTGTTACTTTATAACTGTGATTCATGCATATTGTATCAAAGCTCGGATTACTGTCCCTTTTAATTATAAGTGTGTTGCGTGCTTGATTTGGATTGTTGTACATTCATATTTAGTTGTTGTTCCATTTCTGAATTGTTGTTTCATTTCAATTGCTGGTCTATTTCAAGATTGCTGATTTGTTGTTTCATTTACTTGCCATTTATTAAGGACAGACTCAGGCTGTAGTGAGTGTCAGCTTCTACTATTTGGCTCCCAGACCTCTGATCTGCTCCCATCAGTTATGAAAGGGATAGGTTATTGCCACCAAACCCTTGGCTGATGTGTTGTTGTATTTCATTGTCATTTCCTTTACTTGCCATTTCATTTACATTCATCAAGGACGATCTCAGGCTGTAGTGAGCCCCAGCATCTGCTACCTATCTCCTAGACCTCGGATTTGTTCTCATCAGTTATGAAAAGGATGGGTTATTGCTACCGAACCTTCGACTGATGCAATGCTTGGTGTGATTTAGCCTTTTGAAGTAGTTAAGTTGTAGACATGCACCCATTTACTTTGTTGTTCATTTCTATTGATTAATTGCACTAGTTTGCTTTTGAAGAGTTTTCCTAGTTTACTTTCAATGGCAGCTTTAGTTCAAGTTCGATTTCCTTTTGATTGCTTTAAAGCAGGACTGTCAACTATAGAGAACATTGGTTATTGCTTCCTCGTTCCCAGATTGATTGTCTTGTTCCGGTTTGATTTCAATTGCATCAATCTCTAGAGGAATGAGTTATTGCTACTGTATCCTCAATTGATGTTTGCTGAGTGAATAGTTGGATTTCAGAGCATTTGAGTTTATGTTATTGTTAGATTTCTTCTTCAAGCATTCATTTACTTTTGTAGCTTTTAAGCACTATACTACAAAACATTACTCTTGAGTAAATAGCCACCTCAGACTGAGTACACTCTTGAAATAAAAAGTCGTCCTTGGGTTGATAATTAATGTGAAGGTAATTAGGAGTTTAAAAGACACCTTTTTATCGCTCCACATTTTGGCGCCGTTGCTCGGGAGAGTGTAGCCATTTCTAAAGAGTAGTGTGAATCTGATGAGTGCTTGCTAGGGAAAAGTTGGATCTTAAAAACGGAAGGTAAGAACCTGCGTGCAGAGCATGTAAAAGCCCTGCTCCACTATCCGCTTTCCTAGCAGATTTGATGTTGCTTTGTTGTGTAGAAATAGATGTTTGAATTTTCGTGTGAATGACTAGGAAAAAATAGAAATTTTGAAAAATAAATCACATGATTTCACCCAAGTGGTGATGTAAGCACCACCCATTTCACTAACTAATTGACAGGAACATTGGAAGGAGGAGCTTCGAAGGAACACATGAAGAACATCTTCTGTTATGGTAAGAAACTGCCCAACATTTCTACTTTTGAATTTCCTGCTCAACTAATTCCACACCATCACCATAATAAACCAGTACAACATACTTACAGTGTTGAACTGCCAAATTTACCCAACCTTCCCACCCATTCTATCTCACATGTGCCATTAGAGAAAATTTACAATGAGATTCAGAATGTTTTAAATTCAAAAATTGTAGAAGCTATGGGAAAAAATGAAGTTTCTTTTAGTATGCATCAACAAGTCATTTTAAAAGCCCAAGAACTTCATGGTATGATGGCTATGGGAAATCAAGAAAGTAAAGGATATATTGAAGATTGGTTTCACTCCATCACTTGTTTGCAACATCACTCCATACTTCAACAATTTTTGACAACATCTTTTCAAGGGAAGTTGGCTTCTCATACCCTAATATTCATTAATATGCATTTTTCAAAGTTGGGTATGTGTATACATGAAGCCTTAATTTTAAAATAGTTCCACTGGAAATGCTCTTATACATAAACATATTCGATTCTCAAAGAAGAGTAGGATAGTGGAGAAAATAAAATAAATAAACAAATAAAACAAACACATCTTTTTTATTTTTATTTTTGTAAAGTTAGTTGTTTTTTGTTACAACATGCTATGGAAATCAACATCAGTGATAATTTTTTTTAAAATTCATTTGTGTATGTAGATGAATTATAATGGAAATAATAGTTCTACAAACACTTATATTCATTTTTATCATCAATATGAAAAAATGGTTGAATATCATTTTTTTGGCTTTCGGGCTTGATGAAATTTATGGAAAAACAGTCGGGACAGTCATGTTTTGAGGGACCAAAAGTGAATATTTTTAAAACCTGTTTCTACCCTAGGTGGCCCTTGATGTCTACTTTCTAACCCAATTTGAACCACTCAATTTGGATTTGAAACGAAAAAGTTAGAAACAAAATATTGACAGGGTGTCTAGTGGGCAGCTCAGGAACAGAGTTGGGACAGTCAGTTTTTGGAGGTATAAATGTTTGAATTTTTAAAAATTGTTACTATGGTAGATTCTCCTATGAATCTAGTTTACAATAAAATTGGAATCACTCATTTTTGATATCGTATGGGGAAGTTATGATAAAAATACTGACTGTCTATCGTAAATCAGCACCCTTAAAACTATGTCTTTCCGGCTGTTCCTTACAGTATTTGACCCATCAATTCTTCTTTTCTTCAAAATATGTTTCTATTGGAGATAAAAAAATGAACCTACTTTCATTTCCAATTTGAATCATTTGAATCCGACATCAAACGAAAATATTATGCTTGAAATATCAACCGTTGGTCTAAGTGGGGTAATCGAAAATGACTCTGTAATGCAGGTTGTTCTAACTAAAATTGACATATCATATCATTGAATTTTTAAAACCTGTTTCTATTGGAGATATACCTTTGAATTATCTCTCATTTAGTTCTGGAATCAATCAATTTGGACAAAAAACAAAGAAGTTGTGATTAAAACACTGTTGGTTAGTATGGTCGACCACTGCTCTCCCGCAGGTGACAAATAAATTTTACTTTGTTATTTTCTCCATGGATTTGTTCTACAGAGTAACTACTTGTTATTTTTTTTGCATAATTCTTGGATTAGGGGAGCCGTGCACCTCTATTTCTCCATGATTTAATGTTTTATTGCAGGTAGACACTCGTTTTTTGCAAGTCCTCGGAGAAAAAGAATGTCAATTTATGGACGAGTGATTCTTGAAAGAAATTTTAAATGAAACAAAGGAATTTCATCCAACTCATTACCCAACGGATTCATAATAGAAGAAATGAAGAATTGATTTCCATTTGAAGATTCATGTCATGTCTTTGCTGCCAAAACATTTTTCAAATAAATCATTTTTTTGACATAACATCATAGCTGTTGTAACTTAATTTATTTATTTACATACTGTTTTTTGTTGTTTTTTTTCTAATTTCTCTTATATTTTGTGTTTCAGGTGTTGCTTCATTCAAAGTGTAACTCATCCTCAGCATCAATGCCGTGAACAACTAATTTTATTTTTTTTGCATGTTTGCATTTTATGATTGTCTATTTTGTTGTTCCTTTCTGAATGGAACAACACTTTTGCACTTTCACGTTTTTCTGTTCCTTTCTGAATGGAACAGCACTTCTGCACTTTCACGTTTTTGTGTTCCTTTCTGAATGGAACAACACTTTTGCACTTTCACGTTTTGTTGTTCCTTTCTGAATGGAACAGCACTTTTGCACTTTCACGTTTCGCTGTTCCTTTTCGAATGGAACAACACTTCTGCACTTTTCGTTTTTGCTGTTCCTTTTCCAAAGGAACGACACTTGTGTTTTTGCTGTTCCTTTTCCAAAGGAACGACACTTTTCATTTTTGCTGTTCCTTTTCCAAAGGAACAGCACTTGCGTTTTTGCTGTTCGTTTTCTAAAGGAACAACACTTTTAGTTTTTGCTGTTCCTTTTTCCAAAGGAACGACATTTCCATTTTCACACTTTTTGGTGTGTATTTTTGCTTTTTTTGTGTGCATTTCCTTTGTTGTTCCCTACAAGGAATAACATTTTTTTTGAGTGTTTTTGCTGTTCATTCAAAAGAGCAACACTTTGGGAATATTTTTGAGAGCAACCCTTTCCTTCCTCTTGTAGGATTACTCCTAGTTCATCTCAACCACATTTTACTGATTCCCTTTCATGGCATGAAGTACACTACTTTTATAAGGACAAGAATTATGGATTCTATTGAAGTGAGTTAATATCATTCATGTTATGATCTTTAACATGACAACTCCTTGATGATAGCTTATTTTCAAAAGGGACACCATTATTTATATACTACTTTACTGCATTGTTTTCTGTTAAACATGATATTGATTGATCATCTTAATACCATGCTGGTTCCACCCTTCCTGGTTATAATCTTCTATGTCTGTAATAAATGAGATTATGGGTATATTTTTCTATTGACATGTTCAACTTCTTCCACCATCTCTACTCTTAAGGAGTACTGAGCCTCCCTCATTTTATCATAAAAATATGTAGTAACAACAAAATTTTGTTCGCAAATGGAGGATAGGGGGTCTCATTACGAGCCAGCCTACCATGTTCATAAGGTTGTAACAAAATGACATTCCCATTATGGCCACCACACCAGGGTTATGATCCATTGGATAGCCAAATTATCCTTGGAACAGGAGGTCTCATCACGAGCCGGCCTGATCACTTTTGCTACATCCCAGTGAATGGCAGTGTGATTATCTGGTTACCACGCCAGCACACTGATCTCTTCTGTAGAACAACACTGTAACTCTCCATTTATAAATTGAGGATCCTGGCTCATATGGGTTAAAAAGCAACCCTGCCGAGGCTATGGACGCCTGCTGGCAGCAGAGGCTCTGCTTATGGTATTGAAGTTATATCTTATCGTCAATTATTATTATAATACCCTTTTCTTATTTTTTTCTTTTTATCAGAGAAGTTATTTCCTTAACTTTTTCCCTATTTTGAACCTTTATGCATGAGAAATTGTTTTCAGATCAATCACATCCTTTTTAGCTAGAATACCGTCAGCAAAGCATCTTTTTAGCATATTTTTGTCCTTTTTCGTTTTGCATAAACTATCATCAATCCAAAGCGTCCTATCTCTTATTCATAACTATCTTTACACACTTTGCTCTCAATATAACCATAACTTTCACCGTCCTATCATTGATTAGTGTACTCTGCTTCATTTACTGATATATTGTTCATTCCATTGCCTTACCGTCAGCACCACCCCTTTCATATGCTTTATGGTTATGGAACCCATTTTCCAATTGGAGGGGGGAATGTATGCATTATGGGATTGCATGTGATATGATCACTGCCCTTTGTCATACCTTGTTGATTTGACAACATATTAGTATTGCATGTATACATAAGTTTTTCTAATTGAAATTTTGCATGCATCTTATCTGTTGCTATTCAAAGCTAACACTATGGATTCACGAACATTGTATGCAAAATAGTGCTTTGCTTACAGGAGAACAACAAGTATGGGCAGAATTCTATTCGTAGCATGACCACACTATTGCACTTAACAGAAGAGGCTCGCGAACGTGAACAATTCTTCAGACATGATGTGCTTACCTGGATTCCACCTTTTGCATCACTTTCCGCACCAACTCAGCTTCAACAACTGCCAATCCATATATGTCATTTCACATTTTTCTTTTTGGAGGTAAAACTCGAGGTAAAATAGTATAATTTTCTAATTTATTACGAATTTAGGAGAATTTAATGAAAATCCATTTTGAGCATTATTTATCATCCTTCATTCCACATCTTTACCACTTCCCCTTTTTAAACAACATATCATTTTCGAGTGTGGGGGAGTGTTCCTTCATTTCTTTCTTATGACCACGTCATTCATATTCTTTACCATCCATTGCTATTCTTATTCATTCTCAACACCTCCCTTATTCCATGTTGTTTTACACCAAGCATAGAATTCAACAAATAGTAGCAACCACCTTTATTTGTTTTCTAGCATCGCATGAGGGCATGCTAATTTTTCAAAGAGGGGGACGAATTGCTACACATGATGGATGTTTTCTATTTTCTTTCTCATTTAAGGCATACAATTTCAGTGTAGAAATTGATTTCCATAATACGCACTCAATTTTTGTGATTTTTGGAAAACACAAACGTATCATTGATATAAATCCAGACAATTTCAAGATAAATTAGTTCATAAAATTTCGGAAATCATGCACTCTCACCTACAACCATTTTGTTTATATCTCATGATCCGTGCGTCAAAACAGTCTGATTTTTTGGATCATAAAGGAATTCATATATTATAAATTTACTTGCCAAATTTCAACAAAAGCTGGTTTGTAGTTTTTGAGAAAATAGTTAATGAAGTTTGTTGTTACTTATATCATATTTTGTTGCAACTTCATATATACATATAGTTGAATGTCAATGTAAAAATTGTTATGCCTTCATCAAGATTACTAAAAGTGAATATTTATTAATTAAGGAAGAATTCATTTGTTTTATCCATTTCATGAGCTGAGATGAACATATTTAATATTGCTTGGTTAACACATGGGTTTTTCTCTTTGGGTTGCATGAGGACATGCAATATATTCAGTTTTCGTTGCATGAGGACATGCAAAATATTGAGTGTGGGCGTATGTTGGGTCGTTAATATGCCATTATTATTATCACTTTTGAACACTTATTCCACCCATTTCTACTAGTCTTCATCATGTCATTTATTATAATTTATTATATAAATCCATTTTATGATGATTTATGCTTCTATGAATGAATATTATTTATTCTCCTTTATTTCTAATAAATTGATAATTATGCATGATTTTATCAATGATAGTTTTAATAAATCAGTTGTAACATTATTCACCATTTTTAGCCTCCAAGATAATTTCCAGATTGAAGATTTGATCATTAAAAGTGCCAACTCAGAAATTCGCTGGAACAAGAAGTGACGGTTTTACGGTTGAGATTATGTGCAAATGAAGCAGAATCTGGAAAATCCGGAACATGGGTTTTGTCCAGAACGAGTCGAATTAACTTAGTACAGAACGGTTTGCCCAAATTCGGCTTGTACTGAGAGAAACGTAGGGTTCTTTGAGCACGATTTTCTCAGATTTGTTGTTGCGGCCGTCCTCCAAATCTCAGCTGCAAAGCCAAATTCGTCTTGCTCTTGTTGAAAGCTGGATGGAAATATATCTTCTTGTTTATCAATTGGTTGGAAACAATCTAATTTTGTAATAGAAATCATGTTGTACTTATCTTGATTGTAACTGCTCTCTGATCTCTCTTTATTTAAATCACAACAGAGATCAGAGAGGGGGGTGATTTCGGAGGGACTCGAATAATGGAATTGAGGATGAATTAGAGATTTAGAATTGAGGATGGCAGAGAGAATGGATAATGGATGAGAGATTGAGAGACTTCTTGTTGTAATCCACTATGACTCTGCTTTGATATTTTAATATAAATCTAGTTGCCATTTCATCTTTGGTCTTGAAGTAACCCAGCAGCATCCGCTGGCGGCTAAGGGCCCAGCCTCTGGTGGAAGTATGCTGCTGCTGTATTATATCTTTATGCTTCATGTGTGGTTTGATTTCTTTCTTTTACTCTGTTCAGTAATCTGATGCACTTTACTGTTTTACATATCGGCGCTATTAGATATACTTGATTCGATACTATCGTTATCTGCAACAGGAATGCTATGTTATCATTTTAACTTTGTATCGCATTACTGTTCCTTTTGATAATTGATATAACATTGTTGTTCCTTACAGATTGTCATTCGATTACAGATTAACCGCGCTCTATGTTCCTAAATCGGTACAACTGTATGATGTATTCTTAAATTGTGACTGTTGTTTATTCGGGATTGTTGTTCCGTTACAATTGTTGTTACTTTATAACTGTGATTCATGCATATTGTATCAAAGCTCGGATTACTGTCCCTTTTAATGATAAGTGTGTTGCGTGCTTGATTTGGATTGTTGTACATTCATATTTAGTTGCTGTTCCATTTCTGAATTGTTGTTTCATTTCAATTGCTGGTCTATTTCAAGATTGTTGATTTGTTGTTTCATTTACTTGCCATTTCTTAAGGGCAGACTCAGGCTGTAGTGAGTGTCAACTTCTTCTATTTGGCTCCCAGACCTCTGATCTGCTCCCATCAGTTATGAAAGGGATAGGTTATTGCCACCAAACCCTTGGCTGATGTGTTGTTCTATTTCATTGTTATTTCCTTTACTTGCCATTTCATTTACATTCATCAAGGACGATCTCAGGCTGTAGTGAGCCCCAGCATCTACTACCTAGCTCCCATACCTCGGATTTGTTCTCATCAGTTATGAAAAGGATGGGTTATTGCTACCGAACCTTCGACTGATGCAATGCTTGGTGTGATTTAGTCTTTTGAAGTAGTTAAGTTGTAGACATGCACCCATTTACTTTGTTGTTCATTTCTATTGATTAATTGCACTAGTTTGCTTTTGAAGAGTTTTCCTAGTTTACTTTCAATGGCAGCTTTAGTTCAAGTTCGATTTCCTTTTGATTGCTTTAAAGCAGGACTGTCAACTGTAGAGAACATTGGTTATTGCTTCCTCGTTCCTAGATTGATTGTCTTGTTCCGGTTTGATTTCAATTGCATCAATCTCTAGAGGAATGAGTTATTGCTACTGTATCCTCAATTGATGTTTGCTGAGTGAATAGTTGGATTTCAGAGCATATGATTTTATGTTATTGTTAGATTTCTTCTTCAAGCATTCATTTACTTTTGTAGCTTTTAAGCACTATACTACAAAACATTACTCTTGAGTAAATAGCCGCCTCAGACTGAGTACACTCTTGAAATAAAAAGTCGTCCCTGGGTTGATAATTAATGTGAAGGTAATTAGGAGTTTAAAAGACACCTTTTTATCGCTCTGCATCAATCTTCTTTCTTTACTTTCTTTCAAATTCATTCATATAAGTGATGCAGGATCATCCAGCTAAGGGCATCATAACAGTGTCTAGAAACTAGTTATTATTATTATTAGTTAAGGAATATTAGGAACACTACAGTTAGGATAGTGTCATAGTAGTTACATTGTTTTGTCATTTTCTTAGTCCATTTTACAACTGGTTGTTCATAAACAAAAATATAATATTATAAATCCTACAGCACAAGAAAACCCAGCATAATTATCGATTGTGTAACTACAAAGAGTAACTGAAGGGTAACCGAGAACAATTCCACTAACTGTCTAAACACAACATAAAAACCAATTTAATACATTCTGGAGGGGTTCAATGCATGAGAAGAGAAATACAATAAAAAGAGTAATTTTTTTCATCTGAATATCTGAATCCATATGTAACAGTTTGTCCAGGACCAACATTTATTTTTTCCTCTAACTATTGAGTAAGCTAAGTAGTTCTGTGTGTTCCTATCTTTTGTATTTTTGTAAAATAGAGAGCAAACGGAGAAACCAAACGAGTGTTCCAACACAGAGTCCGGCAATAACCACAATGGAGTCTAAATAAATGAAAGCCAACAACAGTACGAGCAGTTCGAAATAGAATGAGAATGTAATCACTGAATAATGATCCCAAAACAGAGGTAAACAGACTATACAAAAAAACCTTTCCTATTAATTCTTTTCATAATCAAAAAATATTTGTACACATTCAACAGTCCCGAATATTCAGTTAATAATAGAGGCAAGATAATACGATATCACCGAACCCTGAAAGTGAGGGTTACGTCGGCCACCATATAAAGGTGAACAAAACAAATTTTACAAGTGTTCAGGGCATAGCCAAAAGTTTATATACAAATTGAATCCCGGGTCGCACAACAACAAAGAAAACCTAATGAAGGAGTACTGGAACTTTGCCCACTAACCTGACAAAGACAACTAAACTAAAAGGAATTGACAACAGTAGTAGAGAACGAGCCTACCAGGAGCCATTGCTCGAAACAGTTACACAGACCACGCCTGGGAACAAACCCTCACCTGCACAATGAGTCCACGGGGTACTGTCAGTCGAATGTATGCCGAAATATAGCCAAGAAGCAACAACAGAAAAATAGAACCGAAAGCACAGAAGGGAAAGTCGTTTACCTAAAGAGCATTTGCATTGGAGGAGTGAAACCCCACTGAGCCACAGTCATCGATGAAACCCTATAGACCAAGGGGCAAACGTTGTTAGTGCCGGGGAAAAGCGAAGAGGGTAAGCAATATCATGGAAGAATAGCTTACCTTGTAAGGACCGCAAAGCTGAGCAGGCCACCGTGACCATGACCTGTAGAACACAGAACAGGCATCCATCCACCATAAGCTAACAACCAGAAAGACTATAACGGAACGAAAACAGTGGAACAGGGGAAAGTATAGTAACCAAGCAGATGGAAACAGTAGTAACCCTCTCATACAGACGAGGAAAACCTCCACACCGTGCCCAAGTAACCAGGCGACGAAGTGATAAGAACAAGCAAAGATTTCACGCCAACAGACAACAGAATCCATAGCTAGGTGCATGTAGAACCCTGTTGCCAAACTCCACACAGTCACAGCACAAACCCTCACTACAAGTCTAAACCCTTGGCGCAGCGAAAACGCAAATGGAAAATGAACGAATGACTAAGAACCAAGGGTTTTGGCAACAACCAAGAGCGGGAAAACAGTAACCAAGGCAGGTACAGCCAGTAAGCCATCATTGAATTCCAACATAAATGCCATCCAAAAAATATCCAGAACAGTCCTTTGATTAACACCTAGTCAAATTTGTTAATCCCCAATTATTTGTTAACCATACAGCTGTTGATTAAAGTGTTGGATTATCATTGTTAACATAATAAAATATAAGTTACGGGCTGGTCCCATCATAGTGGTATCAGAGCAGGATTTAGAGTTTTCCTGAGAGATGGAAGTTGGAAGACGAGGACGTGGAAGAGGTGCTCGGAGAGCAGCAGATGAAGGATTGCGAGAGGAAATCAGGATCCTTACTACCCATTTGGAGGCAGTTGAAGCAGGAAGGAGAAGGGATCCAGAGGTAGGAGATGATAGTGAAGAAGAAGTTGTAGTGACAACAGATGGATCAGATGAAGAAGGGTCGGAAATGAGATTGTTGAGGTCGGTTCTATTGGCAAGTAGCAAGCCTAAACCAGAAATTTGAAATTATGACGGCAGATTGTCCACAGAAGTCCTGTTGGACTGGATCAACGAACTGGACAAATATTTTGAGTATGAAGAGGTCAGTGAAGATTGGAGAGTTAAGTTCGCTGCAACAAAGCTGAAGGGACACGCAGCCTTGTGGTGGGACAGTGTCCAAGAAAAGAGAAGAAGGATGAACAAATTTCCAATAAAGAAATGGCCAAGGATGGTGGCCAAGTTGAAAGGCAAATTTCTGCCCAAGGATTACTAGATTGCACTGCATCGGCAAGTTCAAAATTTGAAATAGAAAGGGATGATAGTAAGAGAGTACATGGAAGAATTCTACCACGTAAATTTAAGAGCTAGTTATACAGAGGACACCCCAGAGAAAACAACAAGGTATGTAAATGGTTTGAGATTGGAAATATTAGATGAAATTAGCATTCTTTCCCCGAAAAATATAGAAGAGGTGTACTAGAGTGCCATGAAGGCAGAGGAGAAGATTACTAGAAAACAAAATGCTAGGAGAGGATGGGGAACTGGCAGAGGAAGAGGACAGTCTTATGGCAGAGGGCGAACTGCTAGCAATAGTGAAGAAGGCAGCAGTTCCAAAACTTCTGGGATAGCAGAAAAAGGTGACAACACTAGAGGTGGCAAGCCATATCAGTGAGGAAGAGGAAATGGCCGAGGTAGAGGAGCTAACTATCAGTGCTACAGGTGCCACAAGTGGGGGCACAGATCTTTTGAGTGTCCTGAAGCGGAACAAGCTGGACAGAGAGGTGCATATGTCACATAGCCAGAGGAAGCAGAGGCACCTCCCCAAGAAGCAGAAAATGTGCTGGAAACAGGGGAAGCCTTAGTTTTGAACAAAGTGTTGCTGAAACCAGCCAAAGAAACAGCTGAACAAACTCAAAGGAAAGCATTGTTCCAAACAGTTTGTAAGTCACACGGAAAATGCTGCAAGCTAATTATCGATAGTGGGAGCGCGGATAATCTGGTTGCCATGGAGATGGTAGAGAAGTTGGGCTTAAAGCGGCTGAAGCACCCCACTCCTTACAAGGTATCGTGGTTGCAGAAAGGTCATCAGCTGTTGGTGGACGAACAATGTGAAGTTGAGTTCCATATTGGAAGATATAAGGATAAGGTTATTTGTGATATTATACTGATGGATGTATGTCATATACTGTTAGGAAGGCCATGGCAGTATGACAGGAAGGTAGTGCATGACAAGAAGACACATTGTTATAAGTTTGTCAAAGATGGGATCAAGCACACACGTGTGCCCATCAAGGAAGAGGAGATAGCGGAAACAAGTGAGATGAGAGTGTTACTAATGGGTGGAAAACAGTTTTTGAAGCAGATTGAAGATAGTGAAGTGAACTATGCTATTGTGAGAAGAGAAAAGACGTTGTTGTTACACATAGAGGTGTCAAATTTGCCTGTAGAAATTTAGCAAATGCTGCAGGAATTCAGCGATATAATAGTGGACAACTTACCAGATAAATTGCCTCCCAAGAGAAGTATAAATCACCATATTGACTTTATACCTGGAGCAAGTCTACCGAATAAGGTAGCGTATCGGATGAGCCCTAAAGACAATGAGGAGATCAGAAAACAGGTGCAGGAATTGCTAGATAAAGGGCTGATAAGGGAGAGTTTGAGCCCCTGCGTAGTTCCAACAGTTCTCGCTCCCAAGAAAGGAGGAGAATGGCGAATGTGCACGGATTCGAGGGCCATCAATAAAATCACCATTAGGTACAGATTTCCACTACCACGGATGGACGACATGATGGACTACCTGAGCGGGGCAACATACTTCTCAAAGATTGATTTAAAGAGTGGGTATCATCAGATTCGAATCAGGGAAGGGGATGAGTGGAAGACAGCCTTCAAGACCGATGAAGGATTGTATGAGTGGCTGGTAATACCATTCGGACTGAGTAATGCACCCAGTACCTTTATGTGACTAATGAACGAAATGCTAAAAGAATTCATTAGAAAATTTGTAATAGTGTATCTTGACGACATATTAATTTTCAGCAAGACAAGGGAGGAACACTTTCAACATGTTCGAAGTGTGCTGGAAAAATTGCAACAGAATAAGCTGCTGATAAATCTAAAAAAATGCACTTTTTTGCAAAAAGAATTGGTTTATCTAGGTTTTGTGATTGCAGAAAATGAGTTGAAGATGGACCCAGAGAAGATTGCAGCGATTGTCAACTAGCCATCCCCAAAAAGTTTGTTTGAGTTACGTAGTTTTCATGGGCTGGAAAGTTTTTACCGTAAATTTATAAGAAATTTCAGTGAAATCTGCGCACCTATGTTGGACATTATAAAGAAGGCAAGTCAGCCTTTTCGTTGGACCGAGGCAACAAAAAGGAGTTTTTAGCTACTGAAGAAGAAGATCACAGAAAGACCAATCCTAAGATTGCCAGATTTTAAAAAGCTTTTTCAGGTTCGCTGTGATGCAAGCGGTACGGCCATTAGAGCTATACTTAGCCAAGAAGACAAACCTATTGCGTTTTTTAGCAAGAAGTTGAATGAAAGCAGGCAGAAATATTCATCCTATGACAAGGAATTCTATGCTGTCGTCCAAGCACTGAAGCATTGGAGACACTATCTGCTGGGGAATGAGTTTGTTTTATTTTCAGATAATTCTGCACTGCAATATGTGATGCAACAGCATAAGCTGAATCACAAGCATGCTAAGTGGGTTGAATATTTGCAAAGTTTCACCTTTGTATTGAAACACATTAGCGGCAGGCCAACAAGGTGGCAGATGCGTTGAGCAGAAGAGCCTTGCTCTTGCAGAAGAGTACGATACAAGTGTTGGGCTTTAAGCATTTGAAAGATTTGTATCAGACTGACACGGATTGCAAAGAGGCTTATGAAGCCTGTCAGAATCCTTTGTTGAGAAACAATAGTCCGTGGTTGGACTATAATTTGCAGGAGAAACTATTGTTTAGAGGGGGACAGTTATGCATTCCCGATTATTCAATGAGAGAGAATATCATTCGGGAGAAGCACGGTGGAGGTCTAGCCGGACATTTCGGCATAGACAAAACATTAGAGTAGCTCAACCATTTTTATTATTGGCCAAGAATGTGAAGGGATGTGCAAAGATTTGTGGCTAGATGTAAAGTGTGTCAGTTGGCAAAAGGACACAGTCAAAATACAGAACTCTACACGCCACTGCCCATTCCAAGTAGACCGTGGGACTCAGTGAGCTTGGATTTCATCTTGGGTCTACCAAGGACGCAGCGGGGTTATGATTCGGTGATGTTAGTTGTAGACTGGTTTTCAAGATGACACATTTCATCCCTTGTAGAAGAACTAGCGATGCCACTCACGTGGCCCACTTGTTCTTTATAGAGATCGTCAGGCTACACAGTCTACCTAAGTCCATTGTCTCTGACAGGGACGTGAAGTTTACAGGGCACTTCTGGTGCACCTTGTGGAAGAAGATGAACACGCAGTTAAGTTTCAGCTCTGCTTATCACCCGTAAACCGACGGGAAAACAGAGGTGGTGAACAGGAGCTTGGGGAACCTGCTACGAAGTTTGATCGGGGAAAACTCACGAATGTGGGATCGAGTACTTGCCCAGGCGGAGTTCGCTTACAATGACTCGCCCAATCGCAGCACGTGTTATAGTCCTTTTCAGATCTTATATGGCATGCATCCTCGTGGAGTGCATGAGTTATGAGATCTAGGACAGCAGGAAAGATGAAATGCTGATGGGGAAGATTTTGCCAAAGCGATGAATAATCTCCACGAGCAGGTGAAAATAAAGTTGCAGGACAACAATAAAAAATATAAGCAGCGGGCAGATTTGAAATGGAGAGAGGTGCAGTTTAAAGTGGGGGATGAAGTCCTTGCGCATTTGCGCGAGGAGCGTTTTCCTATAGGTGCCTATAACAAACTGAAGTACAAAAAGATATGCCCCTACAAAGTTCTCTAGAAATTTTCAGCAAATGCTTATGAATTACAGCTGCCACTAGGAATAGGCATCTCGCCCATCTTCAATGTGGCAGACCTGTTTCCAAACACTGCTGGTCTAGAGGAAGACAATACATCATGGCCTACACGGGACACATAGGAAGGGAGTGAGACTTGGATGAGTCAAATGCCTTACGCTCATCCCCTTGAGATCAAGAGGATCCTCGACACTCAGGTGGCCAAGCGAACTCGGCGGAAAGAATATCTGCAATATCTAGTCAAGTGGAAGAACCGTCCTATTGAGGACAGTTCGTGGCTTAACACCAGACAGATAGAGCAGGCGGGTTATTCAGTCGAGAAGCCCATGGATGGGAATCATGAATTTTTCTTACCCCGGGAGCCTGATGCAAGAGCATCCAGCTAAGGGCATCATGACCGGGTGTTGGTCTCAGCCAAGGAGGACAGGTTCAATGTCTTTTAGTTTCATTTACATTTACTGAATAAAACAATGTCTAGAAACTAGTTTTTATTATTATTAGTTAAGGAATATTAGGAACAGTACGGTTAGGATAGTGTCATAGCAGTTACATTGTTTTGTCATTTTCTTAGTCCATTTTACAGTTGTTTGTTCATAAACAAAAATATAATATTGTAAATCCTACAGCACAAGAAAACCCAACATAATTATCGATTGTGTAACTACAAAGAGTAACTGAAGGGTAACCAAGAACAGTTCAAGTAACTGTCTAAACACAACATAAAAACCAATGTAATACATTCTGGAGGGGTTCAGTGCATGAGAAGAGAAATACAATAAAAAGAGTAGTTTTTTTTCATCCGAATATCTGAATCCATCTGTAACAGTTTGTCTAGGACCAACATTTATTTTTTCCTCTAACTATTGAGTAAGCTAAGTAGTTTTGTGCGTTCCTATCTTTTGTATTTTTTTAAAATAGAGAGCAAACGGAGAAACCAAACGAGCGTTCCAGCACAGAGTCCAGCAATAACCACAATGGAGTCCAAATAAACGAAAGCCAACAATAGTACGAGCAGTTCGAAATAGAATGAGAATGTAATCATTGAATAACGATCCCAAAATAGAGGTAAATGGACTATACAAAAAAACCTTTCTTGTTAATTCTTTTCATAATCAAAAAATATTTGTACACATTCAACAATCTCGAATATTCAGTTAATAACAGAGGCAAGATAATACGATATCACCAAACCCTGAAAGTGAGGGTTTAGTCGGCCACCATATAAAGGCGGACAAAACAAAATTTACAAGTGTTCAGGGCATAGCCGAAAGTTTATATACAAATTGAATCCCAGGTCGCACAACAACAGAGAAAACCCAATGAAGGAGTACTGGAACTTTGCCCAGTAACCTGATAGAGACAATTAAACTAAAAGGAATTGACAACAGAAACAGAGAACGAGCCTATCAGAGCCATTGCTCGAAACAGTTACGCAGACCACGCCTGGGAACAAACCCTCACCTGCACAATGAGTCCACAGGGTACTGTCAGTCGAATGTATGCCGAAATATAGCCAAGAAGCAACAACAGAAAAAAATAAAACCGAAAGCACAGAAAGGAAAGTCGTTTACATGAAGAGCATTTGCATTGGAGGAGTGAAACCCCACTGAGACACAGTTATCAATGAAACCCTAGAGACCAAGGGGCGAACGTTGTTAGTATCGGGGAAAAGCGAACAGGGTAAGCAATATCATGGAGGAATAGCTTACCTTGTTAGGACCGCGAAGCTGAGGAGGCCACCGTGACCGTGACCTGTAGAACATAGAACAGGCATCCATCCACCATAAGCTAACAACCAGAAAGACTATAACAGAACGAAAACAGTGGAATAGGGGAAAGTATAGTAACCAAGCAGACGGAAACAATGGTAACCCTCTCATACAGATGAGGAAAACCTCCACACTGTGCCCAAGTAACCAGGCGACGAAGTCACAAGAACAAGTGAAGATATCACGCCAACAGACAACAGAATCCATAGCTAGGCACACACAGAACCCTGCTGCCAAACTCCACACAGTCGCAGCACAAACCCTCACTGCAAGTCTAAACCCTCGGCGCAGCGAAAACACAAATGGAAAATGAACGAATGACCAAGAACCAAGGGTTTTGGCAACAACCAAGAGCGGGAAAACAGTAACCGAGGCAGGTACAGCCAGCAAGCCATCATTGAATTCCGACATAAATGCCATCCAACAAATATCCAGAACAGTCCTTTGATTAGCACCTAATCAAATGTGTTAATCCCCAATTATTTGTTAACCATACAACTGTTGATTAAAGTGTTGGATTATCACTATTAACATAATAAAATATAAGTTACAAGCACATCCAGTAATAGAGGAGCACCACCTCTTTAAAAATTTGGAGAAAAATTATTCCCTCAACTTTTTCCTTATTCCCATTGATAAAAAGCCCATTGAATTTCATGATCTACTATGCTCCAAAAGCCCAATAAACAAGAGATATACATTCATCGTGTAAATATAACACGCGAGCCAAGATTTGAGATAGAATTTCATTGCCATACATTTCCTCCTGAAAATTATTTAAATGAAAGCCTCCCTCCTTAATTTTAATAAGTGCAATTCACGCAAGTTTATGATACTATATTTTTTCCAATATTTAAAGCCCAATTTCTTCCGTCCTTGATATACTTCATCAATGGTTGTGTTTGAAATTAAAATAAGAAATAGGTAGAGTTGGAACAATAAGAAAGCCAAAAGATATGTCTTTTCATTTCTCGTTTATTGGACTTTTCTGTTATTTTATTTTTCTTTTTTCCCTCTCTTTTGTCTGGTTGACTTTCATATTTACATTGTCTTTTTCCTAATTTTTATTATTATTAAAATAATAAATAGCGAGAGTTGGAACAATGGGAAAGCCGAGGGAAAATAATAAATAGCGAGAGTTGGAACAATGGGAAAGCCAAGGGGTGACTCGTTGACTTTCATATTTACAGTTTTTTCCCTAATTTCCTAATTTTTATTAATTATTAAAATAAGAAATAGCTAGAGTTAGAACAATGGGAAAACCAAGGAGGGGTGTGACTTTTATTTTCCCTTGATATTTTATTTTTTATTTTTTTTCTTCTCTTTTTAAATCATTGATATTTATATTTCCATTGTTTTTTTCCCAATTTAAAAACTTTTATTATTTATTAAATTGACTTACAAATATCGAACCTTACACCCATTTATTAATTTGAATCCATTTTAAATTGATGTTACCCAAATTTCCTCTCCATTATCTATTACATAAAAATTGCAACATAATCTATAATACTCATTCCATTTCAAAATTGAAAAAAAATCATTAAAAAAATATCACAACCAAAAAAGATTCGGATGAATATGACCCGTGACTCGTAGTTTTGGTTTAATGTAAAGTGCTATAAAGCTCAAAGTCAATTCTTTTGTAACCCCTGTTTTAACATTAAACTTCACATGTTTTTTTAAATGATAAGAAAAAACATTAGCAATCTGGGTGGGTAGCTATTCTCACATTATATACCCAATATAACATTTTAAAGCAGTAATATGAAGCGAGCATTAAAAACCAAAAAAAAACAAAAATGATTTATAAAAATATTATATAAAAAAAATCTTAAAAATAATCTGCTTTGGTATCAATGTGGGAAAAAGGTTTAGGAACAGTTGGGGCTATCTTTTAAGTCGGATAATGATGGGTGGAAAATTCTGGAAGAAAAAGAAGGGAGTTGTTTATAGTGTGAAGTGTGATTTTAGTGCTTGTGTAAATAATTGACTTGTTTTATTGTGTATGATTTACTCATCAAATTTGTGATTTCAATGAATTTTTGTCAAATTTTAAAAAAATTAGATCAGGAAAATCCATCAAAAAATTTCTAAAAAAACTCCCAACAACAACACCTCTGGCAATATCACTTAAAAGCAAACTAAAACAACTAAAAAAGCAGCAGTTCTGGCACTATCATTTAGGAGCGAACTAGAAGCAGCCATCTGGCGGCATGACCTGTCACATCATGATTGTGGAACACTCTGGACTCATGCTCAATGTTTTCCAATAGCAGTTACGGGGCAAGTTCAGCATTTTTTTAATGACGTAGTTGCAGACAGCTAATACATGCGTCTGCATCTACATTTGCTTTTGGAAGAGTAGATGAAGTTGACAGGGTGTAAATGCGTGTGGGCTCTGCCCAACAGACACACCGCTTTTTCTTCCGTGTCTTCTCTCTGTTTTCTGTAATACGGACGAAGCTTCACGCGCTGTAACCAGAAATCAACGTGATTCTTATAAATGCGTTGCCCACCTTGTCTGCAGTTACAATCCGTTTCCTCCATTACTCACAACCCCTGGTCTGAAGTTACAACCGGTTTCCTCCACTACTCCAACCGCAGCAAAATATCGACAGGTCATCAGTATTCGTAATGGGCAATTACATTTCCTGCGCTTCCGATTCAGTTCCTTCCAATACTGTGAAAGTCTTAAGCTGGAATGGCACTGTTCAGGAGCTTCAGCGGCGGATAAAGGCAGCAGAGCTCATGTTGGACAATCCTCAGCACTTTGTCTGTCACGCCAACGGCCTGCAGATTGGGCGCCGAATCAATCCTCTTTCGGCAGACGAAGAGCTGGATTTGGGGTATCTCTATTTCCTTCTGCCAATGGCCAAGCTTCATTCTGTGCTCTCTGGGACAGACATGGCCTCCCTGGCATTCAAAGCCAATTCCGCCATGAAACCTGCAAGCAGACGCAGCTCCGGCGCCAGAGTGCTCCCCGCATTTGGGGACCTCCTCATGCGTCCCCTGCCGCCAGAAATGAAAAGGGACGACGATGATCTGGAGGATGTGTTGACGCGGGAGGAGGAGTTTGCCGTGCCGAAGCTGAATTTGGAGGACGATCCAGAGCTGTCAACGGCACTTGCAGAGCTGAGATTGAGGACTTGCAGATCATGGAAGCCAAAGTTGGAGACCATTACCGAGTTCCGGCCGAAGCTTAGAGATCTGATGCACTCAAACATTGAACAGTTTTGCTAGCCTCAGTATTCAAATACAGAACAGCTGGAACGGCTTCAAGAGCAGCAGCTTGCATTGCATTTTTTTGTGTTGTGTATCAAATGTGTACCCATAGCCCATAATCTGATTTATTCTCTTTCTCAAAAGAATAATTTTTTCTTAATGAAATTCTTCCCGGCAAATAGAGAGAATTGTAAAAGTTTGACAGGTAAAAGTGGGAAAAGATATCGTTTTCCATATTTTTTATTTTTTCGATATTTATGAAAAAACATTGGATGTAGACTTTATTTGGTTTAATTTATTAAAATTTATGAAAAATCATTAAATGTAATTTTGATTTGGAGAAGATCAATGCAAGTTATACTTTGATATATTTGGACTCATCGAAGCTCTCTTAGAATGTATAAATTCCTTAAATTATCTCTACATTATATCAATGCTTTGCGCCAATATCAATGCTTTGTGCCCATGATGTAAACAATGACAATATAAAATAATGTTTTCCTTCCCTAACTATTTCTATGATTTTTTTGGAAATATATTTTTTATTAATATTTATAATAGCATATGGAACATCATAAGTTAGTAGTATATGGAAGAAGAGTATAGATGAAAAGAGATGTGATATATTATGCCATCTAGATATTATTTAGTTTGGAAGTGTTTTTTTTGCAACATAAATTATTGTCTCTAACAACAGGTAATAAATTAATTTAACTTTACAACAAGTTTACCAAGGCCTATGAATGGAGACCCCAAATTTCATGAGGTATGTGCCATGTGAGCCTGTTATATGATAGGTCTAGTTGTAGTAACTTCACACATTTTCCCAGAGTTACATGTATACTACCCAATAACTCTGTTTAGAGCAAAATTGGATTTTTCTAGATGTTGGATTTTGGGATTCTTCCACAAAGATTATAATTATTTTGTTTAAATCTTTTATTCTTTTTATGATGACATTGAGATTGAGATGATTTCTTTAGAAGGGATCCTAGAAGTGCGCATTTGTAAATTGTGGAAATCTCTGCTCCTCTCAACAGAAAGACATGCTACAATATGTTTTGTGACCTACTAAAAGAAAAACCTAGATGGGCCATGGTTGAAGCAACATTTCATGTTCAATCCCAAAACAATGAAGCAATGTTCATCGGCAAAAAAAAAAGAAAAAAAAAATATGAAGGCATTCAATGAATCACGATTTTTTACTTGAAACGAAATTTGACCCTACAAACAATATGACATGTGACAAATCTGCCAATCTGCCACCAACATTACAAACAATTCCCATGTGTCATTTGACATGCATCTGGTACAAAAAAACACAAGGAATATCTCACTAGTAATGTCATTCACTGTAACTTGAAGCACTATTGTCTGACATGAGGTATGTGCCTTGTGAGCTTGTTATATGATAGGTCTAGTTGTAGTAACTTCACACATTTCCCCAGGGTTACAAGTATACTACCCAATAACTGGTTCAGAGCAAGATTTAATTTTTCTAGTTATTGGAGGTGGCCAATGGATTTGGGGATTCTTCCACAGAGATTATAATTATTCCATTTTAATCTTTTATTCTATTTATAATGACATTAAGATTGACATGATTTCTTTAGAAGGGATCCTAGAAGTGGGCATTTATGAACAAGAGAAATCTCCGCTCTTCTCAATAGAAAGGCATGCTACGAGATGTTATGTCACCTACTAAATGACAAACCTAGATGGGTCATGATTGAAGCAACATTTCATGTTCAACCCCAAAGCAGTTAAGAAATCTTCACCGACCATAAAAGAAAATAATAATAATAATAATAAATAAATATCAACTGTCTATTTAAAAAAAATTCATCGTTTCAAAAATTCATCGTTCCTTTTGAAAACATGACACATTTTTTCATTTTGAATATTCATAATTTGGAACTTAACAATAATATTCCCTCAAATCCACAACCCTACTAATTTCTCATAACATGTAATATCATTAAAAATAGAAGAGTCATCTACATATTTTATGCACATATTTTCCTATATTCCATACATTTTCATCTGCTCTTACTTATAAAAGAAAAAACAGAAATGAGAAAAGCATCCACCTTCAATAGTTGATTTATATTTAAAGAAAAAGATAACTTTCTAAAAAATAACTATACATAAAAATAGAAATGTCCAAGAAAAGATGAAGAAACGATTCTCGTAGAGAATGCAATATCCCTGCGTAGCAAGGGAAGGTATAGAAAAATACACTTATTGGCCATCTGGGTTTTGTGTTTATTTATGTGGTGGGTTTTGTGTTTGTTTGTGGTGGAAACTTGTTTCAACTTAAAGCAGTGCCATACAATTCTATCAAACCATTTAATGTTGATTTTTGGCCAAGACACTATGATTGTTTTACTTCATAACCTAGTCAAAAACATTAGAAAAAATTACTAACAACTCCAACAATCAAACCAATGAACAAAGAATAACATGGTATCATTTTTGCATCCAGTGTTGAAGTAGTCCCCATTGTTCATAGGATTCTTGTATGTGCTTGAAACATTGACAATATTGAACCATACATATATGGAAATCAAGAAAACCAACACTAAGGATATGCAATTTGCTTCAATTCAAGAGTTCTCTTCATGCCTACTAGAAATAAGGCACTTTGTCAAAAAGAAAGATTTGCTATGCTAAATAAGGGATTCAAACTGATCAAATTTTCGAGAGCCTAATGTTATTACTTGACTTTAGAATATAAATCATGCAAACATATTTTATAAAAACTGAGATAGGAGAAATGCCAAAAATGAATGAATAAACCTAACCTAAAAGAACTCTATACACTAGAATTGTATGGCACTGCTTTAAGTTGAAACAAGTTTCCACTTTTCATGGAAGCAATAAATAATACTCAATTGAAAGAGTGTGGAATGATATAACCGGATTCTAGTGCTCAATTCTCGAGTATAATGCACAATTTTTTCTGCCATGTACTTTTCTACGATTTTATAGTTTTATAAGAATTCAATTTTTTATATTTGTGTTGAAAACCAGAGTAATTTATATGGTATAAGTGTTTTATTTAAATGTTGCAATATAAATGTTTATATTATAATATTTAAAAAGATATAAGTAAAGTCATAATTTTATTTAGGAAATTTTGATTAATAAAATATTAAATAATGAAATAATGAACTAATGACGTGATAGAATCATCTTGTCCTTTTGCTGCAACAACAAGGATACTGGGTCTCATAGTCATTCTTTCATTATTTGATTATTGCATGTAAGAACAAAACCCCAAAAACAACATAAACTATAAAACAACGAAGTAAGAGAAAGGTTAACTAAGCACATATAGTGCACCACACTTCATCAGTTTACTATACCCGGATTGATAATTTATGTAGAGCAATTTAAGACATTAAATTGACTAGACATTTTGGCGCCGTTGCCGGGGAAGTGTAATTAGGAGACCTTATTTCTTACATCTAAAAAAAAAATTAACAATTCTTGAGTATGCTCTCCTCTTGCACTTTGTGTGATTTAGAGGATCAAAAAAAGGATTGTTAAGTAAAAAAGGAAAAAATAATAATTCTTGAGTATGCTCTCCTCCTGCACTCTGTGTGATCTGGAGGATCAGAAAAAGAACATAGTCCAGCTTCCTAGTAACCATATTCCTAAGGGTCTAATTCCTCTGGAAACACTGCTTGACCAAATGATGTGCCTTACAAGGTTGCCCAAAAAGAAGACCAATCTACAGTCTATAAGCATGATATAGGAAGTCCAAGTCAGCCTAGATATGTAAATCTATCCACTCATTTGTCAGCTGATCAAAGTGCTAAATACTGCAATTTAATGAGGCAATTTGCTGATGTGTTTTCCTAGGAGTACAGTGATCTGAAAACTTATGATAGGAATATAATTCAGCACAAAATCCCTCTAGAAAAAGACATTGTTCCTTTCAAATGGAAGCTGAGACCAATAAATCCAATGCTTCTTCCACTGATTGAAAAAGAAATTAAAAAATTGTTGGCTACTAAGATCATTGTCCCTCTTAGATATTCAAAATGGATAGCCAATTTAGTGGTGGTGAGGAATAAGAGTGGAGAAATCAGACTGTGTGTTGATTTTCGAAATTTAAACAAATGATCCAAGAAAGACAACTATCCTCTGCCGAAGATGGAGCATTTGCTGCAAAGGGTCTCAGGAGCTAAAGGGATGTCATTTTTAGATGGATTTATGAAACCTCCACTGTAGACAACCATCAGTGAGCTTGAGACTAGACCTTGGGAGTGGTCTTGATGTTTGTAAATGGACCTAGATAGGTCATGATCAATTTAAGTGTTCTGGAAGTTGGGAAGCTCGGGGGGATAATTGAACATAATATCCATTCTCGATGGAAGGGAGAAGAGTTATCTTCCAATTGAGTTCCTCGACTGTTCAAGTATTTACAGATGGCCTTGGTATAGATAGGAATGTCCTTTATAGCTTGCAGCAGTGGGATTTTTATGTAGAAATTTTTAAGTTCATCCAAGACATCAAATTGTGGTGGAGGCAGTGGTGGTTTTACTTGGACCAATCGGTCTGGAAAAGGTGGATGCAGTGATTGCATCTGTTTATCTTTGGTATCACTGCTTGGTTTTGTTTGAGTTGTCATTTCATTATCTTTTTCTAAGTTTTCTTCTTGTTGATCTGTTATTGGAGAATCTTTTTGGATCACCCTACCAGACCTCAGATTAATGTTTTGCAAAGGCAGTGTGGAGTATGAGGTTCCTTCCTCTACATTATAGGCTGGCCTCTCTGCTCAATTGTTCGGATTTGGGACAGTTTGAGAAGATATTTGAGTGGGTCTGAGAGGTTGTGGGTTAGTTGGAAATTGCAGTTGTGGCACATTTATTGGTGGAGGAGCAGGCAGTGTTTGTTGAGAAGGTTGGGGCTGATAAACAACTTGCTGAGGGTGCTGCTGATATGTTTGAGAATGTGATGGATATGGCTGTTGGTACTGTTGATATGGTTGTGAGTAAGGTGGGTATGATTGAGGATATGGATGATAGGATTGGGAATACTGTTGAGATGGTCTCCATTGATTTTGTGGTTGGTTTCCATGCTGCCATGGCATGGGTACATTCCATGATTTTTGTGCATACATCTGATCATTCATAGGAAATTGCAGATTTTGATTAGGAAACATACCTTGAGGTGCTTGCCTTGGCTGCCATGGTCGCTTTGCACCCATGTAATACACGTTCTCCATCTCTGTACTGGCTGCCATGTTACAGTTCTGCAAAATTTTAACTTTAGGACAGTTAAACATATCATGCAACCATGATGTATGGTCTTATGGGAGGTGTAGATGTAGGATTTTTTGGAATAGGTTGGGTTACTATTTGTGATACTACTGGATGAGTAGTAGAAATTACAGAAAAGGTAGGGCCGACTGATGTTGGATGAACTGATTGGGAAGAGGAAGCTAATGTTGCAATAGTAAGAGCAGAAATTTCAATTGAGTGCTGAATGTAAGCTTGATGTATAGCCTGATCAAGTGCTGACACAAGATCCTACAATTTGTCGAAGTTTTGAAGGGCTTGCTGATCCAAATCAGGTTCAACAGATGGTCTTATTGGTTTGTAAGGTTGAAGAATGGATTCATCAACCACTGTCTGATCAACAAAAGTTTCAGACTTGGTCCTAAAAAGACTGTGTTCAAAAGGTAAGTCGAACTGAATATCTTGTATGGTGTCGAGGTTTTCAGGAAGGGAATTTTCCCTAGAAAGGGGGCTATTGCTTCCTTGGCTTTCAGCTAAACTTATTTTTCTTAGTATCCTTTCAGGATTGTCTAAAATTTCAGGTGGTTCTGGATCAGGATTGGCTTGGGTATGAATTCTTTTTGGAGCTAGATCTTTAAAAATGAAAAAAAACCTCTAATCCTTTATTTCCAATATTTTGATCATTAGAATTCTTGAAATAAAGATGTATAAACTAGGGAAATTAACCTTATGAAAATGAAATGAAGGATTATTTTTAACCCCCCATATGGTCACCAGAATGTTAGCACTCCGTAATTTTCTAAGGTTGTAGAGGAAGATCACAAAGGTAACCATAAACCTACTTTGGAAGTTGGGATCTAGCCCTGCCAACTTCATAGAGGGCTCTCTTTGTAAGATTTAACTTAGAGATAGATAGGGACATTCTTTTTCTGATCCTCCAGATCACACAGAGTGCAGGAGGAGAGCATACTCAAGAATTATTATTTTTTCCTTTTTTACTTAACAATCCTTTTTTTGATCCTCTAAATCACACAAAGTGCAAGAGGAGAGCATACTCAAGAATTGTTAATTTTTTTTTTAGATGTAAGAAATAAGGTCTCCTAATTACACTTCCCCGGCAACGGCGCCAAAATGTCTAGTCAATTTAATGTCTTAAATTGCTCTACATAAATTATCAATCCGGGTATAGTAAACTGATGAAGTGTGGTGCACTATATGTGCTTAGTTAACCTTTCTCTTACTTCGTTGTTTTATAGTTTATGTTGTTTTTGGGGTTTTGTTCTTACATGCAATAATCAAATAATGAAAGAATGACTATGAGACCCAGTATCCTTGTTGTTGCAGCAAAAGGACAAGATGATTCTATCACGTCATTAGTTCATTATTTCATTATTTAATATTTTATTAATCAAAATTTCCTAAATAAAATTATGACTTTACTTATATCTTTTTAAATATTATAATATAAACATTTATATTGCAACATTTAAATAAAACACTTATACCATATAAATTACTCTGGTTTTCAACACAAATATAAAAAATTGAATTCTTATAAAACTATAAAATCGTAGAAAAGTACATGGCAGAAAAAATTGTGCATTATACTCGAGAATTGAGCACTAGAATCCGGTTATATCATTCCACACTCTTTCAATTGAGTATTATTTATTGCTTCCATGAAAAGTGGAAACTTGTTTCAACTTAAAGCAGTGCTGTGTTTGTTTGTGGTGGAAACTTGTTTCAACTTAAAGCAGTGCCATACAATTCTATCAAACCATTTAATGTTGATTTTTGGCCAAGACACTATGATTGTTTTACTTCATAACCTAGTCAAAAACATTAAAAAAAATTACTAACAACTCCAACAATCAAACCAATGAACAAAGAATAACATGGTATCATTTTTGCATCCAGTGTTGAAGTAGTCCCCATTGTTCATAGGATTCTTGTATGTGCTTGAAACATTGACAATATTGAACCATACATATATGGAAATCAAGAAAACCAACACTAAGGATATGCAATTTGCTTCAATTCAAGAGTTCTCTTCATGCCTACTAGAAATAAGGCACTTTGTCAAAAAGAAAGATTTGCTATGCTAAATAAGGGATTCAAACTGATCAAATTTTCGAGAGCCTAATGTTATTACTTGACTTTAGAATATAAATCATGCAAACATATTTTATAAAAACTGAGATAGGAGAAATGCCAAAAATGAATGAATAAACCTAACCTAAAAGAACTCTAATCAGGCCTCTCATCAACTGTGACATGCACACAAGATTTGCCCTTGCATGTCAATAGTGCCACGTTATGCAAATAGATACTCATTGTCAGGGTGCAAAGAATTTTGACATTTCCATTGTCATTTAGAGAGGTATGTTTGTTCTTTACACTCCCATCCTTCTCATCTACAAAAACAGAAAAACAAGACGATGAAAATACTCGACGCTAAGGGGAAGACCCTTTCTTAGTGACACTTTGGGTTCCCAGCCAAGTACATCTTTTGCTTTAGTAATATTAAGATTCCTCTTGTGTGGATCATCTTTTGTGTTTGGTATAAACTCAATCTTTGCACTAAGATCTATGGTCTCTTTTACAATCTACAATACAATAAAACAGAAATTGGTATTCATGTCAAGAAAAAATAACATACAAGCTTTCATAAATAAGAATTGTAGATTTTCCCTTTGCCAACACACCAATTATGAAGGGCAGATTGTCTACAATTGCAATGCTTGTGTGATGGTTTTTGCAAGTGTACAATTTTATTCTGGTGCTTGGAAGTGTATATTTGCCTTAAAAAAATTGACATTGAAAATGCATCCTCGCTACTAACATTAATCTGTTATTGTCAATCCAAAGTCATCGAAGCATACAATACTACATGACAAGTGTTTGACAAAAAGGTCTGAATGGATTTTTCTCACAATTTGGCCATTGAGTTGTGGTCTTGAAGGAGGTTGAGTTCTCAGTACTTATTTTTAAGTACATATAATATATTTTGAATCTATCAGGTCATCCTATATTCATGCGAATAAAATTTAGAAGTTGGTCGTTACTAACTTGGCACACAGAATAATGATATATATGGTCAGAGTAGTATGAAATTGTGTGGTGGTTATTATCTCTGTTCTTAAAACCATTTTCTTCACTTGATTTTGCCATAATAACAAAACACATAAACAATTTTTAGCACATGAACAAGACATTCAAAAATTATTAATACCTAGCATTAGAACCAAATCCCAAGAAGGCAATTCTACAACATCAAATTCGTAGGATATTGAAATTTTTTCTCGAGTTTATAACAATCCCAGATTATCTGTTTACAAAACTCTTGTATAACTGGAAATGACAGATTTAACTAACACATTTTATGGATGGAAACCTCCTTAATTGTCATAGTCTTTTAGACCAACATTGATATACAAACTGAGGTCTATTTTATTGGGACTATTACACCACAGGAATCCCTAAATCCTAAGTTATAACCACATACTAAAAGGGTAGTCTCAAGGCAACATACCCACACTTAACTAATTTTTTTTAACCAGTTATTTGTGTTGTAGGTCATAGAATTTTGAGACATAACCAAGTTTTCACAGTGATATATATTATAACAATATTTGTGTCGTAGATCATAGAATTTTGAGGCATAACCAAGTTTTCAGAGTGATATATATTATAACAATATTCATATCCAGATGATTGCCCATATCCTTTTATTTGTATTCTGGGCTCCCAGTCATTAATACAAGCATAATACTTTATTTATCAAAACCCAACAAATACCAAGTATTATTAAAAAATCTACCTATTAATTTCTTGAGAGATCCAAAGAAAACAAGTTAGTTTCCATTCCTAAACATATCTGGAAGCAACGTTTACACATGTAGCACTAAGTATTTTATGTGGGTACAGTTTTATTTTTTCAAAGAGCTCATGAGCATATTGGCATAAAATAACCACTACAGACTCTGAGAAAAGCATTAACGGAGTGAAAATGGTTATTAGAAGGCTTATCACAGTGGATAATATGCTTCCATTTGTTACGAGAGTATTCCTTTATGCAAATTCCATTTAATATTATTAATATTTTATGGAAAAATTATAAGATATGTTAATAAATATTTTAATAATAAAGTTTTGTGGTTGATAATTATGTATAATAATTCAAAATTAAGCATAATATTTAAATTTCAAAATTAAGTATAATATTTAAATTTGTTTAGTTATTGAGATCTTGTTTTGATCACAGTTTAAAATTAATTAGGTGAAGTCTAAGTCTACATAATTAGTTGTTAAAAGTCTAGTTAATATTAGTTCAAATTTTGCACAGTCTTGATGATTTATTGATGCATGAAAGTTGTTCTTCAAAAGATAGGGGTATTCCTTAATATTAATTCTTGATTAGGCCTTACACCATTTGGAATAAGAGAGTCATCCAAATTTTAGGTTGATAGTTGTTACTTAAAATGAATGTTATTTAGTGATAGAATGCAAAATAAATGATGTACTATGCAATCTTATACGTGTAGAATGTAAACTACTATAACCTATCATAGCTAAACTAAGTAGATAGTAGATTAGTTACAAATTCTTGCTTGTACACATGGGGAGAAATATATTCTATCATTACCAAAATGCTTGTGAGTCTCTATACAAATATGAAAGTCAATAAACCAATCCAAAAGTGTCTAGGTTGTCTGATAGTAAGTCCATATGCGGAAAATATGTCTTGAGCATTGATGACCCCATTAGAAAGAAAAGAAAAGCCAAAATAATTTTGAAGAAGCTCCAAAAGAGAAGATATGACAAAAAAAATTATTCACAAAGAAAACATTTTCAAAAGAGATACACAAAGCCAAAAATAAAGTATAGATATCAAGGAAGGACACATTACTATTCTCCTTAAGACATCAAATTGAAAACACACAAACAACAAGCCTTACAAGTAGTAACATGTTGTTTATGTGGACAAGCAGGGCATTCAACAAATTGATATTGCTGGGAACGGGTTCCCCCAAGAGCAGTTTTGGGGCTGGAAGCCCATATTTTGGGGCAATTTTGTAATAAAATTGTAAAATCTCCACATTTTGTGGTCGCGGAGTGTGAAGGTGTCAAGAGTCATAAAGGGTTGTCCGCCTTTATTTTGTAAAGTGTCAAGTCGGCTATAAAGATCTACCCATGGTACGCAGACCATGGGATTGTATAAAAAAAAGAGCTAAGCAAGTGAGCTCTAGAGAGAAGGGAAAAAAAAAAGAAAAAAAAGAAGAAGAAGAAAAAAATGAAGCATTGGAGTTTTGGTAGAGAAGTCTAAGTGTTTCAGGTCTTAGCGTAGGTAGAAGCTCTGCAGCTGAGTGCACAGAGGCCTAGGGTAGAAGTCCGCAGCTGAGTTCATGGACCTATGCAACTATGTGCGTAGGGTGGATAGAGTTTGTATTAAACTGAAAGATGTCAATAAAGAAGAAGTATTCTGCAATTACTATGTATTTAGTCTCTGTTAATGCATCTGATTATATTACATTTTGGGTTTAATTTACAATGTTTATTTGATGCGCGAATGTATGTGATTGTATAAGTTAATTGAGCGCAAGTAAGGATATCAGTTTACGCGACGCTAACTGTGATTGATTAGTAAGATAAGTAAAACAGTTGAGATAACTTGGGAACCTATACAATACATTTTCATAGTTGCACGAAAGTACCTGAGCCACGAGTTAGGGTTGCGCGAAGGTCAATCGTACACCTTCCCGGAGGTACTGAAGGGCGGAATAAAGGGTAGACTAACAGAGACCTAAGGCTTAGCGACCTGTGCGAAAGTAGGAGCAGAGAGTATAAACCAACATCACAGCCATCTCAGGGTGCAGAAACTTGGCTCCAACATCCCCCCATACTTCTTCGAGTGAGATTTCGGTTCGCGCTCCGCCAACTGATGTCGAAAGGGCCAGTAGTGTAGGGATTTGTTTGGCTAAATAACACTGAACCTGGGTTAGGGCCCACAAAGCCAACAAATGGTTATGTTGTCGGGACCAGAATCTGCATGAGAGATGTATGATGTCATATCACTGGAAACTAACTAAGAAAGAGATCAAAGACTAGTTGGATAGAAAGGTCCACAAATTCACGGTGCAGGAGAACAAAAATCTGCGGCTGACAAAGGAATAATGGCTAGACAGGTACCTGTATCCAGAAATCCACGAGATATTTTTCTGTTCCTTTCCAGTTGAGTTATACGAGTGGATTGCAAAGCTAGCGGATAGCCAAGGAAGGTGGAGGCTTGACGGTCCTATTGTCTATACCCCGAAGTTAGTGCAAAGACTAGAAGCTTTTGAGGATAAGATCGCTCGTGTTGTCGATCATTGGCTCGACCGTATCATAGGAGAATTTGTGACTGAATTCACGGTCGATACCTCAGTCAGTTACAGCGAGGCAGATTGGTGCTTTTTCAAAGGTCCGCGAGGTAAGTACTTGAATTCTTTAAACACTTGGATTAAGATGTTATTGTGCGAAAATTGGGTTAAGCAGCTACCTTGATGTTCGAAGCTACGCCAAGTGGAAAGACTTACAAGAATGAAGGAAGGAAGGGTCCTGAATATAGCCCACTAATTTCACCTCCTTTGAGTGAGGAAGAGGGAGTAGTGCAGGCTTCTCCATTAAGTGCATTTCAGTTGATAAAACAAGGGTTCCCACGACCACCACATCCACCACAGTTCAACATGGCGAATTCAGTGAAACTGCCTTTGTTTAAGGGCTTGGGAAATGAGGACCTGGACCAATTCTGGTTCGTCGTAAAAGTTGTATGGGAAGCTCAGGGCGTCACAGACGATCACATGAAGAAGGCAACATTATTTAGTGCTTTACAGGATTGCGCGTTAACTTGGTACATCAAGTACTCTAATGATAACCCAAACACTGTGTTGGCAGATATCCAGACCGTGCTGAATAAAGAGTTCAGTAGGCCTAAATCCGAGGTGCAATCGATTGTAGGGTTCAAGGAAATTGCAATGAAACCAGGTGAGACACCTTGGTAATTGGATCATAGATTGAAGTGTAAAACCCGTGAAGCTAATATGAACTTAACAGATGGACAACACCGTGAGTGGTTCGTGGATTCACTCCTGCCTCACCTAAGGGTTGCACTATCACAACAAAAGATTATGACTCAGGCAGAGGCCTTGGAGATTGCAATAAGACTACAAGAAACACCGGTGCAAGATCCGAATCTGGGGGTTCAACAGATCCATGCGCATTTGCAAAATCTTTGCCTCGAAATGCAAAGTTTGAAGCAGGACAAAACAGTTCGACCAGAGGCGCGCGAAGAGATATGGTGTCTGAAATGTAAAGGTCAAGGGCATGAAAAAGACCATTGCCCGGTCTTTGCAAACTATATTTCAGGAGGAGGACCGATGCCTTTGATGCCGGAAGCCCAAGCAGGACCGATCACGGGGCCTGCGTTATGGTGAGCTATATGTCAGGTAGTAGGGAAACATGTGACTGATAATTCTCATTTGCTGCAGAAGTTTGTACAAACACCGCAAAAAATGTTCTGCAACTTCTGCAGGTTGGTATGGCATGATGAGTGAAACTGTTGAAGTTATGAATTGATGATGGACAGAACACTCACCTATAGAGTTCAAGAAGAAATGCGACCTCCTGACCAGAGCGTTGGGATGGCGCGAACAAGATTTCAAGGGTGTAGACGAGGTTGAGGCGAAGGAGGACCTAGCAAAGGTCGGGGATAGCTGATCTATTACAATTGTGGAGGACCAGGACACTATGTCCACAAATGCATTAACCCAACGCGTCTATCGTGCAAATATTGTATTCAGTTTGATCATGAAATGGAGGACTGCCCTACACTGGTAGCGAGGATATGTGACAAAGGAGTGCTACCACCACAACCGACTCAGAACCTGCAGATGATGAGGGTTTAGCCTCACGAAGAGGATCTGAATGTGAATATAGTGCTCAGAAGTGGAATTGCAATGAGCAAAGATAAGGGGAAACAACCCAAAGACATCGCATGGGTTTGCAAAGCTTCGACGAAGGAGGCTGAATTTGATTTGGAGCGCACACATGAAACATTCATGGAAGCAAAGAAGAGTTTCGCTGAGGCGTCTACCTCAGGGAGCCGGGATAAGCCTATTTAGGAAATGGACCCTTTTATGCTTACGACCTTTCTAGAGACCTGCATGAAGCTACTCCGTGATAGAAAGGTTGTGAAGGGGTTACAAGAACTTATAAATAGATGATCTGGAAACACTCTAGGTGAACAGTGAGTGGTACGGAAGACTGGTAAGCATAAGGCAAGGAAAGGGTGTGAGATGAGACTCACCATGCAGATAGGAGAATATGAAATGGATCAGGTTATTCTAGATCTGGGGTCAGACGCGAACGTTTTGCGCAGATTTGGGAGTGGATGGAGAGACCCACGCTGTAGTGGTCTCCGACTCAGTTAAGGATGGCAAATCAGCAGAAAATCATCCCCATGGGACGACAACAAGGAGTAACTGTAGATATTTAAGGTATGAACGCATTGGTTGACTTTGAAGTAATAGAAATTGTGGATGACAACAACCCCTACCATGCGCTCCTTGGCATTGATTGGGCTACTGAGATGAAAGGGATAATCAACCTAAAGAAGCGAAAGATGATATTTGAAAAGAAATCGCTTCATGTAATAGTACCCCTAGATCCTGCTGAAGGATCGCGCTATACTGAACCAGTCTGCGATTATGAAAGCGATGACGATTTGGACTACATATATAAATAACAACGCGAGACCAATATTGGGTGAGTTCGATAGTAGATGGCTGAATTACATGGGATCATGAGAGTTCTTGCAACTCAAACTTGGACGAAGAATTAGAGCGCTGGCAGAATCGGCTACATGAAGTAACCAAGCTGAGCTATAACATGATGACTCAGTCGCTGCACTGCATGTCATCAGAGGTACGAAATCTACCCACTTATGATGGCTTGAGTGATGTGGATGTGTTTTTGGATACATTTGAGAGGGAAGTACCAAAGAAGCAGTGCTTCCAAGCTTTGGACTGGGCAGTACACGCTACGCCCGCGAGATGTTGGGGTACACACAACGATAGTTTTGACGATTGGCGCAAGTGTAGGAGGATGATGATAACACACTTTGGGAAGCCGAAGGTACGAGTGATAGAAAAGTATGATGGGAAATATGATCTGCACACACACTTGGCCAAATGGGCTAAGGCCTATGGAGTGAAGCCCCAACCTTAATGGGTGCACTTGTTTTGTCACGCCTTGGATGTCATCCCGATGAACTGGTACTTGGAGACAGAGCTCTGCCATGGCACAGGAAAATGGGATACTCTGCACGAAGGGTTCATAATGACGTTCAACTTCGAAGACGGGTTTGACTGTATTGAAGAAGCGCTACAAGAAGTTAAAGCAACAATATTTAGGATACCGCAGGATCCTTTGGATCTGATTCAACCTGATTGGAATACTCAGCTGAGCCACACAATGGAATGCTATAACGTGAATGTTGAAGAATAAGACGAGGACCCCCGAAAGATTAACATCCCTGAAAATGAGGGTCACCATGAGGTTGAGGGACCACAGATTGAGAATCCTGATATACTATGCCACTCAAAACTAAATAGGTAAATATTGGTATGGCGGCGGAGCCTAAATTCATGAAGATTGGAGATTACTGGGATGGCGCGACGGTAGATAAGATTTTTGAATTGCTCCGCGAATACCAGGATTTGTTCCCTACCAAGTTTACAGAGTTAAAAGGGATAATAGGGGACCTGGGCATTATGAAGATCACGTTAAAACCCGACGTGAAGCCGGTTAAGCAAAGACCTTACCATCTTAATCTGAAGTATAAGGAGAAGGTCTGATTAGAGTTAGATAAAATGCTCGCGGTAGGCATCATTGAGGCCGTAGAAGAATCTGATTGGGTGAGCCCAATGGTGGTACAGGAAAAGAAGAAGAAGGATGAAATAAGGATATGCGTAGATCTCAGGAAGTTGAATGACACTTGCGTGCATGATCCTTTCCTGACTTTGTTCATTGATGAGGTATTGGATAATGTAGATGGCCAAGACGCATACTCCTTCACTGATGGGTTTTCTGGGTACCATCAGATCAAAATCGCGCCTGAAGATAGAAGCAAGATGACCTTTGCGACTGAATGAGGCTATTTTCAGTACACTGTAATGCCTTTCAGATTAAAGAAATCGCCTATGATTTTTTCGTGCGTAGTCATTGCTGCATTAAAAAATTTCATTCATAAGTTTCTGGAGGTGTACTTTGATGATTGGACTGTGTTTGGGTTGGTAAAATGCCATGTGGCTAGTTTGCGCTTAATGCTACATACTTGTTGAAGGTACCAGATTGCGCTCAATCTGAAGAAATGTCTATTTTGTGTTCCTTTTGGGACTCTGCTGGGTCATGTGGTTTGTAGATAGGGACTGATGGTAGATCCCACGAAGATCGCAGTGATACTTAACTTGGAGGCATCAAGGAGTGTGAAACAATTGCATGCAACATTGGGACATACTAGGTACTACAAGAAGTTTATCAAGGGCTATGCCCAGATCACCGCACCTATGGAGAAGTTGTTGAAAAAGGATGTCATGTTATGTTGGAACAAGGATTGTCATAAGAGCTTGGATGTGCTGAAAGGAAAAATGGTCACCGCGCCAATTTTAGTCTTCCCGGATTGGAAGAAGGAGTTTCATGTACATGTCGACGCGTCATGTATAGCATTAGGAGTAGTACTAACACAGGCCAACATAGGAGAATTGGACCATCCTATATCGTTCCAAGTAGGAGGTTATCTAAGGTTGAGAAGAAATATTCCACCACTAAGCGTGAAGAATTAGCCATGGTATACGTGCTCCAAAAGTTTAGACACTACTTGCTGGGTGGACATTTTAAGATGTATACAGATCATTCTGCGTTGAAGTACCTAGTTAATAAGCCTGTGTTGGGGGGAAGAATCTGTAGGTGGTTCTGATTGTTCCGGGAGTATGATTTTGAAGTTATTGTAAATCCTGGACGACAGAACGCGGGGCCAGACCATCTGTCACGCATCGAAATGGGAGAAGAGCCCACTAATTTGGAGGAGGGATTGCCTGATGCACAGCTCTTTACTGTGCGTGTCATGGATGGTCACTTTGAAGACATCATACACTTCCTAATGACAGGAACTACCCCGAAAGGCTACCTCGTCCAACAGAAAAAGGAGTTAGTGGTGCGCGCGGCAGACATTTCTGTCATTGCTGGACATCTGTACAAAATGGGGTCTGATGAAGTATTATGACGATATGTGCCGAAGTTTGAAAGAAGCAGTGTCCTCGCAGACACTCATGGGGGCCCGGCGGGAGGGCATTACACAGGAAGTGCAACCGCACAGAGGATTCTACGCGTAGGATTGTGGTGGCCAACCCTCCATCAGGATTCAAAAGCTTATTACAAGGCATGTGATGTGTGTCAAAGGACTGGCAGGCCATCGCATAGAGATGAGCTGCCCATGAACCCATAGATGACGTTACAACCTTTCAATAAATGGGTGATAAATTTTGTGGGACCCATTCAACCCCAAGGAAAAAAGCAGTACATTATCACTGTGACTGAGTACTTGACTCGATGGGCAGAGGCACAACCTGTGAAGGACTGCACAGGTGCGACCACTGTGAAGTTTCTCTTTGAGTATGTATTGACGCGATTTGGGTGTCCAAATGTTTTGATGAGTGGTCGCGGTACATACTTTCTGAACAAAACGATCAGTGCGCTGACGGAGAAATTTCAGGTCTATCACTAGAAAAGCACACCTTATCACCCACAGGCTAATGGGATAGTGGAATCATTCAATAAGGTACTGGAGAACACGCTGACCAAGGTTTGAAACGCTTAGCGAAGTGATTGGGACCTATGCATACTCGCAGCACTATGGGCCTATCTAATGACATGCAAAAAGTTGACTAGGCAGACACCCTTTAGGCTGGTATATGGTGTTGAGGTAGTGATGCCCATTGAATACATTGTGCCTAGTCTGCGCATAGCAACACTCACAGGTATGACAGATCGCGGAGCCCTGGAAGAGAGGCGTGCAGATTGCTGAGCTTGAGGAAGAAATATTTATGGTTGTATTTCACCAATAGATCCAAAAGTAGCGCGAAAAAGCATCGCATGATCGGCACATCAAACTATGCACCTTTAAGGTAAATGAACTGGTTTTGTTATATGACAGTAAGTTTGATAAATTTCTAGGGAAATTCAGAATGCACTGGCTAGGGCCCTATGTCGTTAAGGAGATTACCAACCATGGAGCAATTTAGTTGGTTAAATTGAATAGAGATCCCTTCCCAAGCAAGGTGAATGGCAGCCGATTGAAGCCATACACCGGTGACTCGGCCAAGTGACTATATGAAGGTAGCATAGTCTTAGTGATCTAGGCATCTGAAAGGAGGCGCGGGACTATAAACTACATTGCTCGGGTTGGGGAATTGCGCGATTGGAGGATTGTGCAGAACGAGGCGATGTCACAGGGTTCGCGACAACGCGAAGAGAGTTGCGCTACATAGGGAAAACTATGTAGGTCAGCCAAAAAAGTGACCGTTCAAGTCACTATTCATGATTTAACGATGAGAATGCGGCCAAATGGAGTGGGCGGCTGGCATTTAAGACAAAATCTATTGGTAAGATCCTTGAAAATCGGCTGCCAATCCGACATTAATGAACCGAATGTGGGGGTATCGGTCGAATTTGAATTCAAAATGGCCTATAAATTATAGGTGGAGGCCCAACGAAAAACACTTGGCATTTTGAACATTGAGTTGGTGAGCTCTCAGATGTGCATGATCCATGCATTCTTCGAAGAAGTTCATGACTACCCAATGTTTGATCGATTTCCAGATTCCAACTGTAATTTCATCCATGATTTTACCCTAGGATCCGAAGCTATGGACGACAAAGCAGTGACAACCAAGGGAGTTGTGCCGGAGGTTGCTATGGAGGCAGAAGGAGCTACTCTAGATGTTGTAGAGGTACTAGATGAAGTCCCCAAGTCACCACGGATGCCTAGACCAAAGCCTACCCCGACCAAAGAGAGTGCGAAGGATAAGAAGGGAAAGCACGTTGCAATACTGGTGCGCGCCGCCTAGAAGAAACCCACAGAAGGACAAGCCCACCGCATAGGAAAAGGGAAAACCCATTAACTTGGAGCCAGAGGAGGAAGAAATTGAGAACATCCCGATGGATGATGAGGATCTGGGGGTGGAAGTGGAGGACATTGAAGTCAAGGGTTCTAACCCTATCACTAAATTGCCCGAATACTTCCCTCCGCACAATGGCAAGACCAAGGTGCTGAAGGACATCGACGAACCCAAGGTTGCCCTGCACATACCTCTGCTGTCAGACGAGATTTTCTTTGAAGGACCGTGCTTGGGGTGGGTTATATTGTTGAAACTAGAATATTAGGACTTAGCTAACAGTGTGAAGTTCTCGCACTTGGCAAAAGAACAACTAATGCACCACGTTGTTCACACAACCACCGAGATGACTGCATTGGAACCACGAAAGTGGCTCAGGGGTGTAGACAAGGCAAGTCTGCTCAACTTGCTATGGGTGTCACACTACAATTGCACACCCATTACGATATTGGTCATCAAGCAGCTGCTATGCTTGGTGCACGATGGGTCTCTGTGGCTGGAGGAGCTGATAACCATCACCGACAGGTTGATCCATAGGATCATGTGACTGCCCTATACAGGGGAAAATATGGCCATGGTGTTTGGCGGAAAAGGTGGTGAGCAGTCCCTGGCAGAGGCCATGATGGAGAAATTCAAGCTCGTAAAGAAGCCACGAGGCTATGCCATCTCAAGGATCTGTGACCCTGTGGTCAAGGTGGCCACGCAGATGTGTGATAATGTATGCTGATGTCGAACACAAGGGAAACCACTCAGTCAAAGACCCATGATACTGATCGATGCTGAGCACAAGGTGACCTATCAATAATGAAAATAGGGCCAGGGTGCGGTCTCTAGGTCTGCCCTCAGAGCAATGTGTCGTCGTCGATAAGGACAAGACCCACCAGCAAGAAGTCAATGGGGACCTTCTCAAACCGGCATGAGTGAAGGACCAATATAACTAATGTGATGATAGACATGACACTGACAACCAGGGATGGCCGACTAAAAAATGAGTCAAGAGACACCGCAGAAAGGCCGACTCAGGCTAACTTCCCTTGAACAAAAGCACGACTCAATGTGACTATGTGGCAGCATATAATGAATCTGTATAAGTTCGTCATGCAGGAGGCACGAACGAACCCTCCATATGATTGGAAGAGATAACCAATCGGGGGAGAACTGACTCGATAACAAGGTTATGGCTTACCTAAGTCAAACTAAATCCCACCCATGCGGAGGAGACTTTGTTTTGAGTGCTTTGTTCAAGGGCGACACGACTGACTCTAGCTGCCAACAATAAATGGAAATAATGTCCCTGTTCCCGCTCTTTTTGGAATATTTAAATTTTTTGTCTTTTTCTGATAAGCCGGAAAAAGAATAAAAGAATGCTATGGTACAGTGGAAAGAACGAGTGTCAGTGAAACAGATGATCTAGTTCCTGGGAAAGGAACGTTCCTATGCTCAATGCAGGGAGGTGAAAAACTGGTCAGTGACACTCAGAGGTATGTTCCTTCCACGGATCTGGGTATGTCAAGCTGCAGAGGTCAAGGGTATGCAAGGTTGATTTTGCAGACATCATGGTCAAAAGTTGGCTTAAACACAAGTCCAAGTGAAGCCGGCTATAGGCCGAAAGGTGCAAATAGTCAACATGCAATGCAGAAGTACAACTCAACACACATAGGAGCCTCTAGGGTATAAGGCCAGAACTAAACGAAGAAGCACAGAGGAATGAGTCTTCAACGCATAAGTCATGGCGGGACTACAGAGGACTCCCGAGCCTAGGGATGAAAAATCTGCATGAGTGCCAAGCGACAATAAGGTACTAACTAGGGCACTCATGATAAGGTAGGCTCTACCACACAAGTCATGATACTTCTAAGCAATGAGAAGGTTCCGCACCATAACTTGGTGGGGTCGATCCTAAGGCAAAATGGTAAAGGAAACTGATAAGTGCACAATGAAGGCGGAAAAACCTAACCTATATGCCAAGTTCGAGAACCAATACCTGTCAGAACGGACCAACCATAAACTTCCAAAGGAGACATCTTCCAAGTTCTATAAACATAAATAGGAACACTAGACAAGAAGTTAATACATCCCGCATATAAACTTCATATAAAATCTTTGTGTTATAAGATACAAAACTTGAAGATGCGTACCTCATATATACAATATGGTACAGGGAACCACGCAGCCTTGCGGCTTACGCATAATAGTTCTGCTGAACAAACCCCTTGCAGGGCTCAGGCCAAGGGCTCCTTTGGTAGTCATAACTCATGGCTTCAAAGAGTTCCTCCTGTGAAGGCAAAACAAGTTCTGAGAAATCATGAGAACTACAAGGATCAAAAGAGGGAATTAAAGGGTCCCATGTCCTTATAGGAAGAATCTCTCGGTCAACTGCCGGGACCAAGTCCCAAGAAGGAGAATAGTAAGTCAAAGGATCCTTCTCAGAAGCAATTGAGCATTGAGGACTCAATGCCACATAATTCACCCGTGGCTGGGTAGAGTCTACTTGAACACTTGGAACAAACCAAGGGGCATTCTGCAGTAAAGTCGAATTAGGGTGATGATTATCAGATGCAAGCTGATCAATAGTGACAATATTCCCGTTATGAGGAAAGCACATTACTCGAAAGAGTGAAGACACCACAGCATTCATAGCATAGACATAATCGCGCCAAAGTAGCATATTAAAGTCTAAAAGGCTATCAACCACCATCATATCGATTAAGACAGTCTTCCCACCTAAAGTGATAGGAAATTGAGGAAGAACACCCATAGATTCACCAGGTCTTCTATCATAGGCTAACAACTGACTCTGAGCTGTCAACAACTTTGGGGAACCAAAGCTTTCCAAGTCAAAGAGGATATAATACTTGTAGAGGATCCTTCATCCACCATACATCGATAGATTTGTGGAATTAACTCTGACCTTTATTTGGAAGGTACAGTGGAAGGAAGACGAGGCTCAACAGGACTATCCCAATCAAAGGAAACACTCTTAGAACTTGGAGGGGGAACATTCGAAGAAACCGGAATGCCCCCTATACTAGAAGACTTTGTACTAGAGATCAAACAGACTCTTTTGTTAGGCACTTCACCCAAAAGAGGAGTGTAATCGGCCAGCGATTGCACTGGCTTTACCACATTATCAACAATGGTTGATGGGATTGATGAGAAACCAAATCAGATTAGGAGCAGAAGTACTTTCAGACTCGGACCATATCCTTTGAACTCTGGAATACCAGGGCATAAATGAGTAAGATGGTCTCTACACTGCAAACTTAGGTGCCAGCATCTAGAATATGACTGACTGCAACATATAAGGTGGAGTGGTATCAACTAGCAGCAACAGAGCAACTGTCAAGTGAACCAATGAATGCTGATACAACCTGAGGTCTTCACCGACCGCCGTGGTACATTTCTACACCATGGGAATAAATGATCTGAAGTCGACCATGTGAGAAATCGTTTGATTACCGGTCATTGATGTATACCGTTAACAAACGCGAGACTACTCACCGATAATGATAATGAGCGTCAAGGTACCCAGTACAATCTAACAAGTGTGAATAGATGAGCTGAAGTCGAACACCTGTAAGAATCTATCAATCAGGAGACAATGATGGTTTCCCACTGTCGATAGCGAGGAATCTGCCACTAATGACTGCAAACCCCAAGGTACTGCCAAATGGACTCTAGATCTTTGCCCCAGAGCAATGAGTCGGAGTCGATAGGGAAAGATCCGCTAGAAGGAAGGCATTAAGGCATCCTCCATCAATCTAGCGCGAGTGTAACCCGTAGGCCAATAATGTGGAAGGAATCGGACAAAAAAGATGTAGTAACCCAACCGAAGTACGTTTCCGGCGTACACAAGATGTGGCTAGCGCACGGCAGAAACCCTCTGAACCAACCAATAATGAAAGCTGACACAGAGGCGAGGTATCCACCAATAGGGTCAAATGGAAACCAAGGTACTGCACGAATCCCAATGTGTGATAATGTATGCTGATGTCGAACACAAGGGAAACCACTCAGTCAAAGACCCATGATACTGATCGATGCTGAGCACAAGGTGACCTATCAATAATGAAAATAGGGCCAGGGTGCGGTCTCTAGGTCTGCCCTCAGAGCAATGTGTCGTCGTCGATAAGGACAAGACCCGCCAGCAAGAAGTCAATGGGGACCTTCTCAAACCGGCACGAGTGAAGGACCAATATAACTGATGTGATGATAGACATGACACTGACAACCAGGGATGGCCGACTGAAAAATGAGTCAAGAGACACCGCAGAAAGGCCGACTCAGGCTAACTTCCCTTGAACAAAAGCACGACTCAATGTGACTATGTGGCAGCATATAATGAATCTGTATAAGTTCGTCATGCAGGAGGCACGAACGAACCCTCCATATGATTGGAAGAGATAACCAATCGGGGGAGAACTGACTCGATAACAAGGTTATGGCTTACCTAAGTCAAACTAAATCCCACCCATGCGGAGGAGACTTTGTTTTGAGTGCTTTGTTCAAGGGCGACACGACTGACTCTAGCTGCCAACAATAAATGGAAATAATGTCCCTGTTCCCGCTCTTTTTGGAATATTTAATTTTTTGTCTTTTTCTGATAAGCCGGAAAAAGAATAAAAGAATGCTATGGTACAGTGGAAAGAACGAGTGTCGGTGAAACAGATGATCTAGTTCCTGGGAAAGGAACGTTCCTATGCTCAATGCAGGGAGGTGAAAAACTGGTCAGTGACACTCAGAGGTATGTTCCTTCCACGGATCTGGGTATGTCAAGCTGCAGAGGTCAAGGGTATGCAAGGTTGATTTTGCAAACATCATGGTCAAAAGTTGGCTTAAACACAGTCCAAGTGAAGCCGGCTATAGGCCGAAAGGTGCAAATAGTCAACATGCAATGCAGAAGTACAACTCAACACACATAGGAGCCTCTAGGGTATAAGGCCAGAACGAAACGAAGAAGCACAGAGGAATGAGTCTTCAACGCATAAGTCATGGCGGGACTACAGAGGACTCCCGAGCCTAGGGATGAAAAATCTGCATGAGTGCCAAGCGACAATAAGGTACTAACTAGGGCACCCATGATAAGGTAGGCTCTACCACACAAGTCATGATACTTCTAAGCAATGAGAAGGTTCCGCACCATAACTTGGTGGGGTCGATCCTAAGGCAAAATGGTAAAGGAAACTGATAAATGCACAATGCAGGCGGAAAAACCTAACCTATATGCCAAGTTCGAGAACCAATACCTGTCAGAACGGACCAACCATAAACTTCGAAAGGAGACATCTTCCAAGTTCTATAAACATAAATAGGAACACTAGACAAGAAGTTAATACATCCCACATATAAACTTCATATAAAATCTTTGTGTTATAGAATACAAAACTTGAAAATGCGTACCTCATATATACAATATGGTACAGGGAACCACGCAGCCTTGCGGCTTACGCATAATAGTTCTGCTGAACAAACCCCTTGCAGGGCTCAGGCCAAGGGCTCCTTTGGTAGTCATAACTCATGGCTTCAAAGAGTTCCTCCTGTGAAGGCAAAACAAGTTCTGAGAAATCATGAGAACTACAAGGATCAAAAGAGGGAATTAAAGGGTCCCATGTCCTTATAGGAAGAATCTCTCGGTCAACTGCCGGGACCAAGTCCCAAGAAGGAGAATAATAAGTCAAAGGATCCTTCTTAGAAGCAATTGAACATTGAGGACTCAATGCCACATAATTCACCCGTGGCTGGGTAGAGTCTACTTGAACACTTGGAACAAACCAAGGGGCATTCTGCAGTAAAGTCGAATTAGGGTGGTGATTATCAGATGCAAGCTGATCAATAGTGACAATATTCCCGTTATGAGGAAAGCACATTACTCGAAAGAGTGAAGACACCACAGCATTCATAGCATAGACATAATCACGCCCAAGTAGCATATTAAAGTCTAAAGGGCTATCAACCACCATCATATCGATTAAGACAGTCTTCCCACCTAAAGTGATAGGCAATTGAGGAAGAACACCCATAGATTCACCAGGTCTTCTATCATAGGCTAACAACTGACTCTGAGCTGTCAACAACTTTGGGGAACCCAAAGCTTTCCAAGTCAAAGAGGATATAATACTTGTAGAGGATCCTTCATCCACCATACATCGATAGACATTTGTGGAATTAACTCTGACCTTTATTTGGAAAGGTGCAGCGGAAGGAAGACGAGGCTCAACAAGACTATCCCAATCAAAGGAAACACTCTTAGAACTTGGAGGGGGAACATTCGAAGAAACCGGAATGCCCCCTATACTAGAAGACTCTGTACTAGAGATCAAACAGACTCTTTTGTTAGGCACTTCACCCCCCAAAAGAGGAGTGTAATCGGCCAGCGATTGCACTGGCTTTACCACATTATCAACCAATGGTTGATGGGATTGATGAGAAACCAAATCAGATCTAGGAGCAGAAGTACTTTCAGACTCGGACCATATCCTTTGAACCTCTGGAATACCAGGGCATAAATGAGTAAGATGGTCTCCCTTGCATATCTTACAAGGGAACTTAGGTTTAAAACTTCTACGTCCAGGTTTCTTATCAACCTCCATTCCGCCAACATGACTAGCAGTGGTTTGCGGAGAGTCCTGAACATGACTTGCAGAGGTCGGTGACTCTTTGCTAGTATGACTCGCAGTGACTAGACTCATGCCCCCAGCATGACTTGCAGCGGCTGAAGACTCATTTCCAACATGACTCGCAGAGGTTGAAGATGAAGTGCTAGTATGACTTGCAGTGACTAGACTTGTGCCCCCAGCATGACTTGCAGTGGCTGAAGACTCATCTCCAACATGACTCGCAGAGGTTGAAGATGAAGGGATAGAATTATTCTTCTTCTTTGACTTCCTTTTTCTCCTCTTTTTAGATTTCTTATTACAAGAAGGAGAAGAAGAAGGAATCCCAGATTTCTCTTTGAAAGAAGATGAACAATTAGCACCCATATGATGCCCCTGAAATAAAGCATTCATCTGAGAAGCTTCAAGAGCATTCAGAATATTCGGAGTGGACCACAGCCAAACGGGTAGTCCAACATTCAACCCAGGAATATTCAAAGTGGCCATCAAGGGAGTACCAACGTTTCCAAAGAAAGGAAAAGCACAAGGATCCCCTTTTGGAAGGGTACCTTGGTTGGTTTCCACAGGAATATTAGCCATATCTAACTGATCCAAAGACCCTTTCCCTTGCGGGAATATAGAAATAACTCTTCAAAGAATATGGATAAGCAATCAAAACCTTTGCCCTTGAGGAGGCAACTCCACAACTTCTGAAAGAACGACCAAAAGCCTTTCAAGATCGGTAGAGTGGCAAGCCAGTCACTCAGAACACAAAGTCCAAATGTGACTAGACAAAAATACCTAAAGCCAACTATATACAAGGAGCAAAGAGCACTCACTATAAAGTCCCTAAAGAAACAGCCAGTCAAACAACTTCCAAGTATTTCCGCTCTGGGTGGTGAGGACCGGACACCAAAATACAAGAAAGTGGAGTCAAGGGCCTTCCGAAGATAGTCTGGGATAATGACGGCCCAGTCCTATCAGCGAAGGTATCAGAGGAAGTTACGCTGACCTCCTAACAACAGCCTGCGCCGGTGCAAGCCCCCAAGCTTCGCAAGGGTGCCCTCCAGAAGTACTGTCGAGAGTGATACAACGTCGACCTCAGGTGCCACGGGATTCCCCTCCGCAGCCACCTATGCAGATCCCTAGGAGAGGCAACTATGGGTACCAACTCGTCGCAGAAGCCAGGCGGAACAGTCGTGAGGTAAGTTCGGACAAGTAGGAGAGGGGGTATCTCTCTTCCCTGTCTTCACAGACCCTCGTGCTTAACTCCCAGATCCGGAGCTTTCCTGGTCTTCCTAACGCTGTTGGATTTACTCTCTTTAATCAGACTCTTATGTTTGACGTTTTGTGTGGCCTTGGAGAGTTAACTCTCCACTCGCCTAATCCAAGGCCCTAAAATCCTAAACTTGTTGGTGTAATAACTAAAACAAAAAGTTCTAGTGGATTTTAATTAAGCGCTTGATTTTATTAGGCTGTTCTTTAAGTCAAAGGTAATGGAGGTGAAACTAGTGGTGTTTTTTTGACGCAAAAGAAATTATCCTAACTACATGCACATGCACTTTTTCGTTTCGATGAAGAGCAATTTCTATGAGGTTCAGATGTACTTCAAATTAAACAAAGTTTTTTGCTTTCTTTTCAAACTCCACACTCACAAAAGCTAACAAAACTATGCATGCCTAAAAGAGGATGCAAAGCTATGCTAATGCAAGAACTATATGTGAATGCAAGATTTTAAGACTACTCTGCAAACAAAGAAGGAAAGTTGCTGCTTTACCAAATTTTGTCTTGCCACTAAAATGCTTAGATAGAAGATGATGTGTTACCAATCATTTCGTCCAAACAATAAAAACAAGTTTTAAGATAAAAACAAAGCACTTTCACTTCGCAAAAAGGAAATCAAATGAAAAGCAAGTTTAAGAAAGCGAAACTCAAAACTTTCAAAAGATTTTCTTTCAATCAAACCAAAAAGTCTTTTTCAAAGGAAAGCTCTCAAAAATACTGACACCAATGATTGATAAACAAGCAACCAAACACTTTTGTGAATTGACACCTTTCAAATGATGAAACTCAACAAAAATAAAATGTGTTCGAAATCGCTTTTGACAATCAAAAGCAGCAATGAAAGTCCAAAATATCAAAAGACAAGTTTCAAGAAAATGGTAACAAACAAATTTCCCGAAACGAAGGAGCAAATGGTCATAAAAATGATTTCGTTAAGCAAACAAAAGTGTCATGAAAATAAAATGGACACAAAGATTGAACACAATCTTCCCACTCTGCCGAAACAGAGCAATCAAGATTCTTAAACAGAAATCTTGTGTGTCAAAAATCAATGACGCTTGCAATCAACGAAAAACAAGACTAGTACTCCTTATAACTAGAGAGAGTTCGAAACAAGATGCCCCCTGTTAAACAGAGAACTGTCACTGGAAATTGACTGTTTTAAACTGACCCAAACCACCAGACAAACATTCAGCAAAAGAAAAATTATAAATCTTGAAAATTATGTGATATACGCGCCTGCAATTATTTGCAGAATGCGTGTACACGCGACTGTAACTAAGGAAACCTGCGTATACGCGGGTTTACTTAGTGCAACTTGCGTATATACGCTTCTGTAATCCAGAAAAAGTGCGTATCTGAAGTCTTTCAAGAAAAATAAAAAACACAAACTGAAAAACTGGAAAAGCTTGGAGTTCAAGAAAATATCAGACAGTCAGAACCAACAAACAGAGGGACTGAGCCTTGATTGGCTTGAGGACTACCCAAACTAGGAACAACAAGAGTGTTGTCCCCAGCGGAGTCGCCAATTCTGGTTGAAGGGAAAGTACCCCTAGGGTCCTTTGGGCTAAGACTCTACCAGACTGAAAATTGCTTATACAAAGAAACACACACACACAGCCATCTTTTTTACTTTTAAGCAAATTCTAATGTTTAGGGTACATACCTAAGGTCCTACGTTCGAGAAGACCGTTAGGGTGCAAACCCTTCTTGGAGTTCCCTTCTTCTTTCTTTGACCTGCAAGACAAACAAATCAAAGAACACAACAGTACATGTATAGAAGTTTATATATAAATCATCTTTATGCTATAAAGTTAGTTATAAAAAATCTTTAAGTAACCACTTTCATAAGAATTCAACACAAGAATCTCATAAGCATAAAGAAAGATTATTCGGGAACAAAGACGTGTTTCTTTATATATAAAGGCAAATAAAGTACATATATCGGAAAGATATCACCTGAACACCTTCAGCAGGCTCCAAGCAAGCTTCCTCCCGGATTCGTTCCAGCCTCCAGCCTCCAACAAGAGCTCCTTCCAAGTCTTACTCAATGATGATGTCAAGGATGAATGATCACCAATACACATGGAAACAAGGGTTTCCTATGCAAAATGGGGGAAGTGCAGAATGCACCAAGGACTTCAGACCTGGTCTAAGGGAAAAATCTCAGCATAATAATCTTGCTCTCCTTTCTCTCTCTCCTTGGCCTTCCCTTTGATGTCTTTTTATACCCTCTCCAAAGTAGTTTTTTAGTTAGGAGTTGGTTGGGAACAGTTGGGCCACGGGCACTAACAGGTGATCCAGCAGGTAAACCCGCGATCACCGCCCGAAAAAGAGGAAATTATATTTTTTTTAAGTGTTTTAATAGATACACGCGGGTTGGGTATGACAGACCCGCGTGTACACGCGTTTAACACAGGGCAAAGTCGCGTATAGGGAATAAAACACTGTTTTTTAAATTTTTGGACCAGGTCTGGAAGGAGGGGTTGCCCTAGGCCATAAGTGCAGCATCACAAACCATAAGAGTGAGATTTGGAGCTATAACAGATGCCCCCTAATGTATGAGGTCAGAAGGGGAACATGATGGCCGAAATACATTAAGTAAGTACAAGGAAAGGAACTCTGCCGAAAAACCGAGGAGGACTTCACCAGAATTCAGCCTGCCAAGCCACCGAAAGGAGATCAGAAAGAAACACTGTCTGAGGCGGGCATACCCATGCTCAGGAAAAGTAAAGCATGTCCGCATATCAAGTACAAGCGGATCCACTAAGTATACAAGTATAAATGACTGTAAAATACATAATGGATCATCTGATCATAATGAGTAAGTACATGTCTGAATATCACATATAAAACTGTCAATGATGCTGAAAGATGCAACGGATCACTGAAATCAAAGACTGATCCCATAAGGTACCAACTGAACATGATGGAATAGGATGGTACTACACTGCAAACTCAGGTGCCAGCATATAGAATGTCGCCATGACTGACTGCAACATATAAGGTGGAGTGGTATCAACTAGCAGCAACAGGAGCAACTGTCAAGTGAACCAATGAATGCTGATACAACCTGAGGTCTTCACCGACCGCCGTGGTACATTTCTACACCATGGGAATAAATGATCTGAAGTCGACCATGTGAGAAATCGTTTGATTACCGGTCATTGATGTATACCGTTAACAAACGCGAGACTACTCACCGATAATGATAATGAGCGTCAAGGTACCCAGTACAATCTAACAAGTGTGAATAGATGAGCTGAAGTCGAACACCTGTAAGAATCTATCAATCAGGAGACAATGATGGTTTCCCACTGTCGATAGCGAGGAATCTGCCACTAATGACTGCAAACCCCAAGGTACTGCCAAATGGACTCTAGATCTTTGCCCCAGAGCAATGAGTCGGAGTCGATAGGGAAAGATCCGCTAGAAGGAAGGCATTAAGGCATCCTCCATCAATCTAGCGCGAGTGTAACCCGTAGGCCAATAATGTGGAAGGAATCGGACGAAAAAGATGTAGTAACCCAACCGAAGTACGTTTCCGGCGTACACAAGATGTGGCTAGCGCACGGCAGAAACCCTCTGAACCAACCAATAATGAAAGCTGACACAGAGGCGAGGTATCCACCAATAGGGTCAAATGGAAACCAAGGTACTGCACGAATCCCAATGTGTGATAATGTATGCTGATGTCGAACACAAGGGAAACCACTCAGTCAAAGACCCATGATACTGATCGATGCTGAGCACAAGGTGACCTATCAATAATGAAAATAGGGCCAGGGTGCGGTCTCTAGGTCTGCCCTCAGAGCAATGTGTCGTCGTCGATAAGGACAAGACCCGCCAGCAAGAAGTCAATGGGGACCTTCTCAAACCGGCACGAGTGAAGGACCAATATAACTGATGTGATGATAGACATGACACTGACAACCAGGGATGGCCGACTGAAAAATGAGTCAAGAGACACCGCAGAAAGGCCGACTCAGGCTAACTTCCCTTGAACAAAAGCACGACTCAATGTGACTATGTGGCAGCATATAATGAATCTGTATAAGTTCGTCATGCAGGAGGCACGAACGAACCCTCCATATGATTGGAAGAGATAACCAATCGGGGGAGAACTGACTCGATAACAAGGTTATGGCTTACCTAAGTCAAACTAAATCCCACCCATGCGGAGGAGACTTTGTTTTGAGTGCTTTGTTCAAGGGCGACACGACTGACTCTAGCTGCCAACAATAAATGGAAATAATGTCCCTGTTCCCGCTCTTTTTGGAATATTTAATTTTTTTGTCTTTTTCTGATAAGCCGGAAAAAGAATAAAAGAATGCTATGGTACAGTGGAAAGAACGAGTGTCGGTGAAACAGATGATCTAGTTCCTGGGAAAGGAACGTTCCTATGCTCAATGCAGGGAGGTGAAAAACTGGTCAGTGACACTCAGAGGTATGTTCCTTCCACGGATCTGGGTATGTCAAGCTGCAGAGGTCAAGGGTATGCAAGGTTGATTTTGCAGACGTCATGGTCAAAAGTTGGCTTAAACACGAGTCCAAGTGAAGCCGGCTATAGGCCAAAAGGTGCAAATGGTCAACATGCAATGCAGAAGTACAACTCAACACACATAGGAGCCTCTAGGGTATAAGGCCAGAACGAAGCGAAGAAGCAAAGAGGAATGAGTCTTCAACGCATAAGTCATGGCGGGACTACAGAGGACTCCCGAGCCTAGGGATGAAAAATCTGCATGAGTGCCAAGCGACAATAAGGTACTAACTAGGGCACCCATGATAAGGTAGGCTCTACCACACAAGTCATGATACTTCTAAGCAATGAGAAGGTTCCGCACCATAACTTGGTGGGGTCGATCCTAAGGCAAAATGGTAAAGGAAACTGATAAATGCACAATGCAGGCGGAAAAACCTAACCTATATGCCAGTTTCGAGAACCAATACCTGTCAGAACGGACCAACCATAAACTTCCAAAGGAGAAATCTTCCAAGTTCTGTAAACATAAATAGGAACACTAGACAAGAAGTTAATACATCCCACATATAAACTTCATATAAAATCTTTGTGTTATAGAATACAAAACTTGAAAATGCGTACCTCATATATACAATATGGTACAGGGAACCACGCAGCCTTGCGGCTTACGCATAATAGTTCTGCTGAACAAACCCCTTGCAGGGCTCAGGCCAAGGGCTCCTTTGGTAGTCATAACTCATGGCTTCAAAGAGTTCCTCCTGTGAAGGCAAAACAAGTTCTGAGAAATCATGAGAACTACAAGGATCAAAAGAGGGAATTAAAGGGTCCCATGTCCCTATAGGAAGAATCTCTCGGTCAACTGCCGGGACCAAGTCCCAAGAAGGAGAATAATAAGTCAAAGGATCCTTCTTAGAAGCAATTGAACATTGAGGACTCAATGCCACATAATTCACCCGTGGCGGGTAGAGTCTACTTGAACACTTGGAACAAACCAAGGGGCATTCTGCAGTAAAGTCGAATTAGGGTGGTGATTATCAGATGCAAGCTGATCAATAGTGACAATATTCCCGTTATGAGGAAAGCACATTACTCGAAAGAGTGAAGACACCACAGCATTCATAGCATAGACATAATCACGCCCAAGTAGCATATTAAAGTCTAAAGGGCTATCAACCACCATCATATCGATTAAGACAGTCTTCCCACCTAAAGTGATAGGCAATTGAGGAAGAACACCCATAGATTCACCAGGTCTTCTATCATAGGCTAACAACTGACTCTGAGCTGTCAACAACTTTGGGGAACCCAAAGCTTTCCAAGTCAAAGAGGATATAATACTTGTAGAGGATCCTTCATCCACCATACATCGATAGACATTTGTGGAATTAACTCTGACCTTTATTTGGAAAGGTGCAGCGGAAGGAAGACGAGGCTCAACAAGACTATCCCAATCAAAGGAAACACTCTTAGAACTTGGAGGGGGAACATTCGAAGAAACCGGAATGCCCCCTATACTAGAAGACTCTGTACTAGAGATCAAACAGACTCTTTTGTTAGGCACTTCACCCCCCAAAAGAGGAGTGTAATCGGCCAGCGATTGCACTGGCTTTACCACATTATCAACCAATGGTTGATGGGATTGATGAGAAACCATATCAGATCTAGGAGCAGAAGTACTTTCAGACTCGGACCATATCCTTTGAACCTCTGGAATACCAGGGCATAAATGAGTAAGATGGTCTCCCTTGCATATCTTACAAGGGAACTTAGGTTTAAAACTTCTACGTCCAGGTTTCTTATCAACCTCCATTCCGCCAACATGACTAGCAGTGGTTTGCGGAGAGTCCTGAACATGACTTGCAGAGGTCGGTGACTCTTTGCTAGTATGACTCGCAGTGACTAGACTCATGCCCCCAGCATGACTTGCAGCGGCTGAAGACTCATCTCCAACATGACTCGCAGAGGTTGAAGATGAAGTGCTAGTATGACTTGCAGTGACTAGACTTGTGCCCCCAGCATGACTTGCAGTGGCTGAAGACTCATCTCCAACATGACTCGCAGAGGTTGAAGATGAAGGGATAGAATTATTCTTCTTCTTTGACTTCCTTTTTCTCCTCTTTTTAGATTTCTTGTTACAAGAAGGAGAAGAAGAAGGAATCCCAGATTTCTCTTTGAAAGAAGATGAACAATTAGCACCCATATGATGCCCCTGAAATAAAGCATTCAACTGAGAAGCTTCAAGAGCATTCGGAATATTCGGAGTGGACCACAGCCAAACGGGTAGTCCAACATTCAACCCAGGAATATTCAAAGTGGCCATCAAGGGAGTACCAACGTTTCCAAAGAAAGGAAAAGCACAAGGATCCCCTTTTGGAAGGGTACCTTGGTTGGTTTCCACAGGAATATTAGCCATATCTAACTGATCCAAAGACCCTTTCCCTTGCGGGAATATAGAAATAACTCTTCAAAGAATATGGATAAGCAATCAAAACCTTTGCCCTTGAGGAGGCAACTCCACAACTTCTGAAAGAACGACCAAAAGCCTTTCAAGATCGGTAGAGTGGCAAGCCAGTCACTCAGAACACAAAGTCCAAATGTGACTAGACAAAAATACCTAAAGCCAACTATATACAAGGAGCAAAGAGCACTCACTATAAAGTCCCTAAAGAAACAGCCAGTCAAACAACTTCCAAGTATTTCCGCTCTGGGTGGTGAGGACCGGACACCAAAATACAAGAAAGTGGAGTCAAAGGGCCTTCCGAAGATAGTCTGGGATGATGAGGGCCCAGTCCTATCAGCGAAGGTATCAGAGGAAGTTACGCTGACCTCCTAACAACAGCCTGCGCCGGTGCAAGCCCCCAAGCTTCGCAAGGGTGCCCTCCAGAAGTACTGTCGAGAGTGATACAACGTCGACCTCAGGTGCCACGGGATTCCCCTCCGCAGCCACCTATGCAGATCCCTAGGAGAGGCAACTATGGGTACCAACTCGTCGCAGAAGCCAGGCGGAACAGTCGTGAGGTAAGTTCGGACAAGTAGGAGAGGGGGTATCTCTCTTCCCTGTCTTCACAGACCCTCGTGCTTAACTCCCAGATCCGGAGCTTTCCTGGTCTTCCTAACGCTGTTGGATTTACTCTCTTTAATCAGACTCTTATGTTTGACGTTTTGTGTGGCCTTGGAGAGTTAACTCTCCACTCGCCTAATCCAAGGCCCTAAAATCCTAAACTTGTTGGTGTAATAACTAAAACAAAAAGTTCTAGTGGATTTTAATTAAGCGCTTGATTTTATTAGGCTGTTCTTTAAGTCAAAGGTAATGGAGGTGAAACTTGTGGTGTTTTATGGACGCAAAAGAAATTATCCTAACTACATGCACATGCACTTTTTCGTTTCGATGAAGAGCAATTTCTATGAGGTTCAGATGTACTTCAAATTAAACAAAGTTTTTTGCTTTCTTTTCAAACTCCACACTCACAAAAGCTAACAAAACTATGCATGCCTAAAAGAGGATGCAAAGCTATGCTAATGCAAGAACTATATGTGAATGCAAGATTTTAAGACTACTCTGCAAACAAAGAAGGAAAGTTGCTGCTTTACCAAATTTTGTCTTGCCACTAAAATGCTTAGATAGAAGATGATGTGTTACCAATCATTTCGTCCAAACAATAAAAACAAGTTTTAAGATAAAAACAAAGCACTTTCACTTCGCAAAAAGGAAATCAAATGAAAAGCAAGTTTAAGAAAGCGAAACTCAAAACTTTCAAAAGATTTTCTTTCAATCAAACCAAAAAGTCTTTTTCAAAGGAAAGCTCTCAAAAATACTGACACCAATGATTGATAAACAAGCAACCAAACACTTTTGTGAATTGACACCTTTCAAATGATGAGAAACTCAACAAAAATAAAATGTGTTCGAAATCGCTTTTGACAATCAAAAGCAGCAATGAAAGTCCAAAATATCAAAAGACAAGTTTCAAGAAAATGGTAACAAACAAATTTCCCGAAACGAAGGAGCAAATGGTCATAAAAATGATTTCGTTAAGCAAACAAAAGTGTCATGAAAACAAAATGGACACAAAGATTGAACACAATCTTCCCACTCTGCCGAAACAGAGCAATCAAGATTCTTAAACAGAAATCTTGTGTGTCAAAAATCAATGACGCTTGCAATCAACGAAAAACAAGACTAGTACTCCTTATAACTAGAGAGAGTTCGAAACAAGATGCCCCCTGTTAAACAGAGAACTGTCACTGGAAATTGACTGTTTTAAACTGACCCAAACCACCAGACAAACATTCAGCAAAAGAAAAATTATAAATCTTGAAAATTATGTGATATACGCGCCTGCAATTATTTGCAGAATGCGTGTACACGCGACTGTAACTAAGGAAACCTGCGTATACGCGGGTTTACTTAGTGCAACTTGCGTATATACGCTTCTGTAATCCAGAAAAAGTGCGTATCTGAAGTCTTTCAAGAAAAATAAAAAACACAAACTGAAAAACTGGAAAAGCTTGGAGTTCAAGAAAATATCAGACAGTCAGAACCAACAAACAGAGGGACTGAGCCTTGATTGGCTTGAGGACTACCCAAACTAGGAACAACAAGAGTGTTGTCCCCAGCGGAGTCGCCAATTCTGGTTGAAGGGAAAGTACCCCTAGGGTCCTTTGGGCTAAGACTCTACCAGACTGAAAATTGCTTATACAAAGAAACACACACACACAGCCATCTTTTTTACTTTTAAGCAAATTCTAATGTTTAGGGTACATACCTAAGGTCCTACGTTCGAGAAGACCGTTAGGGTGCAAACCCTTCTTGGAGTTCCCTTCTTCTTTCTTTGACCTGCAAGACAAACAAATCAAAGAACACAACAGTACATGTATAGAAGTTTATATATAAATCATCTTTATGCTATAAAGTTAGTTATAAAAAATCTTTAAGTAACCACTTTCATAAGAATTCAACACAAGAATCTCATAAGCATAAAGAAAGATTATTCGGGAACAAAGACGTGTTTCTTTATATATAAAGGCAAATAAAGTACATATATCGGAAAGATATCACCTGAACACCTTCAGCAGGCTCCAAGCAAGCTTCCTCCCGGATTCGTTCCAGCCTCCAGCCTCCAACAAGAGCTCCTTCCAAGTCTTACTCAATGATGATGTCAAGGATGAATGATCACCAATACACATGGAAACAAGGGTTTCCTATGCAAAATGGGGGAAGTGCAGAATGCACCAAGGACTTCAGACCTGGTCTAAGGGAAAAATCTCAGCATAATAATCTTGCTCTCCTTTCTCTCTCTCCTTGGCCTTCCCTTTGATGTCTTTTTATACCCTCTCCAAAGTAGTTTTTTAGTTAGGAGTTGGTTGGGAACAGTTGGGCCACGGGCACTAACAGGTGATCCAGCAGGTAAACCCGCGATCACCGCCCGAAAAAGAGGAAATTATATTTTTTTTAAGTGTTTTAATAGATACACGCGGGTTGGGTATGACAGACCCGCGTGTACACGCGTTTAACACAGGGCAAAGTCGCGTATAGGGAATAAAACACTGTTTTTTAAATTTTTGGACCAGGTCTGGAAGGAGGGGTTGCCCTAGGCCATAAGTGCAGCATCACAAACCATAAGAGTGAGATTTGGAGCTATAACAGATGCCCCCTAATGTATGAGGTCAGAAGGGGAACATGATGGCCGAAATACATTAAGTAAGTACAAGGAAAGGAACTCTGCCGAAAAACCGAGGAGGACTTCACCAGAATTCAGCCTGCCAAGCCACCGAAAGGAGATCAGAAAGAAACACTGTCTGAGGCGGGCATACCCATGCTCAGGAAAAGTAAAGCATGTCCGCATATCAAGTACAAGCGGATCCACTAAGTATACAAGTATAAATGACTGTAAAATACATAATGGATCATCTGATCATAATGAGTAAGTACATGTCTGAATATCACATATAAAACTGTCAATGATGCTGAAAGATGCAACGGATCACTGAAATCAAAGACTGATCCCATAAGGTACCAACTGAACATGATGGAATAGGATGGTACTACACTGCAAACTCAGGTGCCAGCATATAGAATGTCGCCATGACTGACTGCAACATATAAGGTGGAGTGGTATCAACTAGCAGCAACAGGAGCAACTGTCAAGTGAACCAATGAATGCTGATACAACCTGAGGTCTTCACCGACCGCCGTGGTACATTTCTACACCATGGGAATAAATGATCTGAAGTCGACCATGTGAGAAATCGTTTGATTACCGGTCATTGATGTATACCGTTAACAAACGCGAGACTACTCACCGATAATGATAATGAGCGTCAAGGTACCCAGTACAATCTAACAAGTGTGAATAGATGAGCTGAAGTCGAACACCTGTAAGAATCTATCAATCAGGAGACAATGATGGTTTCCCACTGTCGATAGCGAGGAATCTGCCACTAATGACTGCAAACCCCAAGGTACTGCCAAATGGACTCTAGATCTTTGCCCCAGAGCAATGAGTCGGAGTCGATAGGGAAAGATCCGCTAGAAGGAAGGCATTAAGGCATCCTCCATCAATCTAGCGCGAGTGTAACCCGTAGGCCAATAATGTGGAAGGAATCGGACGAAAAAGATGTAGTAACCCAACCGAAGTACGTTTCCGGCGTACACAAGATGTGGCTAGCGCACGGCAGAAACCCTCTGAACCAACCAATAATGAAAGCTGACACAGAGGCGAGGTATCCACCAATAGGGTCAAATGGAAACCAAGGTACTGCACGAATCCCAATGTGTGATAATGTATGCTGATGTCGAACACAAGGGAAACCACTCAGTCAAAGACCCATGATACTGATCGATGCTGAGCACAAGGTGACCTATCAATAATGAAAATAGGGCCAGGGTGCGGTCTCTAGGTCTGCCCTCAGAGCAATGTGTCGTCGTCGATAAGGACAAGACCCGCCAGCAAGAAGTCAATGGGGACCTTCTCAAACCGGCACGAGTGAAGGACCAATATAACTGATGTGATGATAGACATGACACTGACAACCAGGGATGGCCGACTGAAAAATGAGTCAAGAGACACCGCAGAAAGGCCGACTCAGGCTAACTTCCCTTGAACAAAAGCACGACTCAATGTGACTATGTGGCAGCATATAATGAATCTGTATAAGTTCGTCATGCAGGAGGCACGAACGAACCCTCCATATGATTGGAAGAGATAACCAATCGGGGGAGAACTGACTCGATAACAAGGTTATGGCTTACCTAAGTCAAACTAAATCCCACCCATGCGGAGGAGACTTTGTTTTGAGTGCTTTGTTCAAGGGCGACACGACTGACTCTAGCTGCCAACAATAAATGGAAATAATGTCCCTGTTCCCGCTCTTTTTGGAATATTTAATTTTTTTGTCTTTTTCTGATAAGCCGGAAAAAGAATAAAAGAATGCTATGGTACAGTGGAAAGAACGAGTGTCGGTGAAACAGATGATCTAGTTCCTGGGAAAGGAACGTTCCTATGCTCAATGCAGGGAGGTGAAAAACTGGTCAGTGACACTCAGAGGTATGTTCCTTCCACGGATCTGGGTATGTCAAGCTGCAGAGGTCAAGGGTATGCAAGGTTGATTTTGCAGACGTCATGGTCAAAAGTTGGCTTAAACACGAGTCCAAGTGAAGCCGGCTATAGGCCAAAAGGTGCAAATAGTCAACATGCAATGCAGAAGTACAACTCAACACACATAGGAGCCTCTAGGGTATAAGGCCAGAACGAAACGAAGAAGCAAAGAGGAATGAGTCTTCAACGCATAAGTCATGGCGGGACTACAGAGGACTCCCGAGCCTAGGGATGAAAAATCTGCATGAGTGCCAAGCGACAATAAGGTACTAACTAGGGCACCCATGATAAGGTAGGCTCTACCACACAAGTCATGATACTTCTAAGCAATGAGAAGGTTCCGCACCATAACTTGGTGGGGTCGATCCTAAGGCAAAATGGTAAAGGAAACTGATAAGTGCACAATGCAGGCGGAAAAACCTAACCTATATGCCAGTTTCGAGAACCAATACCTGTCAGAACGGACCAACCATAAACTTCCAAAGGAGAAATCTTCCAAGTTCTGTAAACATAAATAGGAACACTAGACACGAAGTTAATACATCCCACATATAAACTTCATATAAAATCTTTGTGTTATAAGATACAAAACTTGAAAATGCGTACCTCATATATACAATATGGTACAGGGAACCACGCAGCCTTGCGGCTTACGCATAATAGTTCTGCTGAACAAACCCCTTGCAGGGCTCAGGCCAAGGGCTCCTTTGGTAGTCATAACTCATGGCTTCAAAGAGTTCCTCCTGTGAAGGCAAAACAAGTTCTGAGAAATCATGAGAACTACAAGGATCAAAAGAGGGAATTAAAGGGTCCCATGTCCCTATAGGAAGAATCTCTCGGTCAACTGCCGGGACCAAGTCCCAAGAAGGAGAATAATAAGTCAAAGGATCCTTCTTAGAAGCAATTGAACATTGAGGACTCAATGCCACATAATTCACCCGTGGCGGGGTAGAGTCTACTTGAACACTTGGAACAAACCAAGGGGCATTCTGCAGTAAAGTCGAATTAGGGTGGTGATTATCAGATGCAAGCTGATCAATAGTGACAATATTCCCGTTATGAGGAAAGCACATTACTCGAAAGAGTGAAGACACCACAGCATTCATAGCATAGACATAATCACGCCCAAGTAGCATATTAAAGTCTAAAGGGCTATCAACCACCATCATATCGATTAAGACAGTCTTCCCACCTAAAGTGATAGGCAATTGAGGAAGAACACCCATAGATTCACCAGGTCTTCTATCATAGGCTAACAACTGACTCTGAGCTGTCAACAACTTTGGGGAACCCAAAGCTTTCCAAGTCAAAGAGGATATAATACTTGTAGAGGATCCTTCATCCACCATACATCGATAGACATTTGTGGAATTAACTCTGACCTTTATTTGGAAAGGTGCAGCGGAAGGAAGACGAGGCTCAACAAGACTATCCCAATCAAAGGAAACACTCTTAGAACTTGGAGGGGGAACATTCGAAGAAACCGGAATGCCCCCTATACTAGAAGACTCTGTACTAGAGATCAAACAGACTCTTTTGTTAGGCACTTCACCCCCCAAAAGAGGAGTGTAATCGGCCAGCGATTGCACTGGCTTTACCACATTATCAACCAATGGTTGATGGGATTGATGAGAAACCAAATCAGATCTAGGAGCAGAAGTACTTTCAGACTCGGACCATATCCTTTGAACCTCTGGAATACCAGGGCATAAATGAGTAAGATGGTCTCCCTTGCATATCTTACAAGGGAACTTAGGTTTAAAACTTCTACGTCCAGGTTTCTTATCAACCTCCATTCCGCCAACATGACTAGCAGTGGTTTGCGGAGAGTCCTGAACATGACTTGCAGAGGTCGGTGACTCTTTGCTAGTATGACTCGCAGTGACTAGACTCATGCCCCCAGCATGACTTGCAGCGGCTGAAGACTCATCTCCAACATGACTCGCAGAGGTTGAAGATGAAGTGCTAGTATGACTTGCAGTGACTAGACTTGTGCCCCCAGCATGACTTGCAGTGGCTGAAGACTCATCTCCAACATGACTCGCAGAGGTTGAAGATGAAGGGATAGAATTATTCTTCTTCTTTGACTTCCTTTTTCTCCTCTTTTTAGATTTCTTGTTACAAGAAGGAGGAGAAGAAGGAATCCCAGATTTCTCTTTGAAAGAAGATGAACAATTAGCACCCATATGATGCCCCTGAAATAAAGCATTCATCTGAGAAGCTTCAAGAGCATTCGGAATATTCGGAGTGGACCACAGCCAAACGGGTAGTCCAACATTCAACCCAGGAATATTCAAAGTGGCCATCAAGGGAGTACCAACGTTTCCAAAGAAAGGAAAAGCACAAGGATCCCCTTTTGGAAGGGTACCTTGGTTGGTTTCCACAGGAATATTAGCCATATCTAACTGATCCAAAGACCCTTTCCCTTGCGGGAATATAGAAATAACTCTTCAAAGAATATGGATAAGCAATCAAAACCTTTGCCCTTGAGGAGGCAACTCCACAACTTCTGAAAGAACGACCAAAAGCCTTTCAAGATCGGTAGAGTGGCAAGCCAGTCACTCAGAACACAAAGTCCAAATGTGACTAGACAAAAATACCTAAAGCCAACTATATACAAGGAGCAAAGAGCACTCACTATAAAGTCCCTAAAGAAACAGCCAGTCAAACAACTTCCAAGTATTTCCGCTCCGGGTGGTGAGGACCGGACACCAAAATACAAGAAAGTGGAGTCAAAGGGCCTTCCGAAGATAGTCTGGGATAATGAGGGCCCAGTCCTATCAGCGAAGGTATCAGAGGAAGTTACGCTGACCTCCTAACAACAGCCTGCGCCGGTGCAAGCCCCCAAGCTTCGCAAGGGTGCCCTCCAGAAGTACTGTCGAGAGTGATACAACGTCGACCTCAGGTGCCACGGGATTCCCCTCCGCAGCCACCTATGCAGATCCCTAGGAGAGGCAACTATGGGTACCAACTCGTCGCAGAAGCCAGGCGGAACAGTCGTGAGGTAAGTTCGGACAAGTAGGAGAGGGGGTATCTCTCTTCCCTGTCTTCACAGACCCTCGTGCTTAACTCCCAGATCCGGAGCTTTCCTGGTCTTCCTAACGCTGTTGGATTTACTCTCTTTAATCAGACTCTTATGTTTGACGTTTTGTGTGGCCTTGGAGAGTTAACTCTCCACTCGCCTAATCCAAGGCCCTAAAATCCTAAACTTGTTGGTGTAATAACTAAAACAAAAAGTTCTAGTGGATTTTAATTAAGCGCTTGATTTTATTAGGCTGTTCTTTAAGTCAAAGGTAATGGAGGTGAAACTTGTGGTGTTTTATGGACGCAAAAGAAATTATCCTAACTACATGCACATGCACTTTTTCGTTTCGATGAAGAGCAATTTCTATGAGGTTCAGATGTACTTCAAATTAAACAAAGTTTTTTGCTTTCTTTTCAAACTCCACACTCACAAAAGCTAACAAAACTATGCATGCCTAAAAGAGGATGCAAAGCTATGCTAATGCAAGAACTATATGTGAATGCAAGATTTTAAGACTACTCTGCAAACAAAGAAGGAAAGTTGCTGCTTTACCAAATTTTGTCTTGCCACTAAAATGCTTAGATAGAAGATGATGTGTTACCAATCATTTCGTCCAAACAATAAAAACAAGTTTTAAGATAAAAACAAAGCACTTTCACTTCGCAAAAAGGAAATCAAATGAAAAGCAAGTTTAAGAAAGCGAAACTCAAAACTTTCAAAAGATTTTCTTTCAATCAAACCAAAAAGTCTTTTTCAAAGGAAAGCTCTCAAAAATACTGACACCAATGATTGATAAACAAGCAACCAAACACTTTTGTGAATTGACACCTTTCAAATGATGAGAACTCAACAAAAATAAAATGTGTTCGAAATCGCTTTTGACAATCAAAAGCAGCAATGAAAGTCCAAAATATCAAAAGACAAGTTTCAAGAAAATGGTAACAAACAAATTTCCCGAAACGAAGGAGCAAATGGTCATAAAAATGATTTCGTTAAGCAAACAAAAGTGTCATGAAAACAAAATGGACACAAAGATTGAACACAATCTTCCCACTCTGCCGAAACAGAGCAATCAAGATTCTTAAACAGAAATCTTGTGTGTCAAAAATCAATGACGCTTGCAATCAACGAAAAACAAGACTAGTACTCCTTATAACTAGAGAGAGTTCGAAACAAGATGCCCCCTGTTAAACAGAGAACTGTCACTGGAAATTGACTGTTTTAAACTGACCCAAACCACCAGACAAACATTCAGCAAAAGAAAAATTATAAATCTTGAAAATTATGTGATATACGCGCCTGCAATTATTTGCAGAATGCGTGTACACGCGACTGTAACTAAGGAAACCTGCGTATACGCGGGTTTACTTAGTGCAACTTGCGTATATACGCTTCTGTAATCCAGAAAAAGTGCGTATCTGAAGTCTTTCAAGAAAAATAAAAAAACACAAACTGAAAAACTGGAAAAGCTTGGAGTTCAAGAAAATATCAGACAGTCAGAACCAACAAACAGAGGGACTGAGCCTTGATTGGCTTGAGGACTACCCAAACTAGGAACAACAAGAGTGTTGTCCCCAGCGGAGTCGCCAATTCTGGTTGAAGGGAAAGTACCCCTAGGGTCCTTTGGGCTAAGACTCTACCAGACTGAAAATTGCTTATACAAAGAAACACACACACACAGCCATCTTTTTTACTTTTAAGCAAATTCTAATGTTTAGGGTACATACCTAAGGTCCTACGTTCGAGAAGACCGTTAGGGTGCAAACCCTTCTTGGAGTTCCCTTCTTCTTTCTTTGACCTGCAAGACAAACAAATCAAAGAACACAACAGTACATGTATAGAAGTTTATATATAAATCATCTTTATGCTATAAAGTTAGTTATAAAAAATCTTTAAGTAACCACTTTCATAAGAATTCAACACAAGAATCTCATAAGCATAAAGAAAGATTATTCGGGAACAAAGACGTGTTTCTTTATATATAAAGGCAAATAAAGTACATATATCGGAAAGATATCACCTGAACACCTTCAGCAGGCTCCAAGCAAGCTTCCTCCCGGATTCGTTCCAGCCTCCAGCCTCCAACAAGAGCTCCTTCCAAGTCTTACTCAATGATGATGTCAAGGATGAATGATCACCAATACACATGGAAACAAGGGTTTCCTATGCAAAATGGGGGAAGTGCAGAATGCACCAAGGACTTCAGACCTGGTCTAAGGGAAAAATCTCAGCATAATAATCTTGCTCTCCTTTCTCTCTCTCCTTGGCCTTCCCTTTGATGTCTTTTTATACCCTCTCCAAAGTAGTTTTTTAGTTAGGAGTTGGTTGGGAACAGTTGGGCCACGGGCACTAACAGGTGATCCAGCAGGTAAACCCGCGATCACCGCCCGAAAAAGAGGAAATTATATTTTTTTTAAGTGTTTTAATAGATACACGCGGGTTGGGTATGACAGACCCGCGTGTACACGCGTTTAACACAGGGCAAAGTCGCGTATAGGGAATAAAACACTGTTTTTTAAATTTTTGGACCAGGTCTGGAAGGAGGGGTTGCCCTAGGCCATAAGTGCAGCATCACAAACCATAAGAGTGAGATTTGGAGCTATAACAGATGCCCCCTAATGTATGAGGTCAGAAGGGGAACATGATGGCCGAAATACATTAAGTAAGTACAAGGAAAGGAACTCTGCCGAAAAACCGAGGAGGACTTCACCAGAATTCAGCCTGCCAAGCCACCGAAAGGAGATCAGAAAGAAACACTGTCTGAGGCGGGCATACCCATGCTCAGGAAAAGTAAAGCATGTCCGCATATCAAGTACAAGCGGATCCACTAAGTATACAAGTATAAATGACTGTAAAATACATAATGGATCATCTGATCATAATGAGTAAGTACATGTCTGAATATCACATATAAAACTGTCAATGATGCTGAAAGATGCAACGGATCACTGAAATCAAAGACTGATCCCATAAGGTACCAACTGAACATGATGGAATAGGATGGTACTACACTGCAAACTCAGGTGCCAGCATATAGAATGTCGCCATGACTGACTGCAACATATAAGGTGGAGTGGTATCAACTAGCAGCAACAGGAGCAACTGTCAAGTGAACCAATGAATGCTGATACAACCTGAGGTCTTCACCGACCGCCGTGGTACATTTCTACACCATGGGAATAAATGATCTGAAGTCGACCATGTGAGAAATCGTTTGATTACCGGTCATTGATGTATACCGTTAACAAACGCGAGACTACTCACCGATAATGATAATGAGCGTCAAGGTACCCAGTACAATCTAACAAGTGTGAATAGATGAGCTGAAGTCGAACACCTGTAAGAATCTATCAATCAGGAGACAATGATGGTTTCCCACTGTCGATAGCGAGGAATCTGCCACTAATGACTGCAAACCCCAAGGTACTGCCAAATGGACTCTAGATCTTTTCCCCAGAGCAATGAGTCGGAGTCGATAGGGAAAGATCCGCTAGAAGGAAGGCATTAAGGCATCCTCCATCAATCTAGCGCGAGTGTAACCCGTAGGCCAATAATGTGGAAGGAATCGGACGAAAAAGATGTAGTAACCCAACCGAAGTACGTTTCCGGCGTACACAAGATGTGGCTAGCGCACGGCAGAAACCCTCTGAACCAACCAATAATGAAAGCTGACACAGAGGCGAGGTATCCACCAATAGGGTCAAATGGAAACCAAGGTACTGCACGAATCCCAATGTGTGATAATGTATGCTGATGTCGAACACAAGGGAAACCACTCAGTCAAAGACCCATGATACTGATCGATGCTGAGCACAAGGTGACCTATCAATAATGAAAATAGGGCCAGGGTGCGGTCTCTAGGTCTGCCCTCAGAGCAATGTGTCGTCGTCGATAAGGACAAGACCCGCCAGCAAGAAGTCAATGGGGACCTTCTCAAACCGGCACGAGTGAAGGACCAATATAACTGATGTGATGATAGACATGACACTGACAACCAGGGATGGCCGACTGAAAAATGAGTCAAGAGACACCGCAGAAAGGCCGACTCAGGCTAACTTCCCTTGAACAAAAGCACGACTCAATGTGACTATGTGGCAGCATATAATGAATCTGTATAAGTTCGTCATGCAGGAGGCACGAACGAACCCTCCATATGATTGGAAGAGATAACCAATCGGGGGAGAACTGACTCGATAACAAGGTTATGGCTTACCTAAGTCAAACTAAATCCCACCCATGCGGAGGAGACTTTGTTTTGAGTGCTTTGTTCAAGGGCGACACGACTGACTCTAGCTGCCAACAATAAATGGAAATAATGTCCCTGTTCCCGCTCTTTTTGGAATATTTAATTTTTTTGTCTTTTTCTGATAAGCCGGAAAAAGAATAAAAGAATGCTATGGTACAGTGGAAAGAACGAGTGTCAGTGAAACAGATGATCTAGTTCCTGGGAAAGGAACGTTCCTATGCTCAATGCAGGGAGGTGAAAAACTGGTCAGTGACACTCAGAGGTATGTTCCTTCCACGGATCTGGGTATGTCAAGCTGCAGAGGTCAAGGGTATGCAAGGTTGATTTTGCAGACATCATGGTCAAAAGTTGGCTTAAACACAAGTCCAAGTGAAGCCGGCTATAGGCCAAAAGGTGCAAATAGTCAACATGCAATGCAGAAGTACAACTCAACACACATAGGAGCCTCTAGGGTATAAGGCCAGAACTAAACGAAGAAGCACAGAGGAATGAGTCTTCAACGCATAAGTCATGGCGGGACTACAGAGGACTCCCGAGCCTAGGGATGAAAAATCTGCATGAGTGCCAAGCGACAATAAGGTACTAACTAGGGCACCCATGATAAGGTAGGCTCTACCACACAAGTCATGATACTTCTAAGCAATGAGAAGGTTCCGCACCATAACTTGGTGGGGTCGATCCTAAGGCAAAATGGTAAAGGAAACTGATAAGTGCACAATGCAGGCGGAAAAACCTAACCTATATGCCAAGTTCGAGAACCAATACCTGTCAGAACGGACCAACCATAAACTTCCAAAGGAGACATCTTCCAAGTTCTGTAAACATAAATAGGAACACTAGACAAGAAGTTAATACATCCCACATATAAACTTCATATAAAATCTTTGTGTTATAAGATACAAAACTTGAAGATGCGTACCTCATATATACAATATGGTACAGGGAACCACGCAGCCTTGCGGCTTACGCATAATAGTTCTGCTGAACAAACCCCTTGCAGGGCTCAGGCCAAGGGCTCCTTTGGTAGTCATAACTCATGGCTTCAAAGAGTTCCTCCTGTGAAGGCAAAACAAGTTCTGAGAAATCATGAGAACTACAAGGATCAAAAGAGGGAATTAAAGGGTCCCATGTCCTTATAGGAAGAATCTCTCGGTCAACTGCCGGGACCAAGTCCCAAGAAGGAGAATAATAAGTCAAAGGATCCTTCTCAGAAGCAATTGAACATTGAGGACTCAATGCCACATAATTCACCCGTGGCTGGGTAGAGTCTACTTGAACACTTGGAACAAACCAAGGGGCATTCTGCAGTAAAGTCGAATTAGGGTGATGATTATCAGATGCAAGCTGATCAATAGTGACAATATTCCCGTTATGAGGAAAGCACATTACTCGAAAGAGTGAAGACACCACAGCATTCATAGCATAGACATAATCACGCCCAAGTAGCATATTAAAGTCTAAAGGGCTATCAACCACCATCATATCGATTAAGACAGTCTTCCCACCTAAAGTGATAGGCAATTGAGGAAGAACACCCATAGATTCACCAGGTCTTCTATCATAGGCTAACAACTGACTCTGAGCTGTCAACAACTTTGGGGAACCCAAAGCTTTCCAAGTCAAAGAGGATATAATACTTGTAGAGGATCCTTCATCCACCATACATCGATAGACATTTGTGGAATTAACTCTGACCTTTATTTGGAAAGGTGCAGTGGAAGGAAGACGAGGCTCAACAAGACTATCCCAATCAAAGGAAACACTCTTAGAACTTGGAGGGGGAACATTCGAAGAAACCGGAATGCCCCCTATACTAGAAGACTCTGTACTAGAGATCAAACAGACTCTTTTGTTAGGCACTTCACCCCCCAAAAGAGGAGTGTAATCGGCCAGCGATTGCACTGGCTTTACCACATTATCAACCAATGGTTGATGGGATTGATGAGAAACCAAATCAGATCTAGGAGCAGAAGTACTTTCAGACTCGGACCATATCCTTTGAACCTCTGGAATACCAGGGCATAAATGAGTAAGATGGTCTCCCTTGCATATCTTACAAGGGAACTTAGGTTTAAAACTTCTACGTCCAGGTTTCTTATCAACCTCCATTCCGCCAACATGACTAGCAGTGGTTTGCGGAGAGTCCTGAACATGACTTGCAGAGGTCGGTGACTCTTTGCTAGTATGACTCGCAGTGACTAGACTCATGCCCCCAGCATGACTTGCAGCGGCTGAAGACTCATTTCCAACATGACTCGCAGAGGTTGAAGATGAAGTGCTAGTATGACTTGCAGTGACTAGACTTGTGCCCCCAGCATGACTTGCAGTGGCTGAAGACTCATCTCCAACATGACTCGCAGAGGTTGAAGATGAAGGGATAGAATTATTCTTCTTCTTTGACTTCCTTTTTCTCCTCTTTTTAGATCTCTTATTACAAGAAGGAGAAGAAGAAGGAATCCCAGATTTCTCTTTGAAAGAAGATGAACAATTAGCACCCATATGATGCCCCTGAAATAAAGCATTCATCTGAGAAGCTTCAAGAGCATTCAGAATATTCGGAGTGGACCACAGCCAAACGGGTAGTCCAACATTCAACCCAGGAATATTCAAAGTGGCCATCAAGGGAGTACCAACGTTTCCAAAGAAAGGAAAAGCACAAGGATCCCCTTTTGGAAGGGTACCTTGGTTGGTTTCCACAGGAATATTAGCCATATCTAACTGATCCAAAGACCCTTTCCCTTGCGGGAATATAGAAATAACCCTTCAAAGAATATGGATAAGCAATCAAAACCTTTGCCCTTGAGGAGGCAACTCCACAACTTCTGAAAGAACGACCAAAAGCCTTTCAAGATCGGTAGAGTGGCAAGCCAGTCACTCAGAACACAAAGTCCAAATGTGACTAGACAAAAATACCTAAAGCCAACTATATACAAGGAGCAAAGAGCACTCACTATAAAGTCCCTAAAGAAACAGCCAGTCAAACAACTTCCAAGTATTTCCGCTCTGGGTGGTGAGGACCGGACACCAAAATACAAGAAAGTGGAGTCAAAGGGCCTTCCGAAGATAGTCTGGGATGATGAGGGCCCAGTCCTATCAGCGAAGGTATCAGAGGAAGTTACGCTGACCTCCTAACAACAGCCTGCGCCGGTGCAAGCCCCCAAGCTTCGCAAGGGTGCCCTCCAGAAGTACTGTCGAGAGTGATACAACGTCGACCTCAGGTGCCACGAGATTCCCCTCCGCAGCCACCTATGCAGATCCCTAGGAGAGGCAACTATGGGTACCAACTCGTCGCAGAAGCCAGGCGGAACAGTCGTGAGGTGAGTTCGGACAAGTAGGAGAGGGGGTATCTCTCTTCCCTGTCTTCACAGACCCTCGTGCTTAACTCCCAGATCCGGAGCTTTCCTGGTCTTCCTAACGCTGTTGGATTTACTCTCTTTAATCAGACTCTTATGTTTGACGTTTTGTGTGGCCTTGGAGAGTTAACTCTCCACTCGCCTAATCCAAGGCCCTAAAATCCTAAACTTGTTGGTGTAATAACTAAAACAAAAAGTTCTAGTGGATTTTAATTAAGCGCTTGATTTTATTAGGCTGTTCTTTAAGTCAAAGGTAATGGAGGTGAAACTTGTGGTGTTTTATGGACGCAAAAGAAATTATCCTAACTACATGCACATGCACTTTTTCGTTTCGATGAAGAGCAATTTCTATGAGGTTCAGATGTACTTCAAATTAAACAAAGTTTTTTGCTTTCTTTTCAAACTCCACACTCACAAAAGCTAACAAAACTATGCATGCCTAAAAGAGGATGCAAAGCTATGCTAATGCAAGAACTATATGTGAATGCAAGATTTTAAGACTACTCTGCAAACAAAGAAGGAAAGTTGCTGCTTTACCAAATTTTGTCTTGCCACTAAAATGCTTAGATAGAAGATGATGTGTTACCAATCATTTCGTCCAAACAATAAAAACAAGTTTTAAGATAAAAACAAAGCACTTTCACTTCGCAAAAAGGAAATCAAATGAAAAGCAAGTTTAAGAAAGCGAAACTCAAAACTTTCAAAAGATTTTCTTTCAATCAAACCAAAAAGTCTTTTTCAAAGGAAAGCTCTCAAAAATACTGACACCAATGATTGATAAACAAGCAACCAAACACTTTTGTGAATTGACACCTTTCAAATGATGAGAACTCAACAAAAATAAAATGTGTTCGAAATCGCTTTTGACAATCAAAAGCAGCAATGAAAGTCCAAAATATCAAAAGACAAGTTTCAAGAAAATGGTAACAAACAAATATCCCGAAACGAAGGAGCAAATGGTCATAAAAATGATTTCGTTAAGCAAACAAAAGTGTCATGAAAATAAAATGGACACAAAGATTGAACACAATCTTCCCACTCTGCCGAAACAGAGCAATCAAGATTCTCAAACAGAAATCTTGTGTGTCAAAAATCAATGACGCTTGCAATCAACGAAAAACAAGACTAGTACTCCTTATAACTAGAGAGAGTTCGAAACAAGATGCCCCCTGTTAAACAGAGAACTGTCACTAGAAATTGACTGTTTTAAACTGACCCAAACCACCAGACAAACATTCAGCAAAAGAAAAATTATAAATCTTGAAAATTATGTGATATACGCGCCTGCAATTATTTGCAGAATGCGTGTACACGCGACTGTAACTAAGGAAACCTGCGTATACGCGGGTTTACTTAGTGCAACTTGCGTATATACGCTTCTGTAATCCAGAAAAAGTGCGTATCTGAAGTCTTTCAAGAAAAATAAAAAAACACAAACTGAAAAACTGGAAAAGCTTGGAGTTCAAGAAAATATCAGACAGTCAGAACCAACAAACAGAGGGACTGAGCCTTGATTGGCTTGAGGACTACCCAAACTAGGAACAACAAGAGTGTTGTCCCCAGCGGAGTCGCCAATTCTGGTTGAAGGGAAAGTACCCCTAGGGTCCTTTGGGCTAAGACTCTACCAGACTGAAAATTGCTTATACAAAGAAACACACACACACAACCATCTTTTTTACTTTTAAGCAAATTCTAATGTTTAGGGTACATACCTAAGGTCCTACGTTCGAGAAGACCGTTAGGGTGCAAACCCTTCTTGGAGTTCCCTTCTTCTTTCTTTGACCTGCAAGACAAACAAATCAAAGAACACAACAGTACATGTATAGAAGTTTATATATAAATCATCTTTATGCTATAAAGTTAGTTATAAAAAATCTTTAAGTAACCACTTTCATAAGAATTCAACACAAGAATCTCATAAGCATAAAGAAAGATTATTCGGGAACAAAGACGTGTTTCTTTATATATAAAGGCAAATAAAGTACATATATCGGAAAGATATCACCTGAACACCTTCAGCAGGCTCCAAGCAAGCTTCCTCCCGGATTCGTTCCAACCTCCAGCCTCCAACAAGAGCTCCTTCCAAGTCTTACTCAATGATGATGTCAAGGATGAATGATCACCAATACACATGGAAACAAGGGTTTCCTATGCAAAATGGGGGAAGTGCAGAATGCACCAAGGACTTCAGACCTGGTCTAAGGGAAAAATCTCAGCATAATAATCTTGCTCTCCTTTCTCTCTCTCCTTGGCCTTCCCTTTGATGTCTTTTTATACCCTCTCCAAAGTAGTTTTTTAGTTAGGAGTTGGTTGGGAACAGTTGGGCCACGGGCACTAACAGGTGATCCAGCAGGTAAACCCGCGATCACCGCCCGAAAAAGAGGAAATTATATTTTTTTTAAGTGTTTTAATAGATACACGCGGGTTGGGTATGACAGACCCGCGTATACACGCGTTTAACACAGGGCAAAGTCGCGTATAGGGAATAAAACACTGTTTTTTAAATTTTTGGACCAGGTCTGGAAGGAGGGGTTGCCCTAGGCCATAAGTGCAGCATCACAAACCATAAGAGTGAGATTTGGAGCTATAACACCTTGTGAACTTCTGCGAGGCACAAGAGCTCAACAATACCTTCCACTGTGCATGGCTCTTGCTGTCAATTGTCCTAATAGCCTGGGAGCTACTAGAAGACAGTCAATTCCCCTCGGTCGCGTTGGACCTGCCAGAAGTAGCGAAGTATGCTTCGTTGTAGGTGATCAAGGATTCTCAGTGTTGATGGAAATGAATATACTCATGGCTATCAATTGCAAACCGCGATTGTCGCCTACTGTGTTTTCCAAACTGCAGGAGTACGTGGAGTTCAAGGAAGACTTTCAGCATGTCGTAATCAAGGAATAGAAGGACCTTGAGCAGAAGTGGCATGAATTGCCTTACTTGGCAACAGAAAACATGATTGATGCAGTTCTTGATCATTGGCCAATAGAGTGGTGCACTGCCTCAAACTCGACGGTGGGGTTGAGCAAGTCCATCGCGCAGCAAAAAAAGGAGAAGGCCAAGCTCAATATGGTGTAGCTAGCCAAGAAGAGGAAGAAGGAGGCCGCTGATAAGGCCTAGGCAGAGCGTGATGTCGCCCAGCAAGCGGAAAAGAAAATAGGCAGAACAGAGTGCGGCTCTGATAAAGGTGTGAGGTCGCCTTATCCCGAAACAGAGGAAGAAATAGAAGAGCAAATAGAGCAGCATGGAGCGGACTCGCAAATGGTGTCGTAACACATCAAACATCGAAGAGAACAAGAAAAAGTGGGGCTGTGGAAGAAATCCAAGGCCAGTAAGACATCACTAGACCCAATCACCCTAATAGAGGGAGATTTGAATGACATTGGAGACACGGTGCGGGATGTCACAGTGGAGGTACTGCAGCAACAGCAACAACTATTGGGGGCCATCTACACGAGTATGCATGAGCTACAGATTTGTGCATCACAGGCTCACACGGTGTCCACCAGCTTCACCATCGGTACTTTTGAAGGTGCTGAGATGCTGCGTGCGAAGGACTCCCGAGTGATAGTGCTACCGGGTGGAGCACTGGCCATAGAAAACTAAGCGGACAAGCCTGCTGCTAGCACCCTTAAGGGAGTGGAGTTGAAATTGGTAGCGCTTCTTGGCAAGGCGCTCCACCTACTGCAGGATGGGGTGATCATGGAGCTGAGGGCCCGTGAACAGCATGCTTTGCATGGAATCAATGAGTAGAAGATCACTATTGTACAGATGGCCTTGCAGCGAGACACCGCCCTCACTTCCATGGTGGACCTTACTAACATAAATCAACGCATGATTAAGGGTGTGAGGGAATCCTCTCGAATGGTCCCCGAATTGGCCATTCCTGAGGATTCAGAGGTAGATGAACATGTCTACAAGCTTGATACAGGGGTGCGCGACACTCACATAGAGTTGGCTAAGGTTCAGCTGGAGTTGAACCTACAGATTGCAGATTTGCAGTTGAAGGCCCAACCTTTAACTCCACCAGAAGTAAAGGAGCAGTTGGCAACTCTTTCATAGAGGCGATAGCGAAGGTAGAAAGTGCAGTAGCAGACTGCACATGGTTGTTTGAACAGTCGTTCGAGGTCCTGACGAGTCTGCAGGAGTATCCTAATGTACCACGACTGGAGACAGAGGCGCAAGAACTACAGTAGCGCTATGACGAAGTAAAAGGTACAGCATGAATTTTTGCTCTCACACAGAGATTGTCAAAGCTGCAGGAGGCCAAAACATTGAAGGAATAGGTAGATGCAGTGCAACACAAAGAGGCAGTGCTAAAGGCGCGCTTGAAGCCCTAGTTGGATGAAACTTATTCGGTTACGGCCTCCATTGAAGGCAAGCTTGTTAGTCTGCAAGTGACTCAGTAGAAGCTTCAGGCTGACAGTTCAAGACCAGCGACAGAGTAGTTGGTTGAAGAAGTGAAGCAGGCGGTCGCGCAGTGAACCATCGAGGTTTCTATCATATAGGTCGAGTTGTGAGGTCTTCGTGCCAAAATCTCCATGCCCGTAGAGTGACTGAAGGGTGTGTCATCATGTTTGTGTTGGGGGCCTGTTGGGAACGGGTTCCCCCAAGAGCAGTTTTGGGGCTAAAAGCCCATATTTTGGGACAATTTTGTAGTAAAATTTTAAAGTCTCTGCATTTTGTCGTCGCGGAGCGCGAACGTGTCAAGAGTCATAAAGGGTTGTCTATGCTTATTTTGTAAAGTGTCAAGTTGGATGTAAAGATCTACCCATGGTCAGCGGACCATGGGATTGTATAAAAAAGAGCTAGGTAAGTAAGCTCTAGAGAGAAGTGAAAAAAGAAGACAAAAGAAGAAGAAAAAAAGGAAGCATTGGAGTTTTGGTAGAGAAGTCTAAGTGTTTTAGTTCTTAGTGTAGGTAGAGGCTCTATAGCTGAGTGCTTAGAGGCCTAGGGTAGAAGTCTGCAGCTGAGTGCACAGACACCTGTAGCTATGTGCGCAAGGCGGATAGAGTCTGTATTAAACTGAAAGATATCAATAAAGAATAAGTATTTTGCAATTACTGTGTATTTAGTCCCTATTAATGCATCTGATTATATTGCGTTTTGGGTTTAATTTACAATGTTTATTTGATGCGTGAATGTATGTGATTGTATCAGTTAATTGAATGCAAGTAAGGATATCATTTTATGCAACGCTAACTGTGATTGATTAGTAAGATAAGTAAAACACTTGAGATAACTTGGGAACCTATACAATACATTGTCATAGCTGCGTGAAAGTACCTGGACCACGGGTTAGGGCTGCGCGAAGGTCAATCATACACCTTCATGGAGGTACTGAAGGGTAGAATAAAGGGTAGACTGACAGAGCCCTAAGGCTTAGCGACTTGCGCAAAATTAGGGGCAGAGGGTATAAACCAACATCACGACCATCTCAAGGTGTGGAAACTTGGTTCCATCATCCCCCCATACTGCTTCGAGTGAGACTTTGGTCCGTGCTCCGCGGGCTGATGCTGAAAGGGCCAGTAGTGTAGGGATTTTTTTGGCTAGCTAATGTTGAACCTAGGTCAGGGCCCATAAAGCCAAAAAATGTCCACAAGAAAAAACATCCAAGAAAACCAAGGGAAAATCTTTAGAAGCGAGAGTTAGACAAAATAAAGAAAGAGAAAAAAAATAGAGACAATCTATCATGATTCATTACAATAGATGTGGTTTTGATCTACATAATATGAACCAATGTCCTTATCACCCTTTCAAAAGAGAGGAAGCCCATATTATGCATGATGGATCATGTTCTGACATCACTGAAACTTATGAATTTGAATTTGATTCAGAAGATGCTTCTGAATTAGAAAATGAATCCTTTATAATAACAAATGATTGTAATTATTTGGACCCTAAATCTTGTGAGTGCAACACTAAAGGAGAAGAAGAAGAGGATTTTGGTTCATCATAACCAAAAATGATTAATCAAAAGCTAAAAATTTGTATGGCTTAGAATTCATTAGATGGAGATGCTACAATGTTAGCAGAATCAAAGCTTCACGAGAAGGAGAAATGAAAGTAGCGCTCCTAGATTCCTTTTTAAAAACGATGATGAAGTCCCAAAATCCAAAGAAATCAGCAACAAGGTATGTGTTTAATGTATGTGGAACAACTTTTAGTTGAGTTTCTAAAATGCAAAACATTGTTGCAGTTTCAACAACGGAAGAGGAGTACATTGCTGTTGTAGAGGCTAGTAAAGAAATTATTTGGTTACAAAAGTTTATGGATGATTTGGGCAAGACATAGGAGATGGGAAGGTTATACAGTGATAGCCAGAGTGATATTCATCTTGCAAATAATTCAGTGTTTCATTCCAAGACTAAACATATATAGCTCAGGTACAATTTCATATGGTTAGTTTTGGAAGATGGACAATTGAAGTTGGAAAAGATACACACTAGCCAAAATCCAATAGATTGTTAACAAAGGTTGTAACTAGGGAGAAAATCAGTTTTTTCTTAGTTGTAATTGGTATTCAAGTATGAGGGTAAAGACCAGGAACAACTAGGACCAAGTTGAAGAGTTGTCTAACAATTGAAGTAGTGATGGATTTGATATAGTCAGTCTCCAAGTGGGAGATTGTTGGGTGTGGAGCCTAGTTATCTTCATGATTCATAGGTTTTGTTTCATCCATGGTTGGATCCTGGTTCGTAATGGGGAGGTGGTAGGGAGGCTTCCCCCCCACCCGCACTAGTGTCATCATCCCCTGGTAGAGGTTAGGGGGCAGCGCCCCCAAATGCAACATTTATATAACAAAATTCCTTGTAACATACTGTAATTTCGTATTCAATATGATTCATTGATAAGGGGGAAGACATGATATTAGAAGTTATGTTAATTTAGGGGTTTTTTTTCCTTGAAAGGAAACCCTCGGTTTATATGAGGGAATTGTATTGCGACTATGTAATATTTTGTTTGTGAAGTAAAAAGAGGATATTGTGTGAGAGCGAAGAGGAGGTTACAATAGATTTCCTATAGGTTGTATCCCTTCAGTTTGTTGGATAATATAAAAGAAAGGACTTGTTTCCACATGGACGTAGCACAAATTAGGTGAACCATGTATATCTCTGTCTCTCTTGTCCTATGATTTTCTGAAATATTTTGTGTGTTCCATTGCTCTATTATTTAATTTCTAACATTGTACATTTCTAACAACTAGCCACCCTTGAGCCAGATTCCAATGCCACAAGAGGTAACCTGGCTTTATCATCAAAAGGAAAAAAATAAAGGGTAGAGATATGAAGGAAACTCTCCATTATGCATAGAATCATCAAACCATTTTCTATCAACCCACTAAGCTACGGTCAGATGTTAATCATAATGTTTCCATAATTGGCTTGCACAACACAAAGGGTTCATTCTTTTCCCAACAGTCCCTCAATACCTCCCTTTTCCAGTGATTCTCATGCTTACTCAAACAAAACATCTAGAAAAATCATGACCCTCTCTTTCAAACTCAAGTTGAGGACTTTAGCTTTGATCTCTCTAAGAATAATGGGGATTCATTGTTTGACATAGGTTATTGTCAGTTAGAAGGATTTTGCAAACCTTCTAACCTAAATTCACCTTGTGTGTCTTTGTCCCTTTCCTGATGAGTTTATCTTAGGATTCACATGCATGTTTCTTCTTCTCTCCTTGTAACCACCTACTTTTGTGCATTAAAATTCATGGTCTATAATTTTGACTACCTAGTCATTCAAAAATATCTAGAAGGGTACTTCACCCATACCTCTAGAATAGTTCTATACCAATTATGTCCCTTCTCATAACTGCACAAAGTTGGTAATTCAACTGCCAGTATGATTTTCAGGAAATAGAGACCGGGGGAATTTAATACAGAGTGGGATATTTCTATTGACAAGGAATTCCCCGGTTCCTCCTCACAAATTCCTATCATGGCATTGAGATCTATGCAAGCTTTTACCTTCATTCAATTCTTGGCAATATTTTCATTAAAAACATAAATACTTCAGCAAAGTAGTGACATAATATCCATGTTGGCATCTCCTAGCAATACAAGTCATTAAAATAACTACAATATGGGTTTCAAAATGGTGTGTTACATTTGAGATATCAATCTCCACCAATATGTATGCTCAACTACCACTTAATATATAAAATAGATTCATAATCAATAAAAGCCTAATAAATTAACTCTGAATCTATTTTGGTTTGTACTCTTTATTGTTGTTATTAATGGTTAATTCAATCTATTATAGCTAAGAGCAAGTAAGTTGAATTCATAAAAGAAATAAAAATTAATAACTAAATTTAAGTAATTAATTCACGAAAATAAAAATAAAAATATTGTAAACGAAAAATAAATATTTTGCTATTTTTCAAACAAATAACTATTAAAAAATCAATAATATACTCTCATATCTAATTTAAAATATATATTAGTCATGAAAGGAATTCCAGATAACATAATGAGTATTAAAATTTCTTACAAAAATACTATAAATATAGATCATACAACCTCATATTCACATAAAAAAATTCTCTTATAGATATCTGACCTTCCCTTGATCGTTTAAAGATCGAAAACAAGAGTGGTTGCACAAGTAGCAAGTCCCTACCGTTTCTTTTGCTTGAAAAATATTTTAGGTGATCACTCGTACTTTGCATATACTAGGGGAGATGTACCATTGGATTGGACTCTCTTGATAAGATGGGAAAGCCATTAAACTATTGAAAATCATACACCTAGAATATTAAATTTAGGTAACATCAGTAAATGTAATAAGATTAGTATTCAATCAATTACCTTGAAAGATGGGTACTGGAGTGTGAACATTATTGGTTAAAGATCAATATTCGATAGTCGTAATCCAGGTTTTAGTGTCAGTCAGTTCTTCCTATCACCAGTGATCAAATATGCTTTTATCAAGTTTTGTTAGGGGTCTTAAAGTCAAATTTTATCATGTCACTAGGTTTTCAAAATAAAATTTGGTCACTAGCTGTTGTGTCTAGGTCACTTTTGCTCCCTTCACTTACTCATGATCTTCATCACTCATCATGGTCATTTTCTTCTTCGAGGTATCCTATCTTCATTCAAGTGTCTTGGTTCATGAAATGGTTAAATTCCTCATTTTAAGTCACGTCCAGGTTTTCACTCCATGTGTCATCATGATACCATATGTCAAAACAAAAAACATGTCCATCATGTGAGTCAGTGAGTAAAGGGAGTTAGCAGCTTAGGGAAAGAAAAATAAAGGTAAAGGTAATGTTTTATTTCAAATAAGACAATGTTGCAGTACACTACCTCGTCTCATCATTTCTCAAAGGGACATATGATGTCATGCCACTACCAAAGCAAAGATCAACTTTCAAGCTACAAAGGACCATCCAAAGCATCAAAAGGGTTTCATTTCAGAATTCATAGGTTTAATCATCTCCTTGGAAAATAAGTAAACATTTGGCACCTCTTATGCATCCTTCATTTTGAAGAACTCAGTGAAAATCCATTTGCTAGGGTTTCGTTGTGCTTTTGGTGTCCAAATGATTTTGCTTCATTGTAGTGATAAAAATCCTATTTTTTATGTTCCATAACCCCCAAACATACCTTATATATCCCTCCCAACCATTTCCCATACCCATTCCCTTAAATTCACCTCGTTTTCCCTAAACCCTAGCTCAATGTTGTGTCTTTGCAAATTTCTAGGCTAGGATTGTGTTTCGGAATTTTTCACACCTTTCCTTGACTCTTTTTAAGAAATTTCACTTCCCTACACTCCATAACATCTATACCTACCCCCATAAATTTTCCCAAGCATTTAGACACCATTAAACCCCTTCATCTCCATCCATGTGCAAAATAGTCCCTTTTCTCCTTGAGGCCATTTGCTGCACATAGGGACAATTTTGTTTCAAAATATGTTTATGACCAAATGGAGAAAAATTTTACAAAAGTGAAAGAGGTTTTTTTCAATAATAGGCCAAGGAACAAACACCTCTTTAATTTTATGTATAAGTGTTATTATTTGAGAGAAATGCCCAAACTACACTTGTTAGGGGAGAGTTGCTCAGTATTTTAGTGACCAAATACAAACAAGGATTATGAACAAAGAGGAAAATATTTTTGACAACTGGAGAAGGTATTTGTTAAAAAAATGCCAATTAAAAAACACCTCTCTCATATTTTCAAAATTATTTACGGTTAAAGATATATCTCTCCACCTTTCAACCCTATTTTCGCATAAATTTGGCAATTTTTGAAACAGTCACCCTGCCAAAAGCGTAGCGTGGGCCACACTGCACTTTTTCTGGAGGGATCTAAATGACAGAAAATCTACATGGTTGGATAGCTATTGACTTATACATCAGCTTTGGACACTTTTCAGCCCAAATCATCAGCTTTTTCAGGGTGAAAATGGCCAAAAACCACCTTTAAAACACCTTTCTGCCATTCTTTTGGAGGCCACGCTACGCTTTTTGACCAGTCTTGGGAGAATTGATTTTTGAGGGTCTATACTTGATCATTTTTAGTGATTTAGGAGTCCATTGTGTAGAAAACAGGGAGATATTTCGAATGAGCTATCATGAGCTCAATTTGGTGTTCAGGAAGGCCTCCAAAAGTGACCTGCAATCACATGTTGCACCTTTTGCAGTCCACGCTGCACTTTTTCCAGATTCGCTATGTTTTTTCCCGGAGGCTAGTTTCTTTATCAGTTCTACCCAGTTTGACTTTTTCACTTAGGTAAATGATGAAATTGAGTAATCCTAGTGTAGTTATTATGTAATAGTGGGTGATTAGTGGTTTCGATGTAAATTTGGCCTCATTTATGAGAGTGGTTGGAGTCAAAGTTAATTGAAGAAGTTGTTTTTAACTTCCCTAGACAATAGGGTTTGGTTAGAACACCTCATGGAGCAGTTCCTAGAGTCATGGATTCGACCCTTGAGAGTGGGGAGATGTTGTTTTGGTCTTTATGTATCATTTTCTCAGTGATAGGACTCATTGGACTTGAGAGGAGAGAAATATTGTAGCTTGTACTTGGATATTTTTTGGAAATAAAAGGATAAATTTTGCATCTATTATCTAGGAATTCATGTGCAGTAAGTTTGTGATGTTTTTTTTCTTTGTTATAGCTTTATATGAAAGATATTCATTTTCTCTTTCCATTTGTCAATTCTTCAATGGTTTTCCTTACAATTTATAAACATAATTCTTTACATTAAGCTTTGTTTTGATGGAAAAATCATTATGTGTTACTTTCTTTCTTGCTTAATGAAATCATGTTTCATGATCATTAATACCTTTAGCTTCTTCTAAACACTATCTTTCATCGACAAACCCTAAGATCCATCACAAAAGTATTGCTACCTTGCTCCTTTATATCTTTTCTTTTTGTAACCATTTGATCCTGTTGACCTAGCCACATGATTTTTCTCCCTTATACAGCAACAAAACCCTAAATTTTCCAAAACCTACCTGAACCTAGTTATCTAGCCTAAAATCTATTCCTTTTCTAGTCAAATCATTATATGTGATCATAGAGAGAGCCCTCTTTGGTTTGGTAGGTCTAGCTACCAGATTGAAAGTTTGGCTTGTGGTTACTTTCGTCGATCTCCCCATCAAGCCTAGGACATTGTGGAGGATAACATTTTGGCGTCGTTGCCAGGGAAACGAGAGATCATATCTTCCCTGGGAAAGAATGAAAAGGATCAGGTCCGATTTGTTGATGGTGGACAACGATCAGACACATATGAAGGCTGAAATCATTCACCTGGTGACTCCAAATCAATTTCAAATTTAATTCCAAGATTCCACTGGAGGATGAACCTTACCAACAGAAAAATGAAAGGACAATATGGTATTCAATTTGGAATCTCATCCAAGACTACATGTTCTTGGTTGTAAATTATTTCTTCTCTTTTCCTGAGAATCTCAAAAAGGTTTTCCAGAGTATACTGTATTTAAGAAAAGATCCAAAACCCGCATTTGATTCTTTTCCTTAGAAGATTGTGAATACAAATTTTGATCTTGATCAAGACCCTTCTTTTGAATCTTATGATGACCATCGTTAGCTTGATGAGCCTCAAGAGATCAAGACTAATCATACATACTCTTACACCTTGTAAAATTCAAGATAGATACAAGCCACTCATCTTACTTCCTATACTCCATGATTTCCCTGAAAATTACTACAAATATATTCCTAGGTTTGATGGTGAATATGGTAACATCATTGCTGAAAAGTACATTCAAAGTTTTGAAATTTTCTTGACCTTTTTGAGGTTGAAGAAGATGATGTCAGTATCAGAATTTTTGCTTTATCTTTGCAAGGTGAAGCCAAGGAATGGTTCAAAATCTTGCCAGCTACAAGCATTTTCGATTTTCATCAGTTTGTGAAAGTCTTCCTTGATAGATGGGTGGTCAAGATGAATCCTTTTATTATTTTAGAAGAATATAACTAGTTGGAAAGACAACCAGGAGAAACAACACTTTTCAGCCAGGTTCAATCAAGTATACCATTCAATCCCTGTTGATATCAAGATGCCACCCAGTTTAGCTCTCTTGCACTACCTGGATGCATTTGATCCAGAAATGGCATTTCAATTGAGAGAAAGGAACACTACCTCACTTGAAGAAATGCAGGACAATTCAATAATTGTGGAAGCTAATCTGTTGGTCAAAAGGTCAAAGTTAAAATAAGAAACGAGGGAGAACATAGAGAAGGAACATCTAACATCTTTAGAAGTGAAGCTTGACATTTTGGAAAGCACAACAGAAGAAATGATGCAAAATATCATCATGAGAGATGAACTTGTTGTTCAAAAACACCATGTCCAACTTATTGTAGAAGAAGAAGAAGAGGTTGTTGACCCTAACCATTATGTTGCTAATCTAAGTTACCGTAGATCAAAAAGTGATTTTTTATGTATTGATTTATGGACAGTCATGAAGATGAATCTATAGATCAACCCGTGGAGAATCAATTTGTTGATCTAATGTGTATGTTTGATGTCATTCCTTATAATGATGAGTTACCCAAGTATGATCAATATGATGATGATTATGTTGTCGAAATAGAGGTTGACTCTACAAGACAATCAACGACATGTTTTTGGGAGGAAGAAGGTTCATTACAACAGCTCAGATGTATCACTCAACCTATGCATATCAATCATGATTGCAATGAAGAGAATTATGGTGAAACATATTTGTTTATGTTTTACTTCAAACTAAGAGAAAACTTTCCTAAAATTAGAAATTGTTGTGACACGAAGAAGACCATGAAATTCTTGACCAAGACAATTTGTGTTTCTCTTCTTTCGAAATAATAAGAGAAAACTATAAGGTTACCAAGGAAGCAAATATGTAAGTTGAAAGCAGTCAGCAACCATATCCTGAAGTTGTTGAGAATGTTGTTTGTAATATAGAACCTTTTTTCAGTCCACAATCACCGTTACCAAGCAATATTCAGTTTGAAAATGCAGTCGAAAGTGTGGAACATGAAGAGCTTATAGAATGTCATCTAGCCTCATTGGAACACATGTGTGATAGGTTGCAACAGTCCTCTCAAGTTCTCCTTGATCCAATAGTTGATGTTGTGGATGGTATATGTAGTCAAAGCACTTCTCCATTAATTAACTATGAGCTTCAAAACAAAGATGACACGAATTTGATCAGGGAGCTAGCTTCATTGCCTTGTTCAGCAGGAATCTCGTTACAAAGTTCATCCAAAAATTTGTAGTCTACATCTTTTTCGCTTAAGAATGACAAACTTCATTTTATGAATCAACCAATGTCTAAAAAGGAAGAAGATTCTTGTCTCATTGTTGATCATCAAGAAAATGTAGTCATTCATGAGTTTTGGGATCCTTTTGTCAAGTTTCTGCAATCATCAAGAAAAATGAGTTTTATTATATTTATGGATCATGAACACATTTTCATTGAACACTTGCAGTGGCCTATCTTTTTTTCTTTTCTACTTGCTCAAGGAAAGTGTGAGCAAGACTGAAGTAAGAAGCCATTTGTTGGACTGGTTACACTGGAGAGATCATTATACATGATTGCATATATATATCTTCAGCAGGTGGGTGGTTATCATCAGGATTTGAAGCCCAAGGTGAAGGCCCTAAGATCTCGATGGTCTGCTGCCATAAGTAAGTTCAATCAGTAGTCAGTTTTAGAGTTTTTTTAAAGTCAGTTAGTTAGTCAGTTTTCATTTTGAGTTTAGTCTTCGCATTTTGACTCCATGCCCAATGAATAACGCTACTTGGTCTACGGTGTTCTTGACATATCCAAGGAGCTGCCATCCCTAGCTAGAGCCAATGTTAGTGCCAATCAGTTTTTCCTGTCACTAGTGATCAAATATTCTTTTACCAAGTTTTGTTAGGGGTCTCAAAGTCAAATGTTTTCATGTCACTAGGTTTTCATAATAAAATTTGGTCACTCATTGTTGTGTTTAGGTTACTTCTACTCCCTTCACTTACTCATGGTCTTCAGCACTCATCATGGTCATTGTATTCTTCGAATTATCATATCTTCATTCAAGTGTCTTGGGTAATGAAATGGTTAAATTCCTCATTTTAGGTCATGGTCTAAGGTTTCACTCCATGTGTCATCATGATACCATATGTAAATAAAAAAACATTTCCATCATGTGAGTTAGTGAGTAAAGGGAGTTAGAAGCTTAGGGAAATAAAAATAAAGGTAAAGGTATTGTTTTATTTCAAATAAGACAATGTTGAGGTACACTACCTCGTCTCATCATTTCTCAAAGGGACATATGATGTCCTGCCACTACCAAAGCAAAGATCAACTTTCAAGCTACAAAGGACCATCCAAAGCTTCAAAAGGTTTTCATTTCAGCATTCACGAGTTTAAACATCTCCTTGGAAAGTAAGTAAACATCTGGAACCTCTTATTCATCCTTCATTTTGAAGAAATCAGTGAAAATCCCTCTCCTAGGGTTTTGCTATGCTTTTGGTCTCCAAATGGTTTTGCTTCATTGCAGTGATAAAAATCCTATTTTTTATGTTCCATAACCCCCACACATACCTTATATACCCCTCCCAACCATTTCCCATACCCATTCCCTTCATTTCCCCTCATTTTCCCTAAACCCTAGCTCAATGTTGTGTTTTTGCAAATTTCTAGGCTAGGACTGTGTTTTGGACTTTTTCACACCTTTCCCTCACTCTTTTCAATAAATTCCACCTCCCTACACTCCCTAACATCTATCCCTACCCCAAAAATTTTCCCAAGAATTTAGACACCCTTAAACCCCTTCATCTCCCTCCATTTGCAAAACAGTCCCTTTTCTCTTTGAGGCCATTTGTTGCACATAGGGACATTTTTGTTTCAAAATATGTTTCTGACCAAATGGAGAATAATTTTACAAAATTGAAAGAGGTTTTTGTCAATAATAGGAAAAGGAACAAAAAAAATCCTTAATTTTATGCACAGGTGTTATGATTTGAGAGAAATTCCCAAAATACACTTGCTACGAGAGAGTTTCTCAGTATTTTAGTGACCAACTACAAACTTGGATTATGAACAAATGGGAAAGTATTTTTGAAAACTAGAGGATTTTTGTGTTAACAATAGGCCAAAGAACAAAAATATCTCTCCTATTTTCAAAATTCTTTATGGTTAAAGAGATATTGCACCACCTTTCAACCCTATTTTCGTATAAATTTGGCAATTTTTTGCACAGCCACCCTGCCAAATGCGTAGCGTGGGCCCCGCTATGATTTTTCTAGAGGGCTCTAAATGACAGAAACTCTACATGGTTAGATATATCTTGACTTATACATCAGATTTGGACACTTGGCAGCCCAAATCATCAACTTTTGCAAGGTGAAAATGGCCAAAAACCACCTAAAAAACACCTTTCTATCCTGTTTTTGGAGGCCATGCTAAGCTTTTTCACCAGTCTTGGGAGAATTGATTTTTGATGGGATATACTTGATCATTTTTAGTGCTTAAGGGGTCCATTATTTAGTAGACAGAAAGAGATTTCCAATGAGCTATCATGAGCTCAATTTGGAGTTCAGGAAGGCCTCCAAAAGTGACTTGCAATCTCACATTGCGCTTTTTGTTGTCCACACTGTGCTTTTTCCAGATTTGCTGCGTTTTTTCCAGGAGGCTAGTTTCTTCATTAGTTCGACCTAGTTTGACTTTTTCACTTATGTAACTTATTTAATTGAGTAATACTAGTGTAAATTGATGTAATAGTGGGTGATTAGTCTTTTTAAATGGTTTTGATGTAAATTTGGCCTCATTTATGAGAGTGGTTGGAGTCAAAGTTAATTGAAGAAGTCGTTTTTAACTTCCTCGACAATAGGTTTTGGTTAGAACACCTCATGGAGTAGTTCCTAGAGTCATGGATTCAACCCCTAAGAGTGGGGAGATGTTCTTTTGGTCTTTATGTATCATTTTCTTAGTGATAGGACTGGTTGGACTTGAGAGGAGAGAACTATTGTAGCTTGTACTTGGATATTTTCTAGAAATAAAAGGATACAATTTGCAGCTATTGTTACACAGTAATTTGTCACTGTCTCCCTGTCAGTCTCCCTACTGTGTCATGAATTCCAATTAATCATGCTCATGCTCTCTAATGCTGCCAAATGACCCACTTTGCCAAAGTTTTTCCATCATCACGACTGTTATTAAAATAACCGCGCTGACTGGCGCCTCATAATACAACGAATGCGCTGCCAGCGCGGAAGCACACGTGTTTTCCGCGCTGGTCGAATTTCATGAACCAGCGCACCATCTGTTTATATTGAGCCGCGCTGACATAACCTTCCCTGTTATTCAGATGCGATGTCAGCGCTCCAGTGCAGTTATACACCCGCGCTGATCCTGTTTGGGCGAGTTTGTTCTAACAGCCGGCCTTCCAGATGACTCCAGACCTGGTTGTTGGCCTTGTAAATGTCGCCCTCCCATCTCTGGCATGTTTGTTTCGTCATTTGAGCCACCTTCCTTGGAGATAAGCTCATCCTCCCACCATTCATGGAGACTCCTTCTCCTATTTAAGTCTCCACCATTGCCATGAGCAGCTAGTTTGGATAGTGTGGAATTGATAGTGCTTAGAGTGTTGCTGCTAGTAGGTAGTTGGTGTGACAAGTGTGGATTTGCTAGAGAGCTTAAGGAAGGTTGTGAAGTATTGCTTGTGTGAGAGAGAGTTTTTTGTCTTGGGAGATCTACCTCCAAGGGTGAATGCTTAAGAGACTTGATGGCTGGACCCTCTTGAGAAGGACTCAACGTCAGAACTTTGGTTGTACCTTTCTCTGTTATTGATTAATAATAGATGACTACTATTATGGTTCCACTTTCATTTATCTTTGTAATGGTTAATGTGAGTTATGTCCTTTCTGACTGATGTATAATTGCATTTATTAGATTTCACGCTTGTGTTTGTGTTTCTCTTTGTGTGTGCAGGTGTCTATCCACGAGGATTGTGGAGGATCGTGACTTGCCAAAGCAAAGGAGCGAGAGCGGCATCTCTTCATCAAACAATAGCGTTGGAATCCAAGTAGGTGTCCATTGCCTATCTTTTATTTGCAATTAGGAACTTGCATAGTAGCATTGACTGATTGTTGCTAGACCCATTCCGGGCTAGTAGGGATCGCCTCTATCCGTAGAGGGGATTTACCTCACCAACAATTTGGCGACCATACTGGGGAGCTGGCCTTTGTCCCTTTTTGTTCATTCTTGTTTTGGGTTTGATTGTTACTCTCTTTTCAAACATTGGGGATTAGTTCTCTGTTTTTAGACTTCCTGGTTCAGTCTGGGAGGTGCCTTAATTGTTTAAAGAGTTATTGCCTTGGTTTGGGAGCTTTTGGCTTGATTGTGCCTGTTTTTAAGCCTTAGCGCGGTTTAACACAAAACAGTCGCGCTGACATCGCATAGCTGTTTCTTTGACTTCGTGGTCATCGCGCTTGTACGTTTAACAGTCACGATGGTTCTGAAATCGAACCAGCGCGCTTAAGCCGTGTACTTCCACGCTGACAGCACTTTGTTGCTACGCGTGGTTTCTGGTCAGCGCTCTGTTGCTGTGTATCACCCGCGTTGATCCTGTAGAATTGAATTTTTTTCAGTTTTTCCTCGTGAGCCTGTTGGTTTGACTATCCCCTGCTCTTTCCACCTGGTTTATAACTTGATTTCTATTGTCTGAACATTGAAGCACTTGCTTGCGAAGTCTTGTTGGGCGGATCTTGTTTTGTGTCTTGTGACCTGGTGTTATAATCCTGATTTCGTTGGATCGGCTTTGTTTCGTTACTCGTTCACAAAGATTCGTTACTACTTGCTTTTGTTTTTGCGAAAACCTTCCTCTTTGCTTTCTTTGCTTGGTTGTTTGGGTGATCGTTATTGAATCAGTCTTCGTATTGTTTCGATTACTTCTCACTACCCAGACACGGATTACAGTTGTTTGGGCTCAACCGGTTCTTTTCACATTTGTTGTGTCTTTCATTGAGTGATTTTATTTCTCTTTGCTCGGTGTTGCTGTCTCTCAAAATTCATTTTAAGTGCATTGTGCCATTGGAAAAAGAAATCGAACTAATATCCTTTGCATTCAATAGTTAATGGGAAAAAGAGCATTTCATTGATTTGTGTTCTCAAAAGAAAAAGTTTCATTTCCTTGCCATTAGCTGCATTAGATTGTTTGGTTGATTGCGTTCATTTTGTTTGATTGAAAATTCTTAACCCTCTCATAGTTAGAATTCATCGAACGAAATGGTATTTTTTGGCATGTAGTTTGCATCTAGGCAATTGTGAGAGATCACACGGTAGGACCTGAAACCAAAACTTAATTCAAGATCAACCATGAAATAAACGGAATAAACCTAAAAAAGCATTGGAACTTAACGCAAACATTTAGAGGTCTAGGCTAGAGACGTGTTCCAGCGTCTTTAAACATAGTCACTATTGTTTCACATTACGGTTGGGTGATTCCTCCTTCTGTGACTCGATAGTGGTCTAACACGGATTGTGCTCCCACGTACTGTCGCGTATATAGGGAGACCCCACTAGGCTTTTATCCTTGATCCATAGGAAGCCGAGTCTGCCGCCTTACGAACCGTAACGCACCGAACACAGCATTCGGGAAGATTGACTGCAGTACGGAAAGTCCTTGGTTCTCATACGATTGCCAAGGTGTATAAGCAGTTTTACGGATTGCTTGGTAAACCCTTTGCCTAGAGTCTCCAGAGTAGTCACTTTTGATCCTTTTCGGACTCCTTAAAAGAAAAGGTGCCAGTGAGCGTCTTGTCACTTTGTGCTCATTAAACATTCGAAGGAGACTAGAGTCATCTTTTCGTCCTTTTCTCGACTCTTGAAACATGAAAAGGTCAAGTTTAGTTCCTGTGTCTTAAAAATTTATTCGGCCACGTTAACATCACCTGGTTAGATCTTGTGTGCGTTAGTTTGAGTAGGGTCTTTTATCGTTAGATTCCTTTAGGTCCTGTTTGGGGTTTGTCATCCTGGCTGACCCGTCAACTCCCGTTCCAAGTGATCAAGGTTCTCCATCTTCTGCTGCTCCTGAGGTACCAGTTGTAAGTGATACTCTTCCTGTTATCCCGAGTATCCAACCTATCAACTCTCGTGCCCCGGGCGACGAAGATTACGAAGACGATTGGAACCCTATCTGGGAGCCTGACGAGGACGATATTCCTGTTACTCCCCCTAGTGTTTCGTCTCCGATGTCTACCTCCCACATGGATGAGACATCTTCTAGCACAGGTGAGACACCTGTGGTGTCGAATGTTGACACTCCCATCCCAGCTACTTCTCCACTTCCCCCGCGATATTCATCGTTGAGGGATAGAGTAGCTGCCAGGACTCCTGCTACGACTATGTGGGATCCTCATGTCACTCCCACCACGGGGCCTTTTGTTTCACAACCCCATACTACACCTATTACCTCAGTTCCCATGAATCCAACTGTTTGTGTAGCATACTCGACTCCGGTCGTTAGTGCCGTAATAGCGTCGTCATCTTCGAACACTGGTGCTGGTTCCCCTCACGGTCAAGTGAGTAGTGGCCAGCCGGAACTCTCGCCTAGAGTCATCCACCCTGCACAAAGTGCTCCATCCTCTTCTGGTCCTCTTCCAGGAGGGGGGCCATATGATGCCTATGGACAAGCTGTTCAGGACCCGAACGCGCAAGGTCCACTCTTTTATTACGATTCTACTGGTCAATACCTCCAATACTCTCAAACCTTGCCTCTTCAACCCTTCGTTGAGGTTTCGGTACTGTTATCCATTGCTTGGGACTCTAGTACTCACTCTTTCCATGGGGGCCAAGCAATCCCTGAACAGCTTCAAGGATCGCCTAATCAAGGCCAGCCACCTTATGTGCAAGCCCCCCAAGGGCAGCCACTTTATGGCCAGTCTTACCCAGGACAATCTGGGGGCCCACAAGGACAACCCTATTAGGGACAACCTTCGGCCGCTGGTGGTCCATCGTTTACCTATCAGAGTCAACCTTCTGGTTATCCGGGGCAACCTGGTACCCAGCAAGGTTACCCGTCTGGACAACCAGGACAGCCTTACATCCAACAAGGCCAACCTGGTCTCCAGCAGGGTTATCTCTCTGGACAAGCTGGACAAACATCTATTCCGCAAGCTCAACCGGCAGTCCAGCAGGGGTACCCTTCTGGGCAAGGGGGGTAGCCTTACGTACAGCAGGGCCAACCCAGTGCTTAGTCTAGTCATCCTTCTGGGCAAGGGGGGCAACCCTACGTATAGCAAGGCCAACCCGCTGCTCAGTCTATGCATCCTTCTGGGCAAATGGGCCAGCTTTCTACGCAGCAAGGCCAACCCACTGCCCGTTTAAGTCATCCTTCTGGACAGGCTGGCTGACCTCAAGGTCAACCGGCCGTCCAGTCCGCCCAACCATCTGTTCCGCAAGGACAACCCTTGGTTGCTCAAGGACAACCTGGCACCCAGCAAGCACATCCTTCTGGGCAAACAGGTCCATCCCAAACCCAACCAGGCCAACCTTCCGGCCAGATGGTCCAAGCCCAACCTGTTCAGGGACATTTTCCTGGGCCCCAAACTCAACTTGGTTATCAAATGCAAGGCGGGCCACGGCCCCAACCTTCTTACCAAGCGCAGCCTTCTTACCAGGCTCAGTATGGAGCTCAGCAAATGTATGGCTACCAGCAACCCCAGGGGCAAACTTAGTTTACCCCTTATCAAAATTATCAACAGATGCAGGTCACTCCTTACCAGAATTATCAGTACGCTGCACCTGCAGGTCAAGTTGCTAATCCATGGGGTGCTGGGGGGCAGACGCAGGGTCAACTGTCTGCATATGGACAGAACCCCTACGGGCAAAGTCCCTATGGGCAAGGCCCCTTCGGGCCGGGCCCATCTGGACAAAGTCCATGGGGGCAACCACCACCTGGTTGGAACCCTGGTACTGCCTCTCTTCCACAGCCACAAATGTCCTTTAACCCTCAGTTACCCTTCTTAGCAACGTTGGAACTTCCAGATGTGTCCAAGTTAACGAATGATCCCATTCTTCACAATCCGTATTGGCCACCAGTTCCGACTAAAATACCCGGTGATTGCCCAAAATTTGATGGCAAAGCTGGTGAAGACCCTCAAGCCCATGTCATGACCTATCACCTTTGGTGTTCATCAAACTCATGGCTTGATGACTCTATCCGGCTCCGCCTTTTTCAAAGAACTCTCACCGGCTCGGCCGCTAAGTGGTATATTGAGCTGAATCGCGACACATTTCAAGATTTCAACTCGCTGGCTATGGCATTCTTAACCCATTTTCAGTTACCCATTCGGTATGAGACAGGGACACATCTCCTTACGTCTCTCAAACAGGACACGGCTACGCATATATCTGATCATATACATGAATGGAGACGGCGTCGTCGCTTGATCAAATTTTGGATTCCTGATCAACTCCTGACCGATTGGTTCACGACTTCCTTTGTCCCTGCGATCGCGCGAGACATCGCTATGGGAGCTTGTGTAACTGAAGAGCAAGCTATTGCGCGTGCTCAGTACCTCGACTTAGTATACTCTCAGTCGGGTACTTTATATGATTATTTGCCAGACGCCCCGAGGCCTGGACAGTCCAAGGCTCCGCCAAAACCATCGGTTGATGGAGTCATTGGCTCTGTAAACTCGTCATCAAAGAAATCGACCGCGAACCCTGGGAAGCAAAAACAGAACGCTTCTAATGGAAACGCTTCTCAGGGCCAACCTAATTCTGGAAGTACCTCCGAGGTAAACGCCGTTCAGTCCACCGCGGCGGATAAATCCTCAAAAGGGAAAAAGAAAGGGAAAGCTAAGGATAAATCCGGACAGCCCAAGCAGGATTCCCCTAAGCCTCCTCCCGAGGAAGGAGCCAAACGAAAACCTAAGTATCCTTGTCTCATCTGCGATGAGGATCACTACACTAAGGACTGCCCAAGGCGGTCCGAAGTTAGTCGATTATTGAAAGGTGCTCCTCGGACTCCTGCCGTGCTTAAAGAACCTTTCCCTTCCCAGCAAACTCAAATGGTGGCAGACCCATCTCAACCCTCTTCCTCGTTCGGCTCGCAAGTGTTCATGGCTGGAATGATTCCCATCCATGTTTCTACTCGAGCAAAAGAATATCCATCTCATGCCGGGAAAGAGCCGGAGGTCCCCTCCAGCGCTCCTCCATCCGGTTCTGGTCCTCTCCACATCGAAAGGCCCAGCACTGAGACGATCCCCCGACCCCCTCCGAAAGGTGTACTCTGGAAGTCGTCTTACAACCCTAATGCTCGTGCTGCCCAGCATTATAGCATTGTTGAGGACTTAGCTCAGGCTCCGTCTGCTATGTCCGCTCTAGAAGTCCTCCAGAGCTGCCCCTCCCAGAGGAAGTCCTTGCTATTAGCTATTGGTGGCATAGACCCGACAGATTCGGATTTGATTTCTTTAGATCTCGAGGGCTTTACACCGAGACTGCCTCACCAAGTCGCTTTCCTTATACAGGTCATCATCAATGGCAAAACAATTCATCGTACAGTCATTGATGAAGGTGCCTCAACTTGCATCATGTCTGTTGCTTGCTGGAAAGCTATTGGTTCTCCTACGTTGAGTCAGTCTCCTACGACGTTAGAAGCCTTTGATGGAAGAGAGTCGCGTCCTTACGGTATCCTCCAACGCTTGCCCATCTCTTTGGAAGGGAAGACGGTAGAAGTGGAGGTCGAAGTTGTTGATGCCAATCTTACCTACAACCTCCTCCTCGGACATAGCTGGACATATGCCATGCAAGCCGTGGCCTCCTCCCTTTTCCGTGTCATTCGTTTCCCTCACCAGGGGAAGATTATCACGGTGGACCAGCTCTCCTTCTTCGCCTCTTCTTCTGAAGGGAATGTGCCATTTGTGGAGCATACCTCTAAGTCATTCGAGAGCGTGGGTGCCGAACTTTTCAAAGATCCCGCTTTAATGGGAGTCTTTCCCCTCCCACCTCTGAATCTCGCCCCTATTAACATGATCTCTGTTCGTTCTGATCCGTGGGTCCTTCCTCCCGCTAATCAGATAGACTCTTGGGGTGAGATGATGCCGTTGAGTCCTGCTGAGCTCAACTACGTCGAAATCGTCGCTGCATCGGCCCCCCCTGCTGAACCTGCTCTTCCGGGCAGTGTTCCCGATTCATATGTTCATTTCCCTTGGCTTGGAGATGAGGCTACATTGGATCCATTAAAGGAAATATTCCCTTCTGATGAAGCCATCATAGAGACCATGTCTCTCAAAGAGCTCCCTTGGTCAGATCATCACCACCGCTCTTCGTTTCTCCCTCCCCATCCGGAAATGATCGCATGTCTTGAGCGGTTTGCTTCGTGTGTCCCATCCCCGCCCCTTCAAACACCTATTCAGCTTTATCAAGTGTCTTCTGAGGGCAATATGGGAAACATCACGCGAACCCAACCTATCGACATCTCTGTGAAACCAGGGATTGTCGAGCACATTCATATCGGAGTCACTTGCACTCCAGAGGAAGTTCAACTCTACACTGACTTATTTCGCGAATTTCGTGATGTCTTCGCATGGTCCTACGAAGAAATGCCTGGCATCGACCCTAGTATAGTGGTGCACGAAATACCTACGTATCCAGGTGCTAAGCCTGTTCGTCAGCGCTTACGCCCTGTGCACCCCCGAAAGGCCGCAGCTATCAAAGCAGAAGTCGAAAAGCTTCTCAAGGCTGGTTTCATTTACCCCATTCCACTGACGGATTGGGTTTCTAATATAGTCCCTGTGAACAAAAAGCAGGGCACTATCCGAGTCTGTGTTGATTACCGCGATATCAATCGTGCCTGTCCTAAGGATAACTTCCCTACACCGTTCATCGATCAGCTTATCGATGAGTGTGCAGGAAGTGAAATTTACTCGTTTATGGACGGCTTCTCTGGATATAACCAGATCAACATCGCCCCTGCTGATCAACATAAGATGGCTTTTATCTGTCCTTGGGGCACTTCTGCCTATAAGAAGCTCCCTTTCGGACTAAAGAATGCCGGCGCTACGTTCCAACGTGCAATGTCCTATGCCTTTCATGATATTCGTCACATTGTATAGCCGTACCTGGATGACCTCCCAGCTCATTCAGTCAGGCGTCAGGACCATCCCTCTCACCTTCGCGAAATTTTTCTCCGCTGTCGACACTACCGTATTAGGCTCAATCCTCATAAGTGTGTCTTCTACGTGGAATCAGGTCGACTACTCGGGTTCATCGTCTCCCGAGAGGGCATCCATCTGGATCCCCTCAAAGTCGAAGCCATTTTGAATCTTCCTCCCCCTGCTTCTTTGCAACAGTTGCAGAGCTTGCAGGGCAAAGCAAATTTCCTTAGAGGATTCATTCCGAATTATGCCGAGGTGGCTAAAGGTTTCACACGGTTATTGAAGCAAGACACACCCTTCCATTGGGATGCCATCGCTCAGGAGTCTTTCGAGCGACTCAAGGGCCTCCTTGTCTCGGCTTCGTTATTAAGACCTCCGAACTACCACCGTGATTACACTCTCTATCTGGCTGCTGCCGATACCACTATCGGCATGGTTCTAGTGCAGGATGATGATGACGGAAATGAGCACGTTATTTATTATCTTAGTCGCAACCTTTTGGATACGGAGACTCGTTACGCTTACGTCGAGAAGTTTGCATTGGCTGCTGTCTGCGCCGTCCAACGTTTCCGGCATTATATCTTGTTGCGCGCCACGACCGTGATTTCTGATTGCAACCCAATGAAGTACATTTTGTCACGTCAGTTACTGGGGGGAAAATACTCGAAATGGATCGTAATCCTCCAAGAGTTTGACTTGGAATTTACTACTGCCGAGTCTAAGAAGTCTCTGGTCTTTGCTGAATTGCTCTGTTCTTTGCCATCTCCTTCTGCACCATCTCTTTCGGAAGAGCATATCCCGGATGAAACGTTGTTTCTAATCAGCACCCTCGACCCTTGGTATGGGGATATCATAGTATATTTGCAGACGTCTTCCTTCCATCCCAATGTATCAAAAGACGCTCGACGGAGGATTCGTCATCAATCTCAACCCTATCGCATTATTGGCGATACCCTGTACCGCCTCGGCGCTGATTTTGTTCTCCGCTGATGTTTGACTCTCGAGGAGGCTGAGCGAGTGTTGAATGATTGCCACTCCGGTGCTTGTGGCGGCCACATGTCCGGATATGCCACCGCTCAGAAATCCTCCGTGCTGGTTATTTCTGGCCTTCTATCTTTAAGGATTGCATCCTTGCCATCCGTTCATGCCATGAATGCCAGATCTACCACCGGAAAATGTGTGCACCTCCTGCACCACTGCACCCTGTTGTTACCGTAGGTCCTTTTGCTAAATGGGGCATCGATTATACATCCTGTAACCCTCGTTCGGCCGGGGGGCATGGGTATATTATCATTGCCGTGGATTATTTCACCAAATGCGCCGAAGCGATGCCTACATTGAATGAAGACAGTCACACAGCGGCGCAGTTTTTGTTTAATCATGTCATTACTCGGTTTGGAGTCCCTCAGGCTATCGTCACGGATCACGGAAAACATTTCCGTAATCACATGATGACGGAACTAACGACCCAACTAGGCTTGCGTCAAGATAGTTCGACGCCGTACTACCCTCAATCCAATGGCCAAGTTGAAGCTGTGAACAAAGTTTTGATCACAATGCTCCAACGTACCGTTGGTACACACAAGTCTAATTGGCATCTGATGCTGTTCCCTGCCTTGTGGGCTTACCGGACCTCTGTGAAGGACGCCACCGGTTTCACTCCTTTTCAGCTAGTTTATGGACTGGAGGCCACCCTTCCTGTTGAATGTGAGATTCCTTCGTTAAAGTTAGCTGTCGAGTTGCTTCCCAACACCACTCCGGTGGAGGAACGGCTTCTTTATTTAGAACGGCTAGACGAGACCCGTCGCTTAGCTTCTCTAGCTATTGAAGCACAGAAGAAGAGAGTTAAGGCTCACTTCGACAATACCATTCAACCTCATTCCTTTGTTGAGGGAGATCTAGTACTGCTCTATGATCAAGCTAAGGATAAGCTAGGGGCAGGCAAACTCGAATCCATGTGGCTAGGCCCCTATATTGTGAAGAGAGTTTTGCAAAAGGGGGCATATGAGTTGATCGACTACGAAGGAAATCCTCTCGACAAGCCCCGTAACGGGCTTTATTTGAAAAAATACTATGCATGATTTCGTGCACCTAGTTTGTACATACGTGTGTTTTTAGCAAGTGTGTTATGTGTGTATGATTTCACGTTTTTCTTTGGCGTGAAGGCGTGTTTGCCTCATATTGTGTTTTCTGCTTCTTGTGCAGATGTCTAGTGCACCTTATGTTGGTTTCGCTGATGGTGCCTGCCGTAGCACTTGCAATTTGTCCTCTGCGGTGTGGGCGATCTATGATCCTCATGGCGAGTTGCTAGATCTTCAAGGTGTGTGCTTGGGTCGTACCACTAACAATGTTGCCGAATACAATGTTGTAATTGAGTTATTAGCCGGAGCGGTTGATCTTGGCATTCGTGCATTGGTGGTGAACCTGGACTCTCAAATTGTCGTCCATCAACTCAAAGGGCAATATTTCGTCAGAGACCAACGCATTCTAAGGTTGTATTTATGTGTAAGATTGTTAGAAAGGAATTTTGATTACATCACATATCAACATATTCCGAGACGATTAAACACATTAACTGATGCATTGGAAAACCATGTATTAGACAGACATTTGCGTAACAGATAAATATTATACAAGAAGACATAGAAAACATAATAAGACCATAGGATAAGCATGTGTATATATAAAATCCTTTTCCAAGCATAGTTTGCATGTGTGTTGTCATGTGTGCTTTTAAGCTTGCATAAAAAATTAAAATATGTGGGTCGTATGTTGTGCAACTGATACATTAGATTACATTTGTGTTAGACATTTGCATAGCATATAAAAACATCATCATATGTAAAAGATCCATCCAAAATCGGTATACATATATATCGTGTGGTGCACCAAGGCGCTCAAAAATAAGTGTATATGTCTAGATAAGGCCGGTGTCCTCAGTACATCTGAGACGCGTGTCTCTTAAAAAACATCAGTGGGAAATAAGACCTAGATGTCTACTGTGGTGGGTTATGCTCTCTGTAGCATACAACTGCCCGTGCCACCCGCCTCAAAAGGTGGTGCATCCTGGGTTCTACCCCCACTGTGTGGATCTGAGATGCTATGGGGACCTCCTCTATCCCCTGGTAATCTGGAACCCCCGCCAATAAGCCCTCGAGGTTCTGTATCACAGTCTCCGTCGTATTGACTCCTGGAGGAGCCAGGACCAGGACTCCAGCGCCTTGTGCCTCTCTCTGTGCCTCTGGGGCCAGACCGAGGGGTCTCGTTGGTCCTACATCTGCATACCATAGCATTCATCGTAAAGACATGTAAATGAAAAATAAAAAAACATTACAAAAAATAAAAAAATTAAAAAGAGATCAAGTGGCTTACCACCATCGTTCCAATGCTCTCCCATAGGAAGTGGCATGTCTGGATCTCCGCGAAAGTCTATGCCAGCATATGGCCAGTCCTCTACAAAAATAACCTGCCGATCCAGCCACTCTCGGAAGTACACTCCCCATGCCACTGGTCGGCCACCACCTCCTCGCGGCATGACATGGCCCCATCGACTAGCCCTCGTCTCTCGGGGACCTCTGGGTGGATCCACGACCATGTCCTGTAGCTGTAACGCCAGTACCCGCTCCAGCATGAGCGGGAGTAAAATGGACCCATAGCCAAACTGCTTCGACTCACCGCGTCGGCAGTTGCTCAGCTGTCTCTTCATGCTGGTTGTTACTGCTGCTGCCCAGTTGAATACCATGGGATTCAAACACTCGAGAGCTAATAAGAGATTGGTCTTCGAAGCCTCGTGGTTGGCCAAAGAACCCGCTGCCCGGGTCACCAGGAAGAGTATGGTTCGAAGGACGATGTCCTCCACCGTGGGAATACCTACCTTCCCACTCCGCGTTTTGCGTGCCTGTGGGCACACCCGAGCCATCAGCGTATCTAGGGTTTCACCACTGGGTCGCTGCCCCTCCAGAATGGGCATCTCACCTCGACGTGATAACCCGGTCAAAAAATAGATATCCGTGTGATCGAACTCGATATCACGACCTCGAATCGTAAACTTTCCATCAACAGGATTCCAGGCTCTGATTAGGAACTTGAGGAGATCGGGTTGTGCTCGCAGGCGCGGAGTGAGAAAGAATTTGAGTAACCCGCATGCCCGCGTTGCATTACGGCACCCAGCATCGGCGTATGCCACTATATCCTCATTATCGTGAGCTCTCTCTTGCCAAACAAATGCCATTGTGTCTTGCATAGCCACAAAAAATCATTAGAGCCCTGACCGTTGAAATTTATACGTTCAAATTGTTAAAAATTTAGTTTCGCGGCGTCAGCGCGACTGTTTTTAAAACAGTCGCGCTGATAATGGCGCCCTTTGTTTTTTTCCTTGGGTCAGCGCGGAAGCACACGTGTTTTCCGCGCTGATCCGAGGGTGGTATGTGTAAAAATTATTCGATCAGCGCGGACCCGATGAGGAAATCCGCGCTGACCGAGAGCGAATTTGAGTTCACAAAATTCGCCCAAACTACCACTTCCCACCGTGGAAATGCGGCTAAAATGACTCAAAATGAAGCGCAGGAGAAGGAGAACCTACCTGGAATAGATTGCAGGGTGGTTGATGTCCGCACGGGATGGAATTTAGTTCGTCAACCTCGCAGCTCCACAACGTCCTCCACAACTCAAAATGGTAACAATGGTAAAAACCTCCTTTTACCCCCTATTTATGGTAAAATCTTATAATTAACTATTATTTTTCATAAATGTGGGTTTTTGGTCATGTTTTTACCATGTGCTTGGTGCCAATGTCATTCTACAATGTTTTTATGCATGTGGTACATATTATCTCGAACAGGTTTACGCGTGCGGTGTTTCTTGTGCAGATTCTCATACCGATGGGGTCACGACGGTCTTATACACACTTGGTCCCAAAACATTGTCTTTAAGCTCTTTTTCGATGTAAAGCAAGAAAAGATGGCCGAGCTCCCTCTCGGCTCGTTAAAAGGAACGAGAGGCGGTCGCCTTTAAAGCTCTTTTTTCGACCGTTTAAACTAAAAAGATTGTCGGGTGTTTGTCGTTTCGCACTCATTATTGGCTCCGAAACGACGTACTTCTGACCGCTTTTCTACTTTTTCGGGTCAAAGTCACTACTTACGAAAAGTACTCCTCGATCATACTGGTCGGGTGGTTCTTTCGAGCATTGTTTTATACTTTTTCAGGCTCGAGAGACACAACTTTACGAAAAAGGACCCCCTTGGAGTTTTCTTTTCCGCTGTCTTTTCAGACTCTCTAAACGAGAAAAGATGCTGAGTTCTTCCTTTGTCAGACTCGTTAAAACTTAATGACATCGGACACCGTCGAAATGACGCTTTCCAAGCATATGCTATCCTCGTCAAGCTTGTCATCCAAAAATAATCGGGGTACCTGCCAGAAATGGTGGGGAAAATGGAACTGTAATAATCGTCGTGTCGGCAGTATGTCGCTCTTGAACATGGCACTAGTCTGCATTCGTGTCTGGGTGGGGATTTCTCATCTTGTTTTACACTAGCCTCCGTGGGTTTGGGTTATCCTATTTGACCTCTCATCTGCTCATTGCCTTGTCACCATGACCTCTGCTCATTTGACGTTAGATACTGCCAAATCCACTGTCATGCCGCCGATATGTTCAAGAGAAGTTGACCTCTGCATACTTACAACCTCCTTCTGATACCTCACACAAAATATTTTATCCTTCTCTGTCTCGTGTCGATGATGTGGGAAACATTATGGCCCACCTTCGATCAAGGTTACCTCCTGTCGACTTCAGCTCATTATCCAGGAAGGTGACTTAGAGCCTGCATGCCCTAATGGCAGGTTCTTCGTGTTCGACGTGAGGTTTTCATCATTGGCCTCCGATCGAATGATTCTGCGGGTGTTAGACACCAGCTCATTGATTCACACGCCACGGATTGTACCTAAAAGTACCTTGAGGACCATTGTCATTATTGGTGGTACCTCTCGCGTCTATTAACAATTTTCATTATTGGCTGGTAATCAGACGATGTTCATGCATGTTCGACTTCAGCTCGTGTATTCACGTGCTTGGACTTGTACTTTGTTCGGGTCGGGTTGGAGCGCAAGACCCTGGTTTTTGTCTATTGCAAACCAGGTTGCGATTTTGTGGATTATTATTACATGACTCATTGATGGATGGCTGCGCCCATACCCGAGTCTTTTGGGATGGCTGCGACCATACCTTATTATCACCATGGTCTCTTCAGCTGGGTGGCTGCGTCCATACCACAGACCTTCTTCGTATGTCTTTTGGATGGTTGCGCCCATGCCTAGACTACATGTAATAGAGATATCAGTTGTACATACATGCAGATTCTTCCTGGTGGTGTTCCAGTTCAGCGAGTCTTGTAAAGCATTTCACCCCTCCCACTCTCTCGAGCTTCATGCTTTAGGGGGCATCTGTTACACAGTAATTTGTCACTGTCTCCCTATCAGTCTCCCTACTGTGTCATGAATTCCAATTAATCATGCTCATGCTCTCTAATGCTGCCAAATGACCCACTTTGCCAAAGTTTTTCCATCATCGCGACTGTTATTAAAATAACCGCGCTGACTGGCGCCTCATAATACAACGAATGCGCTGCCAGCGCGGAAGCACACGTGTTTTCCGTGCTGGTCGAATTTCATGAACCAGCGCACCATCTGTTTATATTGAGCCACGCTGACATAACCTTCCCTGTTATTCAGATGCGATGCCAGCACTCCAGTGCAGTTATACACCCGCGCTGATCCTGTTTGGGCGAGTTTGTTCTAACAGTCGGCCTTCCAGATGACTCCAGACCTGGTTGTTGGCCTTGTAAATGTCGCCCTCCCGTCTCTGGCATGTTTGTTTCGTCATTTGAGCCACCTTCCTTGGGGATAAGCTCATCCTCCCACCATTCATGGAGACTCCTTCTCCTATTTAAGTCTCCACCATTGCCATGAGCAGCTAGTTTGGATAGTGTGGAATTGATAGTGCTTAGAGTGCTGCTGCTAGTAGGTAGTTGGTGTGACAAGTGTGGATTTGCTAGAGAGCTTAAGGAAGGTTGTGAAGTATTGCTTGTGTGAGAGAGAGTTTTTTGTCTTGGGAGATCTACCTCCAAGGGTGAATGCTTAAGAGACTTGCTGGCTGGACCCTCTTGAGAAGGACTCAACGTCAGAACTTTGGTTGTACCTTTCTCTGTTATTGATTAATAATAGATGACTACTATTATGGTTCCACTTTCATTTATCTTTGTAATGGTTAATGTGAGTTATGTCCTTTCTGACTGATGTATAATTGCATTTATTAGATTTCACGCTTGTGTTTGTGTTTCTCTTTGTGTGTTCAGGTGTCTATCCACGAGGATTGTGGAGGATCGTGACCGGCCAAAGCAAAGGAGCGAGAGCGGCATCTCTTCATCAAACAATATCATTGGAATCCAAGTAGGTGTCCATTGCCTATCTTTTATTTGCAATTAGGAACTTGCATAGTAGCATTGAATGATTGTTGCTAGACCCATTTCGGGCTAGTAGGGATTGCCTCTATCCGTAGAGGGGATTTACCTCTCCAACAGCTATTATCTAGGACTTCATGTGCAGTAAGTTTGTGATGTTTCTTTTCTCTATTATAGCTTTATATGAAATATATTCATCTTCTCTTTCCATTCGTCAATTCTTAAATGGTTTTCCTTACAATTTATAAACATAATTCTTTACATTAAGCTCTGTTTTGATGGAAAAATCATTATGTGTTACTTTCTTTCTTGCTTAATTAATTCATGTTTCATGATCATTAATACCTTTAGCTTCTTTTGAACACTACACTACACCGACAAACCCTAAGATCCGTCACAAAAGTATTTGTACCTTGCTCCTTTATATCTTTGTTGCTTGTAACCATTTGATCTTGTTGACCTAGCTACCTAGTTTTTCTCCCTTATTGTTGTCTTGTGGGGGCCTCACCCAAGTTAAACGTTAGTTAGCCAAACAAATCCCTACACTACTGGCCCTTTCGGCATCAGCCAGCGGAGCGCAGACTGAAGTCTCACCTGAAGCAGTATGGGGGCACGCTAGAACCAAGTTTCTGCATCCTTGAGATGGTTGTGATGTCGGTTTATCCCAGATATACCTGCCTACGTGTAGGTTGCTTAGCCCTCTGTTCCACCCTTCAGTACCTTCGCAAAAGGATACAATTGGCTTTCGCGCAACCCTAACATGGGGCAGATATAATTTCACACTGCTAGGGCAGCGAACTGTGATAATTCCCAAACTACGCTAAGTATTTGACTTGTCTTATTACCGATATTAGTTAGCTTCATGTAAAAAGATGTTCTTACTTGCATTCACTTAACCAACACAATTACATATATTCGTCCATCATATAAGCATTATAAGTTAAATTCATACCCAAACATAACTAGATGCATAAACAGGAATTAAAGATGCATAAATTGTAGAATACTTATCTTTATTGATACTTTCGGAAAATTACAGACTCAACCCGCCCTACGTACTCAGCTACAGGGGTCTGCGTACTCAGCTGCAGACTTCTAGGCCTCTACGCACTCAGCTGCAGAGCCTCTACCTACGCTATGACCCAAAACTCCAACTTCTACTTTAGAGCTATCTCTCATACATCATATCTTCATTGATTCAATTACTTCCATCTTCTACTCTAACTACTTAGAGCTTAGCTCTATTTATACAATCCCATGGTCCACAGATCATGGGTAGATTTTCTACAGCTGACATTACATTTTCAAAATAAGGGCAGACAACCCTATGACTCTTTAACAACTACGTGCTCCACGACCACAAAATGCAGAGTCTTTACATTTGGATTATGAAATTGGACCACAATCTAGGCTTTAAGCCCCGAAAATTTCCTTGGGGGATCCCGCGCCCAACAAGCCCCCAACACAAACATCATGACTCACCCTCGAGTCACTCTACACGTGCGAAGATCTTAGCGTGAAGACCTCCCAGCTTTGTTTGGATCACCACAACGTTGGCAACGCATTGAGTGGCTCCCTACTGGACTTCTTCCACTCGTTGTTCGGTGACTTCTGTTGAAATGCTGCTCTGAATCTTCTGCTGAGCTGCCTGCAATTTTGCGAGCTTTCCTTCATTGGAGGCTATGATCACATAAACCTCGTCTATCCATCACTGTAGGCATGCTTTTAAGACTTCTTCTTTATGCCGAGCAGCATCCACCTGTTCCTTGAGCGCTTTTTGCCTCTTGCATCCATGCAAGCCTCTCCATAAGGGCAACCATCTTCGCAATCTATTTTACCTCGTCATACCTCCATTGTAGCTTCCAGGCCTCTATCTCCGGGCGCTCTACATTTGGGTCTTCCTGTAGGGTGGTTAGGACCTTGAATGACTGTTCAAATAGCTACATGCAGCCTGCCACTACACTGTCAACCGCTGCTATTTCTGTTGTAACAGTGGTGGTACATTGTTCCCTGACTTCCAGCGGAGTTGAAGGCTGCGCCTTCAACTGCAATTCTGCGATTTTCAAGTTCAGCTCCAGCTGAAGCTTGGCCATCTCCGCTCGAGTGTCGCCCACCCCTGTGGCTAACTTGTGGATGCACCCTCCACTGGTTCTTTTGCCTGAATGTCCAACTCCGAGACCATCCGACAGGCTTCCTCTACCACCTACATAATCTGCTTATTCTACTCCACTACCTCATTGTGTTGTAGGCCCAACTGCTCCATGTTGATGCATTGCTCACTCATCACCTACAAAGCGCGACTCTCTTAGGCCTTGAGTTCCGTGGTGACTCCATCCTGTAAGAGGTAGAGCATCTCCTGAGGGAGCGTGGCCATGTTCAACGCTACCCCTTTCAAACTGCTAACCGTGGGCCTGTCGGCCTCCTTCTCTATAGTAAGTGCCCCATCTTGTAGCACTATCATGTTGGTCATCCTTGTTTGCAACATCTCCTCGACAGCTGAAGTGCTGATCGCGAGGCTGGTGGACATTGTGCCAACATGTGGAGTGCGATCCTGCAACTCCTATAGCTCTGTTCGGAGAGCCCCCAATACCAATTGCTACTGCTCTTTGAACTGTTAGAGGGCCTCCGCAATGACATCCATCACTTTTTTTTCGATATCATGCAAATCCCCCTCAATGAGGGTGATTGGGTTGAAAGATGTCTTTGATGCCTTTGTTTTCTTTCATGGCACTGCCTACTCTCGTGGTTGCGGACGCTTGAGTTGGGTCGAAGTCATTTGCGGGTCCGCGCAACCTTGTTCTATCTCTATTTCTGTCTCAGTGTCGGGTGACGGTGAATTTTGTCCTTTGTGCTCTTCTCCTCCTGTCCTCTATTGTTCTGCCAGTTTCATGGCATCGCGCGTTGCCTGGGCCTTAGCCTCTGCTTCCTCCAAGTTTCTGCGCTTCTTTGCCTGTTGCGCCATTCGAAGCTTTGTCTCTTCCTTCTTGTGCTGAGCGGTGGACTTATCCATTTCCACCACGGAGCCTGCTGGAGCACGCCATTCCAGTGTCCAAGACTAAAGAACTTCAAAAATTACATCATCAGTTGCCAGGTATGGTAGGTTATGCCATGTCTTTGTAGGGTCCTTCCGCGCCTTGATAAAAACATGGTGGAAGTCCATTTTGAACTTTGTAAAGCTCTGTAAACTGGCGTATACTGTGGGCGACAACCATGGCTTGTGATTGATCCCCATCTGGATATTCATCTCCATTAAGACCCAAAAGATCTTGCTTTCTTTTATTCACTGCACATCCTTGGTCGCCTAGAGTGAAGCGTACTTCACTACCTCTTGAAGGTCCGATGTGACTGAAGGTAATTGACTATCTTCGGGTAGCTCCCATGCCACTAATACGATCGAAAAAAGAAGCCACGCGTAGTGAAATGTTTTTCCCTGCTCATGTGCCTCACGATAGTTCACAAGGAACTCGCTGCATAGATAGTTTTCCCAGTTGAACTGGACTCCTTCCACACATTGGGCCGCTAGTGTAACCACAGGCGCAGACACCTCATCCGCACAACACTTCCGCATCCCTTTTCCTACTAGTATTTGTGTCGTGACCTTGACTGTGGGGTTGTTAATGTTGGAGATGGCATATCCTCGCTTCTTCTTCTCCAACTTGAACTTCTTCTTCATTGCTTCCATGAGGGCCAACTCGCTACCTTTTCCTTTGGAAATATTGGTTGGATCCTCCCCTGAGTAAAGGCAGCCATGTAATTCAATGAATCAAGTGGTCTGTGATGGGAATGGGCTCCTCCAGCCACAAATACTCATCATGCACCAAGCAGAGTAGCTGCCTGATGACAAAGATGCTCACTAGGGCATGGTGGTAATGCAGCACCCAGAGCATGTTTAGCAACCTGGATTTATCTACACCCTTGAGCCATTTGTGCGGCTCCAATTCAATCATTCCAGTCATCGCGTCAATCCACTAGCGCATTAGCTGCTCAGTCGCTAAATGTGGAAATTTCTCATGATCCACGAGGTCCCAATCCTCGAATTTTAGTACAGGAACTCATCCTAAGTGCGGCCCCTCAAAAGCAATATTATCTAGGAGCAACAAGGTTTACAGAGAGCTCTTGCTCTCATCTATGTCCTTCGGAACTCTGTCTTTGCCCTTGCGCGGAGGAACATATTTGGGTAACAGGGTAATAGGGTCTGCACCCTAGGTTTTAACTTCCATTTCTACATCCACCTCCTCCACCAGGATTTCTTCAGATTCCTCCTCATCGGCCTCTGGATTAATGGCCTTCCCCTTTTCCTTCAAGGTGAGTTTGTTCCTCTGTGGGTTTCATGGTGAGACACGCACCGGGATCATAACCTGCTTATCCTTCTTAGGTCTCGGTGTTCTGGGTGATTTAGGGACCTCAATTATTATTTTGAAGCTCTCTAGGGTTTCTACTACCACAATTTCCTATGTGGCCTCCTTAGCCATCACTACTCCTGTGTCCATGGCTTCTGCAGGTGCTAACATAGTGCTATTCCACAATTCTTTCAGTGTCTCTGGTAGTTGCTCAAACAATGAATTCACTTTCAGAGTCTCGAATAGGTCTCGGTTCATGTATACTTGAGCATGCAACAACTCAGTTCTCAAATTGCCAAGTGTTTTCCACTGGACAACCACTTGTAATTTATAGGGCCTTTTGAATTCAAATTCGACCATTCCCCCCACATTCGGCCCATTAATGCTAGATTGGCAGTAGATTTTCAAGAATCTAACCCATAAATATCGCCTTAAATGCCTGCCACCCACTCCATTTGGCCTCAAACCGACCATAAAATCGTGAATAATGACTTTAACGGTCACTTTCCGGTGGACCTACACGCTAGCTTGGCTATCTTCACGCTGTCACGGACCCTGTGACACTTTGCTGCTTCGTGTAGTCCTGAAATCACGCAGCTCCCGGGTAGTGTAGTTTATAGTCCCGCGTATCCTTTCAGCTGCTTGGAGTGCTAAGACTATGCTTCTGTTGGCTAGTCAAATGGCCGAGCCACCTGTGTATGGCTTCAAATGACTGCCATTTACCTTTCCTAGGAACGAATCTCCATTCAACTTAACCAACTAGACCGCACCACCTTCGGTAATCTCCTTAATAACATAGGGCCCCAACCAATGCATTCTGAATTTCCCTGGAAATTCATCATACTTACTGTCATACAATAGCACCAAGTCATTCACCTTAAAGGTGCGCAACTTAATATGTCAGTCATACCACGCTTTTTCACGTTGCTTTTCGACCTGTTAGTGAAATCCAACCAAAAATATCTCTTCTTCGAGCTCATCCAACTGCGCGAGCCTCTCTTCCAGGGCTTCGCAATCCATTATACCTATGAGCATTGCTATGTGCAGACTAGGCATGATGTATTCCATAGGCATTACAACTTCAACCCCGTATACCAGCCCAAAGGGTGTCTGTCCTCTTAACTTCTTGCATGTCATCCTATAAGCCCAGAATATTGCAGGTATGCGTAGGTCCTAATCACTTCGATGAGTATTGCATACCTTGGTCAGCATGGTCTCCGGTACTTTGTTGAACGCCTCCACTGTCTTGTTAGCCTATGGGTGATAAGGTGTACTCTTTTGATGATACACCTGAAACTCTTCTATCAGCGCGCCAATCATTTCGTTCAGAACATAAGTACCTCGATCACTCATCAAAATATTTGGGCGTCAAAATCGCGTCAGTACATGTTCAAATAGAAACTTTGCAGTTGTCGCGCCCGTGCAATCCTTCACCGGCTATGCTTTTGCCCAACGGGTCAAGTACTTCATCGCAGTGATAATGTACCTCACGCATGTCTTCCCTTGAGGCTGAATAGGTCCTACAAAATCGTTTGCCCACTTTTCTAAAGGTTGCAACATCATTTGTGGATTCAAAGGCATTTCATCCCTCCACGATGGCTGCCTATTATTTGACATACATCACATGTCTTGCAATATGCTTTTACATACTAATGAAGGGTTGGCCACCACACCCTGCACGTAGAATCTTCTGCGCAGTTTCTCTCCTTGCATAATGTCCTCCCGTGGTGCCCCCATGCACGTCCGTGAGGATGCTTCTTCATTCAAACTCAGGTACATACCTTTGCAGTATCTCATCAGTCCCCATCTCGTATAGATGCTAAACAATGATAGAGAAATCTCTTGGCGCGCACCACTAATTCCTTCTTTTGCTGGACAGAGTATCCTTCTGGTGCAATTCCTGTTGTTAGGAAGTGCATTATATCCTCAAAATGTCCATCTGCGACGTGCACAGCAAAGATCAGGTATTCCTTCCTCCAAATTAGTAGGTTCCTCCCTTGTCTCAGTGCATGACAGGTGGTCAGGTCTTGCGTTCAATCGTCCAGGCTTCAAAACAACTTCAAAATCGTATTCTTGGAACAATAAGAGCCATCTGCAGATGCATTACCCCAACACAGGCTTATTGATCAGGTACTCAACCGCGGAGTACAAGTGCACCTACTTAGGTTGTGGCTTTTCTCCATAAGCCTACGTCCATTTGGCCAGATGTCTGCACGGATCATTCTGAACATCGTACTTGTCTGTCATTCGCATCTTAGGCTTCCCAAATCATGCTCGCATCATTCTCCTACATTCACGCCAATCATCGAAACTCCCCTTGTGCATATCGCACCATCTTGCGTGTGTAGCGTAGTGCCCAGTCCAATGCACGGAAGCATTGCTTTTCTGGTACCTCCCTTTCAAATGCATCCAAAAAGATATCTACCTCATTGAGGCCATCATAAATAGGTAGATTTCTTTCCTCAAACGACACACAACACAACGACCATGTCATCATGTTGCAATTCAGCGTAGTTACTTCATGTAACCGATTCTGTCAGTGTTCTATTTTTTCATCAGAGTCTGAAGTGCGGGAACTCGCGTGATCCCATGTGATTCGTCCATATGCGGTGGGATTCACCCAGTCTTGGTCTCGTGCCATTATATTTGTTACACAATAATTTGTCACTGCCTTCACTCCAGTCCTTCTACTATGTCATGAGTGCCAAATCTATCAACGGAAGATGCGCATGCCTCCCGCTCCATTGCACCCTGTTGTTACCATTGGCCCTTTTTCCAAATGGGGCATTGATTATATGACCTATAACCCTCGCTTGGCCGGGGGGCATAGGTATATCATCATTGTCGTTGATTATGTCACAAAATGGGCTGAGGCAATGCCTACACTATCTGAAGATGGTCACACAGTGGTGCAATTTTTATTTAATCATGTTATCTCACGGTTCGGAGTCCCTCAGGCTATTGTCACTGATCATGGCAAGCATTTCCGTAATCATCTGATGACTGAGTTAACAACCCAACTAGGCTTGCGGCATGATAGCTCAACACCATACTATCCTCAGGCCAATGGCCAAGTAGAAGCCGTTGATAAGGTTCTGGTTACATTTTTTCAACGCACCATTGGCATGCACAAGTCCAACTGGCACTTGATGTTGTTCTCTGCCTTATGGGCCTACCGAACTTCTGTGAAGGATGCCACCGGTTTCACCCCATTCCAATTGGTTTAAAAGCTAGAGGCTACCCTTCCAATTGAATGTGAGATCCCTTCTTTGAAATTAACCATCGAATTACTCCCCAACACTACTCCGGTAGAAGAACGCCTTCTCTACCTAGAGTAGCTAGACGAGACTCGTCGACTAGCCTCTCTAGCTATTGAAGCACAAAAGAAGAGAGTGAAAACTCACTTCAATCATATTGTCCATCCTCGTTCTTTTGTTGAAGGAGATTTAGTCCTGCTCTATGATCAAGCGAATGATAAGCTGGGGGCAGGCAAATTCGAGCCCATGTGGAACGGGCCTTATATTGTAAAGTGAGTTTTGAAAAAAGGGGCCTATGAGCTAATTGATTATGAAGGGAATCCTATGGATAAGCCCCGAAATGGGCTTTTCTTGAAAAAATATTATGCGTGAACTCCATGCACTCTAATTTGTACATACGTGTGTTTTTAGCAAGTGTGTTGTGTGTGTTTTCATGTTTGGCTTGGTGTGTAGGCATAATTGCCACTTATTGTGTCTTTTGCTTCTTGTGCAGATGTATGGTACCCCTTACATTGGTTTCGCTGATGGTGCCTGCCGCAGTACCCGCAACCTGTCTTCTACAGCATGGGTGATCTACGATCCTCATGGAGAGTTAGTAGACCTTCAAGGTGTTTGTCTAGGTTGTACCACAAACAATGTCACTGAATATAGTGTTGTTATTGAGTTATTGATCGAGGCTATCAATCTCGGTATTCGTACATTGGTTGTGAATCTGGATTCTCAGCTTGTCATCCACCAGCTTAATGGGCGTTATTCTGTCAAAGACCATCGGATTTTAAGGTTGTATTTACGTGTTAAATTTTTCGAAAGGAATTTTGATTTTATCACATATCAACACATTCCACATTCCACGAAGATTAAACACGTTAACTGATGCATTAGAAAACCATGTATTAGACAGAAATTTGCGTAACATGTAATCAAAATAGCATATAAGAAGCATGCAAAACACAATAATGAACCATAGGAATATGTATGTATATATATATCTCATGTGGCGCACTGAGGCACTCAAAAAATAAGAGTATATGTCCAAATAGAGTCTGTGTTCTCCATACATCTCAGACACATGTGTCTCAAAATCATCAGCAGGAAATAAAACCTAGGCGTCTACTGTGGTGGGTTATGCTCCCTATAGCAGACCACCACTTGGGCCACCCACCTCAACAGGCGGTGCACCCTGGGTAGTCACTCCTACTGTGTGAATCTAGAACTCTATGGGGACCTCCTCGACCCCCATGTAATCAGGGATCCCCGCTGTCAGGCCCTTAAGACTACGGGCCACTGTCTCCGCTAAATCATTAGCTGGAGGAGCCAAGGCTAGTGCTGCGATGCCCTGTGCATCCCTCCGTGCCTCTGGAGCCAGCCCTACAAGTCTCACTGGTCCCACATCTGCAAATACGATAGAGTGCATCATTAGGACATATACATGAAAAAATCTAAAAAACATCATAAAAATAAAATGCAAAAATAATGTGATCAAGTGTCTTACCACCATCATCCCACTGCGCGCAGGGGGCAGCTGCATGTCAGGGTCTCTGCGGAAGTCCATGCCAGCATATGGCCAGTCCTCAACAAAGATTGTCTGGAACTCTAGCCACTCTCGGAACAGTGTCCCCCACGACACTGGTCGTCCGCCACCTCCTCGTGGCATAACATGTGCCCACCGTGTGATCCTGGTCTCACATGGTCTGGGCAGATCCAAATCCATGTCCTACAACTATAGTGCTGGCACTTGCTCTAGCATGAGCGGGACTAAGATGGACCCGTAGCCAAACTGTTTCGTCTCTCCTCGACAACAGTTGGTAAGTTGTCTCTTCATATTGGCCGTCATTGTCTCTGCCCAGTTGAACATGGTCAGATTGAGACATTCGAGAGCCAACCGGAGATGGGTCTTCAATGCCTCGTGTTGGGCTTGGGAGCCTGCTGCTCACATCACCATAAATAGCATTGCACGAAGAACCACGTCTTCCACCGTCGGGATTTCCACCTTCCCACTTCTCGTTTTGCGTGCCCGTGGGCACACTCGTGCCATCAGCGTCTCTAGAGAATCGCCCCTGGGTCGCTGCCCCTCTAGAATGGGCCTCTCACCGCGATGGGGTAGCCTGGTCAGGAAATATATGTCCGTGGCATTGAACTCGATGTCTCGGCCTCGGATTATGAATTTTCCATCTGTTGGATTCCAAGCACGAATCAGTAGCTCTAGTAAATCAGGTTGAGATTGAAGGTGCAGAGTAAGGAAGAATTTTAGCAACCTGCATGCACGGAAGGCATTTCGGCACCCAGCATCAGCAAAAGCTTCCACATCATTATCATCGTGCATTCGTTCTTGCCAGAAAAATGCCATGATGTCCTGCATGACGAGAAAAAATGAATTATAACTTCGTTTGCAAATTTCAATCCATAATTTGCACAAAAAATATTTTTGCGTCACCATCGCGACTGTTTTTAAAACAATCGCAATGGTGCGAAGTTGTCAAGTTCAATTTTCTCGTAGTCATCGCGGAAGTACATCACATTCTCGCAATGATCGGAAAGCGTTATGTGTAAAACATGCTCGGTCATCGCGGACTCGAGCGACATACCCACAATGACTGAGCGGCGGACTTCGACTCAAAAATCCATCTAAACTAACATATCTAACGCTAAAATGCATAAAAAAGATACTAAAATGAAGCACAGGAAGAAGTCTATTTACCTGGTAGAAGTTTCAGGATGAACGGTGGACGAATGAGGCCGAAATTAGCTCGCCAACTTTGCTCAGGTTGGTGCTCCAAAACGCTCCAAGGTGAAATGAACAGTGCCAATGGTAAAAATAAATGGATTAACCCCCCTTTTATAGTAATTTTTGAAAATTAAAAAATTATATTTTAAAAATGTGGGTTTTTTCTCATTTTTTATCACATGGTTAGTTAAAATTTGGCTTTTTAACTATGTTTCCACATATATTGTTCATTTTATGTCGAATGGGTTTACGTTTGACGTGTTTTGTGCAGAGCTACAGGTAGTGGAGTTATGTCATGCTTCGTGTACACTTGATCCGTAAAGTCTTCTTTAATGCTCTTTTCCGACCGTGTAAACACGAAAAGATTGTTGGGAATTTGCCATTTCAAGATCGTTATTGGTTACGAAATGACGTGATTTCGATCGCTTTTCTACATTTTTAGGTTGAGGTCACTAGTCACGAAACGTACTTCTTGATCGTAATGGTCGAGCGGTTCTTTCGAGTATCGTTTTATACTTTTTCGGGCTCGAGAGACACAAATCTACGAAAAAGGACCCCCCTGGAGTTTTCTTTTCTGTGTCTTTTTCAAACTCCCTAAACATGAAAAAGACTCCAAGTTTTACCTATGTCGGACTCGTTAAACCCTGACGACATTGGACTCGTCACCATGATGAGACTCGAGCTTCTCCTCCCTAGGGCTCGTTAAACCATTACTAGGTTGGATTCGATTGACAATCGAACTTATATCACAAACATATGCTATCCCCTTCACGTTTGTTTTCAAAAATAATAGGGGTACTTGCCAGCAATGGTGGGGAAATTTTGGAAATCATCATTGGCAGCTAGTCACTCTTGAACATCGACACTTTTGCTTCTTGTCGGGTTGGGACATCCATACATCGTCATTTGGCCTTCCGCGGGTTTGGGTTGCCATTTAGCCTCATTCCATCTGATTCACGCCGTTTCCATCGAGCCTCTGATCCCTCGGTACCTGAATGTTGCCACCCTCCAGAGTTGTGTCGTCAACATGTTCAAGAGTATAATCTTTCTGCAGTTTACATCCTTGCCTCCTCCTCTGATACTCTATTTTTCCATTTACCGCTTGTTCCTTATCTAGTGTTGTTGATGGGGGAAACATTATGGCCCTCCTGCGATGGGTCGTCTCCTGTCGAAATCAGCTCATTATCTAGGAGATTGATCTAGAGATCCCCTTTGGTAGCTTAGAGCTTGCATGCCCCAATGGCAAGTTCTTCGCACCTGACGGTCGACTTTCATCATTGGTCATCGATTGGGTGATTCTGCAAGTGTTCAACTTCAGCTCCTTCCTCACACTTCATGGATTGTGCTAGATAGTACCTTGAGAACCATTGGCATTATTGGTGGTTTCTCTCGCGCTTGTTAACAGTTTTCATCATTGATCGGTAATCAAGCGATTTTCTATCATGCTCGACCTCAGCACATCTATTCGCATGCTAGAATTTGTACTATGATCAGATGGGTTCAAGACCCCGAACTCAGATTACACATGTTTGGGCTGCGTGGATTGGTTCGTGATTACATGACTCATTGATGGATGGGTGCGACCATACCCGAGTCTTCACGGATGGCTGCGACCATACCTTTATGACTATCATGGTCTTATTAGCTGGATGGCTACATCCATACCATAGACCTAGTTCGTATGTCTTTTGGATGGCTGCGCCCATGCCTAGACTCCATGTATTTCATGATCAGAGATATCAGTTATACTTATGTGCAGGTTCCTCCAGATGGTGTTCCAGCTCAGTCAGTTTCGTAAAGCATTTCACCCCTCCCACTCTCTCGGGCTTCATACTTTAGGGGGCATCTGGTACACAGTAATTTATCACTGCCTTCACTCCAGTCCTTCTATTGTGTCATGTGTCCAAGTCAAACATGCTCATATTGAACAAATTCTCTCTGATGTTGCTAAATGACCCACTTTTCCTAAGTTATTTGCCTCATCGCGACTGTGGACTTAATATACGCGCTGAAGGGCACTCATGAATAGTCCAGTTGCGCTGACAGCACAGAAGTACATATGATTCCCGTGATGGTCCGATTTCATGCTCCAGCGTGAGGTTACTTGTTATCTTTAGCGATGATCTGACTGGCTACATTACTCACTGGCGATGTCAGCGCTAAAGCTCAGTTGTCCACCCACGATGATCCAGATTGGGCGAATTTGTTCCAATAGTCGGCCTTCTGGATGACTCCAGACCTAGTTATTGGCATAGTTTGTGTCACCTTTCCTCCTCTGGTGTGGTTGTTCCATCATTTGTGCTACCTTCCTTGGGGATAAGCTCACTCTTCCACCTTTCATGGAGACTCCTCCTATTTAAACTCTCACCATTGCTATGCACTGCGAGTTTTGGATAGTTGGCTAGTTGGTAAGTTCTTGGATTGAGTAGTGTTGTTAGTGTAGCTGGTGTGAGTGTGACAAGTGTGGGATTGTTGATAGTTTGTGGAAGGTTGTGAAGTGCGCTTAACTTTGTGTAAAACTTATGGGTGAGAGAGAGAATCTTGTATGTTGGGAGATCCATCTTCAAAGAGTGAATGCTTGAAGAACATGCTGGCTGGATCCCTCTGAAAAGGCTTGTGATGTCAAGACTTTGGTTGTAAGCTTGCTCTTATTTCATTATTAATACAATCAATGATGTTTTCCAATGTCTTGTATGTAATTTACTTGATAGCTCATGACTTCTTGACTTTGTGAGTAAATAGATCATTGTTGTTTTCCGGTTATGTGCTTTGTTGTATTTCCTCTGCATTGTTTTAGGGTGATCACTCATTGAGAAGAAGGAAGAGGAAGCTAGAGCAGCGCAATGGAACTCCATCGACCACTGGTTGAGGTAGGCCTCCAACTATGACTGTTTAAGGAAAGCTATTGTTGATCTGTCCTTGTTTGTGACTAGACCCACTCTAGGGCTAGAGGGGTTGCCTCTATCCGCAGAGGGAACACTTTCCTGCATCACAATCTTATAGATGCAATCCAGATAATCATCACTCTCATAATCGCAGATTGGTTCTATGTAGCGTGATCCTTCAGCACGATCTAGGGGTATTATTACGCGCAATGATTTCTTCTCAAAGATCATCTTTCGCTTCTTCAGATTAATTACCCCGTTCATATCAATAGCCCAGTGATTCCCAAGAGCGTAGGGTAGGGGTTGCTATCATCAACAATCTATATTACTTCAAAATCTGTCAGCATGCTCCCTCCCTTGATATCCATGGTCACTCCCTGCAGCCGACCCATGGGTACGATTTTCTGCTCGTTCGCCATCCTCAACTGAATCGGAGATCATTGAAGTGCAGGTCTCCCCATTTTCTCCCATTTCTGCTTCAGAAGAACACTCACATATGATTCCCAATCCAGAATGACTTGATCCATTTCGTATTCTCTGATCTGCGCGGTGAGTCTCATCTCACGCCCCATCCTTGTCTTATGCTTTCCGATCTTGCGAACTATGCGCGGTTCACCTGGCGCGGTCCCAATACATCTATTGATAAGTTCCTACAATCCTTTCACAACCTTACTGTCATGCAACAACTTCATACAGGTTTCTAGGAAAGTAGTGAGCATAGAGGGGTCCATCTCCGGCTCTGGTTTATCCTTCCTTCCTGAAGTGGAGGCCTTAGCGAAGCTCTTCTTAGCTTCCATGAATGCTTCGTGGGCGCGCTTCAAATCAAACTTGGCTTCTTTGGTCGGGGCTTTGCGAACCCATGTATTGTCTTCTGGTTGTTTCCCCTTGTCATATCCTGTCATGATTCCACTTTGGAGCACTATATTTACGTTCGGATCTTCCTCGCACATCTCAGACCTCATCATCTGTAGGTTTTGAGTCGAGGGAGGTGGTAGCGCTCCTTTGTCACGAATCCTAGCTATCATTGTAGGACAATATTTTGTTTCATGATCAAACAACGTGAAATACTTGCACGACGGGCGCGTTAGATTAGTGAAATCTCGGGTGTAGTGTCTTCGCCCTCCGCAATTGTAGCAAATCAGCTATCCTCAACCTCTACCAAGTCCTCCTCTACCTTGCCCTCATCCGCACCCGTGAAATCCTGTCTGCACCATCCCTGCATTCTGGTCGAGGGGCTACATTTCGGCCTGAACTTTGTAGGCAGGAGTTCTATCCATCATCAATTCATAGCTCCTGCAAGTATGCTCATCATGTCCTACCGATCTGCAAAAATTGTAGAACAACTGTTGCGGCGTTTGCACATACTTTTGTAGCAAGTGACAGTTATCCGTGGCATGTTTTTCGGCTACCTGACAGATAGCACACCATAAATCAAGCACCGTGCTAGGTCCTACTTGAGCTTTTGGCCTTAAAGGCATCAATCCTCCTCCTGCAAGGTAATTTGTAAATACCGAGCAGTGGTCTTTGTCATGACCCTGACTCTTGCATTTCAAACACCATACCTCTTCGTGTACCTCTGGCCAAGCCATCCAATCCTGCTTCAAGATTTGCATCTCAAGGCACAGATTATTTAGCTGTGCGTGGATCTGCTAAACTCCTATATTAGGATCTTGCATCGGGGTCTCATGTAGTCTCATGGCAATCTCCAAGGCCTCTGCTTAAGTTGTTATCTTCTGTTGTGACAGTGCACTCCTTAAGTGTGGTAGTAGCGAAGCCACAAACCACTTTTGATGTTGTCCATCTATCAAATTCATGTTGGATCCACAGATCATACATTTCAGCCTCTAATCTAGCTCCCAAGGAATCTCTCCCAGTAGCATCATGATCTCTTTAAACCCCACAATCGACTACAATTCAGATTTAGGCCTGCTAAATTCCCTATTTAGTGTTATTTGGATGTCCACTATTCTAGTATTCAGGTTATCACTGGAGTACTTAATATACCAGGTTAGCGCGCGATCTTGTAGAGCACTAACCAATGTTGCCTTCTTTATGTGATCATATATAACACCTTAAGCTTTCCATATAGCCCTCACAACGAACCATAATTGGTCCGGGTCCTCATTTCCCAAGCCTTTAAACAAAGGAAACTTCATTGTGTTTTCCATACTGAATCGCGGTGGTTGTGGAGGTGGTACAGGTGAATTTGGAGGTGATGGCGTTGGTGGTGTGGGCGGAGGTGGTATTCTTAGAAACCCTTGTATTATCAATTGAATATCACTTCACGGAGAGACCTTCGCTATCCCTTCTTTTTCTGCTTCGCGTAGTCCCAAACATCAAGGTAGTTACATAACCTGCTTTTATCACAACAACATTTTAATCCAAGTATTCAAAGATTTTACGTACTTACCTCGCGGTCCCTTGAAAAATCGTCACTCTGCCTAGCTCTAACTGACTAAGGTGTCAACCGCGAATTCAATAACAAATCCTCCTATGATGTGATCAAGCCAATGATCGACAATGCGCACAATCTTATCCCCTGATGCTTCCAACCTTCGCACTAGCTCTGGGGTCCACACAATAGGACTGTGAAGTTTCCACCTCCCTTGGCTATCTGCTAGCTTCGCAATACACTCGTATAGCTCAGTAGGGAAAGAAGTGAAAAAAATTTCATGGATCTTCGTATAAAAGTATCGGTCCAACCACTATTCTTTTGACAGTGACAAGTTTCTGTTTTCTTGTGTTGCGAACTCATGAATCCTTCTGTCCAACCAACCTTCAATTTCTTTCTTAGTTGGATTCCAATGATACGATATCACACATCTTTTATGCAGATTCTTGTCCAGGCAACAGAACCATTTATTGGCTTGTGGGGGCATGACCTAGGTTCAGTATTAGTTAGCCAAACAAATCCCTACACTACTGGCCCTTTCGACATCAACCTGCGGAGCACGGACTGAAGTCCCACTCAAAGCAGTATGGGGGGATGCTGGAACCAAGTTTCTACATATTTGAGATGGTTGTAATGTCAGTTTATCCCAGTTGTACCTGCTTGCACGCAAGTTGCTTAGCCCTTTGTTCCACCCTTCAGTACCTTCGTGAAAGGATAAAATCGGCTTTCGCGTAGCCCTAACCTAGGGCTGATATACTTTCATGTTGCTAAGGCAATGAACTGTGATAATTCCCAAACTACCCTAAGTATCTTACTTGTCTTATTACAGATCTTAGTTAGCTTCGCGTAAATAGATGTTCTTACTTGCGTTTGCTTAACCAACATAATTACATATATTCGCGCATCATATAAGCATTATAAGTGAAATTCATACCCAAACATAACCAAATGCATAAACAGGAAATAAAGACGTAGAAATTGTAGAATACTTCTCTTTATTGATACTTTCAGACAATTACAGACTCGACCCGCCCTGCGCACTCAGCTGCAGGGGTTCGCGCACTCAGTTGCGGACTTCTAGGCCTCTGCGCACTCAGTTGTAGAGCCAAAACTCAGACTTCTACTTCAGAGCTATCTCTCATACATCATATCTTCATTGATTCAATTATTTCCATCTTCTATTCTAACTACTTAGAGCTTAGCTCTATTTATACAATCCCATGGGTAGATCTTCTACAGCCGACATTACATTTTTAAAATAAGGGCAAACAACCCTATGAATCTTTACATTTGGAGTCTTTACATTTGGATTACAAAATTGGACAACAATCTAGGCTTTAAGCCCAAAAACTGCCCTTGGGGGATCCCATGCCTAACACTTATCCAACAACAAAACCCTAATTTTTCCAAAACCTACCTGGGCCTAGTTATCTAGCGTAAAATCGATTCCTTTTCTAGTCAAATAATTGGTTGTGATCATAGAGAGATCCCTCTCTGGTTTGGTAGGGCTAGCTACCAATCTAAAATCTTGGTTTTTGGTTAACTCCGTCGATCTCCCCATAAGCCTAGGACATTGTGGAGGATAACATTTTGGCATCTGTTACCGGACAAACGAGAGATCATATCTTCCCTGGGAAAGAATGACAAGGATTAGATCCAATTTGCTGATGGTGGACAATGATCAGACACATATGAAGGCTGAAATCATTCACCTAGCGAATCCAAATCAATTTCAAATTTAATTCCAAGGCTCCAATGGAGGATGAACCCTACCAATAGAAAAATGAAAGGACAATATGAGAAGATCAAGTATTCAATTTGGAATTTCATCTAAGACTTCATTTTCTTTATTGTAAATTATTTCTTTTCTTTTCCTGAGAATCTCAAGAAGGTTTTCCAGAATATATTGTATTTAAGAAAAATCCTAGACCTGCATTTGATTCTTTTCCTTTGAATATTATGAATACGAATTTTTATCTTGATCAAGACCCTTCTTTTGAATCTTATGATGACCATCCTCATCTTGATGAGTGTGCAGTACTGAAGAAGGTAGATAATAAGAAATCGTGACAAAATCTATAGGATTTATACACAACACGAAAACACTAATAATTGTTATTTCTTATGCAGGAAAAGGGAAAAACGAAAGATTATCGTTCCAAAGAAAAAGATAGGGCCAAGTTAACTGCTGTCCCTTTGGCGGGGAACCATATGCAAACAAGGTGATCTAAATTAAAACATATCAGCCAAGGAAAGGAAAAGGAGATGTCGACTCGGCGCAAGAAAACAAATGGATAACTGGGAATTAACAGTTTTGTGAATCCCTCAGGATACTTTGATCCTGAGGGATCCTTGAGGGATTGCTGCCTTAACTATTTTTGCATGCTTGATATCTCCGCTTTAGCTGTTATAAAAAGGGGCTGCACTACTAGCCCGGGGGATGATCTGCTGTTATTTTTTCTATGTAACTTTTCTCTGTATTTGAAACTTTGATCATCGACTCTCGTTGAGAAGTGATTCAATGTAACTCTGTTTTAATGCTTTAATATAAATCTGGTTGTTGTTCCGCCTTTGATCCTGGAGTAATTTCAAGAATGTGTCCCTGGAGGCTAAGGGCCTGACCCTGGTGGAACACTTGCTCCTGTATCATTATCTTTAGTTCGTGCGTGGTTTTCATTATGAGCTTTGTTATTTTACATCACGACTCTGTTATATTTGATTCATGTTCGACTGAGTAATATTGTTCTCTATGACAGGAATGTCGAATTGTTCATTTTGACTCTCTAACACATTGTTGTTCCTTTAATCATTAATATAACATTGCTGGTCTTTACAGAATGCTAGTGTTGTTCAATTATAGAGTACTCGTGTTGTAACAGTCATAAATTTGTAATACTGTATTCATCTATAGATTACATTTAACTGCGATTACTGATTCAACTGATATTGCTGTTCCATTACGAATTACAATCATTATTCTTTATAACTAAGATTGATATTTGTAGTACCGAAATTAGATTACTGTTTTTCTCAATACTAAGGTGTGCCGTGTGTGTTATTTATCTTAGTTTATTATGCATTTACATTTGGTTCCAAGTGCTGTTCTATATTTCATTACTGATCAGTTGCCGTTCTATTTCTGTGTGCTGTCCGATTTATTCCTAGAGTAAAGATTGCTATCTGATTTCGGTAGGATATGATTGCTACACTTATTCATGTAGATCAAAGTGTTGCTGTTTATAAGAATCAATTGTTGTTACATTTTCTAATTGTTGTTCCATTTCTTAATTGTTGTTCCATTTCCTAGTTGTTGTTCCATTTCTTGTTATTTACGTTTTCATTGCTTTGGTGTGCAGAACGATCTGAAACTGTAGTGGGTGTTGACATTTGTTGTCTAGTTCCCATATTGATGATCTGTTCCTTGATTATCTTTAACTACATCAGTTTACAGAGGGATGAGTTACTATTACTAGACCCTTGACTGATAAATGACTTAGTTTTCCAAATGCATGATTTAGGCTTTAAAGTGCTTTGCTGTAAGTAGATCTTGTTTTAAGCATCCGTTCACTCTTGTATTCTGAGCACTATACTACTAGCATGACTCTGGCAATGACAACCTCAAACTAAGTACACTCTTTGAAATAAAAAATCGTTCCTGGATTGACAAGTTAATGTGAGGTAATTAGAGGTGAAAAAGACCCTTTTTATGGCTCAACATTTTGGTGCCGTTGTTGGGGAAGAGTGTAGCCATTTGTTTCTTTTCCAGAGTAGTGTGAGAACCTGTTAGGAAAGAACTGGGTTTTAAAAATGAAAGTTAAGAACCTGCGTGTGGAGTATGTAATAGCCCTGCTCCCCTACCCACTTTCCTGCAGATTTGTTGCTATTTTGTTTGGGTAGAATTTAGCGGTTGATTTGCGTGCATGACTAAGCAGAAAAAGCCTGAAAAGAATCCTAAACCTCTACCCAAGCCCAATAAAGCTAAGGGGTCAGTGACTCTTGGCCGATCGACCTATATAGACGAAATCCTTAAAAAAGCAGAATCTCAGCCTTCAGTAGGACCTAGAAAAGCTACTTCTAGACAGCCTACTAGTTCCCTTCAGATCACAGGATCACCATCTGTAGCCTTTGCTGAGGTGCATAGTCAAACCGAAGAGCAAGATTTTCAAGAAATTGAAAATTCTAGCCCAAAATCATTGCAAGAAGGGAACCTTAGCAATCTTTGTGAAGGAAGAGGAGAAACAGGAGAAAATGAAGAACCAAAATCTCCTCTTGGGGTAATACAACCATTAAGCAGCCTAGAAAAGACACGTGCTTCAAAAATCATTTATAACGAAGCTGAAGAAATTCAAGAACCTGAACCCTTCCAGACATTAGACACTCTCATCATCCCAAATAAAGGAAGTGCTATTAAGGCCATTCCCGTTAGAGCCATTCCCCCTCGACAACCTAGGAATGCCCTCCTAGACATCCCAAAAGGTTATTGGCATATATTTGACCAAATGGCCCAGAACCAGCCAAACACCCAAACCTCTACACTGCAATACCCCATTGTGGATACTGCAACTAATGCACCTATGAAAGCAATTCCTCTCCAGCATATCCCTACATTCCATGGCCTTACATCAGAATATCCTGATGCATTTTATTCGAATTTGACGTGCTGTGTAGAGGATATGACTATACCACCGAATCCCAGAAACTGAAATTATTTCCCTCCACATTAAAAGGGGTTGCTCTAAGATGGTTTATGGGATTAGGTGGTGGTGTTATAAATAACTGGGACCAAATGAAAGAGTCTTTTCTAAAAAGATATCAGGACTATTGCAGGTCTAGAGAGTTAAAAGATGAAATATTTCAGATGGTAGCTAGACCAAATGAAACATTAGAAGAATATGTAGAGCGTTTCCAGTACAATCTTCAAAGATCCCCTTATGCATCATTACCCTTACCTGATAATGTATTAAAAACAACATTAATTAGGGGAATGAAGGAACAATGGATTGAAACACTAAACATTATGGGGAAAGGAGATATTTATCAGGAAAATTTTGCTGACATTATTGATTTATGTATCAGGAGCTCGAGAGGCAGCACAAGACTAAAACTAGCAGAACATGATCGGTTTGCAAGAGATAACAGAACTTTGGTGGAAGGAGTAACTCGTGCAGAAATTGGAAATTTATTAGAAAATTTTAAAACTGACATATTGGGGACATTGACAATACAACTTGATATTATGCAGGGCAAACAAAAGCAAGCAGAAGCATAACAAAATTTGGCAATCTTCTATCCCAGATGTAGAAAGAAACACAACCATAAGGAGTGTCCATTAGATGCAGTCGAAGTTTGTGCCATTTGTACAAAAGACCGCTCCATAGAGAGCTCCCCCTCACTTCCTGGATTGAAGGCAGTATACAAGGAAGCAGAGGAAGAGCCAGAAGCGGTGTATTTACTTAATCAGTGCCGTCAATGGAAGCCGCGACAATTAGGTATGTTTTTAGACCCAAATTCGTCTTTTCAGCCTCCACAAAATCATACTCAACAATATAATACAATGTGGCAAAATCAACCTCCCTTCCCGAATTGGTCACAACAATCATTTCCTTCATCGTCTCCATGGCCAAATCAAGCAAGCCAACCCAATTGGCCAAATCTTCCTTATACCCCACCATATTGGTAAAAAAATGCATATCCAGCACAATGGGCTCCTCCTACTTCACAAATTCAAGCCTGGCAGACAAACTGGCAAAGACCGATGAATCAGCCAGTAGGAACCATCCCACTCCCTCAACCTACACTGCCAGCATTACAATAAAACCCCCAGCCTAACTTAAGACCGCAACTCCCAGCCCAACCCAACCCCAATCCCAATAATAGACTAGTCCAATCCATTCAAATAATTGAGACACCAGAGATAGGAACCGATCTAAGGGAGTGTAATGATCTTCAATTAAGACGTGGGTGTGTCATTGAAACAGAGGGAGATAAAACAGCTCAAGTTGAAAATCAATTACCTAGGGAACAACCCCCACAAGAAGAGGAAGTGACCAGACAACAAATTCATAATCCAGCAACCACATCCTCTCCTCCATTCCCAGAATTCCTAATTATACCTCGACCTATACAATACTCTGATTTTGACATTCTGGGAGAACTACAAAACTTGTACATAAAGATCTCACTCCTCCAAACCATTCAAGACATTTTGATATATGCAAAGACTATCAAAGAGCTATGTATAAAGAAACCAAGGAGGAAAATAACAAGCAACCCAAAAGTCCAAGTAGTTGGCACTCTATCCGATTTATTATCAGGGAAAGAAACACCCATTAAATACGAAGACCCATGAAATCCAATAGTAACCGTACAAATCAATGGACAAAACTTCTCAAATGCCTTAGTTGATCTAGGAGCTGCAATTAATATCTTAACAACCACCACTTGTAAAAAACTGGGCATTACATCAGTAGAACCGACCTCCACTTTATTAGAATTGGCTGACATCTGTGGTTCGGCCAGAAGGCACATTACATGATGTCATGGTATCCGTTGACTCCTGGGAGTATTTGGCCGATTTTCTAATAGTAAACCCCCAAAACCGACTTGATGGACACTCGTTGATTTTAGGCAGACCTTGGCTTGCAACTGCTGATTCTTATATTGGGTGCCGACAAGGCAATATGACCATAGCTAGGGGGGAAAATATCAAGAACCTAGGTTTATATCCCCCAGTGCAACTAAGTGTCACAATAATAAAAACTAATAAGCATCTTGTATCATACCTTACTGAAAATATTAGATCTCCATTAACCATAGAAGAGGCCTCGATTTCAAAGACCAAACAGAAGATGATGCCATTAACAATTTTATTAGCCAAACTGAAACCAGATCTCGCATACAATGTCACATGATAGAAGCAACATTTGATAATGAATTAGAAGAAGATCCTCTTAAAGATACACACGATCAAACAATACCTATTACCTCTATCTCAAATAGTAAAATTGTAGAAATTGACCCAGGAAAGACTTTAAACATTAATGCCAACCTGACTCCTGAACAAGAAGAGAAGCTCATCCAACTACTGAGGAAATACAAAGAAGAATTTGCATGGGACTATCCTGATATGAAAGGAATTGATCCCCAGTTATGTACACATCAAATTTACATAGAAAAAGATGTGGGACCTGTTCGCCAACCACAAAGGAGACTTAATCCTCACCTAAAAGACATTGTAAAAGCTGAACTTCAAAAACTTTTAGATGTGAACTTCATCTACCCTATCTTTGATAGTAAATGGGTCTCTCCGCTTGTCGTGGTACCAAAGAAGAATGGGAAGTGGAGAATTTGTGTAGATTATAGAGAACTAAATAAAGCAACACAAGAACACCACTTTCCCCTTCCATTCATTGACCAAGTATTAGACACTCTGGCAGGAAGGAAATTCTTTTCTTTCTTAGATGGCTTCAGTGGATACAATCAGATTCGGATTGCCCCTGAAGACCAAGACAAAACCACTTTTACTTGTCCTTGGGGACATTTGCCTACAGAGTCCTACCTTTTGGCTTATGCAATGCTCCTGCCACATTTCAAAGGGCTATCCTCAGCATCTTTTCAGACTTAATAAATGAAGGACTCGAAGTATACATGGGTGATTTTACACCGTATGGAGACGATTTTGATCCAGGATTGGACACACTGGAAAAAGTTCTCCAACACTGCATTGCCATTAGGCTCTGTTTGAGCCATGAGAAATGTTTTATGATGATTACTGAAGGACTTATTCTAGGCCATTATATCTCAGCAGCTGGCATACAGGTAGACCCAGCCAAAATTCAAATAATTTTACTAATTCCTACTCCCACTACTCAAACAGAGGTACGTAGTTTTCTTGGATTTTCTGGTTACTATAGAAGATTTATAGAACATTTTTCGCATATTGCTGCACCTCTATATGCATTGACAGGTAATTTTGACTTTCTTTGGACAAAAAAATGTGACTGTGTTTTCCAGGATCTGAAGATGCTTGTGTCAACAGCCCTAGTCCCTAGAGGACCAAATTGGGACCTGCCATTTCAAATTTCATCAAATGCCTCAGATACAGCTATTGGAGCAGCCCTTGGGTAGGAAGAAGATAAAAAGCCATATGAAATTTATTATATTAGCAAGAATTTATCCCCTGTTGAATTGAATTATACTGTTACTGAAAAGGAATTTCTAGCTGTAATACATGCTATCAGTAAGTACATGCATTACATTACTGGATATCCTATTATCTTGTGTACAAATCACTCTGCCATAAAATATTTAGCAAATAAACCAATCACAAATGGTAGAATAATGAGATGACTGATTTTATTGCAGGAATTTGATATTACAATCAAGGACAAACCTGGAAAAGGAAATCCTATAGCTGACTTTCTCTCACGGATGCCCAAACCTGTGGATGCAGAAGAAGTTGAAGATCAATTTCAAGATGAGCATATGTTTGTTGTTACTGTTAAAACACCCTGGTATGCTGATGTTGCGAATTACTTAGCAGTAGGAAAATTACCGAAACATCTGACCCCCAATGAACGAAAACAGATTGTCCAACGAAGTGCTCGATTTTCCTGGATTGGGGGCTACCTGTTCCATACAGGAGCAGATATGCACATCAGGAGATGTGTCCGGGAGGATGAAATTTTTGACATTTTGAAAGCTTGTCACAACGGACCATGTGGCGGACACTTTGCCGATCGGAGAACTGGACATAAGGTGCTGCAAATAGGGTATTATTGGCCTACGATCTTCAAAGATGCAAAGAAGTTTGTTCAAGCTTGTGACAGTTGCCAAAGAACAGGACGCCCTGGTTAGTCTGATGAAATGCCCTTGAATCCACAGCTGGTTATTGAACCATTCGAGCGATGGGCACTCGATTTTGTTGGTCCAATTAACCCATCCTCAAACCAGAAAACATATATTCTCGTGGCAACAGAATATGTCACCAACAAGGATAATTTTAGGGGCGAATGTTCGCCCTTTGGCGAAATTAAGGGGTTTTAAATTTTTAGTGGGCAAATATTTTGTATCATAGTACATTTTTACAAATCACCTGAAATAGCCCACCTTATTTTAAGGGAGAGGGTAAAAAGGTAAATTTAGCCCTTGAAATTAGGACTTACAACCTTCCATTCGCCCATTTTCAAGAATAGGTTTTATTTAAGTGAATCCATTCGCCCATTTTCAAGAATAGGTTTTATTTAAGTGAATCCTATGGGCCAAATACCATATTTATAAAAGAGGTATGGTAAATTAATAAAAATATAAATAAATGAGAGGTATGGTAAATAAATAAAACATTTTTTATATTTACTCCATAAGTCACCTTATATACATGTAACGGTGTAAACAAATAAAATTTTAAGTAAAGTGGAGGTATGGTAAATAAATAAAATGTATTTTTATACTTACTCAAACGGTATGGTAAATAAATAAAAATATAAATAAACTAGACGTATCGTAAATAAATAAAACCTCTTTTTATATTTAGTCCATAACCCTCGTTCTCTTTATGAAGGCTCAAGAAAGAGGTTTTATTTAAGTGAATCCTATGGGCCAAATACCATATTTGTAAAAGAGGTATGGTAAATTAATAAAAATATAAATAAACGAGAGGTATGGTAAACAAATAAAACATTTTTTTATATTTACTCCATAAGTCACCTTATATTTATGAACACTCAAAAAATGGGTTATATTTAGGTGAAACCTATGGCCAAAATACTATGGGACAAATACCATGGACTAGATTGTTATTAATACCATGCAAAAAACCATCATTAACCCTAATATTAGAATTAATAAAAATAAAAATGGCACATGGTATTAACCCATGGTATTCACCAAAATGGCACATGGTATTGACCCATGGTATTCACCTGGAATGTAGCCTATTTAAATGGGGGAATTAAACCAGCATGTAGCCTATGCTAAGATTCACTAGGACTTTACAAAGTTTTATTATTAGTGAAAGACTCGCGAAGATCTTACAAGATTTTATAATTGAGTAAAATATTCGCCATGCCTGGTGAGAGATTCGCCAAAAAATTATATATACATATTATATTATTGATAAAATCGCCTTCCATTTTTCCTATATACCATGGAGATTCGCCCATTTATTATATTTATAAATTTAGGGGGGCTTCTTAAAATTTTCCCTGGTCACCAAATGGGTTGAAGCAGAGGCATTTCCGAGAGCTACAGAGGATTCTGTCATATAGTTCCTGTTCCATATATTTGTGCGATATGGGCTTCCAAGAGACATAATTACAGATGGTGGACCACAGTTTGTTGGTAACAAGATTGCCACAACACTAAAAAACTATCATATCCAGCATAAAATTACTACTCCATACCACCCACAGGCAAATGGTCAAGTAGAAAGCAGCAATAAAAGAATAGAATCAATCTTGAAAAAAACCATTGCGTCACATAGACGCGATTGGGCTGCAAGATTACCAGAAGCCTTGTGGGCTTACAGAACAACATGGAGAATCACTACTAGCTATTCACCATACCAATTGGTATTCGGAAAGGAACCCATTTTTCCCATAGAATTCGAAATCCAAACATTGCAAACAACACAAGAAGTTGGTCTAGATCTAAACGAGGCACAGATTAATAGATTACAGCAGATCAATGAGCTAGATGAGATCAGGCTCTCTGCCCTTCAACACATTGCATTAATCCAACATCAGCGAGCTAAATGGCATGACGCTCTCATTACAAAGAAAGTCTTCCACGAAGGGGATTGGGTGATATTATACGATTCCAGGTTTCAGGATTTTCCCGGGAAGCTTCAGACTCGTTGGCTTGGGCCATACGAGAACCAAAAGGTGCATGATAATGGAACCCTTACCCTAATCACCATTGACGGATCTAGACATACCTTCAAGGCAAACGGCCACCGAGTTCGACTATACCGCAAACCACTTACTCGGGAATCCTTCTACTAGCAACTCCGTGAAGACTCCGACATGCAAATTTTGGTAGAGGAAGAGAAATCTTCCTCACCTCTGGTTCATTAAAGTAATTTAACTACTTTTACATTTTGTACATAATTCTTTTGCTTTGTTAGCATAAATTATTCTCTGTACATATTTCTTTTGCACTTCGTTGTTCCTTTTCGAAGAATCAACAATTCTATTGCTTTGTTGTTCCTTTTAGAAGGAACTGCACCTTCACTATCTTGCTGATTCCTTTCTTTCAGCTTGCATTTTATTTTTCTATTCCTTTTTCAAAAGGGACAACACTGTTGTTTTTGTTGTTCCTTTTCCAAAGGAACAACATTTGTGTGCACTTTTGTTTTTCTGCTGTTCCTTTTCCAAAGCACTTTATTTTTGTTGTTCCTCTTCCGAAAGAACAACACTTTTTTTATTAGATGTTCCTTTTTCACTTTGTTGTTCCTTTTCCAAAGGAACGGCACTGGCGTTTTTGCTGTTCCTTTTCCAAAGGAACGACACTTGCGTTTTTTGCTATTCCTTTTCCAAAGGAACGACACCTGCGTTTTTGCTGTTCCTTTTCCAAAGGAACAATACTTTTGGTTTTTTCTGTTTCTTTTCCAAAGGAACGACACTTGTGTTTTTGCTGTTCCTTTTCCAAAGGAACGAAACTCTCGTTTTTTGTTGTTCCTTTTCCAAAGGAACAACACATTTGGTCTTTGCTGTTCCTTTTCCAAAGGAATGACACTTTTGTTTTTGCTGTTCCTTTTCTAAAGGAACGACACTCTCATTTTTTTTTTGTTCCTTTTCCAAAGGAACAACACGTTTGGTTTTTGCTATTCCTTTTCCAAAGGAACGACACTTGTGTTTTTGCTGTTCCTTTTCCAAAGGAACAACACTTTTGGTTTTTGTTGTTCCTTTGCCAAAGGAATGGCAATGGCATTTTTTGTTGTTCCTTTTCCAAAGGAACAACACCTGTACGTTTTGCTCTTCCCTTTTGAAATAACAACATTCTCGTATTCCTTTTATTGATGTTTGTTTTCCTTGCTGTTCCAATTAAAGGACAACTGCCGTTCTTCTCAATATATGATAATTTCGAGTCTTTTTGGAGCACAACTATACACGTATGCAATGGATACAAAACTAGAGCATACTGAAATCAGTAAATTATATGAAATCGCTATTTTTATAGGAAATTTCTTTGAATTTATAAGAGGAAAGAGGAAAGGACACAATTATCCATCACTTTTGCTATCATTATCCTACTAATACTAATATGATTGCTTATCTTTATCATGGTGATTCTTTTTTTAAATTCCCATAATTTTTTTTCATCATTATTAAGGAATAAGAACAAAGAGTATTTTTCTATTGAGATGTTAAGACTTCTTCCACCATTCCTACTCTTAAGGAGTGTTGAACCACCCTTTGTGTATACATAGGAAAGTACTTTATAGAAAGAAAAAAAAAGAGAAAAATGTTTATATAACTTATGGGTTGTCAAATGCAGGATAGGGGGTCTCATCAAGAGCCAGCCTACCATGATCATAAGGAAGAAAGTGAAGTGGCATTTCCACTATGGCCACCACACCAGGGATATGATCCAAGAGGCACATCAGAAAAAATAAAGAGTCCTTGGAATAGGAGGTCTCATCACGAGCCAACCTGCCCACCTTTCACTCCTTCCTGGTGAATGGAATTATGGTTTAATTGGTTACCGAGCCAGCATAATGGCCTCCATTTTGACATTGTACAACATTTCCTGGGCACACACAAAGGATCATGGTTCTAGGGGTGAAACAAACAACTCTATCAAGGTTATGGATACCTATCGGTAGCAGAGCTCTATTAATGGTATCTAAGTCACATTCCTTATACACCAATAGTAATCATTAACACCCTTTTTTGTCTTATACCTTTGTAATATGTCACATAATATTATGTATATTATTTCCCCAAACCATTAAACACATGAGAATCTATTACAGCCAATCATGACGAAAAAAGTTGATAATGACCGCATCGGACTTTTTGTGCACGTCAGCTGTCCTATCCTCCCAGCATCGCATCATATCATAGCATTCTCTTATTTTTTAAGCAATCCTACTATACACCTCGATTTCGGTAATCTGCTCCTTTTGTAAAACATGGCATTTCAGCATATGTTGTTCCTTTATGACTTTGTACTATGGTAGGTCGGCATGCCGCTCCCTCATTTGACGGCCGAGGGTGGCTTGTCACATTGCAGGGGGGAGGTAGGTGACGTCATAATTTACTGGTATACGTGTCAGACTATTTTTCGGAAAACTATTTACTTGGAAATAGCAAGGCTTAATGGTATATTGTTTTCAATTTGCATGGCTTGCTGTTCCTAAGCCATTTTTGTATTATGCTGTGTAGCAATTAGCAAGTAACCCAGGATTTGAATGAGCCCTGCTGTTTCGTTATTTTCTCTGTATTTCTAACAGTTTGAATAGCCTACTGTTCCATTACCGTCTCTACGTTTTTACAGTGAGCTAAAGCATGGGAGGAAGATCAATTCGGAGAGAACCACAGGTATTGACAGTTTCTGATGCTGCACAGGAAATCTTGGCAAGGGCAGGATGGCTAGTTTATCTTAATCATTTACAGGAATCCAACGAGACCGTAGCAATAGAATTCTTGCAGAACTTGCAAGAATATCACTCCACAGTAAGGGGGAGACACATAGCAGTCACCGATGACATAATTGCAGAGGTCTCAGGACTGCCAGCCACTGGACCTATGTGGACTCTAAAGAAGGAGAGACTGCGAAAGATCATGAAGATCTTCCAAGATGAAGGCCAAAACCTAACAGTCAGAGGAAAGGGAGTCCTACCAACAGCATTGGGTGAGCCGTGGGCAGAATTGGCGAAGATCATCCAGAGCTACATCACCTGTGAAGGCAGGAAAGACGTGGTAAGACCACGACACCTTAAACTCTTAGCTGTATTAAAAGAGAAATGCTTTGTGAACTTACCTGCATTTTTAAATTCATTACTTCATGATGTCGCCCGAAGTATGAGGAAATCACAACATGTAGAATCAGTAGTAAGTCACCCTGGGCTGATACAACTAATAGTTAGCCACAGTCTTGCTTAGCAACAGAGCAGTTGGGAAGAGCTAATTGCCATAATAGATGTGGAACTGACTCTGTCAGCCCCGAAACGCAAACATGCTACCAGTACACCGGATAGACCATCGAAACGGAGAAAATCAGTTAGATTGGCACGAATTAGAGGGAGGTTGGAAAATCTCCAAAGGAATACCAGCCAACCTGTGGAGATAGATGATTTCGGGGATGAGCAACCCCTGCAATCGGAAGGAGGAGAGAATGAGAAAGAATTGGAAGGAAATGAGGAAGAAGAAATAGATGAAGAGACCGAGCAGCCTGGGCAGGTGGAGGTGGAGACAGAACAACGCGAAGAAAGCCCATTTTAAAATCCATTGCAAGAGGACGAATTGGCCCAAATTCTGGCCAATATGGGCGAATATTCCCAACCTCTCAGCCCGCCAGGCCTCCATATTGAAGAAGAATCAAAGGAGCATTCTGCTCAGGACAAAAATGCACCCGATGAATTGCGTGACGAGGAAGAAAACGAAGAGAATCATTCTGTTCATGATGTAAGTATGACAGGAGAGAAAAGTGATGAAGATACAGAAAAGGAGCAATCTGTTCCTAGCCAGACTACACCGGAAGAATTCTAGGAAGAAGAAGAGGTGGCAAAAGAAGTCACCCAGGAAATCACAGAGCCAGCTAGGGTTTTTACTCCTAAGCAACCTGAAGAAAACAACTAAGGTGCGCCCCAAGAAGAAAGCTAGGGAATTTTCCAAGGTGATAGCCTAGGCCTGACTAAACAGACAACTGTTCTTTCTAAGAAAACATAAGAAATTAAAAGACTACGAAAAGAACAGCAAAGATTGCTGAATGTGATAGCATGACTTCGAAAACAAATCAGGGTTTTGAAAATGAGAAAGAGAGAGAAAAGGACTTCAGGGGTAAGACATGAAACCACTCTAGTGAGATCCCCCAAGAAAAAGGTTCAGAGGACCTATGTCCAGTCTACTGTTCAAAACCCTGTTGAAGAATAGTCTGCTGTTCAAAACACTGCTGAAGAATAGTCTGCCGTTCAAAGCCCTGTTGAAGTGAACACTACCGTTCAAAAGCAAAAGGAACAACATTCAACTATTGCCCATGTTGAAGCACAAACAGATGATATATCGGCCTGTGACAAAGAAGTTCAGATAGAGGCACAGTCCTTTGAAGGAATGCAGACTATAAACACAAGGCGATGCAACAAAAATATTCAAGTAAATCTTCCACTTGCCACTACTACGTGGGATAGTGATCCGAGGATAGCAACCCTACAAGAGGGTTTGATGCAAGCTCAGCAAGCAGTAGAAAAACTCATAGAACAAATGGTTTCTCTAGAAAAGTATGAAGAATTACAACAACAGCTAAGGAATGTCAATCTATCCGAAAGCCAGTCTTTTGAAGGTTGGAGAAACGAAGAAGAGAAAGTCGCAAAGGTAACTCATAGGTTAGATGTAGTTATCAAGTAGTTGGATACCTTATGCTCTTTGTACACTGACGTCCTAGCATGTAGAGCCCCTGCTAAGAATTATGCCTTGTTTTTAATGGAATGATATTTGCAATTGAAAATTAAGGCTGTCAAGGTAGAAGCCCCTATACAAATTAATACTATTGATGATTTTATAAATTGCTGTAAGCACTATGGAGTAAAGGTTCAAAGACTACTGTGTGAATTCTATCTGCATAACCTCGTGTTAGATCAAGAGACAAAGCAGAACCCCGACCCTTTCATTGGGTATATCCAACTGCAGACATTTGTTTCATTTGAAGTTAATCAAATCAAATGGCTTAAAGCCTATAATGCCTTCCAAAGACAAGAAAACGGATTAGACTTATGGGTAAGAGCTAAGCCTAGAGATCCATTACAGTTATGGAACAAAAACAGGTGTCTTATGAGGACTCCCGGCATGATTGAAGCATTAGGACCCATTCATACAACAATCAATCGGCAAGGGATAGAATACTTCTTTACTATCAAGGACCTTGCCATTGCAGCTGCTAAATTTCGATATCAAACCTCTAATCCGAACATCCAACTCAGGGAACCATTTAATTATGAAAAAATTAAGTTAGCCGCTGATCGCTTGAGCCTCTATGGTGAACTTATCTTGAGGGCATGGCCATCTTGGTTAGGATATAGGTTTTGGAGTCGGATTATTTGGCACCTTGCACCTGGATACCAAGCCCTATATGAGATGCCTGAGGGCCAGACATGCCATCTTTTTGAACACCTAGTTAGGCATCATGGTTGTAGACCACCACATGAGATCCCATCTCTAGCCTACTCTCTCAATGCCTTACATGTCAACTACAATGTTTCATGAGGGCATGAAAAAGGGTAAGGAGGGGGGTGTATGGAGTACTGAAGAAGGTATGTTTTTATTGATTATTTTGTCATCTTTTCTTTATAACTCGTAACCTCTTTGCATCATGAACTTGGTAGATAATAAGAAATCATGAAAAAATCTATAGGATTTATACGCAACATGAAAACACTAATAATTGCTATTTCTTATGCAGGAAAAGGGAAAAACGAAAGATTGTTGTTCCAAAGAAAAAGACAGGGCCAAGTTAACTGTTGTCCCTTTAGCGGGGAACCATATGCAAACAAAGCGATCTAAATTAAAACATATCAGCCAAGGAAAGGAAAAGGAGATATTGACTCGGCACAAGAAAACAAATGGATAACTGGGAATTAACAGTTTGGTGAATCCCACTATTTTTGCATCCTTGATATCTCTGCTTTAGCTGTTATAAAAGGGGCAGCACTGCTAGCCCGAGGGACGATCTGCTGTTATTTTTTCTATGTAACTTTTCTCTCTATTTGAAACTTTGATCATCGACTCTCATTAAGAAGTGATTCGTTGTAACTCTATTTTAATGATTTAATATAAATCTGGTTGTTGTTCTGTCTTTGATCCTGGAGTAATTTCAAGCGGTGTGTCCCTGGAGGCTAAGGGCCCGACCCTGGTGGAACACTTGCTCCTGTATCATTATCTTTAGTTCATGCGTGGTTTTCATTATCAGCTTTGTTCGGTAATCTGATGTGTTTTGTTATTTTACATCACGACTCTGTTATATTTGATTCATGTTCGACTGAGTAATATCGTTCTCTATGACAGGAATGTTGGATTGTTCATTCTGACTCTCTAACGCATTGTTGTTCCTTTAATCATTAATATAACATTGCCGGTCTTTACAGAATGCTATTGTTGTTCAATTACAGAGTACCCGTGTTGTAACAGTCATAAATTGGTATTACTGTATTCATCTATAGATTACATTTAATTGCGATTGTTGATTCAACTGATATTGCTGTTCCATTATGAATTACAATCGTTATTCTTTATAACTAAGATTGATATTTGTAGTACCAAAATCAGATTACTGTTTTTCTCAATACTAAGGTGTGCCATGTGTGTTATTTATCTTAGTTTATTATGCATTTACATTTGGTTCCAAGTGTTGTTCTATATTTCATTACTAATCAGTGGCCATTCTATTTCCGTGTGCTATCTGATTTATTCCTAGAGTAAAGATTGCTATCTGATTTTTGTAGGATATGATTGCTGCACTTATTCCAGTAGATTAAAGTGTTGTTGTTTATAAGAATCAGTTGTTGTTACATTTTCTAGTTGTTGTTCCATTTATTAGTTGATGTTCCATTTCCTAGTTGTTGTTCCATTTCTTGTTATTTGCGTTCTCATTGCTTTGGTGTGCGGAACGATCTAAAACTATAGTGCGCGTTGACATTGTTGTCTAGTTACCAGATTGATGATCTGTTCCTTGATTATCTTTAATTACATCAGTTTACAGAGGGATGAGTTATTGTTACTGGACCCTTGACTGATAAACCGCTTAGTTTTCTGAATCCATGATTTAGGCTTTAAAGTGCTTTGCTGTAAGTAGATCTTCTTTTAAGCATCTGTTTACTCTTGTATTCTGAGCACTATACTACTAGCATTACTCTGGCAAATGACAGCCTCAAACTGAGTACACTCTTTGAAATAACAAATCGTTCCTGGATTGACAAGTTTATGTGAGGTAATTAGAGGTGAAAAAGACCCTTTTTACGACTTGACAATGAGACTCAAGAGATCAAGACTAATCATATAGCTTCTGTACATACTCCTACACCTTGTAAAATCCCAGATAGATACAAGCTACTCAACTTACCTCCTATACTCCATGATTTCCCTGAAAATACTACAAATATCTTCCCAGGTTTAATGGTGAATACGGTAACATCACTACTGAAAAATACATTCAGAGTTTTGAAAATTTTCTTGACCTTTTTGAGGTTGAAGAAGATGATGTGAGTATCAAAATTTTTGCTTTATCTTTGCAAGGTGAAGCCAAGAAATGGTTCAAAAAATTGCTAGCTACAAGCATTTTCTATTTTCATCAGTTTGTGAAAGTCTTCCTTGATAGATGGGTGATCAAGAGGAATCCTTTTCTGATTTTAGAAGAATATAATCAGTTGGAAAGACAACCAGGAGAAACAGTGCAACACTTTTCAGCCAGGTTCAATCAAGTATACCATTCAATCCCTGCTGATATCAAACTGCCACCTAGTTTAGCTCTCTTACACTACCCAGATGCCTTTGATCTGGAAATGGAATTTCAATTGAGAGAAAGGAACACTACCACACTCGAAGAAATGCAGGACAGTGCAATAGCTATGGAAGCTAATCTGTTGGTCAAAAGGTCAAAGTTGAAAGAAGAAGCGAGGGAGAACATAGAGAAGGAACATCTAACATCTTCAGAAGTGAAGCTCGACATTTTGGTAAGCACAATGGAAGAAATGATGCAAAAGATCATCATGAGAGATGAACTTGTTGTTAAAAAACACCATGTCCCACTTATTGCAGAAGAAGAAGAGGTTGTTGACCCTAACCATTCTGCTGCTAATCTCAGTTACCATAGATCATAAAGTGATTGTTTTATGTATTCATTTATGGACAGTCATGAAGATGAATCTATAGATCAACCTGTGGAGGATCAATTTGCTAATCTAATGTGTATGTTTGATGTCATTCCTTATAATGATGAGTTACCCAAGTATGATCAGTATGATGATGATTATGTTGTCAAAATAGAGGCTGACTCTACAAGACAATCAGTGACATGTTTTTGGGAGGAAGAAGGTGCATTACAATAGCTTAGATGTAGCACTCAACCTATGTATATCAATCATGATAGAAATGAAGAGAATCCAGAAAATTTCAAATCATGTGAAAGGCCTTTGCCTTTATGCTTTACTTCATTTCAATTATTGAGAGAAAACTTCCCTAAAATTAGAAATCAGAAGTCTTTCAGTTTTGATGTTGAGCACAGAGAAGACCATGAAATTCTTGACCAAGACTCCTTACCTTTGTGTTTCTATTATTTTGAAATAATAAGAGCAAACTATAAGGTTACCAAGGAAGAAAATATGCAAGTTGAAAGCAATCGACAACCTTATCTTGAAGTTGTTGAGAATGTTGTTTGTAATAGAGATCCTTTTTTCAGTCCACAATCATCGTTAGTAAGCAACATTCAGCTTGAAAATGCAGCCGAAAATGTGGAACATGAAGAGTTTATAGAAAGTCATGTAGCCTCATTGGAGCCAATGTATGACAGTTTGCAACAGTCCTCTCAAGTTCTCCTTGATCCAATAGCTGATGTTGTGGATGGTATCTATAGTCAAAGTCCTTATCCACTAATTAACTATGAGCTTAAAAACAAAGATGACACGAATTTCATCAGGCATTTGGCTTATTTGTCTTGTTCAGCAGGAGTCCAGTTACAAAGTTCATCCAAAAATTTGCAGTCTACATTTATTTCGCTTAAGAATCACAAACTTCATTTCATGAAACAACCAATCTCTAAAAAGGAAGAAGATTGTTGTCTCGTTTTTTATCATCAAGAAAATGTAGTCATTCACGAGTTTCAGGATCCTTTTGTCAATTCTCTGCAGTCATAAAGAAAGATGAGTTTTATTATATTTATGGATCATGATGTAGGAATTTACAGGGTAAGTTCCACAGAAAGAATACCAAAAGGACACCGCTCACAACCAGATCTCAAATCAATACACCAGTATTTTTGACGTGGTTAAAACCCTCAAAGTGCAAGGAGGGAAACAGTCCACGGCCTGTCCCAACGTGGGTACTACAGGCAATTTATTAATCAAAGAATGAAAATTTACATAAGCTTCTCTCATACACGGATTACCCGAACAATGACCCTCCATGCGCTTTAAATAGAACTCATGGACCAATCGGGTGTCAAGCCACGGATCAAGTGTCGGTAATACCGAGGTGAGAGTGAACCGTCGGATCACTACATATCGTGACCGTCAGATTGTAAGTTACAAAATGTACAACGGTAAAGAAACACACTTTACCTAACTCTAACCTAACTCTATACTAGACCAAGTTGAACTTAACTATATCCTATGTGTCGGAATATCCTAACATCCCCCCTTAAGAACAACTTGGGATAGGATTGAAGGATTTACAAATATGACACAATAGGAGAAGGAAGGAGGCACTAGAGCCTATCCCCCCTTAGTGACAACTTCCTGAACTCCAAGCATATATCGAAGTTTAGTGAACTTCGCTCTGATACCATGTAGGAATTTACAGGGTAAGTTCCACAGAAAGAATACCAAAAGGACACCGCTCACAACCAGATCTCAAATCAATACACCAGTATTTTTGACGTGGTTAAAACCCTCAAAGTGCAAGGAGGGAAACAGTCCACGGCCTGTCCCAACATGGGTACTACAGGCAATTTATTAATCAAAGAATGAAAATTTACATAAGCTTCTCTCATACACGGATTACCCGAACAATGACCCTCCATGCGCTTTAAATAGAACTCATGGACCAATCGGGTGTCAAGCCACGGATCAAGTGTCGGTAATACCGAGGTGAGAGTGAACCGTCAGATCACTACATATCGTGACCGTCGGATTGTAAGTTACAAAATGTACAACGGTAAAGAAACACACTTTACCTAACTCTAACCTAACTCTATACTAGACCAAGTTGAACTTAACTATATCCTATGTGTCGGAATATCCTAACACATGAGCACATGTTCAGTGAACACTTGGAGTGGCCTATCTTTTGTTTTTTCTACATGCTCAAGGAAAGTGTGAGCAGGACTCAAGTAAGATGCCATTTTCTAGATTAGTTACACTGGAGGGATCAGTACATGATTGTACCTATACATACATACATACATACATACATACACACACACACACACACATATATATATCTTCAGCAGGTGGGCGGTTATCATTAGGATTTGAAGCCCGAGGCGAAGGCCCTAAGATCTTGATGGTCTGCTTCCATAAGTAAGTTCAATTAGTAATTAGTTTCAGAGTTTTTTCAAATTTAGTTAGTCAGTCAGTGTTTAGTTTGAGTTTAGTCTTCGCATTTTAACTCTATGCCCAATGAATAAGGATACTTGGTCTATGGTGTTCTTTACACCTCCAAGGAGCTTCCATCCCAAACTGGAGCCAATGTTAGTGTTAGTCAATTCTACCTGTCACCAGTGATCAAATATGCTTTTGGTCACTAGCTATTGTGTCTAGGTCACTGTTGCGACGTTCACTTACTCATGTTCTTCATCACTCATCATGGTCATTATCTTCTTCGAGGTGTCACATCTTCATTCAAGTGTCTTGGGTCATGAAATGGTTAAATTCTTCATTTTAAGTCATGGTCTAGGGTTTCACTCTATGTGTCATCATGATACCATGTGTCAAAACAAAAAACATGTCCATCATGTGAGTTAGTGAGTAAAGGGAGTTAGCAGCTTAAGGAAAGAAAAATAAAGGTAAAGGTAATGTTTTATTTCAAGTAAGACAATGTTGCAGTACACTAGCTCGTCTCATCATTTCTCAAAGGGACATATGATGTCATGCCACTACCAAAGCAAAGGTCAACTTTCAAGCTACAAACGACCATGCAAAACATAAAAAGGGGGTCATTTAAGCATTCAAAGGTTTAAGAATCTCCTTGGCAAGTAAGTAAACATCTCACACCTCTTATGCATCCTTCATTTTGAAGAACTCAGTGAAGATCCCTCTCCTAGGGTTTCGCTGTGCTTTTGGTATACAAATGATTTTTCTTCATTGCAGTGAGAAAAATCCTATTTTTTATGTTCGATAACCCCCAAAAATACCTTATATACCCCTCCCAACCATTTTCTATACCCATTCCCTTCATTTCCCCTCATTTTCCATAAACCAACTTAATATTGTGTTTTTGCACATTTATAGGCTAGGACTATGTTTTGGACTTTTTCAAACCTTTCCCTCACTATTTTCAAGAAATTCCACCTCCCTAAACTCCCTGACATCTATCCCTACCCCCAAAAATTTTCCCAATAGTTTAGACACCCTTAAATCCCTTCATCTCCCTCCATTTGCAAAAGAGTCCCTTTTCTCATTGAGGCCATTTGCTACACATAGGTACATTTTTGTTTCAAAATATGTTTTTGACCAAATGGAGAATAATTTTACAGAAGTGAAAGAGTTTTTTTTCAATAATAGGCCAAGGAACAAAAAAACCCTTCTGTTTATGTACAAGTGTTATGATTCGGGAGAAAGGCCCAAAATACACTTGCTACATGAGAGTTGCTTAGTATTTTAGCGACCAATTACAAACTTTTATTATGAACAAATGGAAATGTGTCTTTGAAAATGGGAGGAAATTTTGGTTCAAAACATTCCAAAGAAGAAAAAGCTCTCTCATATTTTCAAAATAATTTATGGTTAAAGAGATATTGTACCTCCTTTCAGCCCTAGTTTCCCAGAAATTTGGTAATTTTTGGCACAGTCACCATGCCAAAAGCGTACCGTGGGCCTCACTGCGATTTTTATGGGGGGCTCTAAATGACAAAAACGCTACATGGTTGGATATATCTTGACTTATACATTATATTTGGACACTTGGCAGCTCAAATCATCAGCTTTTGCAGGGTGTGTTAGAGTCAGTCTAGTAGCCCTCCATCAGTGATCAAAGTTCTTTGCATTTGCATAAGTAGGTGTCTCATCAGTGTCATCTCAATGCATTCCATTAGGCATGCCATAACCTTGATGGAGGAGCTGGTGTCTTTATTCCCCTCTTGGCACTGATGGATCAAGTTGTTTCAGTCAATAAACTCTTTCAAGGTTACTTGTCTTGTCTTGAGGTCAAAAGTCCTAGGTCTAGGGTTTCTAGGGTTTAGGTCCAATTTGTCTTTGAGGTCATGTCTTTAAAAGTCAATAAATGCCCAGCAGGCTAGAGGGATGACTATCAAAGTTTCTCTTCAAAAGATTTCATCTTGTACAGCTAAATTTTACCTTGGATTTAAAAACTCTGTTTTTAAAGACAAGGTCATTTTTTTTCATTTTTGTAAAAAGTTGTAAAAATTCAAAATTCTTCAAAAGTCAGCATGCAGCCCTGGTCACCTTCGCCAAGATTCCTCAGAAGCTATCCCTGCAAAAATTTTCAAGAAAAAGCATCAATTCAACCAATTTCAGGATAAAAGGAAACCATAAAGTCAGCAGCATTTAAATTTTGAAAAAGTGTCAAGTTAAAAACATTAGAAAGAGGGTTTGAGGGGAAATTAATTTAAATCAAGCCTATAAAGCCCCTCTCTCCCTCCATTTGATCATCATTTGCCTCTAAGAAATAGTTAAGAGCGATTTGGAGAGCAATTGAGTGAAATTGTGGATAGAGCCTGCGCGACCTGTCAATACCTGCGCGCGACCTGTTGGGACGGCGCGACCTGTCAGGGGGGTCTTACCAGTTGAGAAAATACACTGGCGCGACCTGTTGGGTGCGCGCGACCTGTTGGGAATTCATCCACAAAAAAATCGCCTGTAAACTCCCAAACGACCCCAAAATTCTTCAAGATTGCAGGTATGCCTCTGATCATCAAAGTATTTTACTTGATAAAGAAAAATGAGCATGGGAAATGTGTTTTAATGCCATCAAGTTGAAATGAGAGGTTCATGTATATTTGCTTTAAAAATGTCAAAATGCAAGTAGAGATAAGGTTTTGTTTTGCTGCTCTCAAGGTCATCCCTTTCACTCCCATTTTTTCCCCACATCCCAACCATCTCCCTTATCATTTTTACCTATTCTCCCTACCAAAAAAATATCAAAAGCCCAACACCCTACCCATATCCCTAAACTCCAATAATATAACCTTAAGCCCTACTTCCCACAAAATCTTTGCAAATGATAATGGTATGATGTTGTATATGTCATGATTCCTTCCCTTAATTCCCTTTTCATGTATTTTCCCTAATTCCCCTTAGAAGTCTCCCTTCCCTAACATCTCCCTTGTGTTATTTGTCCCCTTGAAGCAACATTTCAAACAGGGTAAAACAACAGGTCATTTGAGCAGAAGCAGCAGTACATTTCAGCCACTTTGCTCTTCAAACCATGTCAGAAACCGAAACCAACTATGAGCAAAGTGATGACCGTGAGTCAACACTAGAAGTTGAGATACAAAGGAGGCCTCACAGGGGTGGTAAGAGTGGTCACCATTTGAGAGAGGAGCCCACCTCTTTGACCTATTTGCAGGCTTGTCCACTTGCAGTCACATGTTTCCGCTACCTCTCATGTTATGAATTTTGCGAGAGGATTTCTCAAATTCAGCACCATAGGGAATTGGCCCGCTTGTTTGTTTTGCATCTGCATGATGGGCATGTAAATCTTGCAGGGGTGGATTTTATATTGTCATCTGAAATTATTGCTCAAGCAACAGGGATACCCAATGTGGGAGAAGAGTGGAACAAGCGCAAACTGTTGGATAGATTTCAGTATGAGCCCTACATTAAACCTGCCTACATGAGGTACATAACTGGTATGTTTCCCTTCAGATTTTTGAGGGATGAGTATGCTCCCTTGATGAGGCTCATCATGCGCTATTTCACCTGTGAGGGTAGGTTTGCATATTTGTATTCGTACCATATTCGCTTGTTGATGCATTTCACACGGGTACGGATGATGAACATACCATTTTTCATGTGCCGAAATATTGAGAAGATGGTGCCCTTGGTGCAGAGAAGGAGCCCAGCACAGCAACACAGGAGCATCTATCATTATGTTTTGATCCAGCTTATGGTCATACATCAGTTGGTTCAGCAGGGTATCCCATGGGAGGATTTTATCTCTCGAGATTTTTTCACAGCATCAACATCATCACCCCCTGAGGTTGTTCGTGAGGAGGGAGGGCCTTCACAGCATCATGATATTCCTGAGACCAGACATGTCAGCTCCCCTCCATTGGTCACATATCAGAGAGGCCACAGGGCCTTATTTGCATCAGCTAGGCGAGTATTATCTCCACACCAGGTGGAAGGGGTATCGCCTTCTTCATCAGCACCATGAGTGTTATCTCCACACCAGGTGGAAGGGGCCTCGTCTCCGACAGCAACACAGGTACCAGAGAGAGGCAAGCATCCCAAGATTGATGAGGGGCCATCAGGTGTTCCAGGCATAGAGGTTGTTGACCTTGATATCAGTTCTCCTAGCCTAGAGTCAAAGGAGATCATTCAGCACCTAAGAGCTGAAAATGATTCATTACAACAAAGATTGGAAATGGAAAATTGGACAATCACCTACTTGGAGCAGCGCAACAAGCAACTTGAAGAGGAGCACACTCTTGATGAGTTGCGGAGGATCCATGAAGACCGCAACTTGGCGCGCAAGAGACCCGGTGACTTGGTACCCGTTGAGCAAGAGGCTATGCTTCTCCGGGTCAATGCTCATTTGGAGAGGCTGCTGGCCAAGGCCAACAAAGATAAGGACTTGCTCCGGAACATGAAAAACCACTATTGGGTCCGAATGCACGTATGCAAGGCAAAAATGAAGGTGATCCAAGGGCGGTTGGCCAAGGCACTAAAACGACAGAAAAGGCCCGATCCCCTACACATCTTGGCTGAGGCTTCCTTGAAGGAGCATGATACTAAATGAATTAACTTCAGCACAAATTTCAAAAAAAAAAATTGAGCATTTTTGGTCACTTGTGAATTTTTGGGCAAAAAACAGGTTTTCCTCCCCAACAGGTCGCGCGCCGCGCGCGACCTATTCGATGGGAAACTCAATTTTGGGAAAACTCAGCATTTTTGGATTTGTCATGCAAAGATACACCTGCTCAGCAATTACCAAGAGATTTCATCAAGTTTTGAGCCTCCAGAAGGTCAAAAAACAAGCAAAAAATGACTTTCTGCCACCTTTTTGACACACAGGAAGCAGTCTTGGGAGATTGCAATTTTGGAGGGGAAAATGGCCACCAAATTTAGAACTTCAACTTGGGTTGGAAAGTAAACATCCAGACCTTTCCAACAAGCCCACTTTTGCCTCATTTGGACACCTGGAAGTGCCTCAAAAGTAGCTCCAACGTAGAGCGACCCGTTCAGGATTAGGGCGCGACCTGTTGGGCAGTTTTTCACAGAAATCCACCTACAGCTCAGCAAAACGCAGTTTTGACTGGATTTGACTTTTTTGAGTGAATTTTGATCCTCCTTGTTGTAAACGATGTAAATTTATGATATTTTGACACTTATTTATCTCTTCTAGAAGATTCTTTCATGTGATAGGCAAAAATTTAATGAATGAATTCGTTTCCTAGTTTATAGAGGCAAGTTGTTTTGACTGCCTAGTTTTTAGTGCTCAGTTTAGAATTGGTTGAAACAGCTCCTAGGATAGTGAGCTCGACCCCTAGAGGCAAGGAAAGATGTTATATTGCCTATATTACTTCCTTGGTCATTTTCATGGTTGGAATCTTGAGGGAGAAAGCTTCTATTGTATTACTTATTGTATCTCTGCAATTTTGGCAAAGGAAGAAAGACCAGGGTTTTGCAGTCCTTTCTGGGATTCCTGTGGTTACATGTATTGATGGTGTGTTTCTCTTTGTACTTGTAAGTTTTTTATGTGATTCATCTTCTTACTTTTCCTTCTGCAAATTAGGCAAATGAAGTGTTAAAGTAGAATTCATGATTGCCATGCTCTGCTTTTAAGTTTGCTTAATATTTATGTTTTCATCTGTCTAAAGAGAACCCTTGAAGGTTTCTTGCTCTCTTTAGCTCCTCACCGGTCATTCCTATCCATTCACTTAATTCAAAGGCATCAGTACAGTCTCCTACCTTGCCCCAAAGAACCCCCTGCAAAAACTGTGTCCAATCCCCGCACCCAAAATTGCCTTTCCCCAACTTTCCACCAAAACCCTAAAAATCCCAAATCAAACCTTTTATCAGTTTACTAGCCTAAAATCAGTGTTTACTCATTGGTTATCTCGCCCGTTGAAGATCCCTACCGAGATATACCGGAGAGAGCCCTATCCTGCCTCGTAGGGCTAGCTACGAGGCTAAGTGGTTTGATGTTGCCTTGGAGTTTACCTTTCTCAGCCTGAGGTGAAATTTCAAGCGCTAACATATTGGCGACCATACTGGGAAGGACAAATTGTTTGTTGATTGAAGTGTTGGTTTCATAAGTCTTAGACGGAGCCTGAAGTTATGCCAGGTAGCCTTCGAAACGCTTTTGCTTTGCATTAGCGGAAGTAGATAAACGCTGCTTCAGTCAATCTCCGTGAGCTTGTGAATACAACCACTCAATTGTATTTCACCCCAATATATTTGTAAACTCTAAACTTTTGGATGATTGGTTAAGAGTTTTCACAGGCTGATTGGCTATTTGTTCCTTGATATCCAAACTGGCTTCAGATTCTGGTCATATATTCAAATCTTATTCATGTCGAGCTGTTTTTGAGTATCTTGAAGACCTTGATTTTGACGTGAGTTTTGAGTTGTCCTTGTTCAAAACTAAATCTGAAAGTGCACTTGATTCTCTAGTTCCCAACCCTGATTTTGCAGCTGCCCTTGAAATTGAGAGACACAATAAATTGATTGACAATTTCATCCTAAGATCTCTTCAGTCAGATATTCACGCTACAAATCTTGCTGAGTTCGTTGAAACTATATCTTTTCATATCGGATCCACTATCACGGTGCATGAGCAGTCCAATCCTCCTTTTATTTCTGTTTCCCCTATAATCACTTATCCAAAATCTACAGGTGGTTCGCCCTCTACATCCCATACCACTTCTCCTCCTCATACTCCTCATACTACAACTACACTCACTCCACCTGCTACTCCTAGACCTAATCTATCTAAGGCAATGGCTGCCCGATTTGCTCCTCTTGCTCTTCCCCAAAATCTGCATGATATGCCAGCCGATTATTAGAGTAAAATTCCCATGTTTGATGGTACTCCACAGAGTATTTCTGCTCAGCAACATATAGACAAAATGATGACTTTCTTTGATCTATATGAGATAGATGAAGAGGATGTAACTATGCGTTTGTTTGTACACAAATTTGATGGCGAAGTAAGAAAGTGGTTCAGAGGTTTGACAGCCTGGAGCATTGCTACTTTAGAGGCACTTCAAAGGAAGTTTTTAGATCGATGGAAAATCAGAAAGGATCCGCTTCAGATTAATGCCGAATACAACAACCTCAAGCATAATCATGGTGAGTCCTTTCAAGATTACATAATCAGATTCAATACAGTGTACAATGCTATTCTTGATGATTTGAGACCGTCAAGAAAATCAACGCTCCTCAAATTCCCGGATGGCTTTGATCCGGAGATGGCTTATTCATTGCGAGATAGAGATCCGCCTATGTTGGAGGATATGCAGAAAATTGCTGTTAGTGTTGAAGCGAATTTGAATGATAAAAGAGCAAGGATGAAGGCGGAAAAGCGAGTCACAATCAAAGAAGAAGCTTCTACATCAGATCAGCTCCTCCGTAAGGTTGAAAAGATCGAAAGGGAACTTGAACATACTCATCTCAGCAAGCCGGAACCGCAGATCCGTAATCCTAATTTCCGAGGTCCGCAACAGCCGCAATATAGAATCAAATAGCGTGAAACAAGAGCACAAGAGGCAGCAGTTCAGTAGCAAATTAAACCTCCTTTTCAGTAGAATTTTGTTAGCCAAGAATCAGAGGATGAAGGTGATACGGTGGGAGAGGAAAATCACTTTTTCACTCTTGATGATATGCCTACCTATATTACAGAAGAAGAAGAATTTATGAGAAATTCAGGCATACATCAGGATGAGCATTATATCCTGTCAAATGAGGAAGTACTTGAGGAAGAATCAGAGGAATACCAAAGAGGATATCTCAATGCTTTTTCTGCTCAGCAGAGGCAATTAAGAAACCGAGCTGTTCCCATAAATCCCATTCAGAAAATGAAATATACTTCAGCAAAGAATGATTCAGCTTCCCCACAAACAAAAGGAAAAGACATAAGCGATCCTTCAGCAAGTCAATCATCATCAGCAAGCAAAATAGATCATCCATCAAGTACACCGAGAGATAAAGTGGAAAAAAGAGAAGTTCCGGTTAAAGAAGGTGAGAAGGTTACAGCTTTCAGTTTGGAGAATGAAATTTCAAAGTTGAAAGTGTCCATTCCTTTGACGGAAATCATGAAGAACAGCACTTACCGAGGCCAAATCCCCAAGATGTTGAATTTTGATCCAATGCTAGACACGATGAATGTAGAAGATGATCAACCGGAATTGATTTTTGGGCCTGCTTTAAATGGTGAGTCTCCCGAAAGTGATGTTCCTCCATTCTATATTCGTTTGCGATTGCGTGAGTATGTTTTAGATAATGCCATGTTTGACGCGGGAGCTTCGCATAATTTGATGCCGAAAGCAATTATGGAGAAGATGGGACTAGACATCACAAGGAAATATCATGATTTGTATTCGTTTGATTCCAGCCGGGTAAAATGTATTGGTTTGATCAAGGACTTGGTGGTGAGCCTAGATCAAATCCCAGCAAAGAATGTTTTGATGGATGTGGTGGTGGCGGATATTCCTCCGCGGTTCGGCATGTTGCTTTCGAGATCTTGGGGAGCCAAGCTCAAAGGTACACTTCAGCTTGATTTTTCTTATGCTACAATCCCGGTCTTTGGTCAGATGAGGAAGTTATATAGGGAGCAAAAGATGAAATACATGATCACTAGTAAGGAAAAGCCAGTGAATCATCCTGTAAATTATGTACATACAGATTTGGAATCGTTTGTTTTGTTTGCTGATAATTTTAATGAGATAGATAGCCAGTTGGTTCAAGCAGAAGATATACCAGACATTACAGAAAATTTTAGAGAAATTTTGAGAAAAGAAAGTGAAGAAAGGTCCGCTGTCATGGAGCCAATAGCTGAAATGAAAGGGCAGCAAACAGAAAATGCAGAGACATCACAATTTCAGCATTTAGAGGATGATGAGGATGGTCTTTGGACCATGGATTTTGATGGCGTTGTGGGCAGCGATGGTGATGGTATAGGTGTGTGGATTCGAAGTCCATTTTCTGTCTGAAACAAAGTCCCAAGAAAGGTACGAGTATGCTCTTACAAATTGGCGTTTGATTGTTCAAACAATGAGGCGGAATATGAGGCTCTCATTGCTGGCTTGAAAATCCTTCGGAAGTTGAAGGCAAAGAAGATAGCAGTATATGGCGACTCCGAGCTGGTTATAAAGCAAGTGAAAGGTGAGTTTCAGGCCAAGCACCCTCGTATGTGAGCATATCGAAATGCTGTCCTAGATATCTTAAAGTTGTTTTCTGAACATACTTTGACATGTGTGCCCCGTATCCAAAATGGTGTTGTGGATGCATTGGCTAAGGCAGCAAGTAATCTAAAAATCCCCATGAATTCCAGCAATAAGTTTGAGATTTATGTGAAGCACCGTCCTACAGTCCCAGACAATCAAAGATGTTGGCAAGTTTTCCAAGATGATGAAGAAATCAAGGATTTTCTGCAAGTTGAAGGTGAGTTCAAAGACATTTCCATAGATACAGAACCTGAGGAAGTAAATCAAATGGATGTATTGCAGCTTAAAGACAATTTCATTCCTAAAGGATTAATTCCTTTGGAAGAGTTGTTCGATCAAGATGATGTGGCTTGCAAACCAAACTTGAGGCCAACGGAAGAAGGTGTCGAAGAAGTGAATCTTGGAACAGCTGAAAATCCAAAGATGGTGAAACTATCGAAAGCATTGTCTCCAAAGGTAAAGAAAGAATATATCAGATTGTTGTCTTCATTTTCTAATGTTTTTGCATGGGATTATTCAGATTTGAAGACTTATGACACAAGTATCATTCAGCATACCATTCCCATAAAGCCAAATCAAAAGCCTTTCCGACAAAAGTTGAGAAGAATTAATCCTAAGTTGCTGCCATTGATCGAGAAGGAAGTTAACAGGTTGTACAAGTCTGGAATTATAGTGCCAATCAGATTTTCCGATTGGATTTCCAACTTGGTGCCCGTGAGAAAGAAGACCGGTGAGATCCGCTTGTGTATAGACTTTAGAAATCTGAACAAGATGTCGCTAAAGGACAATTATCCGCTGCCCAAGATGGATCATATATTGCAGCGGGTAGTTGGGGCATCAAGGATGTCGCTACTTGATGGTTATTCCGGGTACAATCAGATTTTGGTGCATGAGGATGACCGCGACAAGACTGCATTCACTACTCCATGGGGAACATTTCATTATGCCAAGATGCCATTTGGATTGAAAAATGCAGGTGCCACCTTTCAGCGGGCGATGGACATGGCCTTTGCTAATGAGAAGGATGTCTTTTTGGTCGTTTATCTTGATGATTTAACTGTGTTTTCTAAATCTGATGAAGAGCATTTGTATCATTTAACAATGGTGTTTCAAAAGTGCAGAAAATATGGTATCTCATTGAATCCAAAAAAGAGTCTTTTCGCCATGAGTGAAGGCAAGTTGTTGGGCCACATCATTTCCAAAGATGGCATTCGTATAGATCATGCACGTGTGGAAGCCATTCAGCAGTTAGAACAGCCCCGAAACAAGAAAGAGATTCAGTCCTTCAATGGCAAGTTGAATTTTCTGCACCGCTTTATTCCGAATCTTGCCGAGCACCTTAGAGAAATCACTAACATGCTTAAAAAGGACAGCCAGCTCAAGTGGACCGAAGAGGCAGTAAAGTCTTTCAATTTGGTAAAGTTAATTTTATCTTCAGCCCCAACTCTAATCAGCCCGGATTATACACAAGATTTTATCTTATTTTCATTTGCTTCTGAGCATACATTGGCAGCTGTGCTAATGCAAAAGAGAGATGGAGTTGAGAAGCCCATTGCTTTTTTCAGTTGTATTATAAGGGATGGAGCGCTGAAGTATAATATCATTCAAAAACAAGCATTGGCATTGGTAAAAGCCTTGAAAGATTTCCGTGTGTACATACTGAATTCCCATATTATGGCATATGTTCCTAACGCAGCTGTTAAAGATGTTTTGGTACAAGCGGAACCGGAAGGAAAGCGGGGTAAGTGGATTGCTGCACTATTGGAGTATGATGTGGAAATTAAGCCTACCAAGCTGATCAAGGGCCAAGGTCTCGCTAAATTGATGGCTGAAACAAATCTCCATGTCCTAGACATTAATTTGATTGCTGCCTTGTCCGACGAAGATGAAGAAAATTCAGCGCTACAGGTATCTGATATCTTTATTTCCTCTCCTTGGTATGCTGATATTGTATATGTGCTTCAAAATTTTTCTTCACCTCCCGGGATGCCTCGAAACAAAGCTAGGACATTGAAGTTAAACGCTGCCAAATTTTGCATCATCAAATCTGCACTATATTGGAAATACCCCGGTGGCATATTGCTGAATTATTTGGTCGAGGAGAAAGCTAAGAGAGCTGTAGAGGATTTTCACAAAGGTGACTGTGGGGGTCACTTGTTTTGGAAGACCACGGCAAACAAGATCCTAAGGGCAGGTTTCTATTGGCCTTCGTTGTTTTCAGATGTATATAAAGCAGTCAAGAGTTGTCATGAATGTCAAATTTTTCAAGGAAAGCAGAAATTACAGCCCTTGCCTCTCAAGCCCATTGAAGTCAGCTCACCGTTTCAGCAGTGGGGCTTAGATTTCATCGGCGAAATTCATCCAGCATCTTCCGTGCAGCATCGATGGATATTGACAGCCACTGATTACTTCACGAAATCGATTGAAGCCATTCCCACCCGGCAGGCCACGGACTTGGTAATTATTTCTTTCCTTGAAAATAACATATTGTCACGTTTCGGCTGTCCACATAAGTTGATTACAGATAATGCAACAGCGTTTAAATCAAAGAAGATGGTTGAATTTTGCTACAAATATAACATCAGCTTGGGGCATTCAACCGCCTATCATCAACAAGGAAATGGGTTGGCTGAATCTTCGAATAAATCTTTGGTAAACATCATAAAGAAGTTGCTGGAAAACAATAAGAAGAGCTGGCACAAACAGTTAGTAAATGCATTATGGGCTGATCGTGTAAGTCAGAAAAAGTCAATTGGTATGTCACCTTTTGAACTAGTTTACGGGACAGATGCGGTGTTTCCTACTTCACTTAGTATTCCGGTAGCAAAGTTGCTTCAAGAAACTAGTGGCGAGGAGGATCCTATGCAAAGGCAGATTAGTCAAATGATTCATTTACAACAGACTCGGGAAGAGGTTCTTCAAAATACTCTTAAGTTGCAAGAGCGCATAAAGAAAATCTATGACAGAAAAGCAAAGCCGGATGACTTCCAGATAGATGATGTTGTTTTGAGGTGGGATGCCCGAAATGAAGACAAAGGGAAACATGGAAAGTTTGATAACTTATGGAAAGGTCCTTACAAAATTGCAGCATACCATGGTCCAAATGCCTTTCTTCTCAAAGAAATGAACGGTGATGATTGTCTCGGAGGGTCGGTCAATGGCCGGCTGCTTAAAAGGTACCATGTTTGAGCATTTTCTGCTCTAGCCATTATCATTGTAATTACCATTTTACTTTTATTTCACTGCAAGTGTGAACTGATCTTTCATCTTTAGTCTGGGGCCCGCGGTGAAGGCTATAATTCTGAAGATGGAGATTAGTTGGTGTGAGTTTTTTATGTTGTTTTTATTAGTCTATTTCTGTCCAAAAGTTGAGTTAGTTTGGGTCAAAGTTAGTCCAATTTTCAGTCAGTTGTTAAAGTCAATAAAGCTGTCCCGGTTTGGGTCACATATGTAAATAATGACTCCATTGCCCAATGATCGAAAAGCACTGGTCTGCTCTCCCAGAGGTCTAAGGTTCTTGGTACCTCCAAGGAGCTACCATCCCCATTGGAGCCAATGTTAGAGTCGGTCTAGTAGCCCTCCATCAGTGATCAAAGCTCTTTGCATTTGCATAAGTAGGTGTCTCATCAATGTCATCTCATTGCATTCCATTAGGCATGCCATAACCCTGATGGAGGAGCTGGTGTCTTTATTCCCCTCTTGGCACTGCTGGATCAAGTTGTTTCAGTCAATAAACTCTTTCAAGGTTACTTGTCTTGTCTTGAGGTCAAAAGTCCTAGGTCTAGGGTTTCTAGGGTTTAGGTCCAATTTGTCTTTGAGGTCATGTCTTTAAAAGTCAATAAATGCCCAGCAGGCCAGAGGGATGACTATCAAAGTTTTTCTTCAAAAGATTTCATCTTGTACAGCTAAATTTTACCTTGGATTTAAAAACCCTGTTTTTAAAGACAAGGTCATTTTTTTTCATTTTTGTAAAAAGTTGTAAAAATTCAAAATTCTTCAAAAGTCAGCATGCAGCCCTGGTCCCCTTTGCCAAGATTCCTCAGAAGCTATCCCTGCAAAAATTTTCAAGAAAAAGCATCAGTTCAACCAATTTCAGGACAAAAGGAAACCATAAAGTCAGCAGCATTTAAATTTTGAAAAAGTGTCAAGTTAAAAACATTAGAAAGAGGGTTTGAGGGGAAATTAATTTAAATCAAGCCTATAAAGCCCCTCTCTCCCTCCATTTGATCATCATTTGCCTCTAAGCAATAGTGAAGTGCGATTTGGAGAGCAATTGAGTGAAATTGTGGACAGAGCCCGCGCGACCTGTCAATACCTGCGCGCGACCTGTTGGGCCGACGCGACCTGTTAGGGGGGTCCTACAAGTTGAGAAAATACACTAGCGCGACTTGTTGGGTGCACGCGACCTGTCAAGACCTGCGCGTGACCTGTTGGGAATTCATCCACAAAAAATCGCCTGTAAACTCCCAAACGACCCCAAAATTCTTCAAAATTGCAGGTAGGCCTCTGATCATCAAAGTATTTTACTTGATAAAGAAAAATGAGCATGGGAAATGTGTTTTAATGCCATCAAGTTGAAATGAGAGGTTCATGTATATTTTCTTTAAAAATGTCAAAATGCAAGTAGAGATAGGGTTTTGTTTTGCTGCTCTCAAGGTCATCCCTTTCACTCCCATTTTTTCCCCACATCCCAACCATCTCCCTTATCATTTTTACCTATTCTGCCTACCAAAAAAATATCAAAAGCCCAACACCCTACCCATATCCCTAAACTCCAATAATATAACCTTAAACCCTACTTCCCATAAAATCTTTGCAAATGATAATGGTATGATGTTGTATATGTCATGATTCCTTCCCTTAATTCCCTTTTCATGTATTTTCCCTAATTCCCCTTAGAAGTCTCCCTTCCCTAACATCTCCCTTGTGTTATTTGTCCCCTTGAAGCAACATTTCAAACAGGGTAAAACAACAGGTCATTTGAGCAGAAGCAGCAGTACATTTCAACCACTTTGCTCTTCAAACCATGTCAGAAACCGAAACCAACTATGAGCAAAGTGATGACCGTGAGTCAACACCAGAAGTTGAGATACAAAGGAGGCCTCACAGGGGTGGTAAGAGTGGTCACCATTTGAGAGAGGAGCCCACCTCTTTGACCTATTTGCAGGCTTGTCCACTTGCAGTCACATGTTTCCGCTACCTCTCATGTTATGAATTTTGCGAGAGGATTTCTCAAATTCAGCACCATAGGGAATTGGCCCGCTTGTTTGTTTTGCATCTGCATGATGGGCATGTAAATCTTGCAGGGGTGGATTTTATATTGTCATCTGAAATTATTGCTCAAGCAACAGGGATACCCAATGTGGGAGAAGAGTGGAACAAGCGCAAACTGTTGGACAGATTTCAGTATGAGCCCTACATTAAACCTACCTACATGAGGTACATAACTGGTATGTTTCCCTTCAGATTTTTGAGGGATGAGTATGCTCCCTTGATGAGGCTCATCATGCGCTATTTCACCTGTGAGGGCAGGTTTGCATATTTGTATTCGTACCGTATTCGCTTGTTGATGCATTTCACACGGGTACGGATGATGAACATACCATTTTTCATGTGCCGGAATATTGAGAAGATGGTGCCCTTGGTGCAGAGAAGGAGCCCAGCACAGCAACACAGGAGCATCTATCATTATGGTTTGATCCAGCTTGTGGTCATACATCAGTTGGTTCAGCAGGGTATCCCATGGGAGGATTTTATCTCTCGAGATTTTTTCACAGCATCAGCATCATCACCCCCTGAGGTTGTTCGTGAGGAGGGAGGGCCTTCACAGCAGCATGATATTCCTGAGACCAGACATGTCAGCTCCCCTCCATTGGTCACATATCAGAGAGGCCACAGGGCCTTATTTTCATCAGCTAGGCGAGTATTATCTCCACACCAGGTGGAAGGGGTCTCGCCTTCTTCTTCAGCACCACGAGTGTTATCTCCACACCAGGTGGAAGGGGCCTCGTCTCCGACAGCAGCACAGGTACCAGAGAGAGACAAGCAGCCCAAGATTGATGAGGGGCCATCAGGTGTTCCAAGCATAGAGGTTTTTGACCTTGATATCAGTTCTCCTAGCCTAGAGTCAAAGGAGATCATTCAGTACCTAAGAGCTGAAAATGATTCATTACAACAAAGATTGGAAATGGAAAATTGGACAATCACCTACTTGGAGCAGCGCAACAAGCAACTTGAAGAGGAGCACACTCTTGATGAGTTGCGGAGGATCCATGAAGACCGCAACTTGGCGCGCAAGAGACCCGGTGACTTGGTACCCGTTGAGCGAGAGGCTATGCTTCTCCGGGTCAATGCTCATTTGGAGAGGCTCCTGGCCAAGGCCAACAAAGATAAGGACTTGCTCCGGAACATGAAAAACCACTATTGGGCCCGAATGCACGTATGCAAGGCAAAAATGAAGGTGATCCAAGGGCGGTTGGCCAAGGCACTAAAACGACGGAAAAGGCCCGATCCCCTCCACATCTTGGCTGAGGCTTCCTTGAAGGAGCATGATACTAAATGACTTAACTTCAGCACAAATTTCAAAAAAAAAAATTGAGCATTTTTGGTCACTTGTGAATTTTTGGGCAAAAAACAAGTTTTCCTCCCCAACAGGTCGCGCGCCGCGCGCGACCTATTCGATGGGCAACTCCATTTCGGGAAAAATCAGTATTTTTGGATTTTTCATGCAACGATACACCTTCTCAGCAATTACCAAGAGATTTCATCAAGTTTTGAGCCTCCGAAAGGTCAAAAAACAAGCAAAAAATGACTTTCTGCCACCTTTTTGACACACAGGAAGCAGTCTTGGGAGATTGCAATTTTGGAGGAGTAAATGGCCACCAAATTTAGAAATTCCACTTGGGTTGGAAAGTAAACCTCCAGACCTTTCCAGCAAGCCCACTTTTGCCTCATTTGGACACCTGGAAGTGCCTCAAAAGCAGCTCCAAAGTAGCGCGACCTGTTCAAGATTAGGGCGCGCCCTGTTGGGCAGTTTTTCACAGAAATCCACCTACAGCTCAGCGAAACGCAGTTTTGACTGGATTTGACTTTTTTGAGTGAATTTTGATCCTCCTTGTTGTAAATGATGTAACTTTATGATATTTTGACACTTATTTATCTCTTCTAGAAGATTCTTTCATGTGATAGGCAAAAATTTAATGAATGAATTGGTTTCCTAGTTTATAGAGGCAAGTTGTTTTGACTGCCTAGTTTTTAGTGCTCAGTTTAGAATTGGTTGAAACAGCTCCTAGGATAGTGAGCTCGATCCCTAGAGGCAAGGAAAGATGTTAGATTTCCTATATTATGTACTTCCTTGGTCATTTTCATGGTTGGACTCTTGAGGGAGAAAGCTTCTATTGTATTACTCATTGTATCTCTGCAATTTTGGCAAAGGAAGAAAGACCAGGGTTTTGCAGTCCTTTTTGGGATTCCTGTGGTTACATGTATTGATGGTGTGTTTCTCTTTGTACTTGTAAGTTTTTTATGTGATTCATATTCTTACTTTTCCTTTTGCAAATTAGGCAAATGAAGTGTTAAAGTAGAATTCATGATTGCCATGCTCTGCTTTTAAGTTTGCTTAATATTTATGTTTTCATCTGTCTAAAGAGAACCCTTGAAGGTTTCTTGCTCTCTTTAGCTCCTCACCGGTCATTCCTATCCATTCACTTAATTCAAAGGCATCAGTACAGTCTCCTACCTTGCCCCAAAGAACCCCCTGCAAAAACTGTGTCCAATCCCCGCACCCAAAATTGCCTTTCCCCAACTTTCCACCAAAACCCTAAAAATCCCAAATCAAACCTTTTATCAGTTTACTAGCCTAAAATCAGTGTTTCCTCATTGGTTATCTCGCCCATTGAAGATCCCTACCGAGATAGACCGGAGAGAGCCCTCTCCTGCCTCGTAGGGCTAGCTACGAGGCTAAGTGGTTTGATGTTGCCTTGGAGTTTACCTTTCTCAGCTTGAGGTGAAATTTCAAGCGCTAACAGGGTGAAAATGGCCAAAAACCACCTAAAAAACACCTTTCTGCCCTGTTTTTTGAGTCCATGCTATGCTTTTTGACCAGTCTTGGGAGAATTGATTTTTGAGGGGATATACTTGATCATTTTCAGTGCTTGAGGAGTCCTTTATGTACAATACATAAATAGATTTCCAATTAGCTATCATGATCTCAATTTGGAGTTCAGGAAGGCCTCCAAAAGTGACCTGCAATCTCACACTATGCTTTTTTGCATTCCACGCTGCGCTTTTTCCAGATTCACTACGTTTTTTCCAGGAGGCTAGTTTCTTCATCAGTTCAACCTAGTTTGACATTTTCACTAATGTAAATGATGTAATTGATTAATCCTAATTTAAATATGATGTAATAGTGGGTGACTAGTCTTTGTAAATGGTTTTGATGTAAATTTGGCCTCATTTATGAGAGTGGTTGGAGTCAATGTTAATTGAAGAAGTTGTTTTTAACTTCCCTAGACAATAGGTTTTGGTTAGAACACCTCATGGAGAAGTTCCTAAAGTCATTGATTCGACCCCTAAGAGTGGGGAGATGTTGTTTTGGTATTTATGTATCATTTTCTCAGTGATAGGACTGGTTGAACTTGAGAGGAGAGAAATATTGTAGCTTGTACTTGGTTATTTTTTGGAAATCAAAAGATACAGTTTGCAGCTATTATCTAGGAATTCATGTGCAGTAAGTTTGTGATGTTTTTTTTGCTTTGTTATCACTTTATATGAAAGATATTCATCTTCTCTTTCCATTTGTCAATTCTTCAATGGTTTTCCTTACAATTTATAAATAGAATTCTTTACACTAAGCTATGTTTTGATGGAAAAAGCATTATGTGTTACTTTATTTCTTGCTTAATGAATTCATGTTTCATGCTCATAAAGACATGTAGCTTCTTTTGTACACTACACTACACCAACAAACCCTAAGATCCATCACAAAAGTATTTCTACCTTGCTCCTTTGTATCTTTGCTTGTTGTAACCATTTGATCATGTTGACCTAGCTACCTAGTTTTTCTCCCTTATCTAGCAAAAAAACCCTAAATTTTCCAAAACCTACCTGAGCCTAGCTATCTAGCCTAAAGTTTATTCCTTTTCTAGTCAAATCATTGATTGTGATCATAAAGAGAACCCTATCTGGTTTGGTAGGGCTAGATACCAAACTAAAAGCTTGGTCTGTGGTTACCTTCGATGGTCTCCTCATCATCCTAGGACATTGTGGAGGATAACACCAGGAAAGTTGTTCATAACCCAACATAGGCAGAGCCAAAGATTGAAACATTGTTGGAGCAAACAAGAACAACAAACAAGGCCTCTATAACTAAGATTAACACAAGTCTTTGTAACTGATATACAAATATCTTGTTTCTTATGAGCATTTGAGCCTTGGAGGGGTGGAACCAGTTACTTTGAAATCATCCTGGTGGGATGGCCCTGGTTCATTGTGAGGTCTGGTATGGACTACGATGGTATGGGAGGTGGCATGGGATGAGAATTGCCATCGTCAACTTTAAACGATCTAGGAATAGCTGAGAATCTCAGTTCGAATGATGATGTAAATTCTCGTGTTCAACTAATGTTATTGGTAGCAAATTTAAAATAAGAAACACACTTATTCTCAGTAGTTACCTAGCAGAAAAGGTACATTTCTAGAAATTTTGTGCCATTGATGCTATTTTGTTCTCAGTAACAATAATTACATCAACTGCAAGATTCCTAGCTTGGGATGTTTTCACCCATGAATAGCATTTTTATCTTTAGCCCCAGTGCTCCTACATTAGGAGAAAAGATGCTTAGTTGGGGGATGTTTTCACCAATGACTAGTAGTTTTATCTGTAGCCCCAGTGCTCCTCTAGCTCTTTTCTTGAACTAGATTGGTTCACTGTTTTGGTGATTGATTGCCAACATGTATCAAGTTTTTTTTGGTATAAATTTGACATAAAAAACCTAACGAAGTGCACCCTCCTATGCTGCAAAAAAATTGGAATTCATCCTTCAACAGATACATCCTTGCTAGATCATCAGAAAGGGGAATGGGGCACATTGTTAATGACATATTGAGCACTATTGTATCACAACCAGTGGACACATTTTTTAAGGAATTATAGCAGTATGAGAATTTTTCCAGTGTTTCTAAGCTCATGATGTTTGAGTGATTGTTTTGATGTTGGATTTCTAGCACACACAAGGCTAAAACCTCTAAATTTTGTATTGGTTGAAATAATTGTTGGAAGAAGCTCATAAGTTGAGGAAAATAAAAAATAAGGAAAATGTATACATTTGTGTCTTATTGTTGAGATTTATTTTTATTGTGTACATAATAAGTGGATACTAAATCTATGCTTCTCACATCGTTACATCTAGTAACGGCAAGATGGTGCCTCTTCTTCTCTGTACATTTCTCCCCTATCCCATAATTATTTGGCTACCCCTCAAACCCACTCATAATAGAACTTAATAAATACGGGTTTGGTATGGATCTTATCATGGCCCTAAATACAAGGCGACTTTCATTGTTATGAAACCAACTCACAAAATAGAAGAAAAGATAGATCAACAACTTCAAAATCAGCCTCTTCAAGGGGGAACCTCCTTTACATTACACAAATGAAAAATTCTTGGATGATACAAATGACAAGACCTCATTTCTATATATAGGATTTTAAGGGGTCAAAATATAATTAGAGCCGACATAACAATAATAATGTAAGGGCACAACAATAACAATAGTGGGCTTCTATGAGGCACAATAATAACAATATGGGGACTACATGGGCACAACAATACAATAAGGGGGTTGCACTAATAACAATAAGGGGCTACACTAGTGGTATAGGGACCTAACATTCCCCTCTCCTTCAAAAAGTGTTGTCCTCAATGCTTGAGTAGTTTTGGATGCTTCTATATAAAATTCTTGTCCTCCCATGTGGAATCTTCAGCGGGTAAGTTCTTCCACTTAATGAGATACTCTGAAATTGGTCAATTTTTTAGTTGTCGAGTTCTTGTTTCTGTGACTGCTTCAAGTTCCAATATGATTTTTCCTTCCTCGTCAAGTTCCAACAATATTGTTTGAACTGGGAGCTTGTCACCTATAACCTTATTTAGAATCAAACATGGAAAACTAGGAGCACTGAGGAAGACGCAGGAAGCTCCAATTTGTATGCCATAGGACCAATATTTTGCAACACCTTGTAAGGACCATAGTAGCTGTAAAAATACCTAGTCACCTACATCAAAACTTCTTTCGTTGTGATGTTGATTTGCATGTTGTTTCATTCGATTTTGTGCCAAAGTGAGGTTATCCTTTAAGACTTGGAGAACTTGTTGTTGATTCTAGATGTGATCTTTCATTGCTTGAACCTTAGAATTTTCTCTTAAAGATGATGTGATGGATGGTAGATGATATCCTAAAGTGCAAATGCATTACAAGATATGGTCGGATTCAATTCTTCTTTCTCTGGGGTTGGTTCCTAGTCTATATCCTCTTATTTTGATGTTTCTTGATCCTTTTCTTCCTCCTCTTCACAATTTATGTAAATTAATTTCTTCTCAGCACACTTATGACCTTTAGTGTATTTTCTATCACAATTTTAGTGTTGGCGAGGCAAATCCCCTCTGCGGACAGAGGCGATCCCCACTAGCCCAGAATGGGTCTAGCAACAATCAAACAATGCTAACACGTAGGTTCCTAATTAAAAATTAAAGGTAAATGATGAGAGCCTACTTGGATTCCAACGCTAGTGTTGTAGAAGAGTTGACACTCCCGTTCCTTTGCTCCGGCCGGTCACGATCCTCATGATCTTCGGGAATGGACACCTGCACATGCAAAGAACGACACAAATACAAGCATAAAATCCAATAGATGCAATTATATATCGGTCAGAAAAGATATAACTCAAACATCATTACAATGAACAACAAGAGTGGAACCATAATGATAGTCATCTATTATTGATAAACAACAAAGAAGAATACAACCATAGTTCTGACGTCAAATCCTCCTTTGGCTGGGTGATCAGCTACATATGCCTTGAAAAGCTTGTCGGGATTGGGAACAAGCCTTTCTCTCTTTGATTATGAATGCAAAGAAGACTTTTACAACAATCTCTTAGACTTCTGAAAGTATAATTCTCCCTATGTTCGAACTAGCTTGTCAAAGGCAACAAAACAAGCTTTTATAGATGGAGGAGAAGGAGATAAGATCAATCACACCATCTATGGGATTGGGTTTATCCTCAAAAAGCTATTATGGATAGAGGAAAGGGAGATAAGATTAATCACGACATCCATGGGATTGACATTATCCTTAAAAATCTTCATGAGTCGAAAGGAAAAAACTTTCGCGCGTACGTTTGTTAAAAAGCTTTCCCAAACTCGATTTGCGCGGGTATAGATATGAGACAGAGCGCCAACTGGCGCGCCCTCTTTGGAGGATTTCCTCCATTGGCGCGAGTAATACACTATGGATCCACGCTAATGGAAAAAGGGAACTTTTTAAGGATATTCTGCAGGAGATGTCTTCAAGGCATATGAAGTCCATACTTAGGGGAACATAATGCAAGTGTTTTCAAGTTATGTCACTTCTCACAGGTCCCAGAATGAGTCCTCCAAAGTGCGGGAGAGGGGTAACAGGGACGGTGACAAATGGTGACAAATTACTGTGTAACAGATGCCCCCTAAAGCATGAGGCCCGAGAGAGAGGGGTGAAATGCTTTACAAGAACACATGCAACTGAAAATGTTGCCGCCGGAGAATCTGCATAGAGAGGTACAAATGATATCTCAAGTACATGATATATGTGGTATGGGCGCAACCATCCATAACAGAGTACATAATAATCTAGATCCAAGGTATGGGCGCAGCCATCCGGTGAGGATCGATGAATAGACTCAGGCATGGTCGCAGCCATCCAGTGAATGAGTCATGTAATAATCACAATAATCCACAAAATCGCAGCCTGGATTTCAACAAACAAAATCCAGGGTCTTGTGCTCCATCTCGACCCGAACAAAAGTACAAGTTCAAGCATGTGAATACATGAGTTGAAGTCGAACATGCATGAACATCGTCTGATTACCAGTCAATAATGAAAACTGTTAACAGACGCGAGAGGTACCACCAATAATGACAATGGCCCTCAAGGTACTATAGGTACAATCTACGGCGTGCGAATTAGTGAGCTGGCGTCGAACACTCGTAGAATCATTCGATCGGAGGCCAATGAGGAAAACCTCACGTCGAACATGAAGAACCTGCCATTGAGGCATGCAGGCTCTAAGGCACCGGAAGGGAGTCTCTAGATCACCTTCCTGGATAATGAGCTGAAGTCGACAGGAAGTGACCTTGATCGAAGGTGGGCCATAGTGTTTCCCACATCATCGACACGAGACAGAGGAAGAATGTTGTGGTGAATCAAAATTATGTGAGCTATCAGAGGGAGGTTGTTATTCTGTAGGGGTCAACTTCTCTTGAACATATCGGCGGCACGACAGTGGACTTGGCAGTATTTGACATCAATGGATCAAAGGTCATGGTGACGAGGCAATGAGCAAATGAGAGGTCAAACAGGATCACCCAAATCCACGGAGGCAAGTGAAAAACGAGATGAGATGTCCCCACCTAGACACGAAAGCAGACAAGTGCCATGTTCAAGAGCGACATACTGCAGACACGACAATAATTATGGTTCCATTTTCCCCCACCATTTCTGGCGAGTACCCCAGTTATTTTTATTAACAAGCTTGATGGGGATAGCATATGCTTGTAAAGTGTCATTTCGACGGAATCCAATGTCATCAGGTTTTAACGAGTCTGACAGAGGAAGAACTCGGCGTCTTTTCATGTTTAGAGAGTTTGAAAAGACAGTAGAAAAGAAAACTCCAAGGGTGTCCTTTTTCATAAAGTTGTGTCTCTCGAGCCCGAAAAAGTATAAAATATTGCTCAAAAGAACCGCCAGACCATTACGATCGAGGAGTACTTTTCATGAGTAGTGATTTCGACCTGAAAAAGTAAAAAAGCGATCGAAATCACGTCGCTTCGTGACCGTTAACGAACCTGAAACGACAAAGGTCTGACGATCTTTTCGTTTTTACACGGTCGAAAAAGAGTTTAAAGACGACCGCCTCTTATTTACGTTTAACGAGTCAAGAGGGATAACTCGGTGATCTTTTCATGTTTAGAGAGTAAAAAAAGAGCTGAAAGATGACTCCATAGTGACTTTTTCGTGTATTTACCGAGTCCGAAAAAGTATAAAATACAACTCGTTTCACCATCGAAGTTGCGTAAAAGACCTGTCGCTGCACAAAAAGCAAGTGTAAAACCCATTTTTGACCAAAGATATATTAAAGATTCAAAAAGTAACTTTTCAAACCTGAGTATAAGTCAAAAAGTTATAAATATGGTGAAAATGGTAAAAACAAGAAATTACTTTTCACTTTTACCTCTTGAGAGTGACATTGGGGCTTTTGGTGTGCGATCTTTAGGTGATGATTGCGACAGATCCAGGTGACCAATCGGAGCGCCGTTAGTGACAGGTAAGAGGCCTCTTCTCGTACTTCATTTCCATACATTTTTTATGCCATTTGCTTAAACGACAATATTTTCGTCTTTAAACTGTCGGAAAAGAGCTGAAAGTAGACCTCCATTTTTATTCTCTTTAACGAGTCAAAAAGGGAAAAATACTCGGCAATCTTTTAATTTTTTATGAGTCAGAAAAGAGCTTAAAAGGAGACTCGTCCTGGAGGAACGAGTGGTATAAAGGGTAGCAACTGGTTCCGGAAATGGTGGAATTGCTCAAAACATATAATGGTCAAGAGGCTGGCTAATAAAACCACTCATCGCTGCGGTTCCTCAGGAAAGGATAAACAACCAAGTGAAAGCATATGATGAGCCAAAGAGATGGTAGCAATGGAATGAAACAACCAAGGCTCATCTAACAGAATTTAGCGAAATAACTACAATCATGAGATGTAAAATGGGTATGGGTTCATTTTTACACAAGCTTGAACCTTGGAGAACTCTGCTTGGATTCGGTTTCATGTTTACACAAGCTTGAAACGAAAAACTATGCTTGTTATAAGTTCGCATGCCCCCAGCATAATGACGCAAAATGAGGTACATGCCCCCCAAGCTTCATTGCATTCAACAAAGTGGATGGAATGAAGGTTCACTCTCGAGATATATGAAAGACTCGACTTGTATTTTACGAGATCTTAATCAAAGACTCGATTTGGAAAGGAGGAGATGTTTCATTTTTTAATGAGGTTGACCTAGGAAAAGAACTATCCTCATAACCCTTATTTCATTTTTTAATGAGCTTGACACAAGATCAGGAACTATGCTCGGCCATACCTAGTTTCATTTTTTAAGGAGCTTGACATAGGAAAATGAACTATGCTCCGCCCGAACTTCATTAGAATGAACAGGAAGTCGGGGCTTCCAAGAGTGCCACTCCGGGTGGAAGGGTAATATCTCGGAAGTTAGGATCCAATGCCCCCAGGACACTATGCACGATGGCGGAATCACTGGATCCAGGCATGGGATAAGTGGCCACGTAGTTGATCTGTGGTGGGGCAGATGCAACTGGTGGATGAAAACCAGGAGGGGATGACGACTGCGCAGGAGGGACCCGACGAAGGAATGATAATTGATCTATAGTCATTATTCTTCCATCGTGTGGAAAACAAATCACACGGAAAAGTGAAGAGACCAGGGCCCCCATGGCATATACATAGTCACGGCCAAGGAGAAGACTGAAATCTAAAGCACCTTGGGTAACTGATACGTCTATATAGACAGTTTTGCCTCCCAAAGTAATAGGGAACTTTGGAAGGATCCCTAATGGTTGACTAGTTCCTCCGTCAAAAGCCGTTAGATTCGGCGCGACTGGCACAAGCTGTGGGGAACCCAAAGCTTGCCAAGTAGTGGCAGGCATAAGACTGACAGATGCACCCTCATCCAAAATAGTGCTAGGTATTGCCCTATTATAGGCATGTACCGTGACACAGAAAGGCACATGGGATGGAAGGCGAGAGGGGGTCAAATGACTCCATTCAAAGGAAACGACTGAACTACTTGGTGGGAGAATCGTATGATTGCCCCCTTACTCTAAAAGAACCGAAGCAGGACTCTCGGGAGCAGATGGGATAGGAGAGTCATTTCAGGACTCAGGAGAATCTGAGGAGATGAGAAGAACATGGGAATGATGCTCTTCCGAAATAGAGTGGTCGACGGGTGGTGAACTCGAGTCGACACTCTTTTTGACCAATGGTTGGTCTGGAATGGGTGTGGCACAGCCAGGTTCGGGAAGAGGATCCTAGACAAGAGAAGAATTTGAATCAATCTCTTTGTCAACAGGGGGACGATCTCTGACTGCAGAGAGACGTTGATATCCAATGGGAAGTTGGGGTGAGGGAACTGCGAGACTTTCCAAGAAAACAGTGGCTTTATCCATGAGCGGACAAAGGTGAAGGGGATGATTGCCTTCACAAAGTCTACAGGGGATTCGAATCTTCCCTTTTCCCTTACCATTGTGAGTCGATAAGGTAGCATCGTCGTGAGCTCCAGAGGACGATGAGGGGCGGGCCGAATCGCGAGACCATACTTCTAAGACCTTGGGAATGCCAGGACAATCACGAAGAAGGTGGTCATCCTGGCACAATCTACAAGGAAACTTGACCTTCCGCGGAGGAGCAGAAGGTGGCCCGACTTGAGGTGGACTCGGAGGAGTAGTGGCACTTTTAGCCTCTCCCTTAGGAGACTTCTTCTTCTTCATCATCTTCTTCTTCTTCTTAGCCACCTGGTTACTCGAATCGAGACTTTCACCAGGCGCAGTAGAAGATGAGGACGTAGAAGCAGGCGAAGAAGGGGAGAGTTCCACCTTAGAATCAACATGATGTTGTTCAGGTGGAGGGACTGATTGACCAGAAGTTGAGACGGCAGGGACCAAAGAGGTTGGGAACAACCAAACAGGCAACCCAACAGTTAACCCGGGGAGGGACAACGTTGCCATGTAAGGAGCACCAACATTCCCAAAAGGAGAGAAATGACCAGGGTTTCCGTCAGAGGGGATCCCTAGGTTGGTGAACCCCGGAAAAGTTTCCATCGAAAAAGAAGCCTACTCAAGCTAACGCAAACAAGATCTAACCGGGTAAATGTGAATCGTGGCCGAATAAATCTTAAGACAAAGGAACTGAACTTGACCTTTTCATGTTTTAAGAGTCGAGAAAAGGATGAAAAGGTGACTCTAGTCGCCTTCGAATGTTTAGTGAGCCCGAAGTGACAAATGCACAGGTGAGCCTTTTCTTTTAGGGAGTCCGAAAAGGATCAAAAGTGACTACTCTGGAGAAACTAGGCAAAGGGTTTACCAAACAAATCCGTAAAACTGCATATACACCTTGGCAATCATATGAAAACCAAGGACTTTCCGTACGACAGTCAATCTTCCCGAATGCTGTGTTCAGTGCGTTACAGCTTGTAAGGCGGCAGACACGGCTTCCTGTGGATAAAGGATGATAACCTAGTGGGGTCTCCCCATATACTCGACGGTACGTGGGAGCACAAATCTGTGCTAGAACACTATTGAGTCACAAAAGGAGGAATCACCCAACCTTAATGTGAAACAACAGTGACTAGGTTTAACGACACCGGAACACGTCTCTAGCCTAGACCTCTAGATGTATGCGTTAAGTTCCAATGCGTTTTTAGATTCATTCAGTTCATTTTACGGTTGATCTTTGATTAGGTTTCAGTTTCCAGGTCCTACCGTATGTAATCTCTCACAATTTCCTAAATGCAAGCTATATGCCAAAATATATCATTTCATTCGATGAACGCTAGCTACGAGAGAGTTGAGATCTTTCAATAAAAAAAAATGATCATAAAACAATCAACAATAACTCTAATGCAGCTAATGGCAATAAACAACTTTTCTTTAAAGTCACTAATCGCTAATAACAATGAAAAGCTCTAATTTCCATTAACTACTGCAACGCAAAAGAGATTGTTCGTTTTCTTTTCGATGGCAAAATGCACTAAACAAATTTTGAGAGATAATAACAGAGTAAAAGAAACAAATTTCACTCAATGAAAACACAATCAAGTCCCTGAAACACCAAGCCAATATTTCAAACCAAGAAAAATCACAAAGACCTCAATGAGCTATGTAATCTAAGCCCAAACGAAGCTAAGCGAAATCCAAACGAAAAAGAGGTAAATTGCTCGAAGAACACAATAAAAAGCTTTAACAATCACTGAACAAGTGCAAGAGAGTAACCAAAATGTCGACTGGACCAATAGAAGGCCAAAACTCCTAAGGAAGGCTCGATGCACAAAGCCACTAGATGCCCTAGGGCTAAAACGTGAAATCGGTAGAAAAAAGCAAACACCCAAAGGGTAAAGGCCAAAAACCAATCAAACAAGACTCTAACACATTCAAGTGGTTGAAAGATAGTATCCAGACACAAAAACCAAGCTTGGAAGGCTCAAAACAAGCAAACTCTAAAAGTTTCCCTGGGCTGGCGCGACTTTCAGGCTAAAAGTAGCGCCAATTGAGGATTGGCGCGAGTGGTACATTGACAAGTAGCGCCAATTGGCACGACTGTCATGCAAAAAAGAGCGCCAATCAAGTTTGCTATGCTAAAATAAAAAACAAGCAATCCAAGACTAGGCCAGCAGTACCCAGACAGACCAAGAAGCAAGAGACAACAGAGGATCCAACCCAGAAAGCTATCTAAGCAATCAAAACAAGAGAAACCAAAGAGACAAGACAAACTCCAAATTTTTTAGTTCGTAAACCAAATCGGAGATTGACTGAAGTGGCGTTGATCTACTTCGCTATTGCAAAGCAATAGCGTTTCGAAGGCTATCTGGCCGTACTTCAGGCTCTGTCTAAAGTTCACAAATCAAACAACAAGCTAAATCCCCAGCAGAGTCGCCAAATTTTTGGTGAGGTAAATCCCCTCTGCGGACAGAGGCGATCCCCACTAGCCCAGAATGGGTCTAGCAACAATCAAACAATGCTAACATGCAGGTTCCTAATTACAAATTAAAGGTAAATGATGAGAGCCTACTTGGAATCTAACGCTAGTGTTGTAGAAGAGTTGACACTCCCGTTCCTTTGCTCCGGCCGGTCACGATCCTCACGATCTTCGGAAATGGACACCTCCACATGCAAAGAACGACACAAATACAAGCATAAAATCCAATAGATGCAATTACATATCAGCCAGAAAAGATATAACTCAAACATCATTACAATGAACAACAAGAGTGGAACCATAATGATAGTCATCTATTATTGATAAACAACAAAGAAGAATACAACCATAGTTCCGACGTCAAATCCTCCTTTGGCTGGGTGATCAGCTACATATGCCTTGCAAAGCTTGTTGGTATTGGGAACAAGCCTCTCTCTCTTTGATTATGAATGCAAAGAAGACTTTTACATCAATCTCTTAGACTTCTGAAAGTATAATTCTCCCTATGTTCGAACTAGCTTGTCAAAGGCAACATGACAAGCTTTTATAGATGGAGGAGAAGGAGATAAGATCAATCACACCATCTATGGGATTGGGTTTATCCTCAAAAATCTATTATGGATAGAGAAAAGGGAGATAAGATTAATCACGACATCCATGGGATTGGCATTATCCTTAAAAAGCTTCATGAGTCGAAAGGAAAAAACTTTCGCGCGTGTGTTTGTTAAAAAGCTTTCCCAAACTCAGTTGGCGTGGGTATAGATCTGAGACAGAGTGCCAACTGGCACGCCCTCTTTGGAGGATTTCCCCCATTGGCGTGAGTAATACACTGTGGATCCGCGCTAATGGAAAAAGGGAACTTTTTAAGGATATTCTGCAGGAGATGTCTTCAGGGCATATGAAGTCCATACTTAGGGGAACATAATGCAAGTGTTTTCAAGTTATGTCACTTCTCACAGGTCCCGGAATGAGTCCTCCAAAGTGCAGGAGAGGGGTAACAGGGACGGTGACAAATGGTGACAAATTACTGTGTAACAGTAGCAAAACACTTTTGCTCTTTTTTCTTCCAATTGTTGTGGTGTCAACCTTGTAGGTTATGGAAGACTAGGAGCAACAACACTTCCATATTTAAAGTGATGAGTGGTATACTACCTTCTTTCCATAATTTGGATTTCAACTTTTCTTGCCACCCTGAATGCCTTCTCCAATGAATCAAGTTCCCAAAGGTCAACCTTATTTTAGATATTATCTTTTAAATTCCCTATGACAATTTTCCCAAGATCACGTGTTTGCGATGGAATTCACGAACCTGCAAAAACCCTAACTTCCTTAGTTCGTATCTCTGAAAATATAGTGTGACAAGATCTGAAATTCGGTCATGCAGTTCATCATGATTTCGGATCAAATGGGTTTTGCTTTCCACTTCAGAAGCTTTGTAGAAACAAATTTATACCGAAAATTCCACAATGACCTATTTGAAGCAGTGAAACCCTGGAATTCAAAGCTTTGATACCAAATGCTATGAAACCAACTCACAAAATAGAAGAAAATATAGATCAACAACTTAAAAATCAGCCTCTTCTAGGGGGAAACCTCCTTTACTTTACACAATAAACAATTCTTGGATGATACAAATGACAAGGCATCCTTTCTATATATATAAGAGTCTATGGGGTCACAATATAATCAGAGCCGACATAACAATAATAATGTAAGGGCACAACAATAACAATAATGGGCTTCTATGGGGCATAATAATAACAATATGGGACTAAATGAACACAAAAATACAATAAGGGGGTTGCACTAATAACAATAAGGGGCTACACTAGTAGTATAGGGACCTAACATTCATGAAAATGTGACTCAAATTAAATTAAATTTTACGAAGAACAAAGAATCTAACTGAGAGATGTTTATTAGGATGTTATTAGGTAGAGGTATTTCACAACTATTTAAAGAGTTGAGTTGTCAATATAATAAGTGGTACACTGACAAGAATTGCATTAAGTGATAAAGACAATGAGAATACGATAATAATAATGAAAGTCCACATATCTAGAAAAGTTTGGCATATAATTAGCTTTGGTTTCTTTTTAAATTACTGGAAATAGGGAAAATGATTGCAATAACTATAGTAAAATCTCTACATTCTATTTGCATTCTACATTTTCAATCCACTTGAATTTGTGTCATTTGAAAAAAATACATACATTTTTGGGTAAGTGGGCGAGAATATAGAAATGGATAGTGTGGAAAGAAAAAATCTATAGGATTAAGGAATAGAGAAGTACTTGCATTACAAGCATTTGTCATTTGACTCATGATGCATATTGCCAGTGGAAAAAACAAACAATACTTTTAGCTATTGTTTTATGATACAAGCAAGACATTTCTCATTACCCCTGTAAAAAATCATAGAAAAATGATCTGAGAACCAGAGGAATTCAATTCTCGACCCAAGAGAAGAATCACCGAAAGTATAGTAGTTACCTAAACATGAAATTGCATACACTTTCAGTATTTAATCACTATATATGGAAAAAATCATTGCACTAGGAAAAAACTACTTACATTACAAACATTTGACATTTGTGTCACCATGCATATTTCCAGTGGAAAAAACAAAGAATACTTTTAGCTATTAGTGTATGATACAAGCAAGACATTTCTCATTACCCCTATAAAACTTTATAGAAAAATGTTATGAGAACAAGAGGAATTCAATAATTCATAACCCAAGAGAAGAATTGTTGAAAGTATAATAGTTACCTAAACAGAAAAATTCATGCACTTTCAGTATTTAATCATTATGTATGTGATCCAAGGGATCAATTTAGTGCTCAAAATTCAAAGGGTTCAAAAGTGCTCGAAACTTGTAGCAATGTGTAGATCTCAACAACCCAACTCGTTTCACTAAAAAGTGATATCGTATGCTCCCGATATTGTGATATGATCAATTTTTCAAACAACTAAATATTTTGTAATATGGGTTGTCAGTATGCCCAGTCAACAGTCTGTACGCTAACAAGGCAGGTGACTGGGCAGTGAATGTGTATTTTATGGTCCAATGGTTTGTTGACAAGTGTCTTTTTTGTATTGGCTCATTAATGGTGGATTTCCATCGATTTAAGGTTCGTTGGCTTGGTCCTATGAGGGAGAGCCACGTGGCTCAATTGTTAGCTACCACATGGCCTCCTGCTGGCATTGTAAAATTTGGTATGGGTGGATCAGGCTTTGGTATGGTTTGATCGTTGGACCTTTGGGGTGGCAGCACAATTCTCCACCATTACACCACCAATGTTCCTTATTAACCAAAGTGGTCTCATCTTATTTAAATTTGAGCACAAATATATTTGGGGGTAAGGCTCGGGCTAAGCCCCAGCCCTGGTCAACGCACCCATGAGAACCAAGGGGTGGGTCCATGGGTTAGGGCTTAGCTTGAACCCCGATCCATCATCACCACCCACACACCTCAACACCATGGGACTACAACTAGAGTGAATGGAGTGAGGATGGATTATGGAGCCTAGCCCCCAGTCATATGCCACGACATGGAACCATAAGCGAGAGCCTTTGAGGAGGAGGCTAACGCTTAGAATTGGGACATAGCCACATGCATCTCAAGCGACCATCGATGGAGGTTGAAGGGGGCCAGCCCCTAGGGCACAGAGTGGAGGGCCAACCACAAGCCACATGGGCCTCAAATGACTGTAGCCTCTAGATTTTGGGCGTATGCATTAGCACGAGTCCCGGGTTTTATGGGCGCAATACGATCATGATGCCAAGTGTTGGAGGCCTGGCTGGAAGGGGCAAGAAGTTAGCCCCGACCCCTGGGTAGGTGGCTCCCATATGACCTCAAATTTCAGAAACTAGGCGTTAGTGGACAAGTTAATTGTCTGATAATTTTGCCCATTGGATGGGATTTTAGGCTAGGTTTTCATGTCAGTTCTGGGTTTGGGACAGTCAAGCCAATTTTGGGATGCTCAAGCTAGGTTTGGGTCTAATTGGAGGATGGTTAGCTATGGAAAGTGGCACAATGAAGGGGGGGGTCTAGCCCCCTTCTAAACCCCCAGTTAACTATGTGGGTTAGTCATGGAAAGAATATAACACAACCCAACATTCTCCCACTTGTTGTTTTCTTTCCATAGGGGGCCACAAGAGAGCTTAGTCATTTATCCCGCCCTGCAATGCCGATTGTTTCTCTACACCAAGAGAACTTCTCAGAGCTCACAGATTTTGTCAATGGATCTGCGGTATTCTTCAAAGTGTCCACCTTTACCAGCAAAACCTTTTTGTCTTCTATCATATCCCTCACAAAGTGATACTGAACATAAATGTGCTTTGTCTTTGAATAATATTCAGGGTTCTTTACCATGAAAATTGCACTTTGGCTGTCAAAGTCTATCCTTATAGCTCCCTCTACTAACCCCATACTTGAACACAATCTCTGCAACCAAACTGCGTCCTTGCTTGCATGAGTGGCTGCCATGTATTCTGCCTATGTATTTGATAGTGCCACTACAGATTGTTTCTTACTCATCCAACTAATTGCACCTCCAATAGTGTTATAGACATTTTTGGGCACTGAAACCCCAAGCATGAAATATCCATAAACCAAGGGCTCCTAAGTCCCTAAAAGTGTTGTTCTAACCCCTATCGATCGCAATGCACTGAACACAACATTCAGGAAGATTGACTGTCGTACCGTAAAAAGTATTCTGCAGTTTTGCGATTGGTTTAGTAATCCCTCTACCTACATTTCCAGAGCAGTCCCTTTCGTTCCTTTTCAGAATCCTTAATGGAAAAGGTCCATCTGAGCACTTGTCACTTCAGGCTCATTAAAAATCGAAGGCGACTAGAGTCATCTTTTGTTTTTTCTCGACTCTTTAAAATTGAAAAAACAAGTTGTGTCAAAGCGTCTAAAATTCATATAATTCGGAAACATACTTCCTCTTGATTTTTAGTTGATCAAGTAATCCGCAATCGTGGAAGAAAGTGAATTGAAACCCCATCGTTCGCGGAGGCTTACGAGTCAACCGTCTTTGTCTCCGGAATCGAAGCTATTACAGACAAAGCGAACTTGTTTAACCGATTCCAAATCTCCTGGTAAAGTTAGAACAAGTGTTCCAACAACATCAGAGACTCCGGTTACTCCAAACATTTCTGGTATCCCTGCCTTTACAGAAGAAGTTCAGCAGCCACCGAAGGACAGTAGTACTGATCCTAGTCTGAAGGTAAACACTTGTATCACTGAACGAGTTCCATCTACAACCGGTCCGTAGAGTGTTGTTCCCCAAACATCTGTCGCTGCAGATTCTATACTTTCTTCGGTACCAGAAATATTCTACGGACCTGACGGTCTACCCCTTCCACCTGGTCTGATTGCTATAGAAGAGATTGTTGAAGATCCTCCATCTAGTACTCCATCGCAATTTGGAGTCGGGATCACTCTATATCCTTCTTCATCAGAAATTAGTCTATCGCCAGCGGAAGCTCCTGTAGAATCGCTAGGTAAACTTTTGGATAAACTTTAAATGTCTGAATAACCGTCAACATCTAGGATTGTGTCATCTGACACAGCGACGACAGAACTTCCTGCTATCACTCCAACAATGTTTGCCGGTATACCATCTGTCACAACTAGCTCTCAATCGCTAGAAGGAGCCCACTCAGGGGCTATTTCAATGGTATGGTTTGTTCCTGTTTGTTCATCCAGAATAATATCCGGAAACTCTTGTGTTGAGTCTCAACAAATTGATCCATTTGGAGGTCAATTTGGGCAGTCCAGCCCTCAAGGGCAAACCATTCCCTTAAGTACCGGATTACCACCGTATGGGGGGCAGTATACCCTTTCATTGTCCCCTCCGGGAGGACAGCCATACGAGAGTTCACAACAAAATTCGGGTTATGCTGGAATTACGTCAAGCGGTTGGGTACCGATACTACCTCAACAACCAAGAGTTGTATATTCGATGCAACAATGCTTACCTATGTCAAGTATACCAACTACGCCAACTATTGTGACGGTGTCGCAAGTTCAAGCGCTACCTGTTGTATGCCAACCTCAAGTTTATTCGGTTGTAATGCAACAACCTCTTGACCCTGCAACTCAACCACAATCGCCGAGTGGTGGAAGGACACAGGTTCAAACGGGTACAATCACCCCTCACCTTGGTCAAACAGTTAGTATCGGGCAACAACACATGGCTTCACAACCATGGCTAGTGCAATACCAACAACTGTAGTTCCAACAAGTATACCAAGGTTTTGAGCAACAAATCTTTGCAAATAGTGGGCAACCGTATATTCAAAACGGTCAAAATCAACCATTCTACAATGGTCATGCCCACCAACCTTACCAAAGTTACCAGCATCAAATGCATTATGCTGGTATGCAAAGACCAACTGCTCAGGCAATCCCATCTTATCCTGGGTATGCTTCACCTAACCTGAATCAATAGTTACCCTTCGTGGCAACCTTAGAGTTACCTGATTTAAATCGGTTAACAAACGATCCAATCACTTATGCCCCTTGGTGGCCAGCGATTCTGCATAAACTTCCATCAGATATTCCTAAATTTAATGGAAATCCAGGTGAAGATCCGTCGAATCATGTGATGACCTTTCATCTGTGGTGTTCATCAAACACCTTAAACGATGATTCGATTAGGCTTCGCCTTTTTCAGAGGACGTTAACTGATCCGGCAGCAAAATGGTATATCGAATTGCCCAGAGCTTCATTTGACAACTTCAGTACCCTAGCCACAACCTTTTTAACCCATTTTCAGTTACCGATAAGGTACGAGACGGGAACGGAACTGCTTACCAATTTCAAACAAACAACGGCCACTCACATATCTGATCATATACATGAGTGGCGATGTCATCGTAGAATGGTAAAAACGTATGTTCCCGATCAGATTTTAGCTGAATGATTTATTAAGTCATTATTTCCTTCCATTACGGAAGATGTGGCAAAAGGAGGAGTCGTCACCGAAGAGCAGGTTATCGCTCGTGCGCAATATTTGGACTTGATTTACACTCAGTCTGGCACGCTCTATGATAAAATACCTGACGCTCCTAGACCGGAATTCTCAGTCCCTCCTCCTCCTCCTAAATCAAACAAAGACTCTCATGCCGGCGATGGCGTGATTGGCACAACAGACACGAAATTGACAAAGGCTACATCTAAAAAGGCTCGTAAGATTTCCGGTCAAAATGAAAAAGAGGAACTTCTTGCCTTGGAAGTAAATGTTGTATCGAAAGATAAAGGCAAAGAAACCAAGCAACCAGGGGGCAAGAAGAAAGGCAAAGGGAAGAAGAAGAAACAGGAAGAATCATCACCTGAAAAATCTTCTGCAAACCCTCCTGGAAATAGGAAACCAAGAAATCCATGCTTTATATGCGATGAGGATCATTGGACCGCAGATTGTCCACACAGAGCTGAGCTTAAAAAATTCCTCAAGAATTCAAAAACCTCAGCAGTATTGACTGATCTGTTTCCAAATCCAGGAACAAATCTAGTTGACAGTGGAAATGCTTCCCCGTCTCAAGTGCTGATGTTGTCGGTTTCCAAACAGCAAAATGATGCTTTGATATTGACAAGGAACAAAGATTATGGGAATCCACAGCTGTCGAACAACAAGGATAAAGATCAACCTAGTAGTTCAACAACAACTTCGACAGAAGTTGCGCTACCCATCCATTCCTGAGTTGACAATAAAACTGCCAAAGGGAGTAGTACACATGTCGACGTTTAATCCTCATGCTAGAGCAGCACAACATTATAATATAGTGGAAGATTTGGCCCAATCGCCATCCGCTATGTCGACTCTTGAGGTACTAAAAAATTGCCCATCCCAAAAGCAAGCTTTATTATCAGCCATCGGTGGGATAGACCCAAAGGATTCCAATCTTGTATCCTTTGATCATAAAGGATACAATCCTCAGTTACCAGCTCAACTAGCTTTCCTCATTCAAGTGAAAGCCCTCAACAAAACTGTTCATCGAACGATTATTGATGAGGGGGCATCTACATGTATTATGTCGATGAGTTGCTGGAAAACTTTAGGATCTCCAACCCTGTCGTGATCTTCGACGACATTAAAAGCATTTGACGGAAGAACATATACCCCTTATGGTATTCTAAGTAACTTGAAGGTGGAACTAGGAGGGAAAACAGTAGAAATAGATGCTGAAGTAATCGACGGAAATCCTTATTACAACATCCTACTGGGAAGACCATGGATATATGCAATGGCTGCTGTTGTGTCGACCTATTTTAGGAAGATTGCATTTCCCTTTCAAGGAGGGATTACAATCGTCGATCAACAAAACTTCCTCCCCAATGGTTCTCAAGTTACGGGAAGCATTCCAATGATCCATGGAAGCCCCCATTCGCTTCAAAATATCGGAGTAGGCCTACTAAAAGACCCTATATTAATGGGAACTTTTGCCCTTCCACCTCCAATCAATTTGGCGGAAGTAGCGTCGGTAGGAACCTGCAATATGATATCTTCAATTAAAAAGATCTCAGGAAATGATATCAACATGGATCATGCGCAGGTATTGCCTCCAAGCCCAACAGAAATATTGTAGCAATCAATATTTCTAGCATGGGAGGCAAACCCAAATCAACGCTCATCAAGCGTTTGGATAGATAGGTCTAAGGAATATGGCACCCCTTCAGATCCTTGGTCGCGAGTGCATGTCACCGACAAAGGAATTGTTCAATCAATGATAATTGAAGGGGCACCATGGGAAGATTACCACCATCGTTCTCTTCTTCCGTATTGTGAAGAAAATACTCCTAATGACCTTTGCCATCCTTCAGTTTTTGATTTTCTATCAAATACTGTAAACACGGTGGATTCCGAGCGAAACTTGTCCAACATTGAAGAGACTATCGCCATAAATATCTCAACCAAAGCAGATGTTGTAGAGAATATTTATGTTGGCAAATGTTGTTCTCCTTTAGAACTGGAAATATATAACGCTCTTTTTCGCGAATTCAGAGATGTCTTTGCTTGGTCATATAATGAAATGCCAGGCATTGACTCGAGTATCGTTGAACACGAAATCAAGATGTATCTAGATGTCAAACCAATACGACAACGGCTACGACAGTTGCACCCCAAGAAAGCCGCTGCCATCAAGGCAGAAGTTGAAAAAATTCTCCATGCTAGTTCCATTTACCCGATTCCTCTAACCGATTGGGTATCGAATATTGTCCCTGTTATGAAAAAACAAGGAACAATTAGAGTGTGCATCGATTATAGGGATGTAAATCAAGCTTGTCCAAACGACAACTACCCTACACCCTTCATCGACCAGATAATTGATGAATGTGCCGGATGTGAAATCTTTTCATTTATGGATGGATTCTCCGGGTATAATCAAATAAATATCCGCCCACAGGACCAGTCAAAGACTGCATTTATTTGTCCGTGGGGCACATTCACATATCGAAAATTACCCTTTGGTTTAAAGAACGCAGGGGAAAAATTTCAGAGGGCAATGAATTATGCCTTCCATGACATCAAAAACATCGTTCAACCATACCTCGACGACCTTCCGGCTCATTCGCGAAAGCGGACTGATCATCCGCAGCATTTAAGAGCAATATTTCTACGTTGCCGACACTACAAGATACGACTCAATCCACACAAATGTGTATTTTGTGTCAGTTCGGGTCATTTACTTGGCTTTGTAGTCTCGAAAGATGGGATTCGTCTCGACCCATGTAAGGTTCAGGCAATCATAAATTTGCCTCCACCTTCGAATTTGCTTCAGATTCAGAAACTCCAAGGGAAAGCAAACTTTCTAAGGAGGTTCATTCCAAATTACGCCGAACTTGCTAAAGGTTATACGTGTCTTTTGAAAAAGGAAGTACCCTTTGTCTGGGATCAGGTTGCGCAAGCTTCCTTTGATGCTTTAAAAGAATCCCTAATGAAAGCATCATTAATGTACGCTCTTGATTATCAAAAAGACTTTAACCTGTATCTGGCTGCAGCGGATACAACCATCGCAATGGTTTTAGTTCAAGAAGACAACGGAATTGAACATCCTATATATTATTTAAGTAAGAACTTAAATGATACAGAAAGCAAATATTCTTATGTTGAAAAGCTAGCGCTCGCAGCTATTCAAGCGATACAGAGATTTCGACACTATGTCCTCTTTCGAAAAACTACCATTCTATCAGATTGCAACCCCACGACTTATATATTGTCGTGACAGTTGCTGGGGGGCAAATATTCAAAATGGATAGAAATTCTACAAGAGTTTGAACTGGAATTTGTAAAATCCAAGTCAAAGAAAGCTCTGGTTTTCAAAGAATTATTATGCGATCTTCCATCATCGTCCAATGATGAAACATCCGAACAAACGATCATGGACGAAAATTTGTTTCTGATATCTTCAAACAATCTGTGGTATGGGGATATAATCATTTATCTCCAAACCCAAAAATATAGGCCAAATACCTTTCGCTTCGAACAAAAACGTATTCGATACCAAGCAAAAGACTACATGATCATCGGTGATACACTTTACGTCGTGGTATCGATACAGTTCTGAGAAGGTGCCTCACCCATGAGGAGGCCGAAAAAGTCCTAAATGATTGCCATTCAAGCACGTTTGGGGGGCATCAATCCTATTATGCTACAGTGCAAAAAATTTTACGAGCAGGATACTTCTGGCCAACAATGTTCAAAGATTGCATAACCGCAGTCAGAAGTTGCCATGCTTGTCAAATTTTCGATAGAAAAACCAGAAGACCACCCGCACCTCTGCAGCCAATAGTTGTTGTCGGGCCATTTGCCAAATGGGGCATCGATTTCATGACATGTAACCCCACCTCGACCGGGGGGCATGGGTATATCATAGTCGCAGTTGACTATTTTACGAAATGGGCCGAGGCGATACCTACATTAGATAATACTGGTGAAACAGCTGCCCTCTTCTTTTTCGATCATGTAGTTGCCAGATTCGGCGTCCCAAAAGCTATAGTCACAGATCATGGATTGCATTTTCGCAATCACATGATGGTCGAATTAGCTGCCAAATTAGGGTTGTCTCACGGCAGCTCTACTCCATATTACCGCAAGCCAACGGACAAGTTGAAGCAATCAACAAAGTCCTGAAGCGCATGCTGCAAAGGATGATTGGAGTTCACAAAAGAAGTTGGCACCTAATCTTGTACTCAGCCTTGTGGGCTTACTGAACATCGGTAAGGAATGCAACCGGGTTTACACCTTTCCAACTGGTATATGGCCTGGAAGCAGTCTTACCAATCCAGTGTGAAATCTCATCCCTCAAACTCGCAATTGACCTTCTCCCCGAGACTTCAGAAGAGGAGGCTCGTTTCTTGGAACTAATCCAATTGGATGAAACCCGTCATGATGCCGCTTTGGCTAATGAAGCCCATAAGAAACGAGTCAAGGCGTAGTTCGACAAGAATGTCAAACCCTGCGTCTTCTCAGAAGGTGACTTGGTCTTGCTTTTTGACCAAGAATCCGATAAATTGGGGGCAGGTAAATTCAAGTCTTTATGGATGGGACCCTATGTTGTTAAGCGAGTTTTAGCAAAAGGAGCCTACGAGTTAATGGATTATGACGGGATTCCACTGGCACAACCTCGTAACGGGTTGTACCTCAAGCGTTACTATGCGTGATTCAGTATAGTAACCTATATGCTTTTATTATGTTTTTGTTTTCGCTAAAGTATTTGTTTTGGTCAAGTAATCCACTTTTTACATTTATTGCAGATGTCAAACCTATTGGAGTCATGTGTTGGATATGCCGACGGAGCGAGTCGTAGTTCGCGGAACCTATCTTCCGCGGCCTGGGCCATTTTTGATCCAAGCGGCGAGTTAGTAAGTTTCAGAGGGGTATGTATTGGTTGATCAATGAATAACATCGTTGAATATAGCGCGTTGATAGAACTTCTCTCTGATGCCATCACACATGGTATACGCCGACTGATTGTCAGGCTAGACTCACAACTCGTCATACTACAACTCACTAGTATCTACTCTGTTCGAAATATAGCTATTTATCGCATGTTCCTAAGGGTTAAGATTTTGGAAAGGCAATTTGATTTTATTCAATATCAACATATTTCCATAACCTTAAACACATTAACTGACTCATTGGCAAATTATGTGTTAGATAGACATTTGCAACATTTATAAAAAGAAGCATACCATCAATATTTGCATTTGGATCATGTAACTTAACCAAAATAAAACTTCGAAAATCAAAAATATATATATAACTGTTTATGGTTTACACATAATGTTCTGTAACCAAGACAAAATTGGTCAAATGACCCAAAACTCAAAACGCTAGGGGGCACCCTAGTCTAATGATGCTCGTGATAGCAAGTCACAGCCTGTGCGATCATGCGTAAGAGCCGAGTCCATCGTCTTGGCACACCAGTAGTATGCTGCTACAACCTCAAGGACAGCTCGTCAGTCCTCACATCTGGGATACCGAGAGCGAGGCCCTCAACCTGGTCCTGTAATGCTGTGAAAGTCTCGGCCACATCGAGGTAGCGAAGGATAGCCCTTCCAACAGCCTCTCCTGCTAGGGCGGCAGCTGGCACGCTCAAGCATACTACTGGCCGAACGGGACCGACATCTGCATGAACACATGAGTTTGATTAGTCTTGATAGGATAAAGCACAAGGACATTATAAAAGAAAAATGATAAACAAGAATATGGTCAAAGAATTTACCAATGGCACCCCACTGTTCGCCAGTTGGCAGTACTAAATCCGGGTCACCCGGAAGTCCATACCAGCATATGGATACTCGGAATAAACCATATTCTGGCGATCGAACCACCCGAAGAAGGTATCAGAAAAGGAAATCTGAGACTGACCAGCATGCCTAGACATATGGTCGACCCATCTCTGCATACGTGGTTCAATCGGTGAAGGTAAATCGAGTGCAATATATTGCGGCTGCATCAGTGGTATCTTTTCCAAGGCAAAGGCGGTCAAAATAGAACCATACCCAAAGTTCTTCAACCTCCCACTCTTCACCTTGGTCAACTGTTCTTTCATCACAAGAAGTACTGCGTCGCACCAGTTGAACACCTTCGGTTGGAGACATTCCAAGGCATACTGCATATAAGATCGGTTGGCTACATGAAGAGCCGCACCACCAGCCATCCTACCAAAAGTGAACAGAATAGTCCTGAGGGACCTGTTAGTGACATCACGGATGATGATCTTGCCGTCTTTACTCGGCTGAGATCCCTCTCTGCAATACCGGCGAACATAATCTCTCACAGATTCACCTCCTCGGGCCGAACCTAATAAAGAGATGGGGGCACCCCGCCTCGACAAGCCAGTCAAGAAATAGATGTCCACTACAGTCAAGGGGATGGATTTGCCCCTAATCTGGAACACCTGGCTGGTAGGATCCCAAGCATCGAGCAAATACTGCAGCAAGTTGATTTGTTGTCTCATGCTAGAAATGCGGAAAAACTTCAGCAAGCCACAGTTCCGCAGTGCGTTTACTGTAACTGGATCATGTAAAGAAAGCATGTCCTCTTCTTCATGCTCACGTTCTCACCATGTAATAGTCATCTTGCTCCAAAAATATCTGAAAACAAACAAGAGAAGAGTTAGATCTTGATTTTGGTAAGAGACAGGCAAAATTTCCATCAAAAACTGTGCATAAACTTCCTTCCTTGCGCCCATCGCACCTACAGTAGTGTTCTGGGTGCATTGCATGTCAGTTAGCCAGTAGACAGGCTAACATCCAACACACCTTTCGATGCACAAGGGGTGCACTGAAGCCAAGGCGAGTTTTTCAAACCCCAGAGGCTCAGAAAAACCAGGAATCAAGCTCAGAATGCAAAATGGAAAGCATGAAATGAAAGAGATCAGGTTTAGCTCCTACCTGGTCCAGAAGGCGCCGAGAACCATCCACAGAATCTCCCGGAATCAGCTGATGAAAATCAAAGGGGAAAAAGCACCTCCAAAGCTCCAACAAACCAAAGTTCAAATGAAATGGTAAAATGAGAGGTAAAAGCACTTTTACATTACTTTTTACGTAATTCGAGTAAAATATTAGTGTTCTAACTCATTTTTCAAACATATATTGTTCATTTCTAACTAGTTTGATGAAGCAATTGAAAATGCAGTACAATCTTTGAAACAATGAAGCTATTTATGGTAAAGTCAAGAAATGATCATTGATCGAGCAGTTTTAGCACATAGTTCAAGCTCGTTAAAAAATAAACATAAGTCATGAGCAAATGTTTCTCCCCGCGTTTAAGCTCATTAAAAAATGAACTATTTCCCGGTAAATAACCATCGTGAATGTAGTACTTCAACCTTTAAAGCCTTGGTCGCGTTCTCATCATCACCTCCACTCTGTATTAGCCGATCATTCACCTCCATTTGATTGTTTACCCCTTTTGAGGAACAGCTGCGGAGAGTGATCCCACTAGCCATCCTTGTAACACTGCCATGATTGGAAAATTTCAAACCTTACCTGGAATCAGCTGCTACCCAATTTTATCACCCGTTCCTCAAAAGATGAGTCTCCTTTAAGCTCTTTTCAATTGACTCGTAAAATATGAAAAGATTGTTGAGCCATTGGCCTCTCCAGCTCGTTAAAGGGACCGGAAGTGCTATCCCTCCTTTAGATTTTAATCTTTTTGGACCTGAGGGATTATTACACAAAAAGATCGAGCGCTTGTTTTGTTCGGCTCGTTAAAAGTATCGAAAATTCATCCCTTCTGTATTGTTTTATACTTTTTCGGACTTAAGGGATTAGATGACGAAAAAGGAATTTTGGAGTTTCCTTTACGTCCCTTTTCAGACTCTCTAAAATTGAAAAGGACCGAGTTATCCTTGTCGTTAAACTCGTTAAAACCTAATAGCGACAAACTTGTCCATAACAGACAAGAACGAGTTTCACTATCGCTAGGCTCGTTAAAACATAGCGATAGGTTTGCCCGAAGGGAAAATTATAGAACAAGCATATGTTATCCTACTCAAGCTTGACAAAAATAAAGAGGTATTGGTCAGCAATGACTGGGGAAAAATTGGGAAGAAAACTTGAGGAAACTTTATTGGTAGCAAGTCGCTCTTGAACATGAAACTTTCACTCCGCATCCAAGTCGGGTTGGGTTGTTTCATTCGCCGGTCACATCGCCATGGTGCCATCACACCATCCAAATTTGGGGTTAATGCTACCAATCCATCATGTCAGTGTCGCCGATATGTTCAAGAGAAGTCATTTAGAGAATTCACCTGTGTCTCACCCGCTACAATACATTTACACTCCATTCTTTCATGACTGCCACCCTGAACCTTATGTCATCAGATCGTTTTCACCTCCATTAAAATCATTTGCTCCATTCCGTGTCATTGATGTGGGACTCATTAAGGCCCTCCTGTGACGGATCACTTCTTGTCGACATCAGCTCATTATCTAAGAATTCAATCTAGGAACACCCCGTTCAATACTTTGAATCTTGCATGCCTCAATGGCAAGTTTCTCACTTCCGGCGATAGGTTTACATCAATGGCCTACGACTGAAAGATTTTGCATGGTGTTCAATGCCAAGTCCTTTATTCACACCACGTGAATTGTACTGCAGTACCTTGAGGGTCATTATCATTATCGGCGATTCCTCTCGCGCCTGTTAACAGCTTACATCATTGGCTGGTAATCAGGCGATGTCTTTCCATGTTCGACTCCAGAACATCTCTCACATGGATAGACTTGTACTTCGAGTGAAGATCGAACGATATTAAAGACCCCGGATCTAGTTTCATCCATCCGGGCTGCGATATATATTCAGGGAAATAAAGACATCAAATGTACATTATTGCTGCACAGATAATCATCCAATCAAAGGGATGATGACTCTACCAAAATCATCAATCTACACTCAGACGATTGTCTGTCCTATGTACATGAAAATGAATTTATAAAGCTGAGCATGGGAATGCTCGCCTCAGCTAGATCATGAAAATATTATGAAGATAATGTATTGTATTGTATCTTATTACAGGTCTCCTCCCAGCTTGAAAGAACTTCGGATCCTCATAATAAAGCATTTCACCCGACATCAAAAGATTAACGACCTCATGCTTTAGGGGGCAACTGTTATAGACATTTTTCGGCACTGCAACCCCAAGCATGAAATGTCCATAAACCAAGGGCTCCTAAGTCCCTAAAAGTGTTGTTCTAACCCCTAAAGGAACAAGTTCAACTGATTACAGCTTCTCCCAAAAGTTCTCCATGAAAAACTACTCAAAACTGGTCAAAACAGGATCATTTCAGCTGCTCCATAGGCAAAGTGCATTGAATCTCACCTAAGTACACTCTGTGGGTGCATTGAATTTCAAAAAGCCCTTCTATGGGGTGCGATGGGCGAGAAGTGACAAATGGCAGTGTCATTCCGCGAGGTGGAGAGGCATGGAATCTTCCAAAAACTTCTCCTGTGACACTTGCCTCTTTGAATTCGACCAAGGATGAGTAAGAGATCATCAATCTCCAAGTGGAAGCAAGAACTATCAGAGGGAAGACACTAATCAAATCACAAGCTTACTCATCTCCCTTACAGATATCTATATATGGATCCCTCATCCTAGAGATCTAGAGGCTGGAATTTTGCATCTTGTAAGGAATTGTTGTTGGTTTCTTGAGACAACATCATAGTGTTGGGTGATCTAAGCTTTGTATGAGGTGAAGAAGGGCTTACTTGTTGAGAGGATGATGTTGGGTCAGAACAACTGGTTGTAACTCCCTTGGCTCTTTCTTGGTTATCAATAAAAGCTATTCAAGTTTTCCTCCATACTCTTGTGTCATTTATGTTTTATGCATTTGTATGGTCAATTTACATCTAATCCTAGATTGTTTATGATTATAGATCCATGTTCTTGTATAGTGTTATGCTACTGTGATCCTACAGGTACTCTGTGAAGCTGGGCGTACAAGGGAGCAAGTAGCGAAAGACTATCAAGAGAGAGAGGAATCGAACTAGGAGATTAGCGCAAGATAGAGGTTGGTCTTCTTTTTTCTTCTCTCATCTATATTTCATAAAGGAAAAACGAAAGTAGCTTTATTTTGTTTGTTTCTAAGGTAGCTACCACACCTTAGTGGGATAAGTAGTTCTGTGTAGACACTTTTCCTTGTAACAAATAGGTTAAACACAAACCCACTTATAGATCTTCTTTGATCTAGATCTCCAACCCAGTCTGCATCAACAAAGCCACGGATATCCAAAACTCTCTCCAATCCTGGTCTTCCTTGGCAGCACAAACCATAATCACTAGTGCCACGCAAATACATGAAAACCCACTTCACTACTGTCCAATGCTCCTTCCCTGGTTTTGACATAAACCTGCTCAATACTCCCACTGCATGTGCAATGTCTAGTCTAGTACAACCCATCGCATACATCAGGCTATCGACTGCACTTGCATATGGAACACATGACATATCCTCTTCCTCTTCTTGTGTCTTGGTACACTGTTCAGCAGATAACTTTACACCTACAAGAATAGGAATCTTCACCGGTTTACTATTCTGCATATTAAACCTCTGCAATATTGTCTCGACATACTTCCTCTGGTTTAACTAGAGCTTCCTCTTTGTCCGATCTCTTTTAATTTCCATGCCCAAAATATATTTTGTAGCACCAAGATCTTTCATGTCAAATTTGGAGGACAAATGGGTCTTCAAATCCTGGATAATTTTTTTGTCATTTCCAACCAGCAACATAACACCCACATATAAGACTAGATAAATAACATGGTCACCAATTAATTTAAAATACACGCAGTGATCTGCTTTTCTTTTGGTGAAGCCAAGTCCCCATATAAATGTATCAAATTTCTGATACCACATCCTTGGTGACTGTTTTAACCCATACAAAGACTTCTTTAACTTGCATACTAGTTCTTTCCCTTCACTGCAAAGCCTTCAGGTTGCTTCATGTAGATCTCCTCTTCCAGATCCCCTTGACGAAATGTTGTCTTCATATCCATCTGTTCTACCTGAAAATCAAAAGCAGCAACAACAGATAAAAGTAATCTAATAGAAGTTACCTTGGCAATAAGAGAAAAAATATCCCAAAATCAATTCCAGACACCTGAGAATAACCTTTTGCTACCAACCGAGCTTTATATTTCTCCACCTTTCCTTCTGTATTTGTCTTCTTCTTGAACAACCATTTTCTGCCAATGGGTTTCCTTCTAGCCGAAAACTCCACTAGATCCCAAGCCTCATTTTTGTGCAAAGATGCCATTTCTTAAACCATGGTCTCTTTCCAAAGTTTTCCATCCTCTGAATCTACTGCTTCCTTCACAGTTCTGGGATCATCATCAGTAATAGATAAAGCAAAATTTCAATAGAAAGCAGATGGACTATACCTTTCTGGCTGCCTTATTTCTTGAAGTGATCTTCTCACACTCGGAGTTTGTGGCTCTTCATCTTCTAATTCCTCCTCTCTTGTAGAGTCTGATTCTTCCTCCTTTTCCTCAAACTCTATCTTCTCAGGTTCCTTTGGTTGGAATTCATGTTTAATAACATCTTTTACCTCTCTAAACACCACATCTCGATTGTACACAACCTTCCTTGTTACTGGGTTCCAAAGCTTATAACCCTTTAAACCATCGTTATACCCAATAAAGATGCACTTTTTAGATTTACTATCCAACTTGGTTTGGTTCTCCTTTGGAACATGTACATATGCATCACATCCAAATACCCTCAGATGTGAAAGAGAGGGTTTCTTACTAGTCCATACCTCTTGTGGAGTCTTATCCTCTAACGCTGATGAAGGTGATTTGTTGACCAGGTAACATGTTGTCTCCATCGCCTCTGCCCAAAATTCCTGTCCTAACCCAACACCACTGAGCATGCTTCTTGCCCTTTCCATCAACATCTTTTTCATTCTTTCTGCAACTCCATTTTGCTCAAGTGTGTATGGAGTAGTCTTCTCTCGTGCTATACCACACTTCTTACATAATTCTTCAAATTACTTACTGCAAAACTCTCCATCGTTATCTGTCCTCAGCACCTTTATCTTCTTCTCTGTCTGGTTTTCCACCAGAGCCTTAAATTCTTTAAACCTGTCAAAGGCTTCAGATTTCTTCTTAAGGAAATATATCCATGTATTCCTTGAAAATTCATCTATAAAGGATACATAGTACACAGACTTACCCAGTGATGGAACCTTCACAGGTCCAAACACATCACTATTCACACACTCTAATATCTGTTTCGCCCTCTTACCACTAGAGGGGAAACTCACCCGATTCTGCTTGCCATATACACAATTTTCACAGAAATCAAAATCCAAAGAGTTGTTACTCATACCTTCTACCATACCTTTACCATGAAGTATTTGAAGGCCCTTCTCTCCAATATGTCCAAGCCTTTAATGCCACAGCATGGTCTTCTCTCTAGAGACCACTGGATTTTCTACTCCACTTTCAGGAACCACAGAACTGCTGCACCCATCAACAACAGTGCTACCTTGCAGCTTGTATAGAGTTCCAATTCAAACTCCCTGCATCAATACCAGTGCTCCCCGAACCATCTTGCAGGTATCCTTCTCAAACATTGTTTTTACATCTGCATCATCTAGCTTGCTTACAGAAATCAGGTTTCTGGCCAATGCAGGAATATGTAGAACACCCGTAAGTGTTCTGACCCTTCCACCTTGCAACTTCAACTTTACTTTTCCATGACCAACGATTCTAGCCTTCCTATCATCCCCTAAGAAGACATCACCACCATTGTATTTCTCATACTCGCAGAACCACTCTCTATGGGGAGTGAAGTGAAAGGATGCACCTGAGTCAATTAACCCTGACTCATGATCTACATGTGTACTTGAAGAAGCCAAGTACACATCCCCACCTTCATCTGAGGTGGTTTTCGCCTTTGTAGAAGGAGCATCATCAAATCCCTTTCCTTTGTCAGGAGATTTAGATTTACAGTCCCTTTTGAAGTGCCCTTCATTTCCGCATTTCCAACACACCACCTTTACAAGTTTTCCTAGAGATTTAGATCTCCCTCTAGGTTTAGATCTCCCACTCGATGACTTATTTTTGTTTCTGTTCTGGGGCTGTCCTTGTACAAACAAGGCATCACCATTCTGGCTCTCCATATTTTTTCGTCTCATCTCCTCCATCAACAAGGATGAGACTATTTCATCAAACTGCAAGGTAGTTGCATTGCTACCTATTGCAATAACCAGACTATCCCATGAATCTAGTAGAGAACACAACAAACTGATGCACTTATATTCATATGAAATTTTAATATCAACAGATGATAACTGACTTACCATAGTATTAAATCTGTTCAGATGCTTTGTCATCGAGTCTCCATATTTCATCCTCAAGTTATACAACTTTTTCCGTAGGAATAGTTTATTCACCAAAGACTTAGATTGGTATAAAGTCCCTAACTTGTCCCACAAATCCTTCGCTGTAGCTTCCCCTGATACATTTAGCAATACTTAATATGAGACACACAATCGTATTGTGCTCTTTGCCTTCTGATCCAACTTCTTCCATTCTTCATCGGACACTCCCGTTGGTTTAGTACCTAGATCTACCATGATCCAATGATCTTTATCCACCAACAGATCCTCCATCTTGAGTTTCCATAACTTAAAACTCTGACCATTAAATTTCTCGATCTCTATCTTTCCACTGCTCGCCATCTTCTTTCACCACTAGAATCGATCCTGCAAATCTCCCATTGAATAGGGTCTACCACACCCGAGTGAAACCCCTCAGTAGCAAAGGCGTCCCCTTGAAGCCAAAACAACTCTAATACCAAATGTAGGTTTTAACCCCGTACAGAAATTACCTACATACGAATTCTAAAACAAAGAAAATAAACAATGCTAGAGCATAACACATAAAACACATATACATAGAGATTTTCCCTTGGATCCCAAAACCAGGACTACCAGCTTGATTTTTCATTTTGTTCCTTTCAATGTTACAATACATATTTGTACATGCCGAAGCATCCAAAACCATGGACCAAAAACCATCGCGTCCAAAACCATGTGCGAAAAACATGCACAAAACCATAGGTAGGTCCGCCCAACCTAATATAGGGTCCAAAACCAAAATTTTCTGAGGTGCTACCCTGAACCCCATAGAGTGGGGTTACCTGCACCCCTTAAACCCACTGTGACTCCCCCCGCTATGCAATAGGCACAACGAAGGGAGGGACTCTGCCCCCCTTCTAACCCTCCGGTTAACTACGTGGGCTAGTTGTGGAAAGAATATAACACAACCCAACATGCATGGCGATGGCAATCACATTGGGTAAAGAGTCAATCTAAGTGCAAGGCTAGACATGCTAAGCATTGTTATGACTACAATGTTCAAGTTGAAGTGAACTTGAAATTGGATAAGTCTTCTTTGATTGGAGATCGAGGAGGGAATGCTCAAATTCCTTCAAGGGTAGTTTTCTTTTCTGAATATCTTGAAAAATTGCAGCAAGATATTATATTTGACAGAAAGACAAAGAGTTCAAAAGTGAAGTACCTTCATGAGGAGCTAAAGGCGACAAAAAAAAACAAAGCCAAATGGCTTGAAATTGGAAGGGTGATGGAACCATACCCTCATCTATTTGTTGACTAAAAATGAGCTTTTGGAGGTCCAAAAGCTTCCAATGGGGAGGAGTGATCCAAGGGATCAGTTTAGTGCTCAAAATTCAAAGTTTTTAAAAGTGCTCGAAACCTATACCACTATGTATATCTTGGCGACTTGAATCCAATGCAACTTGTTTCACTTAAAATCAATATTGTATACTCCCGATATTGCATTATGATCGATTTGTCAAACAACTAATTTTTTTGTAATATGGGTTGCAAGTATGCCCAGTCAGCAATCTGTATGCTGACTAGGAAGGTGACTTGGCAATTGACTGAGTAGTTTAGGGCTAATGGATTTTTGACAAGTGTCTTTTTTTTATTGGCTTGTGAATGGCGGATTTCCATTAGTTTAAGGTTCGTTGACTTGGTCCTATGAGGGAGAGCCACATGGGTCAATTATTGGCTGCCATGTGGCCTCCTGTTGCCATTGTAAAATTTGGTATGGGCAAACCGAGCCTCAGTAGGGTTCGAATGTTGGACCTTTAGGGTGGCAACACAGTGCTCCACCACTTTGCTACCAATGTTTAGTATTAACCAAAGTGGTCTCAACTTATTTAAAGTTGAGCGCATATCTGTTTGGGGGTAGGGACAAGGCTAAACCCCTGCCCTAGTTAGCGTTCCCATGAGAACCAAGGGGCGGGACCATGGGCTAGGGCTTATCCCTAGCCCCGAGCCATGGACACCGCCCACACACCTCAATGCCATAGGACTGCAACCGAAGTGAATGGAGCAGGGGTGGAGTATAGGGCCTAGCCCCCAGTCATATGCCACGACATGGAGCCATTGGCGAGAGCCTTTAAGGAGGGGGATAACGCTTAATGTTGGGACAGAGCCACATGCATCTCAAGAGACTGTCTGCGGAGGTTGAAGGGGCCAGTGCCTAGGGTGCAGAGCGGAGGTTGAGCCTCAAGCCACATGGGCCTCAAATGACCACAACCTCAAGAGTTTGGGTACACACGTTGGAACTAGGCCCGGGTTTTATAGGCTTAATATGACCATGATGCCAGGTGTTGGCAGCCCAACCAATGGGGGTGGGCGGTTAGCCCCAGGCCTTAGGGACGTGGCCCCCATACGACCTCAAATTTCAAAAACTAGGTGTTAGTGGAGAGGTTAATTGTCCGATAATTTCACCTGTCAGAAGGGATTGTAGGCCAGGTTTGCACTGGTTCCAGGTTTGGGGTGCTCAAGCTAGGTTTGGGTCAAATTGGAGGATGGTTAGCTATGGAAATTGGGAAAATCTTGTAACAGGCATAACTTTCTCAGTTTTTGGCCAAATGAGGTGCATAAAGGACCCAGATGGGGGTTTCTGATAGCTATGGATCCATTGGAGACATCAATTTTTCATTTTGAGTATTGTAAAGACATGTAAACACAAATTTGAGCACTTAATGAAAGAGGCCCTACATTGCAAGCTGGACCAAGAGATGTAGCCCAAGGGAAGCGTGAAATATTTTATCATGTTTGTTGTTATGTGTTTCTGATATGGTATTTTGTCTTTGTTTTGGTTGTTAACTAAGATTAAAAGTCATTTGGTTATGTGTTTAGTAACTTGATCCATTACCCAAAATACATATAAAAAAAATCACTTGCAATTTTTATATCATCTTCAAGTTTTATAAACAAATCAATATGGCAACAATACATTGCACTAGGAAAAATGTGTTGTAGACTTATTTGTACAGGGTACGAAAACCCCAGTTACAACTAGGCATACACAATAGTTTTGAAGGCATCCCTGAGCATACAACTCATTTCCCACCCAAATATCATATACAAGGAACTTTCAAGGATTTTGAAACCCTCTTTGGGATGGAAAATAGTCAACAACATATTGATAACCATATCTTTTGTTTCAAAAGATGAAAAGTGACATATAAGCACACCTAATTTATGTAAGGTAGAATTTTTTTTTAACATTGTCATTAAAGGACACTTGAATTTATGTAAGGTAGCTGAAGCAAATTTTTAAAAAATCCTATAAAATAATGGAGAAAGACATCAAACCAATATCTTACAAAGCATTCAAAAGAAAATATCAAACAACATAAATATCAGACTCATTGCTCCAGAGTCTAATAATGGAGATAGATCTCCTTATATATGAGATTATGCAATATTTTATGCGGCATATGGATTATGATAGGGTGTCCCTAATCCACAAGATTGGAACAAAGGGATATAACTAAGCTCATGATAAGGAAATAAACATAAGTTATTTACACTACACAAGCTACAGAGTATATATAAGCTTCTTGAAGCATACTAGTCAACTCCATTGGTTGGGAAGCAGATAAAGAAAAACAACAAATTAGAGGGTGTTATTCTCAATTATGGATTGAACCACAACCACAATATTTGTGTCTATGAAAAACTTGAGGCTTGTCTCACCATGCATATTTCCAATGGAAAAAACAAACAATACTTTTAACAATTGTTGTATGAAACAAGCAATATATTTCTCACTACCCTTGTAAAAAATTATAGAAAAATGTTCTAGGAACCAGAGGAATTCAATTCATGACCCAAGAGAAGAATCATTGAAATTATAATAGTTACCTAAATATAACATTTCATACATTTTTAGTATTTAATCATTGAAAGAATACATTGCACTAGGAAAAATGTGTTGTAGACTTACTTGTACAGGATACGAAAACCCCAGTTACAACTAGGCATACACAATAGTTTTGAAGACATTCCTGAGCATACATCTCGTTGCCCACACAGGTATCATGTACAAGGAAATTTCAAGGATTTTTTAACCCTCTTCGGGATGTAAAATAGTCAACAACATATTGATAACCATATTTTCTCTTTCAAAAGATGAGAAGTGGCATAGAAGGACACCTAATTTATGTAAGGTAGAAGAAGATTTTTTTATGTTGTCATTAAAGGACACTTGAATTTATGTAAGGTAGCTGAAGCAAATTTTAAAAACATCCTATAAAATAATGGAGAAAGACATCAAACCAATATCTTACAAAGCATTCGAAAGAAAATATCAAACAACATAATCATTGCTCCAGAGTCTAATAATGGAGATAGATCTCCTTATATCTGAGATTATGAAATAGTTTATGTGGCTTATGGCTTATTATAGGGTGTCCTTAATCCCTAATATTGGCACAAATGAACATAACTAAGCTCGTGATAAGGAAAGAACAAGGAAAATTTTAAGGATGGAAGTTTATCTTAAAGTTTAGAAACCTTGGCGAATCTTATTAGTCCTCAATATGCAAATTTTAAAATGTTTGGCAATATTTTTGTAAAAAAAATAGATTTCTAATGATTTTATATTATTTTATACAAAATTTATGCGATTTTTAAGGTAAAATTATTTTATACTATAAAATGTTGGCGAATCATTTGTAAAAAAATGGAAATTGGCAATTTTTTTTGTTGGAAAAAACATGGAAAATTAGCCCACCTGCGAATATTAGCCCCTAAAATTTTCCCTGGGAAAGAAATGTAAGCTATTTACATTACACAAGCTATGGAGTATATATAAGCTTCTTGAAACATACTAGTCAACTCCATTGATTGGGAAGCAGCTAAAGAAAAACAACAAATTAGACGGTGTTTTTCTCAATTCTGGATTAAACCAAAACCACATCTTTTGTGTCTGTGCAAAACCTGAGGCTTGTCTCACCATGCATATTGCCAGTGGAAAAAACAAACAATACTTTTAGCTATTTTTGTATGATAAAAGCAAGACATTTCAAATTACCTCTGTAAAAAATATAGAAAAATGTTCTGAGAACCAGATGATTCAATTCATGACCCAAGAGAAGAATCGTTGAAAGTATAGTTGTTACCTAAACAAAAAATTTCAAACACCTTCAATATTTAATCACTATATATGGAAACAATACATTGCACTAGGAAAAATGTGTTGTAGACTTATTTGTACAGGGTACGAAAACCCCAGTTACAATTAAGCATACAAAATAGTTTTGAAGACATCCCTGAGCATACAGCTCGTTTCCCACCCAGATATCATATACAAGGAACTTTTAAGGATTTTGAAACCCTCTTTGGGATGGAAAATAGTCAACAACATAGTGATAACCATATTTTCTCTTTCAAAAGATGAAAATTGGCACATAAGGACACCTAATTTATGTAAGGTAGCGGAAGCTTTTTTGACATTGTCATTAAAAGACACTTGAATTTATCTAAGGTTGTTGAAGAAATTTTTGAAGAAATCCTATAAAATAATGAAGAAAGACATCGAACCAACGTCTCACAAAGCATTCCAAATAAAATATCAAACAACGTAAATATAAGACTCATTGCTCCAGAGTCTAATAATGGACATAGATCTCCTTATATACGGGATTATGCAATAGTTTATGTGGCTTATGATAGGGTATCCCTAATCCCAAATATTGGTAGGAAGGGATATAACTAAGCTCGTGATAAGGAAAGAAACATAAGCTGTTTACATTACACAAGCTACGGAGTATATATAAGTGTCTTGAAATATACTAGTCAACTCCATTGATTAGGAAGCAGCTAAAGAAAAACAACAAATTAGAGGGTGTTGTTCTGAATTCTGGATTGAACCACAACCACAACCTTTGCGTCTGCACAAAAATTGAGGCAATATATATATGTGGTATATACTTCCCAAGTTGTAGTGTAAGAACTACTATAGTTGTAGAGTAAGATCCACTACTTGCTTTAGTCCAATTATAATAATTTTTTACAAAGTTAAAAAAAGTACCTATAGAGTAATTTTTTTAAATAGATAATGATAAGGTGAAGGACATACAAACACCCAACTTTTCGAAGGATGTCTCGATTGACGAAACTAAAAATATTCCTGTCGAGGAATTCCATTTATCGGCCATTAGGAGGTCAAGAGGTTTATGTTTGCATCAGGAGATTTTTCAACAATGCTAACTTGATTATATGTTATCACAAGATTTCAATTTTAGCAAAGTTCTTCATATAATAGAGGTCTCTATCTATATTTCACAACAATTTCATAGTGATTCTCTCTCTATAACAACTATATAAGATAAGGCTAGCTCTTTAGTGCATCAACACTTTATAGGATTAGTATTTTTCCCATTCTCAACTCTATGTATGACCAGATGTATGACCAACCAACTCAAGAAGCCCAGTCAACCAAAGAGTAATTGAACCCATCCTGCTGCATGTCATAGAGAAACTACCTAAAACAACATTCTTATGAAATAAGAGACTCCATTTCTATGCCCCAGTCGATCTATCTAATCCGATCAAAAAAATTTGTGATTATACAAAAATGAGGAATGAAATTAAATGTAATATTTCTGTTGTACCATTATTTTCAAAAGAAGAAATAGAAATGGTTGTACCATTGAATAAGATACATTTCTTTCAGTCTCCATTCTTTAAATAAATAGAAATCCCCAAGCAAGTTGTTGTCTTAAGCCGCGTAGTGTCAGAAAATGGATAGTTGTTCCCTTTATTAAATGATACTTTTCTCTAATTAGTATAGATTACACCAAGTTGTTACTCTTATCACTTGCTTCAGTGTGACGACCTCATAGGGGAGTTTCTCTCTAGTTTAGGGGAGTAGCTATTCTGTCTAGCTAGACAACTGATAGGGAGGAGTGTGAGTTCCTATCCTGAGATTATTGAAAGGATAGATTGAAGCTGACCGTAAGAGTGTCAAAGCGTAGCAAAGCAAAGCGTGAACATGCAGTGAAGCATTAGATGACTTAATCTAGTGTCAACGATATGTACAGTTTTGTTGGGTCTAGCCAACTCCCCACACTCACCTAAGAGTATTTTATATTGATATAGCGATGTAGATATTTATTCTAGAGTTTTAGAGAGATCTATTTATAAGTGTAGAGATTATAGTATCGATTGGTAGAGTATTGAGATAGAGATTGGTATCTATCGGTTTAGATATATATAGAGTATCGGTATCTCAAAGTATTAGGTGTTGGTAGAGAGAGGTATAGTGTTTGAGGGTAGAGGGTCCCAAGGATGAGTTTAAGCCTGAGTGCTCCAGAGTCTAATATCAAAAGAAGATTACATTAGGTAGTCTTTGCACTACTATGACATGGAGAACGCTCTCTCTTTTTTTGGCTCTGATAATGAACAAACATTTATTTTACAATGTGATCCCGCAAAGCAAAAAACAAAAAACCAAAAGTAAATAAAAGCAGACCTGCAATCTGGATCATTGTATCGCAATCCCTAGGTGTCTCACAAGCTTTTGCTAGATATGAAATGTGAGAACACTACTGCCAATGCGGTTCGATTCTTTCACCGATAAATTCCCCAAATTTGAGCGAGCTTCAAAAATATTGTCCTAATTATCACTTTTTTTTTTTAGTATTTAACATATGTCCTCAGAAAATTTTATTGTGAACTATTTTGATGGACTTGCTCTAGTCGTCAAAATTCAAAATTGAATCCATGCAATGGAGATTGCGGAAGTGAGGGTGTAATAAAAGTTGAAGTGAAATATAATGAATTGTGTTTTACGACCACACCACATTGAAATTGATTTTTTTTTAATGTCGAGGAATGACCAAAATTGTGTCAATGGGACTCAAGAGTACAACCTGCATTACAACTTTAAACCTGGAGTTTTTCACACATCCCAAAAAAGAGAACACACATCCTGAATATAAAAACAGAGAAAAATAACACTAAATATGAATGTAAATAACATGAAATAATATCTAAATCATCGGTCCAGAGATTGAGATCTTTTGACCACTATTCCAAGTCATTACTTTACGCAGGCTTTTAGAACAGAAGCACACAGTCCATGTCTATGAAAGGGTGGTTTAAGAAAACAAAAAATTGTAGAAGAATGAAACAGGATGAATTGAATATTTCCACAAGAAATCTTGCTATAGACAATATCTCGTTAAAGTAGGGTTAACAGAGGCCTAGTGTAAATCATCCTTCGATATTTCAGAATATATGTGAAACAGAAAAACAGTGTGGTCATGTAGAAAAATGCAAGTGATGCAGTTTGCCTAGAAAGACGTGAGCTCGGTAGGGGAGGAGGAAGTTGTCTTGCCGTAAGGGTTCTAATCAACAACCCTAGGATCTCTCCGACATTAAAATCCTAGGGAAAAAATTGACAAGAAAAGTCAGAGGATAAAAATCATTAAAATCTCTGGAAAAAATCATCAAAGTTCATTTGATCTGATAGAATTAAAAATCATTAAAATCTCTGGAAAAAATCATCAAAGTTCATTTGATCTGATAGAATTAAAAATCATTAAAATCTCTGGAAAAAATCATCAAAGTTCATTTGATTTGATTGAATGAAATCGAAAGCAGGATCTTACAATCAAAAGAATTGCAATAAAATTACAAAATATCATGTTTCCAAATTCACAGAATGGAAATAAAACTTGTAGCTCTAGTGCAACTTTGGCAGAATAGACACCCATCAAGCATGGCACCTGAGCAGAACAAAGTTGGTGTTATGTGGTTAAACCTCGACCTTGAAGGGTATTTCTCAAAACTTCTAAAAAAGACAACACAAATAAGTCCATCACGAAGCACATGCATAACATCGGTGTGGACAAGTGGTCCACAGATGGGCCCACATTGTGGTTCGTTTTTCACCACTTGTGCCACTTTTAACATATCGTGGCACTTGTAACAACCACTTTTAAAGTATCATGTCATTTTTTTATAAAATAGTGATAACTTATTATTCCAAGGTGATGACCCTATATCAAACATTCAAGTAGAAGTTGAAGCTTAAAAGCCAAGCATAGACCCCATTTGAGAGCTCGTAGCACCCATGAATAGTTCTTGGTCTAGTTTTCATGCTTTGCTAAGCATCTACTCTACTTCACTACCATAGCCTATTCCATATCCATGATAAATTTACTCTGTAGCAACAACAGAGGTGGAAGCAAGAGAAGCAAAAGAAGTGGGTTACCTGATTGATTCACTAATCTAATTTTTAAATCTTTAGTAACATATCCAATTCCACTATCTGTAGATCCAAATCTAGTACCAACATCTATTACCAGACATACCACTAGAAATAGGGGCAAGCCGGGGAAGCAGAAACAGACTTGGCACAACTAGGACCTTGCTCAACATCCCTCTAAGCACAGGTTCTTTTTGAGAGTCTGCATCCTCTATTCCAAATCCAACGATTATGGAAAAGGTCACATGAGGTCATAGTATAATGTCTGAGCACTTACTCTCCAGCAATAGAGTTGTATCTGAGCTCATGTGCACTCAGATACTTTCCAAAGGATATGTACATTTTTTCCAGAGGATTGAAAGAAAGATAGGGTTGGAAGAAACATCCAATATAAAATCCAGAAAGCCAGTAGTGAATTTGCTTCTTGCTTTGATGTTGATGGGTAGGTTGCAACTTCAACTGATAGTAGTTCAAGGTTCCTCTCGAAAGAAAAAATGTGTGAAAGCAACACATTGGTATGCTATACACACATGTAAACTTTCTTTATTTGGGTAAGCTTTCTTTATCTGGTGGCTACACAATCTGTGTGGTTTGCTACAGTATTCACTCAGTTCCTCCCTTAAGCTACTCTAATAAATTATCTTTCTATTCCAACTATCAAAAATAAATCTTAACTTGTTAATGTAGGTGTTCTTGTTTTTTGACGTGTTCTTATTTTCTTCCAGCGCGGGACGCTGACATAACAATGATAGTGGAGGAAGTGTATGACACTGTTGGAAATACTGAGAGGGGTGGGGGGGGGGGTGAATCATTATTCCTTTTTCAACTATTATTTTACCAGTTAAAGCATTTATATTCAGAACACAAGAAGAACAACAAGTATAAACGCTTTTATTAATATAATCTTTGCAATAAAATAGATACAATATATAAATGGTTGCAATTTGTTGCCAAGAACCAACTTGGACTTTTGTGAGGCTCCAACCTCCAGAGCTCCAACTCTATTTTGCCAAGGCAACAATCTTGGACTTAGGAGCACCAACTCCCAAGGACTTCAATCCTTCCAGTTCCTGAGACACCAGTCCCAAGGACACCAATCCTTCCTACTTCTAAGGCACTAATCCCAAGGACTACAATCTTTCTTACTTCTGAGGCATCAACCCTAAGGACTCCAATCCTTCTTACTTCTGAGGCACCAACTCCAAGGGTTACAACCCAATATTGTCAATGCATGTTTGATAGTAATGTTCTGCTCTCAAAACTCTTCTTTACTGAGTTCTGTCTGTTTACAGCTTCACTGTAGTCTCCATGCTACAACATCAATGACAACCAGTCTTCTTATGAAGAAGTCTTTACAACTCTTCATACTGTCCTCACAGAGTCTCCAATAGCCTTCATGACCTCTAATAATGTCTCCACACATCTTTAGTGAGTCTACTATTAGCTGCACTAAGCTCTGCATAAGAACCAACTTTCTGTTCAAGCATCTATTCTTACTGTCACAGTAAATGCTTCAGCATGACTGCTTCTCTGTTGACTACTTCTACCATTCGAATGCCTCATGTCCTGTTAGTCCTTCAACCCTTTTCTGTTTTGTTGGACTCTACAGCTACCTCTGTTTCCTCCAGCTTTTTCAACAACATTCAACTTTGCTTGTTCTCTGTTTTTGTATCTTCCTGATGCCTCTGACCGTTGGTTTCCTCTTTCCGCTGGCTCTTTTGCTTCCTCCTCGGTCGCTGTAGTTTCCAATGCCTCACTTGATCCTTCAGCTTCCCTCCTTGGTCGCTGTAGTTTCCTATGCCTATTCGGATTAGCCATTGCTTCATGGACATGTTAATACAGAAGAGCAGGCTGTATTACAAAGGAAATGATGCTTATAAACCAATATCAGAGAGAGCCCTTTTTTCCTTTAATAACGTTCATACACAGGACTTTACTATTAATGGAGAGACTGTACCAATCAGGAGGCCCCACCTGCCACGTCACCATCGCAATCGCAATCGGCATTGTTCAGGCCTCCTGAACTATCGGGAGTGTTTTTTATGCATTTTGGCCTTCAAACCCCGCGCAATACAAATATTCAAATACACAAGAATATATGAAAAACAACCGGCTGAAATGCTAAAGGGTGGACTTCAAAAACATTACACCCGCATCTATAACTACATCGGGTCCATAGTGTAATCGCAATCGACAATTGCAACTTCCGAAGGTCCACAACATATATCGCAATTGACGCTTTCTGAGGTCCAATAGGCGGATGTGATATGCAATAAATCAACCTGCAATGTTGCATCGAGTCCGCAACATATATCGCAATGGGTGCTTTCAGGGGTCCCACCCCTTTGTGTATTGTGATATGCGAGTTCCAATGGGCAAACGCGATGTTATTAAGGGTTGTTGCTATAACCCGTTCGAGTCCATGTATATACTCCTCCGCTCTTGACTTGACCCATAACTTGATTTCTGCCAATATTATGTTACATCACATTGTAATGGTCTGTGGGTCCACACACACACACACACATATATATCACAATCGGGGGTTTTGGGTAGTGGCACATAACCGAACCTGCCAGTTATCATATTGCCGATATATATACTCTGCCTCTATAGTCCGATATATATATATATATATATATATATATATATATATATATATATATATATATCCGCTCCGATAGTGTATTACGATATAACTATGTTTTTTGCCTCTGATAGTGTAAATTGCATATATATGTTACATGTTGCTCCGCCTCTACCTTTAACTCTTTCGCATATCTATATATATATATATATATATATATATATATATATATATATATATATATTCCGCTCTTTGGCATCAATGGCATATATTACTCCCGATATGGCTCCTTGGCATCTATTACTCCCGATATGCTCTCCGATAGCTCTTTCGATGACTTCTTCCTCTCGGTTCTTCTTGGGCATGTATTACATGTGATGCTCCTCTGATGTGGCTCCTCTTGCTCCAATGTCTTCCTTTGGCTTTGCAGTGTCTTTCAATGACCTTCTTTGACAACAAACTTTTACTCATGGTTTGACTTTCCTGATGGCCTTGCTCCTGTTTCTTCATGGATATGCTCTGCTTCCCCTTGGCTTCATATCATCATCTAGTATCTAGAATATTTCCATATTGACATCAATGACAACCTACGTCAATAGACACTTGTTATGTTTAGACAAAATCTGTGACAGACATACATAATATATAATCAAAACACAAATCATTTAAGCTAAGCATAACATTTAATGCCTTTCAATAATGCTAGCATTATTCTAGCAATTTCAAAATGCGAAGAAAAAAAATGAAGTTATAACCTCTTGCCTCACTAAGAAGCCAAATAAAACAGCGAAAAAGAATTACACAATCGATAATTAACTCAAGCCTAAAAACATTAATTATTCGTAAGTGAAGACTAATATTATTAGACTACCATACCATTTCTATTACTATACTACAGTACCTCACTTACAAGCTTTCAAATCAAAATTTCCAATCTTCCCCTTACAAGCTTTCAAATCAAAGTTTCGAACCTTCCCTTGATCATTAAAGATTGAAAATAATATATAAGCTTTCATATCAAAGTTTCCAACCCTTTGTTCATAGAAAGCGCCTCATTTTCGACTAAATGTTTTGTAATGGCATTTACAGCGGTTTTTTGATGACGTAGTCGCAGGCAGCTAAGACATGCGTCTGCCTCTACATTCGCTCTTGGAAGAGTCTCTGAGGTTGAGAGGGTGTTAATGCGTGTGGGCCTCTGCCCAACATACACACCGCTTTTTCCTCCGTGTCTTCTCTACGCTTTCTGTGATACACGGACGATGCTGTACCCAGAAATCAATGTGATTCTTATAAATGCGTTGCCCACCTTGTCTGTAGTTACAATCCGTTTCCTCCATTACTCGTAAGCGCAGCAAAATATGGAGAGGCAATCAGTATTCGAAATGGGCAATTACATTTCCTGCACTTCCGACTCAGTTCCTTCCAATACTGTGAAAGTCGTAAGCTGGAATGGCACTGTTCAGGAGCTTCAGCGGCGGATAATGGCAACAGAGAACTCATCAGTTCACGTGGGCCATAGAAGCTCTCTTAGAATGTATAAATTCCTTAAATTATCTCTACATTATTTAATGCTATGCGCCCATGGAGTGCACATTCCGTTGTAATGACAACACATGATAATGTCCTCCTATGACAAGTCCCATGATCTTTTGAGGTAAAGAAAATATATTGCCCTGGTTCTATTTCAATATTGAATGTATTTATCGTCTTTCATAATAGTCTGTAGTTGCTTTCTACGCTTTTAGCGCTTAACAAAGGAGTGAGGTGACTAGGTTCATTATTGGCTTGCATGTGAAATCCTTATGCACTTTTAAGAAGCTTAAAAGGTAAAAATTACTCTTTATGGTAAATATTTTATTCTTTTCCTTTTAATGGTGATATTGTGGTGAGAGTTGGCAGCTTCCTGAAGGCCAATGAGGACTGAAAAAGCTTATCACAGTGGAGAACATGCTTGCAATGAGAGTGTCCCTTCTTGCAAAATCCTCCTAATATTATTAATATTTGCACTTATAAATAAAGTAAAAGAAAGATATATTAATATAAGTTAATAATAAAGTTTTGTTGGGATACTTATGTATTATAATTTAAAATTAAATATAATATTTAAATTTGTTTAGTAATTGAAGTGTTGGTATGATCATTAGTTTATTGTTTAAGTTTACATAAATAATTAGTGGTCGAAAGTGTAATTAATATTAGTTTAAATTTTGCAAAGTTTCTTAATGTATTATTGATGTAAGCAAGGTGCATTTTAATAGATAGGGGTGTTTTCCCTATAAAGTCTCAATTATATTTTACATTATTTGGAATAGTAGAGTCATCTAAATTATGGGTTGGTAGCTATTATTTAAAATGAAAAGAAGTTTGGTGATAGAATGACAAATGAGAATTATGTCATATGCAATTATTCTAAGTGTTTTCAGGGGAAAAACTACTCTAAGTGTAGAAAGTAAACTATTATAACCTATCCTAGCTAGGAGCAAACCTAAATAGATAGCAAATTAGTTACAAATTCTTGGTTGTATTTCAAAAAATAGATAGTTGTCAACACATAAATGTGAAGGATAAATGCAAACAAACTAGTATGTAGTCATTCATAAACATCTATTTACCATGTCAAAACAATAAATATTAGATAAGCAACATGAATATAAAATCCATAAACTTTCACTAATGAATAGCCAACACATGAACAATATAATCTTACGATGTTGTAAATGATAGCACTAAAACTAGAAATAGTTCACAAAGGACTCAACACACAACAATAATGCTCCTCTTCAAAAAATGGCCTGAAGGGATTCTCCTTATTAAATTTCTTGAATTGGTTCTCAAAATTACAAAGAGCAACAACCCTTGCTACAAGATGTTTTTGAACATGTATAGTCCACAAGATGCAATTGAGTAATGGGACTTATTGTGTTCTCTTTGATACTTATAACCTTTTGACTTCCTCTATTATTTCTTTTCCTAAGACTTTATGAAACTTTAGATAGTATTTACAAGAAACTATAACTAACATTTTTTTGTCTTTAATGTAGGATGCACAAACCTAATATTTGCCTAAACATGAGTGTTTATAGAGATGCTTCATAAGACACTTCATATCTACGTATGGGGCCCATCTCTCTTTTTAGTGTGCTTAAAAGGGAATTTATCACATTTATATCTCTAGAGAGCCTTGTGACATGTTCTTTTAATATATCTTTAGTGATGTTGTGACCATCCCAATAATAATATATTTGATGTTGATGTGGTCCTCCAACTTTATCAAAACTTATCCTATAGGCCTTGGTGCACCCATATCTTCAAGCTGCGCGAGATGGAATTTCTCAACCACTTTGTCAGTTGTTATATACAAACACTTATAATAATTGATCGATTGTGTATTGCTTGTTATTTTGCAGTTAGGAATGGATGCACTATTGAGCTTGTTCTCTCTTCCAGTCCTTTTGGGCAAGTCTATATGTGTGTTTTAATCTTCTTTGTGCTACTTATTTAGCTCATCTATAGAAAATTGAACACTACACTCCAACTCTTTCTTATCCTTGACCTTGTTTAATAGTGCAAGCAATTGTATAGAGAAGTCTTAGAATTCTTTCAAGTTTGCATACATTTGGCTTGGTGTTATTCAAGCTTGCATACATTTACCTATGATGTTTGTAAAAATTCCATCAAACTAATGCCATAGCTACTGTATCTCTTTTGGTATCTACTATAAGTAGGGTTTCTATGGTTATCATGAGTGTTGAAAATATTGGTAACTTTAGTTTTTATGGGATTGTTTCACTATCCTTCCCATTGCTTTGTTGAAACGAATAAGACTAAGCTAGTTGCTCTTACTAATTTGGAAAGGGTGAATGAACCTAATCTAAGTTCTCTAAGTGGGAAGTGGCCTCCTATCATCGCAATGCTTGGAGTGTTGAGAGATGTTCAGATAAATTAATAACCATTGGATTTATGTTTTGTGTCTCTTCTTCCGATTTTCATCTCCTCTTTCTCTTTCTTGAGTCTTTCTTCTTCTTCTCTCCTAAACTTCTCTTCTTCTTCCTTTCTCGACATTTCTCTCTTCCTCCATTTTCTTCCTTATCCTCTTCTTCTGTTATCTTCTCATTTTGTTGTTGTTGAAGCCTTAATGTTTCATCTTATTTCTCTAACCTTTCCATCTTTGTTGTTGCTTTGGTTATACCCTCCTTTTCTGATCTTTCCTTTTCCAAACACTCCTTATATAAATTGTCTTTTCTGGGCTTAGAACCATTTCCCATTTTGAAAATAACTTCATCAATAGAGGCAACACTTCTATAGAGCTCTTCTTTTTCCACACTCATTCTAGTATGGACACCTATACTTGTTGGTCTTTTAATGTTGGTTGACAACATCCAATAGGCCATGTTATTGAATTTTTTCCTCTCCACAATGGAAGGTTTGATTTTGTTAATGCCTCCTCAATGTATTTGAAACAATAAGACCCTACATAGAAGGGAAATGAGGACAAAGGTAATTTCTTGTCTTATGCTAAACCTGCTCCTACTTCATGTACGAGTGTGTGATATGAGATCTCTTGGAGAGATAGATTATCTAGTATGAAATTAGGGGCAAAATGAGGAGCTATTGTATCTCCAAAAACTCTAATATGCCCCCCTCTAAGTTATTTTCAAATCACCCATGCCTGCAATAGGTTGCATCGATTGATTTAACATACAAATATATGGAGCATAGAATAATTACTGATATGGAGGAAGTATGAATTACTCACATACTTTGGTGTAATGAATCTGATAGTTGTGATCCCATAAATTATGGTAGTAGATGTAGATTGGTGGATCACTGGGTTTCCATCGCTAACCAATTGTTGGGAAGGAATTGATAATGTAGGTTGTGTCTAGTAGGTATGAGGCCATGTGTAAACGTAGATGTGTTCCAAGAGATATATGTTTAGCTACTAAGGTAGCTTGAACCAATATAGTGGAAAGGATTGCTACCAAATTAAAAACTTTGCCTATTTTAGTGTTGGCTTGTTGGAGCCTGACCCAGGTTTAGAGGTGATTTAGCCAAACAAATCCTAGTACTACTGGCCCTTTTGGTAACAGTTCGCGAAGCGCGGATTGAGTTCTCACCCAAAGTAGTATGGGAGGGTGCTAGAACCAGGTTTCCGCACCCTGGAGATGTCTAATGAGTTCAAGTGGCCCGCGGTTCGACCCCGCGCACACGTTGCTACACGCACTTACCCGTACCTCACAGCCTGAGATGCTGCCTTCGCGTAACCCTACTCAGGGACGAACACTGTTATTGCCCAAGTCCTTACTAGTATTCCATTGTTAGTTGATCAATTCAGCCTACTTGCATGCTTTAAGTTATACTTAGCAATATAAATCATTCATACTGGTGCGCATAGTAAATAAACAGTATATTTGCAATTTATATCAAACATGTAATAACCCAAGTACAGATACATAGAATTGGTAACAAAACCTTTCTTTATTAATCTCTTCTTCGGTTACAGACTCGACTCCACCCTATGCACTTAGCTGCAGGGGTCCGCGCACTCAGTTGTGAACAACTAGGCCTCTGCGCACTCAGCTGTAGAGCCTTCTCCTACTCTACGACCCAAGACACACTTATACTCTTAGACTCTTGCTCTTCGCTTCTACTTTGCTATCTATTACTTCCTTCCTTTTCTTTTACACTTAGAGCCTCGCTCTATTTATAAAATCCCATGGTATATGGTCCATGGGTAGGCCAACATTACATTACAAGGCTAGGGCAGACAACCTTGTGACTCTATCATACATTTCGCGCTCCGTGCCCGCAATTCGCGGAGTCTTTACAACAATATTAAGTCAAAACTTGGTCTTTGAGCCCCAAAACATGCCTTGGGGGGATTCCATGCCTAACAGGCCCCCAACACAAAAATTGTGACTCACCCTCGAGTCATTCGGTCTGCGCGACGATCTTGGTGCGGGGTCCCTCCAATTGTTCTCGAATTTTACTGAGGCTCGCAGCGCACTGAGTTGCTGCTTGCTGTATCTGCTACATCCATTGTTCTGAGACCTCTGTGTCTGAATTATTTCCATACATATGTACTGGTATCTTCTTCATATGTTTATAGTCCCGCACCTTTGTCCGACTCCTCAGAGCACGAAGACTATGCTTCGGCTGGCTAGTCAGATAGTCGGCCCACCCGTGCAGGGATTCCAGTAGTTGCCATTCACTTTGCCTGGGAAGGGTTCTCCATTTAGTTTGACTAGCTGGACCGCCCCTCCATTTGTGACCTCCTTAACCATGTATGTTCCTAGCTAATGCATTCTGAATTTTCCCGAAAATTTTTCAAACTTACTGTCATACAGTAGCAGTAAGTCGTTTACCTTGAATGTGTGCAACCTAATATGGTGATCGTGCTAGGCATTTTCACGCTACTTTTGCACCTGCTGATGAAAACTAGCCAAGAACCGTTCCTCCTCAAGTTCTTCAAATTGCGCGAGCCTTTCCTCCAGAGCTTCGCGGTTCTTCATCCCTGTGAGCGTTGATATGCGCAAACTAGATATGATATATTCCATTAGCATGATAGCTTCCATGCCATAAACTAACCGGAAAGGTGTTTGTCCCATTAGTTTCTTGCACGTTGTCCTGTAAGCCCATAGCACTGCAGGTACGCGCAGGTCCCAATCGCTTCACTGCACGTTGCACACTTTGGTTAGCGCAGTCTCTAGTATTTTGTTGAATGCTTCTACAGTCCCATTGGCTTGTGGGTGATATGGTGTACTTTTCTGATGATACACCTGGAACTCTTCTGTGAACATGTTGATGGTTTCGTATAGGAAATGTGTTCCGCGATCAATCATTAAGATTTTCGGACAACCAAATCAGGTCAACACGGTTTCAAACAAAACTTCGCAACCGTAGCGGTCGTGTTGTCTTTGACTGGCCGCGCTTCCGCCCATCATGTCAGGTACTCCGTCGTGGTGATGATGTAGTGTGCGCCCGTCTTTCCCTGAGGTTTGATAGGTCCCACAAAGTCAATTGCCCATTTCTTGAATGGCTGTAGTGTCGTTTGTGTACTCAACGACATCTCGTTCCTCCGCGATTGTTTTTCAGTCCTTTGACATATATCATAGGCCTTACAGTGTGCTTTTGAATCCTGGTGAAGGATAGAAAAATCCGATGCGTGCAACACCAATTCCTTCTTCTGTTGGATGGAGTATTCCTTCAACGCAGTCCCTATTGTTAGAAATTGGATTATATCTTCAAAGTTCTCGTCTGCGACATGCACCACAAATAGTTGTGCGTTAGGTAATCCTTCCTCCAAACTAGCAGGTTCCTCGCTCATCTCAATACACGATAAGTGATCCGGTCCTGCGTTCAGGCATCTAGGTTTGACCACAACCTCAAAGTCATATTCTTGGAACAATAAGAGCCACCCACATATGCGCCCCCCTAACACAGGCTTATTGACCAGTTACTTTAGCGCGGAATGGTTTGTATACATCTTGAAACGTCCTCTTAGAAAATAGTGCCAGTATTTTTGGAGCGCGTACACCATCGTCAACCCTTCACGCTCGATTGTGGAATAGTTCTTCTCAGCTTTGGACAATCTACAACTTGAAAACGCGATAGGATGATCCAAGCCTTCTCTTCCCTCCTATGTGAGCACTACTCCCAGCACGATACATGACGCATCAACATGGACATGAAACTCCACATCCCGTCTTGGGAAGAATAGGATTGGAGTGGAGGCCAATTTCCCCTTTAGGACATCCAGGCTCTTCATGCAATCATCATTCCAGCAAAATGTGACATCCTTTTTCAGTAATTTCTCCATCGGCGCGATGATTTGGGCATAGATTTTGATGAACTTCCTATAGTACCCTATGTGTCCAAAGGTAGCGCACAGCTGTTTAACACTTCGCGGTGCATCAAAATCTAGAATCACTACAATATTCGCAGGGTCCACCATCAGTCCCTGTTTGCAGACCACATGTCCCAATAGGTTCCCAAAGGGAATGAGGAGTGTGCACTTCTTAAGGTTCAGCGCAATCTGGTGTCGTCGGCAAGTATTCAACATCAAGCATAAGCTTGCTACGTGGTGCTTAACCAATCCAAAGATAGTCCAGTAATCCAGATAGACCTCTAGGGACTTGTGGATGTATTCTTTGAATGCGGCAACAACGATGCGTAAAAAGATGGCTGACGCGTTCTTAAATCCAAACGACATAACGGTGTATTGAAAGAAGCCCCATTCTATTGCGAAGGTTGTCTTGCTCCTATCTTCCGGCACAATTTTGATCTGGTGGTACCATGAGAACCCATCCGTGAACGAGTATGCTTCTTATGCACCAAAATTTTCCAATACTTCATCTATGAATGGTGTTAGGAATGGGTTGTGTACACAAGCGTCATTTAGCTTCCTGAGGTCCATGCATATTCTTATTTCGCCCTTCGACTTTTTCTCCTATACTACCATAGGGATCACCCAATCAGATTCTTCAACCGGCTCAATAATTTTGGCTACAAGCATTTTGTCTAATTCTATGCGAACCTTTTCCTTATACTTCAGATTCAAGTGGTAAGGCCTCTACTTGACCGGCTTTGCATCAGGTTTTAGGGTGATCTTCATCATCCCTAAGTCACCAATGATCCCTTTTAAGTCCGTAATCTTGGTTGGGAATAAGTCTTGGTACTCATGGAGTAACTCAACGACCTTATCCATCGTGGCATCATCCCAATAGTCACTGAGCGTTGCATACTTTGGTTCCGCCTCCGTCCTAATGTTTACCTGCTTCGTTTTGAGCGGCGCGGTGATGTCAGGATCTTCAATGGTCCTCGAACCTCGCAACAGCCTTCGGTTTTTGGAATGTTAATTTTCCGTGGATCCTCATCATCCTCCTCAATATTTACGTTGTAACACTCCAGTGCGCAGCTTAGTTGGGTCGCCCATTTTGGTTGAAGCACTTGCATTGGCTCCTAGGGTATTTTGAAGATCGTTGCATTTATTGCTTGTAGCGCATCATCAACAGTATCCCACCAACAATCTTCAAACGTGAAGGTTAACAGGAATCCTTCGCACAAGATATCCCATTCGCTCATGCCATGGCGGAGCTCCGTCTCAATATACCAATTCATGGGTATGACATCCAGGGTATGACAAAACAAATGCACCCATTCAGGTTGTGGCTCTTCCCCATAGACCTTTTTCCATTTCGTGAGGTGTTCACGTGGATCATCCCGTCCGTCATATTTGTCTGTTACCCACATATGTGATTTCCCAAATCATAGGCGCATCATCCTTCTGCATCCCCGCTAGTCCTTAAAATTCCGCTAATGCATACCCGACCACCTTGCAGGCATAGCGCGTAGTGCCTATTTCAGAGCGTCAAATCGCTGTTGTTCTGGCACCTCTCTTTCAAATTTGTTCAGGAAATCATCCACCGCTGTCAACCCATCATACATAGGTAGATCTCTTACCTCTGTTTTCACGCAGCGCAATGATCTTACCGTCATGTTTCAATTGAGCGTGGTTACCTCGTGTAACCAGTTCTACCATCATTCGATTTGCTCATTTGAATCTGAGGTGCAGGAGCTTTCACACTCCCATGAAATCCTGCCATCCGCTGTAAGATTCACTCAATCCTGTTCCTGAGTGGTTATCTTGTAGATACAATCTAGATCGTCGTCACTCTCTTCATCGCGCATTAGCTCTGTGTAGCACGATCCTTCCGCAGGGTCTAAAGGTACCACTACGCGTAGTGACTTTTTCTCAAAAATCATCTTGCGCTTCTTTAGATTTATCACTCCATTCATGTCAGTGGCCTAATCTATTCCCGGTAGCACGAGATAGGGATTGTTGTCATCGACAATATTTATCACTTCAAAATCTGCAAGTGTGCTCGCACCTTCGATATCTACCATTATCCCCTACAATCTTCCCATCGGTATGATCTTTTGCTAGTTCGTCATTCGCAATTGAATAGGAGACCATTGCAACACAGGCCTTCCCATGCACTCCCATGTCTACTTTAGCAGGACGTTCACGTCCGACCCTAGATCTAGAATCACTTGATCCATTTCATATTCCCTAATTTGTGTAGTCAATCTCATCTCCCTTCCTATCCATGTTGTGTGCTTCCTAAGCTTCCAGACTACGTGCGGTTCTCCTAACCCAGTGCACCTAGTGATGAGTTCTTGTAGTCCCTTCACAGCCTTGCTGTCGCGTAGCAGCTTCATGCATCTCTCCAGAAAGGTAGTTAGCATTGATGGGTCCATCTCCAGTTCTAGTTTGTCTTTACTACCTGAAGTGGAGGCCTCCGTGAATCTCTTCTTAGCTTCCATGAATGTCTCCTTTGCGCGCTCCAAAGCTTCGGCCTGAGTGGATAGCGTTTGCTGTGACAATGTGGTCCTTAGATGCGGCATTATTGATGCTACAAACCATGCGTGGTGTTGCCCATCCGTGAAGGTCATGTTGGCTTCGCAAATCATACCCTTCAGTATTTGATCCAGCTCCCAGGGGATCTCGCCTAGAAGCATTGCGATTTCCTTAAACCTGATAATTGATTGTGTCTTCGATTTTGGCCTACTAAATTCCCTGTTTAGCGCAGCGTGGATATCCATGATCCCTGTGTTTGGATTGTCATTAGATTGCTTAATGTACCATGTCAGTGCACGATCCTGCAACGTGCTTACCAGCGTTTCCTTCTTTATGTTGTCATCCGTGACTCCTTGCGCTTCCCATACAGTCTTTACCACGAACCAAAATTGGTCCAGATCTTCGTTCCCTACTCCTTTGAACACCAACAACTTTATCGCGCTCGCCATATTGAACTATGGTGGTGGCAGAGGTGGTGTGGGCAGAGATGAGGGTGAATATGGTGAAACTGGTGGTGGTGTGGGTGGGGGTGGTATGCGCAGAATTTGCTGCCTTATCAGACTGATCACACTTCTTGGTGAAACTTTCGCGAGCTCTTCCTTGCTTTCTCGCTGAGGTGAAATCAAGGGGCTAGTTTCTATCTCTGCGCTACTTTCATTTCTATAGATCCTCCCACTTTGCGCAGCCCCAAACATCAATTTATTCGCATAACCTGCTTTTCACCTAGTAGCATTTTAATCCAAGTGTTCAGAGATTTAACTTACTTACCTCACGGTCCTTTGAGGAAGCGTCGTTCCGCCTTGTTGTAGCTAACAGAAGTATCTACTGCAAATTCAGTGATAAACCCTCCTATAATTCGATTGAGCCAATGGTCCACAGCGTGCGTGATCTTATCTTCTGATGCTTCTAGTCTACGCACCAATTCTGGAGTCCACACAATTGGTTTGTCGAGCCTACACCTTCCTTGACTATCTGCTAGCTTCATGATCCACTCATACAACTCAGAGGGGAAGGATGAAAAGACAATTTTGTGGATTTCTATATATAAGTAGCGCTCTAACCACTATTCCTTTGATACTAGCGAATTCCAGTTTTCCTGCGCCACGAACACGTGAATATTTATGTCCATCCACTCTTCAATTTCTTTCTTTGTTGGACTCCAGTGACACGTCATTAGACATCCCTTATGCAGATCTCGGTCCTGGCAACGGAACCATTTGCTGGCTTTTTGGGGCCTGACCTAGGTTTAGAGGTGATTTAGCCAAACAAATCCTAGTACTACTGGCCCTTTTGGTAACAGTTCGCGAAGCGCGGATTGAGTTCTCACCCAAAGTAGTATGGGAGGGTGCTAGAACCAGGTCTCCACACCCTGTAGATGTCTAATGAGTTCAAGTGGCCCGCGGTTCGACCCCGCGCACACGTTGCTACATGCACTTACCCGTACCTCACAGCCTGAGATGCTGTCTTCGCGTAACCCTACTCAGGGCCGAACGCTATTATTGCCCAAATCCTTACTAGTATTCCACTGTTAGTTGATCAATTCAGCCTACTTGCATGCTTTAAGTTATACTTAGCAATATAAATCATTCATACTGGTGCGCACAGTAAATAAACAGTATATTTGCAATTTATATCAAACATGTAATAACCCAAGTACAGATACACAAAATTGGTAACAAAACCTCTCTTTATTAATCTCTTATTTGGTTACAGACTCGACTCCACCCTACACACTCAGCTACAAGGCTCCGCGCACTCAGCTGCGGATAACTAGGCCTTTGCGCACTCAGCTGCAGGACTCCGCGCACTCAGCTGTGGACAACTAGGCCTTTGCGCACTCAGCTGCAGAGCCTTCTCCTACTCTACAATCCAAGACACACTTTAGACTCTTAGACTCTTGCTCTTCGTTTCTACTTTGCTATCTATTACTTCCTTCCTTTTCTTTTACACTTAGAGCCTAACTTAATTTATACAATCCCATGGTCTGGGGACCATGGGTAGGTCGAAATTACATTACAAGACTAGGGCGAACAACCCTGTGACCCTATCATACATTTTGCTCTCTGCGCCCGCAATTCGCGGAGTCTTTACAACAATATTAAGTCAAAACTTGGGCTTTGAGCCCCAAAACATGCCTTGGCGGGATTCCATGCCCAACATTTAGTAACTAAGTAAATTAAAGGCATCCATGACTTCTAGAACATTGTAACATCTTCTCCACCATATAACCTACTTAAAGGAGTTATTGCAATCTTGTATGGATTCCTTAGTACGGGTTTGATGGTTGGAAATATTCCTCCACCAACAATGTGGTTGAATCACTAAATTACAGATCTCAATTAGTTATACCCTCATTTGGTGTACCACACCAAGTCCCCTCCAGGTCTTTTGGAGGGTATGGGATGTACATGTCCAACCCATAAGTTCACTTTATGAAGGTGTGGTATCCAAATTTTTTCTTTTTTTAACAATCCCAAACCTTTTTTCTGAGGCTACTATTGTTTTTTATTCATCGAAAGCATTCCATAGATATATAATTCATCTCATTCTATGTTTTGAGTACTATAAAATTAATACATGGTAGTCATGTGCTCACATGTCTCCACTACATAACACCACATATTTTGACACATGGATGACACATGGTAGTCTTGTGCCCAAATGTTAGCACCACATTGTGCCACATCTACAAGTTGGACATGCATATGACACATTGTAGTCTCTTTCCTGTGTGTTACCACCACATTGTGCCACATCCACAAGCCAAACATGTGACTTGTCAAATCATATCCATATCCAAGTGATTTCAAATAATCCCTTTTATGAAAAGGTTGGATCTCTAGATATATGGAATTATAGATATTTGGAACATCTTCCATCAAGATGTTCTAATAAATCAATTTAATTAGAAGATATGGGTATAGATATTTGTATTCCTAGATGTCCAAAATCCACTATCTTAATTCCTGACTATCCATAATTCACTATCTAGAAAATTAGAAAAGTTCAATTAAATAGAAATGCCAATTTTTTGGATTCTTGAATCATTTTCTATTTGGAGATTCCATGCCATCTTACATGGTACTACTCACCTAATATTCACATCAACACCAATAGTCCATGGCCACATCCTCATCCTCATCGATGTGGGTTAATAACCAAATTTATGGATACCCAAACCATCCAGCATCTAGAAAATCTTAGAAATGGTCATTTCCAAGATATTAGATTTCCGTATTCCTAGTTTTCATGTCACGTGCCATGACATGGGCCATAGTAGACACTACATTAGTTTATTTTTCCAAGTCATCTATGACATGTCAACATGCCACATCAGTAGTGACACATCAACATGTAATGTCATCTTGACTTGTCATTGTGCCACATCAACATGCCAAAGTAGTGACACATCAAGATACCTTGTCAACAGTGACATGTCAACATGTCATATCACACCCCTACTTACCTACTATTTCAAGGGCTTTCTTACATGAAATTCGCTTGTCCACTACATGATTTATCAAGGTTCTTTTAGGCACTAAATTCCAATATCATGAGGTTCCACCCTTCCAACACCCAGATGTTTTCCTAAGTTGGTATGCAAATAAATTTATCGATACTCAGATATCTGTATATTCAGAACATCTACCCTCTATCAAATTTTTTCGCTCAAAAGAACTTTAGATATCCAGAACATCCAAAGTCCTTTAGACTTCCACCCCTATTATCCATTTTCTTCTACACTAGGCCTTGATCGCAAAAACAACTAACCCATGTGACTAAGGGATAGGGACGAAACTTCAAAGACTAAATAAATAAAGTGACAACCCTTTGTTTGGAATTTTTAAACCTACTTCTCTTAATTGAAGCTAACTCTCATAGATATACACTTAGCGAAAAATACTTTTAAGGAGTGTTAGGGTCCATATCTACCTATAAGGCATGCAAATTCCTTAACGCCTTGATCATAACCAGACTCCCTTCTATTAGCACTCCTTAGTGTCCCAAGGCTGAGAAAGGGGACCAACGAAGGTAACCTCAAACAAACTTTGGATTTGGTAGTTATCCCTACCAAATCAGAGAGGGATCTCTCTACAATCTCACAGCCAATAAAATGAATGGGAGGTAAAATAGATCTTAGGCTAGATATTCAGCTCAATAGGGTTTGAATTTAGGGTTTGCTGGATCAGGGTCATAGTTCTCGGAACTAGGTCAAGGTTTCTAAAGATCAGTTACAGAGATACAATGGGGCAAGATAGGTATGATTAGTGACATATTGGAGTTGTAATTGTGGTATAGGGTTGAAATAAGGAAGGATCAAAATGAGCATAAACTTATGAATTCATTTATCAGAAGAAAGAACACATAACATGAAAATATCATCAGAAAAAAGCATAAGACTTATGAATTTTGTTAATCACCTATGAGATGATCACAAGAAAGAATATATATGGTAATAAGGAGAAATATATATTCAATTTGATGATAAAACAGAGGAAAAACATTGTCACAAAAGCATACTACAAGAATCCCAAGATAATAGCTGCAACTGCATGTCTTATTCCTGCAAAGTGTACACTAGATCCAAGATTCTTACTCTCAAATGTCTAACCCCTCATTTCACTTGAGACCATCTACATATAGATGAAACACTACTTTCCCCCTCTCAGGGGTCGAATCCATCATTTTGGGCACGAGATCCCTCAAGGCAAGTTTTGGGGCTTAAAGCCCAAGTTTTGACTAAGTCTAATGTAAAAACTCCACGATGTGTCGGTGCGGAGCGCGAAGATTATAAATGAGTCATAGGGTTGTCCGCCCTCATTTTTTTAATGTTATGTCAACTTGAGAGATCTACCCATGGTCTGCGGACCATGGGATTGTATAAATAGAGCGAGGCTCTAAGTTGTAAAGAAAAAAAGAATCAATGAAATAGAATGGAATGAATGACAATGAATTGAGTCTGATCTAATTATTGGGTGAGTCGTTGGGTTGTAGAGTAGGAGAAGGCTCTACAACTGAGTGTGCAGAGGCCTAGTAGTCCGCGGCTGAGTGTGCGGACCCCTTGCAACTGAGTGCGTAAGGCAGGTTGATTCTGTAACCTATTGTAGCAATAATAAAGAGAAGTTTTACATTATTTCTGTGTATCATTTCCTGTTTTATGCTTTGAAGTATATTGGGCATGAATTGTAAGGTTACTGTTTATTTGTTGCGTGAACTTATATGAATATGTTGAATAAGTGAATATAATATAAAGTATCTATTTACGTGAAGATAAATAACTATTATAAGAAGATAAGTAAGATCCACACTATAACTTGGGGAAATAGCGCAGATTGCTACTTTAGTAGCGCAAAAGCTCCACAACCCCTGGTTAGGGCTGTGCAAAGGCGAATACAACAGGGCGCGAAGGCCTTGTAGTCAGGAAGTTGCGCAGAGTAACCTATGTGAAGGTATTCATAGTTGGACTAAATCGACCCCTTAGACATCTCAAGGGTGCGTAAATTTGGTTCCAGCATCCCCCCATATTGCTTTGGGTGAGACCTCAGTCTGCGCTCTGCGGGCTATTGACGAAAGGGCCAGTAATACAGGGATTTGTTTGGCTAAATAACTCCAAACCTAGGTTAGGCCCCATCATGCAAACAAATGGTTCGTTTGCTGAGACCAGAACCTGCATAGAGATGTTTGATGTTGTATCATTAGAATCCAACTAAGAAGGAAATTGAAGGTTGGTTGGATAGAAGAATCCACGAGTTCACGGTGCAGGAGAATAGGAATCTGCGACTAACAAAAGAATAGTGACCCATGAATTTTTTTTCACATCCTTCCCTACTGAGCTATACGAGTGGATCAAAAAGCTAGCAAACAACCAAGGAAGGTGCAAGCTCGACAGTCCTATTATGTGGACCCCAGAGTTGGTGCAAAAACTGGAAGCATCAGAGGATAAGATCGCGCGCACTATTGATCATTGGCTCTATTGGATTATAGGAGGATTGATTACTGAGTTCGTGGTAGACACTACGGTAAGCTACAGCGAGGCCGAATGACGCTTTCTCAAAGGACCGCAAGTACATTAAGTCTCTCAACACTTGGATTAAAATGCTACTGTGTGAAAAGAAGATTATGCGAATACATTGATATTTGGGGCTACACAAAGTAGGAGAATTTATAGAAATGAAGGTAGTGCAGAACTAGAAACTAGCCCCTTGATTTCACCTCCGTGAGGGGATGAGGAAGAGCTCACGAAGATCTCATCAAGAAGTGTGATCAATTTGATAAGGCAGAGGATTCCGCGCATACCACCCCCACCCACACCACCACCAACTTCACCGCCTTCACCCCCATCTTTGCCCGTACCACCTCCGCCACCCCCACATTTTAATATGGAGAGCTCGATAAAGTTGCCTGTGTTCAAAGGAGTGGGAAAAGAAGATCCAGACCAGTTTTTGTTCATCGTAAAAGCTGTATGGGAAGCACAGGGAGTGACAATGATAATATCAAGAAAGCAATATTGGTTAACGCTCTGCAGGATCGTGCGCTGACCTGGTATATTAAGCACTCTAGTGATCACCCGAATGAGGGAATCGCGTCTATCCAAGTTGTGCTATCTAGGGAGTTTAGCAGACCGAAGTCAGAAGCATAGTCAATAATTGGGTTCAAAAAAATTACAATGCTACTAGGTGAGACTCCTTGGGAGTTGGATCAAAGGCTGAAGTGCACTATTTGCGAAGCTAATATGACCCTGACAAATGGACAACACCGTGAATGGTTTGTAGCATCACTATCGTTGCATTTGAGGAACGCATTGTAGCAGCAAAGGTTGACAACTCAGGTCGAAGACTTAGAGACTGCGATGGGGCTACATGAGACCTATATAGAGGATCCTAACTTGGGAGTTCAACAGATCCACATGCAGTTGAAGAACCTATGCCTTGAGATGCAGAGTCTGAAACAGGACAAGACAGTTCGACCAGAAGTGCGTGAAGAAGTGTGGTGCATAAAATGTAAGGCTCAGGGACATGACAAGGACCACTGCTTGGTATTCGCGAATTATCTCACAGGAGGAGGATTGATGCCGGTAAGGCAAGAAGGACCGAGCACGGTGCCTGCTTTGTGGTGCGTGATTTGTCAAATAGGAGGATAACATGTTACAGACAACTGTCATCTGTTGCAGAAGTACATGCAGAATTCACAACAATTGTTCTGTAATTTTTGTAGATCAGTGGGACATGATGAACGCACTTGTAGAATTTATGAGCTAATGATGGATAAAACTCCTACCTATAGGATTCAGGCCGAAATAAGGTCCCTAAACTAGGGCGCAAGGATGGCACCGACCGAATTCCAAGGGCACAGACGAGGCCGAGGTGGAGGAGGACCTGGGAGAGGTCGTGGACAGCTGATATGCTATAATTGCGGAGGGCCAGGACATTATGCCTGTGATTGTACGAATCCAACGTGTCCATCATGTCTGTATTGTACCCTATTTGATCATGAGATGGAGGATTGTCCCACACTAATAGCTAGGCTGCGTGATAAGGGAGCGCTCCAACCTCCCCTGACTCAGAACCTACAAATGATGAGGTTTGAGCCATGCAAGGAAGATCCAAATGTAAACATTGTGCTCTGAAGTGGGATTACGACAGGAGAGGATAAAGGCAAACAGCTTGAAGATAGTACTTGGGTTCGCAAGGCTCTGAAAAAAGAACCAGAGTTTGATTTGGAGTGTGCTAAGGAAACCTTCATGGAAGCTAGGAAGAGCTTCATTGATGCCTCCACTTTAGGAAGAAAAGATAGATCAGAGTCAGAAATGGACCCATCTATGCTTACGACATTCCTAGAAACATGTATGAAGTTACTGCGCGATTGTAAGGTGGTAAAGGGACTACAGGAACTCATTAACAGATGCGCTGGGACCGCGCCAGGAGAATCGCACGTGGTTCTAGAAGATTGGAAAACACAAGGCAAGAACAGGAAGAGAAATGAGGATAACTGGCAGATTGGCGAATATGAGATGGACCAAGTAATTCTGGATCTAGGATTGGACTCGAATGTTCTACCAAAGAAGACATGCGAGCACATGGGGAGGTCTATGCTACAATGGTCTCCTATTCAACTACACATGGTGAACCAAAAAAATATAATACCCTTGGGGCAATTGCAAGGAATCACAGTGGATATTGAAGGAGTGAGTGCACTAGTCGACTTTGAGGTGATAGAGATTGTTGATGATAGCAATCCCTACCCCGCACTCTTAGGAATTGATTGGGCCACTGACATGAATGGGGTGATTAACCTGAAAAAGTGTAAGATGATTTTTGAGAAGAAGTCTCTGTGCATAGTGATACCTTTGGACCTTGCTGAGGGATCGCGCTACACTGAGCCAGTGCACGACTATGAAAGCGACGACGATTTAGATTGTGTCTACAAGATAACTGCACGAGAGAAAGATTGAGTAAATCCCACTGCGGATGGATGAATCTCATGGGAGCGTGAAAGCTCCTATATGTCAGATTCGGATGAAGAAATATAGCGATGGAAAAACTAGTTACACGAGGTAACCACACTGAACTGTAACATGATGACAAGATTGTTGCACTGCGTATTGACGAAAGTAAGGGATTTGCCTACGTATGATGGGTTAAGTGAGGTAGATGTTTTCTTGAATAGATTTGAAAGGGAGGTGCCAGAACAACAACATTTCGAGGCTTTGAAGTGGGTACTGCGCGCTACGCCTGCGAGGTGGTGGGGTACGCGCCAAGGAAGCTTTGAGGACTGGTGCAAATGCAGGAGAATGATGTGCATGTATTTTGGGAAGCCTTAGATGTGACTAAAATATAAATACAATGTACTCATCTATCCAAGTGGGTACAGGCATATGGTAAACAACCTGTGCAAATGCACATGGACTTCGTGTTGGGGAACATGATCAATAAGCATGTGTTGGGGAGGAAATTTCATGAATGGTCCCTTGAGTTGGAATGCCAGAGGGTGAAAAGAATGAGTGCGCAAAAGGTTACCCATGCAGAAGCATTTAACGAAGTACGCGAAGCACTAAACAGGGTATATAATGCGCAGCAAAGTAATTGGGATCTACGCGTACCGGCAATTTTGTGGGCTTATAGGAAAACGTGTAGGAAATTGATGGGACAGATGCCTTCTACGCTGGCCTATGGAGCAAACGTTGTAGTCCCAATGAAGTATAATATGCCTAGTCCATGCATAGCAGCATCGGTGGATATGACGGTTCGCGGAGCCTTGGAAGAAGGGATCGCGTAGCTGAACGAAGAAGAACGTTTGGGACCTGAGGAAGAAATATGACAGGGTGATCTTAGGCTCCAAGGACTCATGAAAGAAAGAGTGCGGTTAAGGGAGAAAAGAACTCTAGTGGAAGCGGAAGTCAAGAAGCTTGAGGAATAAATAAATAAGGATTTTATCGATAAGAAAACCATGGTGATAAAACAGGGTGCACACAATTACATCGAAAAATTTGGGGACTACTACCGAGATTTGATCAGCTTGATGAATTGGATTCGATCGTATAGTACTAGAGGGATCACCCATGGTGGCATGACACAGATAGTAAAAATAAAAAGCAGATTTTTTCCAGGAAAAGTGATGGATGGTCGGTTGAAACCTTATACAGGTGGTGCGGCCACCTGACTAGCCATAGGAAGCACAGTCTTAGCACTCCAGGCAGTTAAAAGCAGGTGTGGGACTATAACTACTCTGCCTAAGAGCTATGCGATGTCGGGGTTGCCCGCAGGAGAGAAGTGTCACAGGGTTCGCGACAGCGCAAGGGTAGTTGCGATGTTGCGCGGATTGGCTGGAAAGTGACCGTTATAGTCACTATTCACAATGTGATGCTTGGTTTGAGACCAAATGGAGCAAGTGGCAGACATTTAAGGTGAGTTTTATGGGCAAGATTTGGGAAAATCTGCCACCAAGGGAGCATTAATGGACCGGATTTTGGGGGAACGGTCGAATTCGAATTCAAAAGGCACTATAAATTACAAAGGACTGCCCAACACACAACACTTGGTCATTTGAGAACTGAGTTGTTACGCACCCCGAGTATTCTGAACCGAGACTTGTTTTTCCTATGGAGAGCGTTGTTTGGGCACCTGATTGAACAGTTGAGAGATTTTTGGATGAACAAGATGGAAACGTTTGAAGAAGCCAGGGAAATCACATAAATGACCACCAAAGAAGCACGCATGCCATGACCATAGAAGATGACCCTGAGAGTGCCAAGATTGTTGCGGAAATCCATAAATCATCATGCACGACGAGACCGAAGGAAGATAAACAACCCATGATTTCAGTGCGTGTGTCCCCTCAAAACCCGTTGCGAATTAAATTAACAATGGAGTAAAAATGGAAAGTGGTTAAGCTGGAAACCGATGAGGAGGAAGAATACATTGAGGATATCATAATAGAATAGGACAAGGATGAGGGCATGGAGGAAGAAACCGAGGGCATGGTCCCTCTAATCAAGCTGCCTGCATATGTCCCTCTGTGGAAGGGGAAGGCAAAGGTGCCCAAGGACCTGGACGATAGTAAAAGCCCTCTGTAGTATCCGTTGTTACTTGATGATATCATTTTCGAAGGATCGCACTTGGGAAGGGTGCCGAGCTTAAAGTTCGAAGATTGGGATCTCACTGACCACAAGAAATTCCCTCACTTGGCAACCACGCTCCTCATGAAGCCAAATAAACAAACCACGACAGGAGTTATAGAATTGGAGCCGCGCAAATGGTTGTGTGGGTCGAAAAGGCAGGGTTGTTGAACCTGCTCTAGGTACCGCATTACCATCGCGCCCCAGTAACTATCTTCCTCATCAGGTAGCTACTCTGCCTAGTGCATGATGGGTGTTTGTGGCTGGAGGAGCTTGTAGAAATTCCCATTGTAGATCAACAGATTATGCAATATACTAAAACACAATACAAGATCTACTTCTACAACACTTTGCAGAAGCTTAATCGAATTGAGCAAGATCAATTGAACAAATATAACTAATAAGAAGAAATCAATCACACATAACACAGAAGAAATAACCTAAGGAAAGCCTCAGCCTAAAACAACAATCTCTGTATTATCATACAAGTGGAAATATAGTCTAGATTACAAAAAGAATCAGCTCACAAGCTATCTTGCTCTCTCTGCAATCCCTCTATTGTTCATAGACAGTCAAAGGCCTCTCTCAAAACCTTCTCCTCTACCCTCCAAGCCTCCTATTTCTTTGTGCAATTTTCCTTGGGGTCCAGTGCAACCACTTGTGTGAATTGGCTTCCTCACACACTCACTAACCTCTGATCCAACTGCGCAATCCTTAAGGAGATAAATCCTTCTCCATGGATGAGCTTCCTTTATAGGAAAAAATACATCTAACTGATAGTACACTGTCCCTCCTCTAATCTCAACTGGGTCTATGTTTGAATTGACATGCATGAGTTATTCATGAGAGAATATTCAGTTATCTGAAGTGCAACATTTAAATGCAAGAATGCATTAACTAACCGAGCTCACATTAATTTAAACAAACTGTTTAAATCAATCTAACTGGACTTGACTCAGTTAATTGAGCCAACTAATTACAACTCAAATTAGAATTCATCCTTATCTCTTTAACTGAAGGATAAATTCCTCAATTAATGGAGAAACTGTTGCATGTCCTCACATAGACTTCATGTTTGATTTTTCACAACTAATTAACTCATGGTGAATTAATTAATTTATTTTCAAACAGATGTTAATTTCAAATTCGAATTTTACTTCCTATTTCAGTCTAGTGACTAACTAAAATTGGAATCCATCCAGAACTACTAAAAATAGCAATGCTATTTTTAGCACTTCCATTTTTCATTCCCTGTTGCTTAATCCAGCACTGGTACCCAAACTGCTATTTATAATAGTGCTATTTTTAACACTTCTATTTTTATCATTTCTTGCTGCCATTTTCAACACTCCCTCTCAACAAGAAAGGCATTCAACTTGAACCCGATCCTATACCTTTATAATGTTCTGCATGCAACACTTCTACCAAGTGCGGTTTCTCCAGCAACTCTAGGAACAAAAAAAAACTCCCAACTGACCTCGCTGTTGGGCTAGAAACATACTCTGATGTTGAAGCTATACCTGTTGCTGACAAGTGCTCCATCTCTAACCTCTGAGTTGTTGCAACACTCCATGCATCTCGCACCGTTGCACACCTCTCTGTGCCATCCTGCACTGGTGCAACACTCTTGTGCCTCTCGCACTGTTGCAGCCTGCTAGCTCTACACTATCTTGGGACTCCTGCATTGTAGCTGTCTCTGCCACTCCATCCGCATCTGTCTCTACCCAATCAGCCTGTCCTGCTACTCCTCGTCGGGGCTCCCATAGCAAGGTCTAATCAAAGAGGTTGGGTACCTCAATGATCTTGCCCCTATTCCAGCCTACATGGGACAATCACTCCACACCTCCTACCTGGAGGTATGGATGCATGTGATCCCTCTGCCCACCTGGCTCAAAATTCCCCCCTACTAGAGGTCTCTGCATGAGTGGATGCCTCCACTCTGTCTCCTCTCGGCTTCTCTAGTTGTGGCTGCTCCACAACCTCCTGAAGCGGCTTCACCAATCATGGCTCCTCCACAATCGTCTTCGACTTCTTCTGGCGCTGCATGTTGAGAGGTAATGTACTCTCCCTCTCAACCACCAAGTCTCCATTAGTTGCCTTGCTCCTCAAGGCTTTGCATGCATCTTGAACCTCAAGAGCATACAGGTTCTTGACCTGTGAACCGATCTGTTTCACCTGTCGAGTGATGATGTGTCTAAGGAAAACCTTTCCCTTACTGAAGACTATATCATAGCCTGTCTTCCAGCATCGTGATCGACACCAAATTTCTCTTCAGTCTTGGTACATACTTGACATCGGTCAAGGTAATGCGAGCTCCCGTACCTACTCCTGAGACACTATAAATTTCATCATTATCCATCGCTATGAGTATCTAGAGATCTTTCTCCTCCAAAGTATTGAACAAACTCTTGTCGCCGGTCATGTGGAAAGAAGCTCCACTGTCAAGAAACCAACCACTTCCCACCATGAATGAAACCATGCATGCGAACAGTGTGAAATCCAACTCGAACTGTGAGGCCAGTGCCTCACCTTCTGATCCTTCCACGAATACCTTGTAGAAGTAGTGCTTCTTCTTATCTCCTCCTGCATCAGATCCGACCAAAGAAGTTCCCAATCTGGAAGTTTCTCTCTTCCATTAATCGTGTCCTGGTAGCTATGCCAGCTCTTAGGAAGACCAAGGAGTGCAAGACTCACCATGTCATCGTCCATTGTCGTGATCCCTAAACTTCCAAGTTCATCCCTTCATGTGGTGAGCTTGTTCAGATACCTAGAAATCGTGTCACCCTTTTCACACTTGATCTTCCGAAGCTTGTCTTTCGGTGCCAGCTTCCTCTGATCGTTGTTATTCTAATATAGATCTTTCAATGTTTTCCACATTGAAAACGGTGTCTCCTTCCCATGGAGACTCGAGAATATGTGGTCTCGAACTCCCTCTAGAAGGATTCTCCTTGCTCTAGCCACAAATTTCTTCCATTCCGCCAGTTGAGTAGCATCAATCGGCTTGGGGACTTCTTGATCAATGAAGTCCTTTAGACCATTATCCTCTAATATTGCTTCCATGCAATCCTTCCAGGCTATATAATTCGAGCTGCCATCAAGGGCATACTCGAGTCTTAAACCACTGAAAGCCATAGGTGAAATAGAGATGTGATAAGAACTTGATTTATATATTCAGGAACCAAAATTTGAACTTCTCTTTCTTGTATATTGTTATTTGCATTGATCACCTTTGCTCTAATACCATGTAGAAATTCCCACTGTAGATCAACAGATTATGCAATATACTAAAACACAATACAAGATCTACTTCTACAACACTTTACAGAAGCTTAATCGAATTGAGCAAGATCAATTGAACACATATAACTAATAGGAAGAAATCAATCACACATAACACAGAAGAAATAACCCGGGGAAAGCCTCAACCTAAAACCCCAATCTCTGTATTATCATACAAGTGGAAATATAGTCTGGATCAAAAAAAGAATCAACTCACAAGCTATCCTTCTCTCTTTGCAATCCCTTTGCTGCTCATAAACAGTCAAAGGCATCTCTCAAACCTTCTCCTCTGCCCTCCAAGCCTCCTATTTCTTTGCGCAATTTTCCTTGGGGTCCAGTGCAACCACTTGTGTGAATTGGCCTCTTCACACACACACACTAACCTCTGATCCAACTGCGCAATTCTAAAGGAGATAAATCCTTCTCCATGGATGAGCTTCCTTTATAGGAAAAAATCCATCCAAATGATAGTACACTATCCCTCCTCTGCTCTCAACTGGGTCTTTGTCTGAACTGACATGCATGAGTTATTCATGAGAGAATATTCAATTATATGAAGTGTAGCAGTTAAATGCAATCATGCATTAACTAACTGAACTCACATTAATTTAAACAAACTGTTTAAATCAATCTAACTGGACTTGACTCAGTTAACCGAGCCAACTAATTACAACTCAAAATAGAACTCATCCTTATCTCTTTAACTGATGGATAAATTCCTCAATTAATGGAGAAACTGTTGCATGTCCTCACATAGACTTCATGTTTTATTTTTCACAATTAATTAACTCATGGTGAATTAATTAATTTATTTTCAAACAACTGTTAAGTTCAAATTCGAATTTTACTTCCTATTTTAGTCCCGGGACTTACTAAAATTGGAATCCATCCTGAACTGCTAAAAATAGCAATTCTATTTTTAGCACTTCCCTTTTTCATTCCCTGTTGCTCAATCCAGCACTAGTACCCAAACTGTTATTTATAGCAGTGCTATTTTTAGCATTTCTTGTTGCCATTTTGAACAGAGCTTGTCCCCATCATGGATCACCTAATCCATCGAATTACCCGACTCTCGTGTAAAGGAGAAGACCTTGTAGACATTTCGGAGGATAAAAGTAGTGATTTGGCCATCGCAGAGGCCATGAAAAAGAAATACAAGCTGAAGAAGAAAAAGAGGGGCTACACGATCCCCAATATCAACAACAAGGTAGTTAGAGTTGCGATTTAGATACTGGTAGGTAAGGTCATGCGGAAGTGTCACGCGGATGAGGTGCCCGCGTCGGTGGTTACACTTGTCGAACAGTGCGCAGAGGGGGTCTAGTTTAACTGGTCCGAATTCTTGTGCAAAGAGTTCCTGGAGAATTTCCGTGAGGCATAAGAACAAGGGAAAACCTTCCACTATGCATGGCTTCTGCTGTCGATAGTGCTAGTGGCTAGGGAATTTCCTGAGGACAAACAGTTCCCCAAAATTGCAAGGGATCTCCCGGAGGCCACGAGGTACACTTCGTTGTGTGCTACTAAAGACACACACCACATCCACGACAGTAAAATATTCTGGGTGTTCGTGGAGATGAACATCAGGATGTGGATTAACCGCAAGCCACGGTTATCTCCCACTGTTTACAACAACCTACAAAGTTTTGCAGAGTTTAAAGCAGACTTTCATTAGATCTACCTCAAGGCACGCAAGGACCCTGCAAAGAAGTGGAATGAACTACCATGTATGGCCACAGATGATATGATCTTCGACGTACTTGAGATGTGGCCGCCAGAATGGCACGCTCCAGAAATCTCTGTGGTGGAAAATTTTGCTACGCAGAAAAAGAAGGAGGACGCAAAATTGCGCGTGGCATAGTTGGCGGAAAATAAAAGAAAAGAAGAAGTAGTAGCAAAGGCGCAAGAGGCACGGGACGCTGCACAGACATCAACAGAACAGCAGAAGGCTGCAACAGAAGCACATAAGGTAACAGAAACGGAGCGTGAGGGCCGGAAGTAGCCTTTGCCTGAGTAGGAGCAAGAGATGGAAACAAAGATAGAGGAGGGCGGTGCGGACCCACAGACAGTGTTGACACAATTTAAGCACTGGCGCCCAAGAGAGTAGGTGGGGTTGCACAAGAAGGTAAAAGCATTTAAAATGTCTATCGATCCAATCAACCTTACCGAGGGGGATCTACATGATCTAGGAGATGTAGGTTTTAACCCTGTACAGAAATTACCTGCATACGAATTCTTAAACAAAGAAAATAAACAATGCGAGAGCATAACCCATAAAACACATATGCACAGAGATTTTTCCCTGGATCCCAAAACCGGGACTACCAGCTTGATTTTTCATTTTTGTTCCTTTCAATGTTACAATACATATTTATACATGCCGAAGCATCCAATACCATGGACCGAAAAACCATCGCGTCCAATACCATGTGCGAAAAACATGCACAAAACCATAGGTAGGTTCGCCCAACCTAATATAGGGTCCAAAAAAAATTTTCCCGGGGGACCCCGTAGAGGGGGGCTACCTGCCCCCCTCAAACCCCTCGGACAGGGGGGGCTGCCGCCCCCCCTGTGACCCCCCCGCTGCGCAATCGTCGCAACGAAGGGGGCTTTCGCCCCCCTCTAACCCCCCGTTTAACTACGTCGGTTAGTCATGGAAAGAATATAACACAACCCAACAATCTCCCACTTGTTGTTTTCTTTCCACAGGGGGCCACAGGAGAGCTTAGTCATTTTTCCAGCCCTGAAACACCCATTGTTTCTCTACACCAAGAGAACTTCTCAGAGCTCACATATTTTGTCAATGCATCTACAGTATTCTTCAAAGTGTCCACCTTTACCAGCAACACCTTTTTGTCTTCTATCATATCCCTCACAAAGTGATACTGAACATCAATGTGCTTTGTCTTTGAATGATAAGCAGGGTTCTTTGCCAAGAAAATTGCACTTTGGCTGTCACAGTCTATTCTTATAGCTCCCTGTACTAACCCCATACTTGAACACAATCTCTGCAACCAAACTGCTTCCTTGCTTGCATGAGTGGCTGCCATGTATTCTGCCTCTGTAGTTGATAGTGCCACTACAGATTGTTTCTTACTCATCCAACTGACTGCACCTCCAAATAGGTTAAACACATACCCACTTGTAGATCTTCTCTGATCCAGATCTCCAGCCCAGTCTGCATCAACAAAACCATGAATATCCAACACTCTGTCCAATCCTGGTCTTCCTTGGTAGCACAAACCATAATCACTAGTGCCACGCAAATACCTGAAAACCCGCTTCACTGCTGTCCAGTGCTCCTTCCCAGGTTTTGACATAAACCTGCTCAATACTCCCACTGCATGTGCAATGTCTGGTCTAGTACAGACCATTGCATACATCAGGCTACTGACTGCACTTGCATATGGAACACGGGACATGTCCTCTTCCTCTTCTTGTGTCTTGGGACACTGTTCAGCAGATAACCTCACACCTACAGGAATAGGAACCTTCACCGGTTTACTATCCTGCATATTAAACCTCTGCAGTATTGTCTCGACATACTTCCTCTGGTTTAACCAGAGCTTCCTCTTTGCCCCATCTCTTTTAATTTCCATGCCCAAAATATAGTTTGCAGCACCAAGATCTTTCATGTCAAATTTGGAGGACAATTGGGTCTTCAAATCCTGGATAATTTCTTTGTCATTTCCAACCAGCAACATATCATCCACATACAAGACCAGATAAATAACACGGTCACCAATTAATTTAAAATACACACAATGATTTGCTTTGCTTCTGGTGAAGCCAAGTCCCCGTATAAATGTATCAAATTTCTGATACCACATCCTTGGTGACTGTTTTAACCCATACAGAGACTTCTTTAACTTGCATACGAGTTCTTTCTTACCCTTCACCGCAAAGCCTTTAGGTTGCCTCATGTAGATTTCCTCTTCCAAATCCCCGTGAAGAAATGCTGTCTTCACATCCATTTGTTCTACCTCAAAATCAAAAGCAACAACAACAGATAAAAGTAATCTAATAGAAGCTACCTTGGCAACAGGAGAAAAAATATCACCAAAATCAATTCTCGGCACCTGGGAATAACCTTTTGCTACCAACCGAGCTTTGTATTTCTCCACCTTTCCTTCTGCATTTGTCTTCTTCTTGAACACCCATTTGCTGCCAATGGGTTTCCTTCCATCCGGCAACTCTACCAGATCCCAAGCCTCATTTTTGTGCAAAGATGCCATTTCATCAACCATGGCCTCTTTCCAGAGTTCTCCATCCTCTGAATCCACTGCTTCCTTCATAGTTCTGGGATCATCATCAGTAACAGACAAAGCAAAATTTGAACTGAAAGCAGATGGACTATACCTTTCTGGCTGCCTTCTTTCTCGACCTGATCTTCTCACAGCCGGAGTTTGTGGCTCTTCATCTTCTAATTCCTCCTCTGCTACAGAGTCTGATTCTTCCTCCTTTGGCTCAAACTCTATCTTCTCAGGTTCCTTTGGTTGGACTTCAGATTGAATAACATCTTTTACCTCTCTGAACACCACATCTCGGCTGTACACAACCTTCCGTGTGACTGGGTTCCAAAGCTTATAACCCTTTAAACCATCCTTATACCCAATAAAGATGCACTTTTCAGATTTACTATCCAACTTGGTTCGTTTCTCCTTTGGAACATGTACATATGCATCACATCCAAATACCCTCAGATGTGAAAGAGAGGGTTTCTTACCAGTCCATACTTCTTGTGGAGTCTTATCCTCCAACGCTGATGAGGGTGATTTGTTGATCAGGTAACATGCAGTATCCACCGCCTCTGCCCAGAATTCCTGTCCTAACCCGGCACCACTAAGCATGCTTCTTGCCCTTTCCATCAACGTCTTGTTCATTCTTTCTGCGACTCCATTTTGCTGAGGTGTATATGGAGTAGTCTTCTGCCGTGCTATACCACACTTCTTACAAAATTCTTCAAATTCCTTGCTGCAAAATTCTCCACCATTATCTGTCCTCAGCACCTTTATCTTCTTCTCTGTCTAATTTTCCACCAGAGCCTTAAATTCTTTAAACCTGTCAAAGATTTCAGATTTCTTCTTAAGGAAATATATCCATGTATTCCTTGAGAAGTCATCTATGAATGATACATAGTACACAGACTTACCCAGTGATGGAACCTTCACAGGTCCAAACACATCACTGTGCACAAGCTCTAATATCTGTTTCGTCCTCTTACCACCAGAGGGGAAACTCACTCGATTCTGCTTCCCATACACACAATTTTCACAAAAATCAAAATCCAGAGAGCTATCATTCATACCTTCTACCATACCTTTACCATGAAGTATTCGAAGGCCCTTATCTCCAATATGTCCAAGCCTTTGATGCCACAACATGGTCTTCTCTCCAGAGACCACTAGATTTTCTACTCCATTTTCAGGAACCATAGAACTATTGCACCCATCAACAACAGTGCTACCTTGCAGCTTGTACAGAGTTCCAATCTGAACTCCCCGCATCAATATCAGTGCTCCTCGAACCATCTTGCAGGTATCTTTCTCGAACACCGTCTTTACACCTGCATCATCCAAGTTGCTTACAAAAATCAGATTTCTGGCCAATGCAGGAATATGTAGAACACCCGGAAGTGTTCTAACCCTTCCACCTTGCAACTTCAACTTTACTTTTCCCCGACCAATGATTCTAGCCTTCCTATCATCTCCTAAGAAGACTTCACCACCATCGTATTTCTCATACTCGCAGAACCACTCTCTATGGGGAGTGAAGTGAAAGGATGCACCTGAGTCAATCAACCATGCCTCATGATCTACATGTGTACTTGAAGAAGCCAAGTACACATCCCCACCTTCATCTGAGGTGGTTTTCGCCTCTGCAAAAGGAGCATCATCAGATCCCTTTCCTTTATCTGGAGCTTTAGATTTACAATCCCTTCTGAAGTGCCCTTCCTTTCCGCATTTCCAGCACACCGCCTTTGTAGGTTTTCCTGGAGATTTAGGTCTCCATCTAGATTTAGATCTCCCACTGGATGACTTATTTTTGTTTCTGTTCTGGGACCGTCCTCGTACAGACAAGGCATCACCATTCTGGTTGTCCATATTCTTCCGTCTCATCTCCTCCGTCAGCAAGGCTGAGACTATTTCATCAAACTGCAAAGCAGTTGCATTGCTACCTATTGCAATAACCAGAATATCCCACGAATCTGGTAGAGAACACAATAGACTGATGCACTTATCTTCATCTGAAATTTTAATATCAACAGATAATAACTGACTTACCACAGTATTAAACGCATTCAGATGCTCTGTCACCGAGTCTCCATCTTTCATCCTCAGGTTATACAGCTTTTTCCGCAGGAACAATTTATTCACCAGAGATTTAGATTGGTACAAAGTCCCTAACTTGACCCACAAAGCCTTCGCCGTAGCTTCCCCTGATACATTCAACAATACTGAATCTAAGACACACAATCGTATTGTGCTCTTTGCCTTCCGATCCAACTTCTTCCATTCTTCATTGGTCACTCCCGATGGTTTAGTACCCGGATCTACCGCGATCCACTGATCTTTATCCACCAACAGATCCTCCATCTTGAGTTTCCACAACTCAAAATTCTGACCATTGAACTTCTCAATCTCGATCTTTCCACTGCTCGCCATCTTCTTTCACCACCAGAATCGATCTCGCAGATCTCCCACTGAACAGGGTCTACCACAGGCCCGAGCGAAACCCCTCAGCAACAAAGGTGTCCCCTTGAAGCCAAAACAGCTCTGATACCAAATGTAGGTTTTAACCCTGTACAGAAATTACTTGCATACGAATTCTTAAACAAAGAAAATAAACAATGCGAGAGCATAACCCATAAAACACATATGCACAAAGATTTTTCCCTGGATCCCAAAACCGGGACTACCAGCTTGATTTTTCATTTTTGTTCCTTTCAATGTTACAATACATATTTATACATGCCGAAGCATCCAATACCATGGACCGAAAAACCATCGCTTCCAATACCATGTACGAAAAACATGCACAAAACCATAGGTAGGTTCGCCCAACCTAATATAGGGTCCAAAAAAATTTTTCCCGGGGCGCTGCCCCGGACCCCGTAGAGGGGGGCTACCTGCCCCCCTCAAACCCCCGGACAGGGGGGCTGCTGCCCCCCTTGTGACCCCCCCGCTGCGCAATCGGCGCAACGAAGGGGGGCTTCCACCCCCTCTAACCCCCCGTTTAACTACGTAGGTTAGTCGTGGAAAGAATATAACACAACCCAACAGGAGAGACAATGCACGACGACACCACAGAGGCCCTCTAGAACTTTGGAGAGGAGAATCAAATTGTGTTGAGGGCCCTCCGAGCATAGATTCAGGAGTTGCAGGTGCGCACTCCTCAGGCTAGTACGTTCTCGACCAACCTCACAGTTGAATAGCTACAGCCAAGGAAATGTTGCGCACTCATACAACCAACAAAAAAGTGCTGCCAGAGGGGGCATTGGTTACAACAAATGAGACTGACAAGCCTATGGTAAGAGCTTTGAAAGGAATAGGAATCAACATGGCTGCGCTCCCTCGGGAGATGCTCTATGTTTTGAAGGATGGGATTACTACAGAACTGTGGGCTAGGGAGAGACGTGCGCTGCGGGTGTTGAGTGGATAGAGGATCAACATGGAGTAGTTGAGCTTGCAGCATGACAAGGTCGTGTCTCAAAATAGGAAAATGGTACATGTAATTGAAGAAGCTTGTTAGATGGTCCCTGAGCTGGAGCTGAATCTCCAGATAGTAGAGCTGCGGTTGAAGGCGCAGCCTTCAGCTCCTCAAGAGATAAGGGAATAGTGCGTCAATGCCATTACATCGAGGATGGAGTAGATCAACAATGAAATAAAGGACTGCACCAAAATGTTGGAAGAATCATTCGAGGTCCTCACCACTTTGCGGGAGGACCCGAACATACAATGCTTAGAAATAGAGGTGTGTGAGCAACAACAACAATATGACAACGTCAAAGGGACCGCGCGGACGGTGGCCCTCACACAGAGGCTCGCTTGGATGCAATAGGAAAAAGCGCTTAAGGAGTAGGTAGACGCAGCACGACATAGAGAAGCAGTTCTAAAGGCATGCGTCCAGCCTTGGATCGATGAGGCCTTTGTTATCACAACAATAATTGAAGGAAAGATCACGTAGATGCAGGGGATGCAGGAGCAGCTACAGGGAAGCGGTTTAGATACTGCGGTCTCCGAACAACACGTCCAAGAGATACAGCAGGCAGCCGCTCAGTGCGCTGCTGACCTTGTAGCGGTCTGACCAGAGTTGGGAGGTCTTCGTGTGAAGATATTTGCACCGAAAAAGTGACTCGAGGGAAAGTCATGATGTTTGTGTTGGGGGACTGTTGGGCACGAGATCCCCTAAGACAATTTTTGGGGCTTAGAGCCCAAGTTTTGACTAAGTCTAATGTAAAAACTTTGCGATGTGTGGGCGCAGAGCGCGAAGATTGTAAATGAGTCAGAGGGTTGTCTGCCCTCATTTTTGTAATGTAATGTCGGCTTGAGAGATCTACCCATGGTCCGCGGACCATGGGATTGTATAAATAGAGCGAGGCTCTAAGTTGTAAAGAAAAAAAGAATCAATGAAATAGAATGGAATGAATGACAATGAATTGAGTCTAATCTAAGTATAGGGTGAGTCGTTGGGTCGTAGAGTAGGAGAAGGCGCTACAGCTGAGTGCACATAGGCCTAGTAGTCCGCAGCTAAGTGTGTAGACCCCTATAACTGAGTGCGCAGGGCAAGTTGAGTCTCTAACCAATTGAAGCAATAACAAAGAGAAGTTTTACATTATTTCTGTGTATCGTTTCCTATTTTATGCTTTGAAGTATATTGGGCATGAATTGTAAGGTTATTGTTTATTTTTTGCGCGAACTTATATGAATATGTTGAATAAGTGAATATAAGATAAAGTATATGTTTACGCGAAGATAACTAACTATTATAAGAAGATAAGTAAGATCTGCAGTGTAACTTGGGGAAATAGTGTAGATCACTGCTCTAGTAGCGCAAAAGCTCCACAGCCCCTAGTTAGGGCTGCGTGAAGGTGAATAAAATAGGGTGCGAAGGCCTCGTAGGCCAGGAAGTTGCGTGGAGTAACCTTCATGAAGGTATTAACAGTTGGACTAAATCAACCCCTCAGACATCTCAAGGGTGTGGAAACTTGGTTCCAGCATCCCCCATATTGCTTCGGGTGAGACCTCAGTCCGCGCTCCGCGGGCTGTTGCCAAAAGGGCTAGTAGTACAAGGATTTGTTTGGATAAATAACTATAAACCTAGGTCAGGCCCCATCAAGTCAACACATCATCATAGGAACTGTTTACATCAAAATCTCTAACCATACCTAAAACTAGGGAGGTTAGAAACCAACTCCTTGTTTAGACTTAACTACCTATTTTGACTTTACAAGCATTAATGACTATGAAAATTACATGGATTTGACTTTAACCATCATTATTACATTCAATTACATCATAAAAAACCTTGGAGTTCAAATTACATCATCAAAAGTTGACTTTGACTCAAAAAACTCGAAATTTTGCCTCTTCCACAGAAGCACATTGGAAGCGTAACGTACTTGTTGTGAATCCATTTTGGATCATTTTTATGCATCTTCAAGCTGATAGAGGGTTGGTGTAGATATCCTTGGATGTCTAGTAGACCTTAGAACCTTTAAACCAGCAAAAATTCACCTCCAAGCCACCTTAAACTTCATTCTCCCAAAAGTACTCCCAGAAGCACAGCGCCTGCCTGAGAATAGTGGCAGAAGTGTGAAAAACAACATGTTTTTTGAGTTTTCCTCCAAAATTGAGAGCTGACATGGAAAACCAAGTACATATCTATGTTTTAGGGGTCAAGAGCCATCCAACCATGTAAGCCACTTGTCATTTGGATGCCCTGAGGAAAAGCGCAGCGCCAGGGCGTTGCGTTTCTGTACAACTGAAATTGCCAGAATTGACCAAAATTCAAAATTGACCAAAATTTCTAAAAAATTGTTGAAACTTCATTCTTAGCATCTCTTAGTGATGGCCTAGATAACTAGAGATTCATCAGCAAGAAAATCCAAGTTATCCCTCTTCTTTAGTTTGATTAGGGTTTTTTTAAGTTTCCTTTTCAATTTCCTAACCCTAATTTTGGAAATCCAGTTCCTGGTGTAGTAATGTCTAGCCATGTGTCTCTGAAGGTTTGTGGCTCTGTTTTCCTTCCTGAGGAGCTTCTCCAGGTGCTCATTTATTTTCTTAAGCTATTTTTATTTATCCTTTTCAATCTCAGCTGCTATAGGGTCAATTGGGTCTTTTTGTACCAATGAAGGAGATGGCTCCTTGTCTTCAACTTGCTCTTCCAAACCAATCATTGTTTTACCTTTGTCCTTTGCTTTGTTGGATGATGGAGGCCCTTGTGAGGTATTTTTTTGCAACTTTATCACTTTATTAGGCAAGGTTACATCTTATTGAGAGGCAAGTGTACCTTTGAAATCTTTTTGAACACTTTTCCCTAAGTACTACTCCCATGATGATGACTATAGTGATGACATGGCTCCTATATGACTCATTGATGATATGACCTAATGATGACACCAAATGGATATCTAAGACCATGGTTAAAGACCTTTGAAACCTTGTAGTATGCATGACAATGATATGATGACCTTTAATGATGACCAAGACACTCTTTTGGTAACCAATCACAAGGAGTGATGACAAGACCATGACAACATTTTATGGAGTTGAGTATGGAGGGAGTAGTAATGACCTAGACATTGACCAATGATCAAATTTTATTTGAAAAATTATTTGAAAATATAACAATTTGACCTAATGATCCTATCAACTACATGGAAAGAGTACATTTGATCACGACTCATAGACACTAACATCGGCTCCAACTGGAGATGGTAGCTCCTTTAGGAGGTGTCAAGAACACCGTAACCTAGGTAGCCTTATCGATTTGGCGACGGAGTCAAAATAGAACACTTGACACTCAAAAGACTGACTAACTAAATTTAAAAAAAACTGAAACCGACTTGACTTAACTCAAAAACTGACTTTACTTACACATGGCAGCAGACCATCGGGATCTTAGGGCCTTCACCTCGAGCTTCAAATCCTAATGATAACCACCCACCTACTGAAGATATATATATAATCATGTGAAATGATCCCTCCAGTGTAACCAATCCAGCAAATGTCTACTTATTTGAATCCTGCTCACACTTTCCTTGAGCAAGTAGAAAGCACAAAAGATAGGAAACTCCAAGTGTCCACTAAACATGTGCATATGATCCATAAATACAAGAAAAGTAATCTTCCCATATGGCCGCAACAAATAAGTAAAACGATCCTCAATAGTCTGAAACATTACCTTGTCTTGAAATCCAACTAAAAAGTGAGCACTCTGTTCATTTTTGAATGAAAAATCTTTGTCTAAATGAATGAAGACAATATTTTCATCAAGTTTTCCCTAAAATATGCTCTTCTTCTATCAAGCATTCATGTTGTCCTGATGATGGATCCCGGTTGGGATTTGAAACGTTGGCAGAAAATGGTTCTTACTGTGGATTCTCCGGTGACTAATTCGAAAATAATGAACCACAGAGGTCTTAAATCCATAATCATTTCCCTATACGGAGGGGATACCTGGAGTGAAATCATTTTACTTGAAAAAACTAGAGCGAAGATAGCAAGAAGAGCTGTTGACCTGCATCCCTAAAATCTGCTCTTCTTCTATCAAGCATTCATGTTGTCCTGATGATGGATCACGATTGGGATTTGAAATGTTGGCAGAAAATGGTTCTTACTGTGGATTCTCCGGTGACTAATTCGAAAATAATGAACCACAAAGGTCTTAAATCCAGAATCATTTCCCTATACGGAGGGGATACCTAGAGTGAAATCATTTTACTCGAAAAAACTAGAGCGAAGATAGCAAGAAGAGCTGCTGACCTGCATTTTCTTAAGAACTGTCGTCCCTAAAATCTGCTCTTCTTCTATCAAGCATTCATGTTGTCCTGATGATGGATCCCGGTTGGGATTTGAAACGTTGGCAGAAAATGGTTCTTACTGTGGATTCTCCGGTGACTAATTCAAAAAAAAAAAAAAAGTGTTTTCTTGAAAATCTGCATTTAAGGCAGCCACCTTCTCAATAGCATAAGTGTCCACATGCATGGGATCTGGGACAAACTCCTCTTCTTCAACAGACTCTTTGTTTTCTAAACCTGGAGGAATATTTCCATCGGCAAGAGACTCTAAAACAACCTCTTCTTTTTACTACTTTCCTGCAACTTATGATGGTCAATTTGAAGCATAGCATCCTCAAAATCTGAAACTACATGCATATCTCCATGAAGGAATGGATTCATGAGTAATCCTTCATGTGAATCTGAATTAAGAGTTTCTAGAGCAACAGATTCATCAAATATTTGGAAAATATTACCTTCAATGCACTCTTCCACAACTGGCACAACAAGATGCAATTCTATGTCACATACCCTTTTAATCCCATCATCTTGGGTTGTATTCTCATGCTGTTGAAAATAAGAATTTTCAAAAGAATTTGTAATCTGCTTTTCCTCAATCATTGACCTAGAAGATGAATAAACCAATGGATTGTCTATTTCCCTTTCTTGTTTGAAAAAGTTCTCATATTCTTGATCATGAAAAGACGGACAAGGCTGCTGCAAATTATCATCAAATTCAGAAGCTAAATCATAAATGTCATCATTAAAGTCTTGCTTAATTTCATTTTCATCCAAGATAGAAAACAAATTTTCCTCTTGGTGATGAAAAGGGTTCTCGTACAAGGCTTCAAGGATCTCTTCATCCATGAATTCTTCATCACCATAAGAATTTTCCAGATTTTGAATGAAATCCTCAAAATGTTGACAACAGTTCTCAACCAAACACAAAGAAGTATGAGATTCTCTGTATTTGTTAAAAAATGCTACGTGAAAATATTTCAGGGAACATAGACATGAAAATGGCAGTCCTTCATACCAATATCTCTCTTTTCCTTCCAGAGTAACCATGAACATCTTCATGAGACAATCTTCATGAAATTGAACCTTTAGCTTACGCACATGCATGTGAAATTTAACCAAGTGAAGAGCAGCATCATCTCCTTTCTCATCTTTGAATTTTGGCAGATAAGTCTGCCAATCTACACAAGGCATGTGATTTGGAAATCCTGGAATGTGATCTCGTTTTAAAGGAGCATAGCTTACATATATAGAACTCATCTTGATTCCTAGATCCGGTTCCTAATGGAGTATTCAAATCAGGTTGAAAGTTGACTGGATTTGCCAGGTGAATGGTTCAGCCTTCATATGTGTCTGACTGTTGTCCACCATCAGGAAATCAGATCTAAAACTTGATGATCTTTCTCGAGGAAGATTTGACACTTTGTTCTCCAGTATGGTCGCAAGAAATGTTAGCACTCCCAGTGTCCCAACGCTGAGAAAGGAGACCGATGGAGGTAACCTTAAACCAACTTTGGATTTGTTAGCTAGCCCTCCCAAATCAGAGAGGGATCCCTCTCTAATCTCATAGCCAATAAAATGACTGGGAGGGAAAATATATCTTAGGCTAGATATTTAGCTCAATAGGGTTTGAATTTAGGGTTTGCTGGATCAGGGTCATAGGTTTGGGAACTAGGTCAGGGTTTCTAAAGATCAGTTGCAAAGATAAAATGGGGCAAGGTAGGTATGATTAGTGACATATTGGAGTTGTTATTTTGGTATAGGGTTGAAATAAGGAAGGATCAAAATGAGCATAAACTTACGAATTCATTTATCATAAGAAATAACACATAACATGAAAATCTCATCAGAATAGAGCATAAGACTTATGAATTATGTTAAACACCTATGAGATGATCACAAGAAAGCATAGATATGGTAATAAGGATAAATATATATTCAATTTGATGATAAAACAGAGGAAAAACACTGTCACAAAAGAATACCAGAAGAATCCCACGATAATAGTTCGAACTGCGTGTCTTATTCCTGCAAAGTGTACACTAGCTCCAAGATTCTCACTCTCAAATGTCCAACCCCTCATTTCAATTGAAACCGACTACATATAGATGAAAAACTACTTTCCCCCTCTCAAGGGTTGAATCCATCATCATAAGAACTGTTTACATCAAAATCTCTAACCATACCTAAAACTAGGGAGGTTAGAAACCAACTCCCAGTTTAGGCTTAACTACCTATTTTGACTTTACATGCATTGATGACTATGAAATTTACATGGATTTGACTTTAACCATCATTATTAAATTCAATTAAATTATAAAAACACCTTGGAGATCAAATTACATCATAAAATTTTGACTTAACTCAAAAAACTTGAAATTCTACCTCTTCCACAGAAGCGCAACATAAGTGCATCGTACTTGTTGTGAAGCCATTTTGGATCACTTTTATCCATCTTCAAGTTTATATGATGGTTGGTGTAGATAGCCCTAAATTTCTAGTAGATATTAGAACCTTAGAACCATAAAAATTCACCTCCAAGCCACCTTAAACTTCATTCTCCCAAAAGTACTCCGAGAAGCGCAACACCTACCTGAGAATAGTGGCAGAAGTGTGAAAAAAAAAATGTTTTTTGAGTTTTCCAAACCTGAGAGATGACATGAAAAAACAAGTACATATTTGTGTTGTAGGGGTCAAGAGCCATCCAACCATGTAAGCCACGTGTCATTTGGATGCCCTGAGGAAAAGCGCAGTGCTAGGGCGCTATGTTTCTGTACAACTGAAATTGCTAGAATTGACCAAAATTTCTCAAAATTTGTTGAAACTTCATTCTTAGAATCTCTCAGTGATGTCATAGAAAATTATAGATGCATCAGTAATAAAATCCAAATTATCCCTCTTATTTAGTTTGATTAGGGTTTTCTTAAGTTTCCTTTTCATTTTCCTAACCCTTTTTTTGGAAATCCAGTTCCTGGTGTAGTAACGTCTAGCCATGTGCCTCTGAAGGTTTGTGGCTTTGTTTGCCTTCCTCAGGATCTTCTCCAAGTTTTCATTGATTCTCTCAAGCCAGTTTCCTTTGTCCTTCTTAATCTCAACTGCTATAGGGCCAACAGGGACTTTTTGTACCAATGAAGGAGATGGCTGCTTGTCTTCAACCTGTTCTTCTAAACCAATCATTGTTTTACCTTTGTCCTTTGCTTTGTTAGATGATAGAGGCCCTTGTGAGGTATTGTGTTGCATCTTTATCACTTTATTAGGCAAGGTTACATCTTATGTTGGAAATAATACTGAGAGGGGGGGGGGTGAATCAGTATTATCAGATCAATCAAACTTTTTCAATGCTCAGAAACATATACGCTACTTCAGTTAAGTGAACCAGCGTGTACACGCTACTGTGACTAAGTAAAACAGCGTATAAGAAGAAAACTCACAATTTAGTTAGCTTATTCTTCAGTTAAGTGCATCAGGACATTATTCACCACATTAACAGTAAACATGTGCAGTATAACAGAACAGATCAAAAGCCACACACATGAACACCAAGATATAAGGTGGAAACCCAATGTGGGTGAAAACCACCTGCTGCAAGTTGTCTCTATCTTTCTTTAATATGAAACTTCAGTTTACAATCTTTTGTACTGGTGCAGCCTTATACCAGTACGCAGGCTACAACCTGCAGAAGGCTACAACCTTCTCTCGTTCTCCAAACTTCCTTGGAAGGGAGCTCCAACCCCCTTTGCTCTTGTACTAGCCAAGATACTAGTACGTAGGTGCTGACCTTCTTTCTTTCAGGTATCACTTTTCATACATTTTCAGACTTGGATATTCCTGAAGCACAACATTACAATCTGAAGACCACAATTCATTCAATTTCCACAATAGATCATTGAAGCATAAAACAACCAAACTTTGAATCACTGAACCACTGAACCCTGTCAATCACCAGTTACCAGAACACAGAGCAGACTACAGAACTCTGCAATAACAGTCAGACCCCACTGTAAAACCCAAAATCAAGCTTCAAAAGATATACGCTACTTCAATGAGCAAAACCCGCGTATACACGCGCTTTTACCGAAGCCAACCTGCGTACAGATCTAAAAATAAACTTTCTCAATTTGCAGCTGTACCAGACATTAGTTAGACCCAGAACATAACATTGCGACAATATGCAAATCTAGAAATACGCATAATCAACCATATCATGATAGTGCATTTCAAACCATTAGATCCCGATCTATCCTTAGATCTAGTCTTCCATCAACCGATGTGATCTCTCCTTGGCTTAGATCAAGCAACCCAGAACCTGCATATCAGATCTCTTTCTCTCTTAGATATTCAAGCCTTGTCAAAAGATAATTTTGCCTAATGATCTTCTTCTCCTTATATAGTCTTAGGCCTAGCTCAATACCAAGAGCCAAAACCATAGTAACACAATACCATCAACTTCAAAACTAGGGATCGACACGCCCGTCGAGACACAATGATCCGAAATCATAGGCACAACTTCCAAGGACTAACCACCATGGACCAAAGATACTTTTCCACATACACGCGCTTTTTCTGAATCCAACTAGCGTGTACACGCGACTTGGGCTTAACGGACATGCGTATATGAACTTCCTTGGCATGCTGTACTAAGATCTGTCTTCTGATTAAGTTGCCATCACCTGTACCAACCTCTGAGCACCTGTACCATCCTCTGAGTGAGTTGCCATCAAGGACAACACTTGAATCATAATGCCAACAATCTCCCCCTTTGGACTTGATGGCAACCACCACACCAAGTCACTCTCCCCCTTTGACATCAAGGGCAAAGGGCTGTGCTCCCCCTGAGGACATGCTGATACCTCTGCTTGGCTGTGCTGACTCGTGCTCCCCCTGACAGTAGGCCAGATCTGCAAAAGATGTTCTTCAACAAGAACCAAGACTTATACACCATAAGGGACCGTCCTATCACCAAAAGACTCAATACATACATCCATACTCCCTACCAAGAGGGGACATATCAGAAACAACCAATTATATTACAGCATTCATCCCAGGCATAGTGGGGAAACCAACATAGGCCGTTACATGACCTTGACACCATAAAAGAGATATGACAAGAGAGATACATGACATAGAGACAACAGATCTAGACCAAGACTTAGGAAAGGCACCAGCAGCATCTGATAAACATCTTGTTAGATCAGCAACCAGGATTTCTTTCTGAGCTCCTTCTCCTGAAACCAACAACCAAAACATCTGAATGCCAACAATGCTTTATGAGACTTTTAAGCTGCTCCCCCTGAACCTGTGCCTGTTGCACTCCCTGAAACTGTGCCTGAAGAATTCTGACACTCCCATTGCTGTTCAGAACTCCAGAGTTTTCCCTTGCTGTTCAGAACTTCATATACGCGATTTTTCCTGTATAAAACAGCGTATGTACGCGGATATACTTTCTGCAACAAGCGTCCAACATACACGCGACTTACCCATCATGAATCCGCGTATATACGCGCATATCCCTTCCGTAACCTGCGTATACCAACTTTTCTGTAGAACAAACAAACTTTAACAACAGGATGAAGCATCAACTACTCCCAGCTTTTGTCTGAGATATTCAAAAGTTTCCCTGGGCAGTGGTTTTGTGAGAATATCAGCAACTTGCTCCTTAGAAGGAACATACTCCAACTTGACCTTCTGCTCAAGCACTTGTTCCCGAAGAAAATGGTACTTGATTGGTATGTGCTTGGTCTTTGAGTGCATGACTGGATTCTTTGAAATGCTGATTGCACTTGTATTATCACATAAGATAGAGACAGGTGGAGTGCAAGTGATTTGAAAGTCCTGCAAGGTCTGCATCATCCAAAGAAGTTGTGTGCAACAAGATGCTGCAGCCACATATTCTGCTTCAGCTGTAGATAAGGCAATCGAACTTTGTTTCTTGCTGAACCAAGATACTAATCTGGAACCCATGAAGAAAGCACCTCCACTTGTGCTTTTCCTATCATCCACACTTCCAGCCCAATCTGCATCTGTGTAAGCATGAAGAGTGAGATCTGTATTTCTAGGATACCATAAGCCATAGTTTTGGGTCCCTTGAAGATATTTGAAGATTCTTTTGACTGCCTGAAGATGAGTTTCCTTTGGGTTGGCTTGAAATCTTCCAACCATTCCTACTGCATGTGTAATATCTGGTCGAGTACCTGTCAAATAAAGCAAACTCCCAATCATGGATCTATAAGTGGGTTGGTGAACTGCTGCTGATTCATCATTTGCACTGAGGCTGCATCCTGTAACCATGGGTGTACATACTGGCTTTGACTCTTCCATGCCATACTTCTTCAAGATCTGCTTGAGGTATTTGGTTTGAGACAAGAAGATACCTCCTTCATTTTGTTGGATTTGCAATCCAAGAAAATATGTCAATTCTCCAAGAAGTGACATTTCGAATTCTTTCTGCATAACCAAGGCAAAGTTTTGACTCATAGTCTCTTCATTGCTGCCAAAAATAATATCATCTACATAAACAACAAGAATTAGCAATTTGTTATTTTCAACTTTTATATAGAGATTGCTATCTGCTGATCCTTTTGAAAAGCCTTGTTGGTGAAGATATTTGTCCAACCGATAGTACCAAGCCCTTGGAGCTTGTTTGAGTCCATAGAGTGCCTTTTTCAATCTGCATACAAGGTTTGGATCATTCCCAAGAATGAAACCATCTGGCTGCTCAATATATACTTCTTCTTCTAAGTCTCCATTCAGGAAGGCTGATTTCACGTCCATTTGAAATACCTTGAAGTTTTGAAAGCTTGAGAGAGCAAGGAACATTCGGATGGCCTCTAGTCTTGCCACAGGAGCAAAGGTCTCTTCAAAATCTATTCCTTCTTGCTGTGCATACCCTTTACAAACAAGTCTGGCCTTGTTTCTAATTACTTCTCCATTTTCATTTAATTTATTCTTGAAGACCCATTTTGTTCCTATTACATTCTTATCTTTTGGTCTAGGAACTAATTCCCAAGTGTTGTTCTTTTCGATTTGCTCAAGTTCTTCATCCATTGCTTTGACCCAACATTCATCTTTGCATGCCTCTTTCACATTTTGTGGTTCAATGGAGGAGAGTAGTGCCAAGTAGCTTGAAGCTTCTGCAAGTGTCCTTCTTGTTTGTACTCCTGCTTCTTTCTGCCCCACAATCTGAGTTTCTGGATGATTCTTTTGGACATATCTGGATGGAGTCTTCTCTTCTATTCTTGTCTGCTCCTCTGGTTCTTCTTGAGATTCTTCTTCTTCTTGAGGTTCTTCTTCTTCATCATTTCGCCTTTGAGAGTAACCTTCATCTTCTTCAATGTCTTCATGATGAACTTGCCTAGGAATATATCCCTTCTCATCAACCACTATATCAATACTGTCAACAATTCTGCCAAGTCTTTTATTGTAGCACTTGTATGCTTTGCTATGTGGAGAATAACCAAGAAGAATGCCCTCATCTGCTCTAGGTTCAAGTTTGCCAAGTTGCTCATCAGTATTCTTAATATAACATTTGCTCCCAAAGATTTTGAAATGCTTCACGGAAGGAGTTTTACCACTCCAAAGCTCATGAGGTGTTTGAGTGCTGTTTACTCGGACATTTGTTTTGTTAAGAATGATAACAGCAGCATGTGCAGCTTCACCCCAGAAGGTTGCAGGAGTACCTGATTCATCGAGCATAGCACGAGCCATTTGTTGGATAGTTCTGTTCATTCTTTCCACAACCCCATTTTGCTGAGGAGTTCTAGCTGTAGAGAATTCTCTTCTTATCCCATGTTCATCGCAGAAATCGAAAAATTCATTTGATGTGAACTCCCCACCTCTGTCAGATCTGAGGCACTTAATTTTGTGTCCTGATTCATTTTCAGCCAATGCTTTGAAGGATTTGAATTTTTCGAATGCTTCATCTTTGTGCTTCATAAGCCCTAACCAAACAAACCTTGAGAAATCATCAATGAATAATATCAGATATTCTTCTCCTCGAGGTGTCCTTTTCCTAAATGGACCACATACATCTGTATGGACTAGCTCAAGAGGCAAGCTAGCTGATCCTTCCTTCTCTGGAAAGTTAGTTCTGGTTTGCTTTCCAAACTGACAAGATTTGCATATGGTGTTGTCTGGAATTTTGATATCTGGAAGATCGCGAACTGCCTGATATTTGCATGCTTTTCTTATTTGTGAGAAGCTTAGATGTCCCAACCTTCGATGCCATAACCAGTGCTCTTCATCCTTGCTAAGATAGCATTGTTGTTGTCCTTCTTCAAATATGTACAGATTATTTGGAGTTCTTTTGCCTTTGAGAACTGTTTTACCTGTATCAAGATCACGAACAAGACATCCATTCGATCTGAAAATAACCTCGGTTTTTTGATCACACATCTGGCTGACACTTAGTAGAATGCTTCAATCCATCAACATACAAAACATTTCCAGCCTTGACCTTTTCTTTCAAAGGAGCAATACCTTTTCCTTTTATAGTTGCAGGAGTATCATTTCCAAAAGAAACTTTCTTTCCCTTTTCTAAAGTAGAATAAGATTCAAGTTTTTCTTTATCACCTGTCATATGTTTCGAACATCCACTGTCAATGTACCATAGATTTTCCTGTCCTTCTGCATAAAAAGCTATCCCACATCTTTCTGTCTGAGGTTCCTTTATTCTCCATTTTTTGGTGCTCGTGGCTTGTTCCTTTTTCTCCTGAAACCTGCTCCTGCATTCAGATTCTTTATGACCAAAATTATTGCAAATAGAACATTCAACTTCATTTTCAAGAACCGAAAAGTTGTTATAGGTCCTCTTTGTAATCCCTGTCATACTTCTTTGTTTTTGAGCTTCCCTAGTCATGATTGTTTTATATGCAACACATTGAGCTGCTTTGTGACCAAAGTTATGGCAAGAAAAGCATTGTCCATTGAAGAAGCTTCTGCGGTTATTGAATCTACCAGCCAACTGATTGTAATTTCTATTTTCATCTATTCTTGTGCCAAACTGAGAAGATTTTACCTGTGGTTGGTTGTAGCTTTTGTTCACCCTTAAGAAGGATTGTCCCTGATAGTTTCTGTTTGTAATTCGTCCCTGCTTTACCTGATTATCTTCATTGTTCTTCTGCTCATTTCTTCTTGCTGTATCAAGATAACTTTTTGAGGTGGATGCCTGAGAGGTTTCTCCATTATAGCCCAAACCTGTCTTGTTTAGAGGAGACCGCTGCACATTGATAATCTCATCCAAAGTTTCAGATCCTTTGACAAGCTTAAGATTAATAGCTTTTGTTTTCTCAATTTCTTTTCTGAGACCAACAATTTCACCTTCTAGTTTTTCAAGATGTTTTTCTTTTTCATCAATTTGAAATTGCAAAGTATCAATGATCACACTCTTTTCTTCTATGCATCTCTTGAGTCTAGTAATTTCATTATAGAGATTATCCACATCTACAGCATCCTCATAATCATCATCTTCAAATGCCATTAACAGCTTATATTTATTACCTTGTTCATCTTCATCACTGTTTGATAAGCCATCACTATCTTCATGGGTGTAGTAGCTTTTCTTATTTGCACTTTGTTTCTTGTTCCATCTAGCAGGTTCTTTTCCTTTATCCTTATAAGGACATTTTGCAGCATAATGACCTACTCTTCCACAAGCAAAGCATTTGAAAGGTAGCTTACCTCTGAACCTTCCAGCACCCCTTTGAAGATTTCTGACAAAATTTGATTCTTCTTCCTCTTCTTCTGGAACATGGCTTGCTTCATAGTAATCTTCTTTTCCTGATGCATTAAAAGCAGCTTCCCTTCTGTCTGATGGACCTCCCTTTCTCATTTCATAAGCAGTTAGAATTCCATGTAGCTGAGACATAGTGAGAACTTTGAGATTTTCCTTTTCTTCTATTGCAGATACTTTAGATTCAAACTTGGGGGATAATGATCTTAGAATCTTTTGAACTACCATAGTCTCTTTTATTTCTTCACCCAAATTTTTCATACAATTAACAATCTCATCTACCCGAAGAAAATAATTAGCCACACTTTCATCATTATACATCTTGAGAGTCTCATATTGAATCCTGAGAGTTTGAAGTTTAGCTTGCTTTACCTGTTCATCTCCTTCATAGCTAGTGATCATTTTGTCCCATATCTCTTTTGCTGATTTGAAGTGCATGACTTTCATGAATTCTGTTTGGGATATACTTCCTAATAGAGTACTGACTGCTTTTGCATTTGTTTCATATGCCTTTTTCTCAGCTGGATCTGTAGGAGTAGCTGAAGGAAAAGCATAGCCTGTTTCTACAATGTTCCAAACTTCTGTACCAAGAGATTGAAGATATGCAGTAACTCTTACCTTCCAATAATTGAAATTTGTTCCATCAAAAACCGGTGGCCTGATTGATGCTTCTTTCTCGTAGTTGCTCATGATGAATGATCTACCTTCAAGCGATCAAGCTTCTCTGAAGGACCTGCTCTGATACCAATTGTTGGAAATAATACTGAGAGGGGGGGGGGGGTGAATTAGTATTATCAGATCAATCAAACTTTTTCAATGCTCAGAAACATATACGCTACTTCAGTTAAGTGAACCAGCGTGTACACGCTACTGTGACTAAGTAAAACAGCGTATAAGAAGAAAACTCACAATTTAGTTAGCTTATTCTTCAGTTAAGTGCATCAGGACATTATTCACCACATTAACAGTAAACATGTGCAGTATAACAGAACAGATCAAAAGCCACACACATGAACACCAAGATATAAGGTGGAAACCCAATGTGGGTGAAAACCACCTGCTGCAAGTTGTCTCTATCTTTCTTTAATATGAAACTTCAGTTTACAATCTTTTGTACTGGTGCAGCCTTATACCAGTACGCAGGCTACAACCTGCAGAAGGCTACAACCTTCTCTCGTTCTCCAAACTTCCTTGGAAGGGAGCTCCAACCCCCTTTGCTCTTGTACTAGCCAAGATACTAGTACGTAGGTGCTGACCTTCTTTCTTTCAGGTATCACTTTTCATACATTTTCATACTTGGATATTCCTGAAGCACAACATTACAATCTGAAGACCACAATTAATTCAATTTCCACAATAGATCATTGAAGCATAAAACAACCAAACTTTGAATCACTGAACCACTGAACCCTGTCAATCACCAGTTACCAGAACACAGAGCAGACTACAGAACTCTGCAATAACAGTCAGACCCCACTGTAAAACCCAAAATCAAGCTTCAAAAGATATACGCTACTTCAATGAGCAAAACCCGCGTATACACGCGCTTTTACCAAAGCCAACCTGCGTACAGATCTAAAAATAAACTTTCTCAATTTGCAGCTGTACCAGACATTAGTTAGACCCAGAACATAACATTGCGACAATATGCAGATCTAGAAATACGCATAATCAACCATATCATGATAGTGCATTTCAAACCATTAGATCCCGATCTATCCTTAGATCTAGTCTTCCATCAACCGATGTGATCTCTCCTTGGCTTAGATCAAGCAACCCAGAACCTGCATATCAGATCTCTTTCTCTCTTAGATATTCAAGCCTTGTCAAAAGATAATTTTGCCTAATGATCTTCTTCTCCTTATATAGTCTTAGGCCTAGCTCAATACCAAGAGCCAAAACCATAGTAACACAATACCATCAACTTCAAAACTAGGGATCGACACGCCCGTCGAGACACAATGATCCGAAATCATAGGCACAACTTCCAAGGACTAACCACCATGGACCAAAGATACTTTTCCACATACACGCGCTTTTTCTGAATCCAACTAGTGTGTACACGCGACTTGGGCTTAACGAACATGCGTATATGAACTTCCTTGGCATGCTGTACTAAGATCTGTCTTCTGATTAAGTTGCCATCACCTGTACCAACCTCTGAGCACCTGTACCATCCTCTGAGTGAGTTGCCATCAAGGACAACACTTGAATCATAATGCCAACATCTTATTGAGAGGTAAGTGTACCTTTGAAATATTTCTGAACACTTTTCCCTCATTACTACTCCCATGATGATGACTATGGTGATAACATGGATCCTATATGACTCATTGATGATATGGCCTAATGATGACACCAAATGGATATCTAAGACCATGATTAAAGACCTTTGAAACCTTGTAGTATGCATGACAATGATATGATGACCTTTAATGATGATTAAGACACTCTTTTGGTGACCCATCACAAGGAGTGATGACAAGACCATGACAATGTTTTATGACATTGAGTATGGAGGGAGTAGTAATGACCTAAACACTGACCAATGATCAAATTTTATTTGAAAATTTATTTGAAAATATAACAATTTGACCTAATGATCCTATCAACCACATGGAAAGAGTGCATTTGATGACTGGTGACTCATAGACACTAACACTTTCTAAGGAGCCAAAATGAAAACTTAAAGCTAAATCCATAAAATTTACCATATTAATAATCTTTCTCTCCCTCTTTAATTTTGACCACTCAAGGCTTCCAAGCCCAATTAATCCTTCTAGTAGAATCCCTTTAGTCCACAAGTTCATTGGCAAAATATTTAACATATTGCATTAGATGTTGTATGAAGACTCCTTCCTCTAAGTCTTCGCTCTAAAATTTAGGGATTTTACACTTGCATTAAGGATTAATATTTACGTAAGGTCTTAAATCTCATAACAATTTTTAATTTACTTGGATTGTATGTCCTTATTCATATATTGCAGGATTCTTTCTATGGAATGATATAGACCCAATTTGTTGGTATGATACCCATTGAGATCCTTTAACCCATCTGTCATCAGTTCTCATTACATATAGCAATACACATCCAATATATTGCACGTAAACATTATCTAAAGAATTATTTCTAAATCACTAACACATTCTTATGGATATTACAACTAATGACCCAACATCATTAGACTAGGCTTCAATTTGTCAACACATTCATACTCAACAACACATGAAAATTGAACATATATATGTGAATTGTTTTAAGATTTTCCTAAAATTGAAGAAGGGAGAGCCACTCTCCATAAAACCATAGGCTTAGCTACATTGTGTATTTCTTACAACTGGCCACCCTTGAGCTAGATTCCAATGCCATAAGAGGTAGCCTAGCTTTATCATCAAAGGGAAAAAATTACACGATAGATATATGAAGGAAACTCTCCATTATGCACAGACTCATCAAACCATTGTCTATCAACCCACTACGCTAGGGTTAGATGATAATCATAAGGTTTCCATATTTGACTTGCACAACACAAAGGGGGTCATTCTTTGCCCAACAATCCCTCAATACCTCCATTTTCCAGTGATTCTCATGCTTACTCAAACAAAACATATAGAAAACTCATGACCCTCTCTTTCCAACTCAAGTTGAAAACTTTAGCATTGATCTCTCCAAACATAATGGGGGATTCATTGTTTCACATAGGTTATTTTTAGTTAGAAGGATTTTGAAAACCTTCTAATCTAAATCATATTCTCAAATCCCCTTGTGTGTCCCTATCCCTTTCCCCATGAGTTTATCTTAGTATTCACATGCTTTTGGAATAGTAGTTGAGCTTGACAGGGTGTGAATGCGTGTGGGCCTCTGCGCAATATGCACACCGCTTTTTGATATATTTGGACTCTTTGAAGCTCTCTTAGAGTGTATAAATTCCTTAAATCAGCTCCAAAATATATGAATGATTTGGGCACTACATTCTATCAATGCTTTGTGCCTATGGAGTGCACATTTTGTAATAATGACAACATGAAATACAGTTTCTTTCCATAACAAGTCCTATGATAATTTGAGCAAAGAATGGATATTGGCTGATGTTCTATTTCAATATTTATATAATTTTTTTATTATCTCTAAATTTGGCGTACATACTAAATTCCTAATGTCTTCATGATGCCTTTCAACATAATGTTTTAACTAATGTTTTCATGATGCCTTTCAACATAATGTTTTAACTAATTGGCAGTAGCCCTTTTACATTTTAAACCCTTAATAAAGGAGTGAGATGATTAGGTCCATTATATGCTTGCATGTGAAAATTTTATGTACAGTGAGGATTAACTTTTATCTTCTTCTCTTCTATGGTGATATTGCGGTGAGAGTTCGCAGCCTCCTCCAGGCTAACAAAGAAATGAAAATGGTTTTCAGAAATCTTATGCTTGCATTTGCTGAGAGAGTATTCCTTGTATATATTTATACAAAATCTTTTTTAATGTTATTAACATTTTTATAGATAAAGTATAAGACACGTTAATAAATATTCTAATAACAAAGTTTTGTTTTAATACTTATATATTATATTCAAAAATATGTTTAATATGTAAATTTGTTTAATTATTAAGGTGTTGGCTTGATCAATGATCACATTATGGTTTAAAATTAATTAAGAAAAGTCTTAAGTTTATATAATTAGTCAGTGAAAGTCTAATGAATATTAGTTTAAATTTTGTAAGGTTTTGATGCTTTATTGATGCAGGAAAATTGTTTTTCAACTGGGTATTAAGTCTCAATTCACACCATTTGGAATAAGAGAGTTGTTTAAATTCTGGGTTGGTAACTATTACTTAAAATGAATGGAGTTTGATGACAAAAAGAAAAATGCACTATGTAGTATGCAATTTCTTTAAGTGCAGAAAGTAAACTATTCTAACCTATCCTAGCTAGGAGTAAAACTAAGTTGATAGATTAGTGGCAAATTCTTGCTTGTATTTCAAACAATTGTTAGAAAAAACTAGTGACACATAAATGTGGATTATAAATGTAAACAAAGTAGTCTGTAATGCCAAGCCATTCATAACCATGTATCTTCCATCTTAGAACAATAAATATTAGATAAGCAATATGAATGTAATACCATAAACTTCACTATAGAATACTCAACACATTAACAATATAACCTTCTAATGGTGTAAATGATAGCAATAAAACTGGAAATAATTAACAAAGAAATCATCACACAACAACATTGCTCCTCTTCAAAAAATGGCCCTAAGGGCTTCTCCTCATTATGTTTCTTGAATTAGTTGTCAAAATCACAAAAATAAAGAGCCATTGATACAAGGTGCTTTTGAACATATATGGTCCACAAGATGCAACTGCACCTTGGGACTTCTTGCATTCTCTTTGATAGTTATAACCCTTTGACTTCCTCTATTTTTTCCTTTTCCTAAGACTTTATGAAACTAGACATTATCTACAGAAAATTATAATCGACATTGTTCTTTGTCTTTAATGTAGGCCACCCAAACCTAATACTCACCTAAAAATGAGTCTTTCTAGTAAGACTTCATAAGATACTTCAACTCTATGCATGGGGCCCATCTCACTTTTTAGTGTGCTCAAAAAGGAATTGATCACATTTATATCTGTAGAGGTACTTGCTACGTGCTCTTTTATTATATCTTTACTGATTTGGTGACCATCTCCAACTCTATGAACATTTGGCCTATGGTCCTTGGTGTGCACATATTTCCAAGCTACGGGAGATGACATTTCTCAATCACTTTCTCAGTGGGTATATACAAATACTTGCAATAATTGATTAATTGTGTAGTGCTTTGTTTTTTGCAGTTGGGAAGGGATGCACTGTCAACCTAGCTCTCTCTTCTAGCCATTTTGGGCAAGTTTATAGGTGTATTTTGATCTTCTCCATGCCACCTATTTAGCTCATCCATAGAAAATTGAACTCTATACTCCAACACTTTCTTATCCTTGACCTTGTTTAATAGTGCAAGAAATTGTGTACAAAAGTCTTAGAATTCTTTCAAGCTTGCATACATTTGGCTTATTGTTCTTCCAAGCTCCTCCTACAACTCAAAGCATAGGCCTTGAACTTAGTGAGGTTCGTCTTCTCGCCTTTGTATCAATTTATTTCTTGCTCCAATACTTGGATTCTTGCTTTGTACTCTTTGATCTCTTGAGACATGTTTTTGATATTTACATATAAGGCTTGTAAAATTCCATCAAAATAATTCCATAACTATTGTATCTTGCTTGGTGTCTACTACAATTTGGGTTTCTATGGTTATCATGAGTGTCGATACTCTTGGTAAATTTAGTTTTTTATAGGATTATTTCACATTCCTTCCCCTTGCTTTATTGAAATGAATGAGACTAGGCTAGCCACTCTAACTAATTTGGAAGAGGTGAATGCATCTAATCCAAGTTCTCTAAGTGGGAAGTGGCCTCCAGTAACTGTGATGCTTGGAGTGTTGAGAGAAGTCTCAAATAAACTGATATCCACTTGATTAGTGTTCTGTGTCTCTTCTTCCTTTTTCATGTCCCGATCCTCTTTATTTATTTTTCTTCTTCTTCTCTCTTAAGTGTCTCTTCTTCTTCCTTTCTTAATATTTCTGTCGTCCTACATTTTCTTTTGATCCTCTTCTTCTTATATCTTCTCTTTTTCTTCTTGTTGAAGCCTCAACGTTTCATCCCCCTTCTCTAACCTTTCCCTCTTTGTTGTTTCTTTAGTTGTACCTTCCTTTTCTAATATTTCCTTTCTCAAGTGCTCCTATAGCTTGTCTTTTTTTTGTATTGGAAACACTTCCAATTTTGAAAATAATTTCCTCAAAAGAGGAAACACTTTTGTAAAGATATTTGTTTGCCATACCTCATTCTGGTATGGCCACCTATACTTGTTGGTTTTTCAATGTTGGTTAACAACTTCCAATAGGTCATGTTATTGAAATCTTTACTCCTCGAAATGGAAGGTTTCTAAGACATCTGATTTTTTTGATGCCTCCTTGATGTCTTTGAAACAATAAGACCCTACATAGAAGGGTAGTGGGGAGCAAGGAAATAACTTGTCTCATGTTAAACTTGTTCCAACTTCATATATGAGTATGTGATATGAGATCCCTTGGAGGGATAACTTATCTAGTATGAAATTGATATAGGTGGATACTGGTGGCCACTCTACTATTCCACTTAGACTCCCAAAATTGTTTCCTTTCTTTCCTATTTCAAAAGTTTTTTTCTTTTGGTTTCTTTTCGAGTCCTGAAATTTTGGAACCGTTTTGAGGTCCTAAACGACATTTTTTGGGGAAATAGGAAAACCTCTCGCCTAACATAGATATTTCAATTCAAATATTTTTTTTCCTTAGATAGACATTTCTAACAGGCTATCGTGCACACCAAATGGATATTGTATGCCAAAGTTATGACCCCAGGAAGTTGACGTTTCAATTAACTCCAGCGGGGCCCACAAGCTTTTGGCACTTCACCTGCTAGGGTTAGGTTTTTGGATGTTTAGGGTTTTTCATTGTTTCTTGATGATAAAAAGCCCTGAAATCCTCATTGTAAGTCAATCCAAAAGGCATGTAGCCATTACATCTCTTCTCAGGGATAAGCGACCATCGCTCAAGCTAGTTTGTTTCCTTCCTGCATGTAAACAATTTTCAACAATTCTTATTTATTAATTAAAGTTTTGTTTTCTATATATTTGTGTTTTTGTTTAAATCTATATTTCATTTCGTTCCTTCATAAATCTAGATCAGTGGTATCAGAGTGGTCTGTTATTTTTCTTTTTTTTTGTGCATGTACCCAACGAGGCTGGGGTATAAGGAGTTAGGATTTGAGTTGGTTGAAGGCTTACAAGACTAGCCTCACCAACCCCGAAGACCTCCCATGGTAGAAGAAAGATTACAGAGCAGGAGATCCTTTCAAATTGTTGCTTGAAGAGGCCCTCAAGCGACAAAGGAATGAGATGATGGATAATTTTCCTAGATCATTTAACGGATATCAATAGGTGAAGCATCTTCATCCAACAATCACTTGAAAAACTGATTTAATCTATTTTTTTCATCAATTCTATTAAGTTATAGGTTTTAACAGAGGTCTTCTATTTCTAATGAATCTCCAAGTTTGACTTAACTACCAACTTTGCCACTTAATTGTTTGTGCTACTAAAGGCATTGCCAACTCGTTCATTCCTATGTTTTAGCGCTCCTTATTATATTTGGCATAACTACCAAATTCCAATTTGATGACTCATCCACTGAAAAACAAATTTCATTGGCTCCTTTATGCCTTAAACCCTGAGGGCTTATTTACATTGCAAATTCTTTGCACCTTTGGTCACAATACACATAGAAAACTGCAACAAAACCAAGTCCTAGAGCACCTTTGGTCATTTGATAGGAAAGTCAATTGTTGGACATATTTCCTTCTCTTGGGCTCGTCACCCCAGACATTTTTATTTTCTTTCCGTTCGGGGTTGAGCCTTCTGTGATTTTCTTTCTTCTTCTAGGATCCTATTGGAATTTACCTCTGAGTCATTTCTTCCAAGTTGTCTAAGATTTTTTCTTCCAAGTAAGTTTCTCTTACCTCTGTGACTGCCCCAACTCTCAGCTCCATGACTCCCTAACTTCTCAGCTCTAACATCTGATTGCACACTTAAAAATTCTTTCAGGGAAGTATCTTCAGACTGTCCTCATGCTAAGGTCCCCAATGCTATGTGGTTCCATCTATGTGGTGACATGTGTCACTCCAATTTGGCCCACTAAGGTACCCAAAAACATTGAATTTGCCTACCATGTGTCTTCTGTTTTGTACCGTCACATCATGCTGATGTCATCATCCACATGTGCATCCACAAGCCAATCACCTTGCACCACCTGTCTTCTAGTGAGGAGAGATAAAAGTGGTCCCAAGCTTTGGTTTGGCAAAAATTTCCTTTCTTAAAGTTTTAATAAAACCATCGGGTTAAAACACTTTTAACCTCTATTTCTCGGCTCTCCAGATCTTACTATCCTGGGCTATTATTAATTTCACACATCTTTGTTTCTTTTGAGGAAATACCTTCTGACTGGCATCATCATGTTGTCAGAGCCATGTCTACCTGATCATTGGAATTGGCTATTGCGCTAAAGCTTCGCCACATTTTCCAAACTTGACTTGCTCCAAAGGTTCTCTAACCACTTTAGCTTGACAATATTTGACTTTGGGGGCCCCTTCTTTTGTTGGCTCTAACTTGTGATCTAGGAGGCCATTTTTGAACTTTCATATACCATTGGAAATCTCTTTTAGATCTTTATCCACCTAAGTGGGTCCCAACTGTGATTAAAGAGATCTTATGAGCTATTAATGGGTTCAAATTCTTTGCATCATCACCAAATTTTCCTGAACCATTCTTTGAGCTACTCTTCATTCTTCTTGTGTTGTTCTCTATTGTTGCCTTCATCCTAATCACCTTTCCCATCAATGACAACACATTTATAACATTCTCCCCCTTTGGAATTGATGGAAACACCTTGATCAAATAACTGTTTCAAACATAATCAACACCATAAAGAAACAAAGTGTACATCATCATATTCGCCTCCTTTAGATGCGGCTCCCCCTATATTGCACTTCTAACCTACTGTGGAGTACTTCACTTTTCCTTTTTGTTCACCAAGACATCTCCTTTATGTTTGATGTTCTTATCCATATTTTGTTTTATCTCCAATACTACTCCTTTTGTTTGAAGTTATTCTTCTATTGTTTTATCACCAATACTACTTCTCCTTTGATATCAATGAAAAATACACGAACATGCTCCCCTTATCATTAATCTCCCCCTGCCATGTGGATCCTATGGACTTGGCAACTTCATCTTTATATGTTGAATGATTTCTAGCTACCTTTCTTCCTCTATAAGGAATATCTAGTGGAGGAAGGAAAGAGGAACAACTCCCAATCTTTGCCTTAAATGCTCAAACTAATCTCTTAAGAGAGTTTTGGTGAAAGTAACAACTACATGTTCTTTTGTAGATACATACTCTAGCTTGACTGTTTGATTTGCAACTTGCTCTCTCAAGAAGTGGTACTTGAGTGGAATGTTCTTTGTAATTTAGTGAAAGACAATATTCTTTGACATGTTGATGACACTTGTATTGTGACAAATAATAGGAATATGTTAATCATAAAACACGTGTATATCTTGCAAATTTTGCTTGATCCATAAGAGTTGAGTGCAACAAGAAGTTGCTGCTATATATTTTACTTCAGCGGTAGATAGTGTGATTGAAGTCTGCTTCTTGCTCAACCATGAAACTATACATTCTCCAAGAAAGAAAGCACCAACACTAATGCTCTTTCGATCATCTACATCACCTGCCCAATCAACATCAATATAAACAATTAGTGAAAAATATTTACCTCTTAGGTACCAAAGTCCATAGTCTATCGTGGCTTTGAGATATCTAAGAATTGTCTTGGCTACTAGAAGATGGCTTTGTCTGGGGATACTTGAAATCTTCCAATAATACCAACTTCCCACATAATTTCTAGTCTTGAAGCTATCAAATATAGGAGGCTATCAATAATATACTTGTATAAAGTCTAGTCCACTTATAGTGATTCATCAACCTTGCAAATCTTGCAACCTATCACCATTGATGTGCTGACTAAAGAACACTCCTTCATACCAAATTTCTTCATTACTTCCTTGATATATTTGCTTTGTGAGATAAAAATCCTTTTTGAAGTCTGTGTAATCTGCAATCCAAGAAAATAAGAGAGTTCTCCAAGCATAGACATCTCAAACTCAACTTTCATATTAACTGCAAATTGGCATGTTAGTTTATCTAAATCACTGCCAAATATAATATCATAAACAAAGAAAACCACTACTATTATTTTTCCATAATTAGCTTTGACAAACCAATTACTATCCGTCACGCCTCTTTTGAAACCACACTTGAGCAAGTAACTGAGCAACTTGGAATACCAAAGTCGTGGGGCTTTCTTGAGACCATACAACGAATTCTTTAACTTACATACATAATCTAACTAATCTAACAGTTGAAAACCATCTAGTTGTTCTATAAAGTTCTTCCTATATTTCTCCATTTAGAAAAGTAGATTTTACATCCATCTGATATATCTTGAATTTCTTGAAACAAGCAAATGCCAAAAACATCTAATCCATACCTTCGATTTGAGCATAGCCTTTTCACATCTTGCCTTGTTTCTGAGCACTTATCCATGCTCATTCAAGTTATTCCTGAAGACCCACTTCATGCCAATGACATTCTTCTTTGTTGGTCTAGGAAGAAGCTCCCAATTCTGATTTTTCTCTATCTAGTTCAGTTCTTCATGCGTAGCCTTTAAATAATTATCATCCTAGCTTGTCTGCGCAACATCCTTGGGTTCCTCCATGGATAATAGAGCAACATGTGCTCGAGTAGAGGAATTTAACAACTTCCATATAGTTGGTACACTTGTGTTTAAATCACCAACAATTTGATTAGTTGGGTGGTGCTTTTGCACATACCTTGAGGGATATTTGGCTTGAGGATTGGTGGGCTCTTCACTATCTTCATCTGAAAGTGACTCTTCAACCTTATCATCATTGTTGACTAGATTAGGGGAGCTGATATTTACTGGTTGATTGACTTCAGATTCAATATATTCATCCACTTTGACATCAATACAATCAACAATCCTCTTGGTATTCTTATTGTAGCATCTATAGCCTTTTCTATTATGATAATATCTAAGAAAAATACCTTCATCAGCCCTTGCATCAAACTTCCTAGGCACTTCATCGTTCCTCTTGATGTAGTAGTTGCTTCCAAAAATTATTAAATGCTTGACTTTTATAGGACTACCATGCCAAATCTCATAGGGAATCTTCTCATTGTTTGGTCTAAAGTGTGATTTGTTGAGAATCACTATAGCCCAAAAAATCTGTTGAACATTCCTTTCATCCATCATAGCTCTGGCTAATTGCATATACATATCTATTTTCTCTTTTTGCTACACCATTTTAATGTGGAGTCTCTGCTATAGTGAAATACCTTTTGATGCCATGCTTCTTGCAAAATTCATCAAATTATTTTGAAGTAAACTCACCTTCGTTGTCAAACCTTATACTCTTGATTTTATAATTAGTGTCATTCTCAACCATGGATTTAAAGTCTTTAAACTTCTCAAAATATTCATATTTTTATTGAAGAAAAGAAACCCACATCATTCTATTAAAATCATCAATGATAAGCATGAAATACAATTTATATGTTGGTGTTTACGTTCTTGTTGGGACACACAAGTCCATATGAAATAGCTTCAATGGCTTAGTTGTTGGGCTCTCCTTGAACTTACATGCTACTTGAGCTTGCTTACCCAACTGACAAGACTTGCAAATAAAATGCTCAGGCTTTGATAGCTTTGGAAGATACTTGACTGCATTCTTTTTGCCCAATCCGACTATCAGATCAAATTCAGATGTCTGAGTTTCCTATGAAACAACCAACTTTCATCAATATTTGACAAGCAACACCTCTATGTCTTCTCTTTCAGAACATATACATTGCTATCATTTCTCGCAGCTTTGGATACAACTTCACCAGTGCCTGTAGACTTGATTTGATAATTTTTAGCCTTGAAAATCCACATCATAGCCTTGGTCACACATCTGAGATACACTTAGTATATTGTGCTTCAACCCATCAACAAATAAGACATTCTTGGATTTACCTCTTCCATTTGATAGACTGACAATTCCTTTTCCAATAATCTTACTAGGTGCATTATTACCAAAGGTCACATTACCTTTTTCAACTAGTTTCCATGTCAAAAACTTACTTTTGTCTCCTGAAATGTGTATGGAACAACCACTGTCAACATACCAATGACTGCCTTTGTTTTGTGCATATAAGAAAATGTTTCACTGTTCTAAATTCTCTTTTTCTTTCCAGACTTTGGGCTCTTGACTAGTTTGCTCAATAACTGGATCAAGCCTTTTATTCTTGAATCTGCACTCAACTACTCTATGCCCAAAATTTTGATAGTTAAAGCATTGAATTAAATTCTTCAATGGAGCAAAAGAATTGTTATAAATAGGTCTTCTCATCCTATGCCTGACTTGTTGATCATGTTGATATTTTCTTCTTCTTGACCTGAGTTGTTTGTATGATAAATTCACCCTGCAGTTTGCTTCCTTGTGTCCATAGTTGGTACATGTAAAGCAATAAGATAGAAATATGTCTACAAACCTGGAAGTAAATCGATTTCTAAACATTCGCTAGGAAAAAAATCTTCCTCTTATTTGGTAGTTGTTGATGGCTATTGGGTTGTGCACTAGCTTTGTCTTTTAACTACTATGTTGAACCTTCTTTTGTTGTTGCATTTTCACCATCTTTGGCTACTTACAAAAAGGTAATTGATTTATTTCCCTTTTATTCTACTTTTAATATGGATTCGGCCGCAAATCCAAGGCTAGATCTATTTGTGGAGACTCTGTGTTTCCAAAATCCCATTTAATTTTTATGTTGCCTTTCCAAACTTTTGATTGAAACTCAACTAAGTCCTTTCCTTTTCCAACTCATTTCTTAGCAAACAACTTCTTTCTCAATCTTTTCACATTCTTGACTCTTTTCACTGAGTTGCTAGTTTAAAATATCTTGTATCCTCTTACCTTCTTTAATTTGCAAGAGTAATGGTTCAACCACTTCATTTCTTTCTTCAACTCGTTTTCAGATTTATTTTTCTTTCTCAACCTTTCTATGTCTTCAAGTCCACTAACCAACTCTCCCTCTAAGTCTACCTCGACCTCTTCACCATCAAAATTAATGGCTTCCACTTCCAAATTGTCTATTTCCATAAGCATGAACTCTTTTGTACTTTCATCATCTCTGTCCTCATTAAAGGATTTGTTGCTTTCACTTTTATATGAGTTGGAATATTGGGTGTAGAAGCTCTCCTTTTAGGTTTTCTTCCTATCCTTTTGCACTTTCCTTAACTTTTCTCTTGGACCGTATTCCTTCTTATTCTTTTCAGGACACTTGGAAGCATAGTTACCAACTTTCCCACAATTAAAACACTTAAAAGGTAACTTAACTTTATACTTGCCTGAGCCTCTCTTGAGCTTGGTCAAAAACCTGGATTCTTCTTCATCTGATTCAAAAAAAGAATCATAGTACTCTTCCTTGGACCTCTTATCTACTTTGAAAGTTGACTCCTTTTCTTGAGGCTTGCCATTAGAAATTTTGATCTCATAGGGACTGAATGTACCAAGTAATTGGTCCAAAGTGAGAGTCTTCAAAATTTTCATCTCCTCGTTGGCTGATACCTTGGGATTAAATCTCTTAGGAGGATATCTTAACACCTTTTGAATGACTACATGTTCTTCTAATTTCTCAACAAGACCTTGTATAGTGTTCACAACCTCATCAACTCGCAAGAAATACTTTGAAATATCTTCGTCATCATGCATCTTTAGAGATTCAATTGCATTATAAAACCTTGAAGTTTAGCTTGATTTACCTTTTTTTCACCTTCATAGTTATTACACATTAATTTGTTGCACTTATGCAAATGATTCCAAATCTGCGTCTTTTGTGATTCAATGCACTATGGTCACAAATCACCTTGAATAATGGAAGAAGTACCTATCATCAAGTACAAGAATTCTAGGTTAAATACTTAAAAAACCCTAATTTTGGAGACCATCATGGGTCTTCAGTTCATAACCTACGATGGTCGCACCTTGAATAACTAATGACCTTCAATGTCATGACAATTTTCCTTTGTTACAGTCACGATGATCTTCTTACATGAGTAAAAATAAAAAGTAAATGAAGCTTCCTTTTCTAGAAGCCTTGTGGTTGGTATCTAATCCAAATTGGTTGAGATTGAGCTCGAGTTCCCCATATCCTAGGTCTCCTTCCTCCTATAGTGGATCCATCCCACTCATTATGGATCTCTCTCCGCCCTTCATGGATCTCTCAACTTCCTTTTTTTCCTATAATTGCAATGCATTTAAAGTGAGTTGGGTTGCCATTTCAGACCTCTGAACTTACCTACATGCTGCTCAAATTTACATTAGATTTATTTTCATTTCAAAGGCTTAGGTTGAGGATCATTGCAAGGAGACTCCAACATCAAGGCACTTGGTTGTAAATCTCCTGCTCTTTATCATTAATAAAAATATTTGTTTATTTCCCATATGCATGTGTTATAATTTTTATTGTAAGGATCCTTGATCTTTTACATGGCTTATGATTGAATATTTGATATATGTTATGCTTTGATCTCTTTTTTGATTTTATCTTTGTAGGTCTTCGAGCATTGAGGGAGAAAGCTTGAAAGCTACAAAGGAAAACAGCAAGGGACATCAACGCGCATTTTGTGAAAAGGTATGACCCTTACATCGTTTTGTATTTGTGATTAAGTCATAAATTAGGGAATGTTTTCATTTATTTTTTTGTTCGTTACTAAAATTAGCTATCGAGCCTAGGGAGATATATTTTGTCCTCAAAATGATATTTTTCTGCCTAACAATAGCATCTACTCATCTTTTCCCAAATAGATTTAGCTGTCGTGTAGTCCATAACCTTAGAAAGTTATGATTTAGGTAGGCTAGCAAGTAGTGTATTCATGGCTTTAGCATTGCATGTGAAATCCATCTTCTGATCTTTAGTAATCACTGTTAGAGGCTTCTGATATTATTCTTCTACAACATCCCACATACTAGATCCAAGTGATTGGATTTAGGTATTCATCCTTACTTTCCAAAACACATAGTTTGTTCCATTGAACAATGGTGCCCTATTGGTGAATCCTCTTCTTGGTTTTGTATGGTCCTTGATATTTCATCCATCTGTTAACTGATATAAAGTAACATGGAGGTTATGATACCAATTGTTAGAAACTAGGACAATACTGGGGGGGGGGGGTGAATCAGTATTGTAGGAATTTTAAAACTTCCTTTCACTTGCAATGATACTAGGACACCAATAAAATTTCCAACAATTAGTTTATATGAGCATGGAAAGAAATAACATATGTATCACAATGAGAACACATAATTATTCAAATATTTATTTTAATTTCTTCAGAAGGCAAGCTACAACTTATCATTAGAAAGTTCTCTGACTACAACAAGTAGGAAGCAACTACTCCCTGATTTATCAGCTACAACTAAAAGGAGATACAATCCCTAAGTTTATCAACTACTACTAAAAGGAGCTTCAACCCCTAAGTATTTACCAACAACTACTGGAAGGATCTACAAACCTTGATTTGCAAGCTACAACTTGCATGACCTCAATGATTTATATTTCATACAATTTTCATAGTCAAATAATTAATCCATTCCCTTTTCTAACATAAAACAATTTGTCTCTCAAACACTCATCAAAACCACCATTACAAACACCTTCAACAATTTTACCATACTCACCACAATTCCACACTTCTGTTCTTACACCCCTGTTCATTATCATGCTTCGCAAATTTGACTATGTATATAAAGAAAATTGGATTGATATTTTTGAAAATTTAACTTAGTTATCTTTCACTTTGATCTTTGCATGGATCTCTTATTTTTTCCTTTGTCCTATTCAACTGAGTCTTCTGAATTTACTCTCCAAGTTATCAAACTCTGGTCTACTGTCTCTCTGAGAAAAATCGAGTTAATATGTTGTTTCTCATAAATTTTGGTAAGTTACAGGTTTTATTAGAGGTCTTATATCTCTGGCATATATCCAAGTTTGGCTTAATTGCCAAATCTTCCACTTAACTATCTATTATGCTAAAGGCGCTTCCAACTCATTTATGTCTATGTTTTAATGCCCCTTTTTATATATGGCACAACTACCAAATTCCAAGCTACCGAATCATCCACAACAAAACAAAATTTTCTAGCTCCTTTATGCCTTAGGCCCTGAGGGCTTATTTACATTGCAAATTATCTGCGCCTTTGGTCACAATACACATAGAAAACTACCACAAAACCAAGTCCTAGAGTGTCTTTTGTCATTTGACAGGAACATCAATTATTGGCCATGTTTTCTTCTCCCAGACCCATCAACATAAACATTCTTCTTTATTTTTCATCATGGGTCAAGCCTTCTAGGATTTTCTTTCTTTTGGTTTTTTTCTTTCTTCTTCCGAGATCTTATCAGAATTTATTTTTTGATCTTTTCTTCCATTCATTTGGGATTATTTCTTCAGGGAAAGTCTCTCTTACCTCTATGGTTTCCCCGACCGCCTCGACTCCCTGGCTTCTTGGCTTCCTGGCTCTAACACCCTATTGCACACTTACAAATTCTTCCGAGGAAGTATCTTCTGACTGTCATCCTGTTGACAACTCCAACACTACATGGCGAAATATGAGTGGTGACACATCTCACTGAGATTTGGCCCACTAAGGTACAGAATAACAATGAATCTGCATGACACATGTCCTTCATTCCATGCTATCACATCATGATGTCATCATCATCCACCTGTGCTTCCATGAGCCAATCACCTTGCGCCACTTGTCTTCTGGTGAGGAGAGAGAAAAGGGGTACCGAGCCTTGGTTTGGAGACAATTTACTTTGTTAAAGTTTAATAAAACCATGAGGTTAAAACCCTTTTAACCTCTATAGCCCGGCTCCCCGACTCTTATTATCCCTAGCCATTCTTAATTTTGCACATCATTGTTTCTTCCGTGGAAGGACCTCCCGATTGGCGTCCTCATGTTGTTAGAGCCATGTCTGCCAATCCTTGGATTTGGTCACTCCACTAAAGCTCCACCGAATTTTCCAAACTTAACTTGCTCCAAAGGTTCTCTAACCAATTTAGCTCTGCAATCTTTGACTTTGGGGGTCCCTTCTTTGATTAGATCTAACTCGTGATCCAGGAGGCCATTTTTGAACTTCCATATACCAATGGAAATCTCTTTCAGAGCTCTATCAATCTGAGTGGGTATTAACTGCGATTGAAGAGATACTATAAGCTAGAAATGGCTTCAAAATCTCTCCATCATCACTAAATTTTCCTTAACCATTCTTTGAGTTGTTCTTCATTCTTTTTACATTCTTCTCTGTTGTTGCGTTCATCCTAATCACCTTTTCCATCAATGACAACACATTTCTAAAAAGAATATCTGCCTCGAAGTTTCTTTCCAAGTAGATATGACAACAAGAGATAAAATCAAAAGTTCGCTTTAACTGAAATATCTCTTCAAGTATTGGGATCAATGTGTAATTGTGTGATCTAGGTGGCTCCAGACACAGGCAAAAGTCTGAGAGGACTCACAAAGGGTCAAAAATAAAAGTGTTTGGATTGTGCTCAAACTAGGTTCATGTTGAAGATCTCATCGTCATGATCGCAGTGGTGTGAATGGTTCACCAATCCGAGTCCGTATGCAAAAGTTAGGAGCAGTCAAAGTTTAGGGTTGACTTGGGTGACTGGGCAGGGTTAAGGAGGCAGCAATTTGGACAAAATCCGGCCAACCTGGGCTAGATTTTGGGCAATTTTGTGGCTTGAATTTTCAAAAATGCCTAAGATGTTATATAGTTATAAAAATAAAAATATATATATATAAATGGTGGTAGGCCATGACCCCAGCCACCTCCATCGAAACAACCATATATACATATATATATATATATATATATATATATATCTGACATAATAATAGTGGAGCCGGTGGGGATTAAACCCCCTGGCCTATGTGGTCCAACCCCCACCGGGCGGTCCCATATGGCAGCATGCCAACCAACCCCTTTAATGCATCAACCAAAACATTAATACAAAACGTTAAGCGCCCATCCAATACCACATGTAACAGTTGTTGGGTGGGCCGCCTAAGGTGGGCCCGACCCATATCACAAATTAATAAAAAAAGAATCTACATTTTTTTAAAAACAAAATTTTTTATGGCACAGGGGAGATTTGATCCCCCGACCTGTCCGCCTTATTACCTCCGCCCTAACCAACGCGCCGTGGGTGCTTCATTGTAATATCTGCCACAAAATTTTATATAAACCCATAATTTTCTTAGCATCGGGGGGCATGAAGGCGTGGCATGGAATTCAAGATGGTGTTTTTATTGCAGGTGGAACCATGAACCTGGGAAAAGAGCAGGCGGAACCATGATTGAGCCAAATTTTCAGGAGGGCGAGATTTTTCTAGTGTCAAAATTGGACAAATTTTACGTCAATATTGCATCTCTCAGCGACACAAACCTAATAGTGTAGTCAGAATTTTTATCTGAGCAGCAGATCTTCAAATGAGTCGAAGGAGGGAATCTTTGAGGAATCTAGGGGGAATCTAAAAGATTCCTTAAGCCCCAGATTTTCACTTTGTCAGAATTTATAAATTTGACAGTTGATTTTACAGTATTCAACACCACGAATCTGATGATGCAATCAGATTTTCCACTTGATCTTTCTATTTTTCGGCCACTTTTCAAAGTGGAGTGCAGGTGTCAGCATTCAACGACGAGCAGTCATTCCATGAGATTTGATGCGAGATTGATGGTACGGCCAGCTTCAGCAGTTTGACATCCTCTTCTTCAGATGGCCCCAGGGTGTGAGGTATATGTAGTGTGTTCATGTACTTCTTTTTTGCTATGAGATGCATTGTGCTGCACAAATCCTTGTTTGATGTTTGATGTGGGATCTTTTTTTCTTACTTGTTTCATGATTCCTGATTGATGTGACGCATAATCATCTATGGGATGTACTTGTTGTCATGAGTCATCATGTTTCGTTTGAGATCCCTTTGTCTTCATGTTGACGAGATACTCATGTGTCACCATGTATGTTTGCATTGAGATCCCTTTGATTCCATGTTGGCAGGATGCTCATTATCATCATGCATGAGTTTATGTCATACTGATAGGAGTCCCTTTTGACTGAGAGTTCCTATAGTGGAACATCTCATGGAGCCACTCTTGTGTGAGGGCATTTTCCTTGTATAATAGCGACGTCACCACCTATGTACATCATCACTATTGACAACACTTAATGCAGTGGCCTACACCATCTTGACACTGGGGCCTGGAGATGTAGTCCCTCTTGGAAAAACTCCGTTATCAACGTCTTGTTAGTTTATGTTGTTGATGATTGTCATGTTCCTTCTTCTTTACAACATGCATATTTGTTCCTTTATGCTATTTTAAATGCAATTATAATCACATCATGAAAGCAAAAGATCTTGGTTAAATCCGAGAGTTGAGTCAACTCGGATCAAGTTTGGTATCAGAGCAGTCTTTGCATGGATTTGAATTGCCAGCGTGAACAATGGAACATGCAGCGACAAAGGATGAAAAAGCAATGTACGAGACCATGCTCAAAATTTCCCAAAAGGTGGAAATAATGTATGAAGCTCTACAAAAAGAGACAGAGGAAAAGGAGCGGTTGCAACTTCAATTGCGAGCCATGGAAGAGGCCCTAGAAGAATTGAAGCACAACAAGTAGAATCTTCAAACAAAGAATGTTGAATTGAAAATGCTTCTACATGAAGAGAAAGAGGAAAAAAAAAATTTGCTACAACAGCTAAAAGCTAAGGACGAGACCTTGGAAAAAGTGTAGCGTGACCCATGTGAGGTAAAATGTAATTCTCTAAATTCATGTATGTGTCTTGATGATGATTTCGCTGTTTTTGAAAATCATACCACAGAAATTGGCTCCAAATTGTTGAAGAAAATGGGTTATGAAGGAAAAGGCTTGGGCATTAATGAACAAGGCATTGTCAACCCCATCAAATTAGAGGAACTACCCCGTCAGGCAGGACTTGGGTATGTCAGGAAAGAAGTTGGGGAATCCGCCAAGACAGACAGTGAACCACAAACAATAGATGATGATAAGCCCTCATCAGTTCTTTCCCACTCGACAGTGGAGGTAAAAGATGTTGATTTCCTTTTAGTTTCTTCTTCACATAGTATGCTTTTTGTTGGAGAAGTGGAGATACCAATTACAGGGACAAACATGAGGCTCCTTACCAAGATGAGGTACAAGGAGGAAAAAGAACTTGGTGTTAATAACCAAGGCATAATCAATCATTGGATGTTGTGCAAAGGCATCAATTTGCAAGCTTGGGATACACCAAAGGAGAATGCTCGAAGGTGTCAGATTCTTCTGAGCTATCGTCGAAATCGTCGAGGAAAGAGAATGATGGGAACACATCCCCATCATCCCATGGCAATTCCCATTGCAGGGAAAGAGCTGAGGCAAGCTCTCATGACCATACCTACACCAGAGATGGAAAGGAGAGGTATAACCAGTCTCGATATTTGAATTTTCATTTCGATTATAATCATGTTGTTAAAGATGAGCATAAATCATGGAATCGAAAAACATGTACCTTTTGTGGATTACATAACCATACATTTTCTAAGTGTTGGAAAAGAATAGCAACACATAAAAGGAGGAGGCATGGAAGACCCTCTCAACAGCAGATAAAGAAACATGTTAAGCAGATCTTGAGGAAGAAAAAGTATTGCAGTCATTTCAACAAAGGTGGCCATTAAAGAGCCACTTGTTGGAGGATCCATCCAGAGCAGTGCCTTAAAGACAAAGCGTCGGTGCATGAGTCAGATAAAATGGTTGTCCAACCAGCGAATGTGCCACAAGGAGGTGACCCATTCACATTGATAAGTGAAAAATGGTTTCTAGATATGTTAGCTTGTCATGGTCGTGCTTTTGTAAATCATTTGTTGCATTTTAAGATGTAAAAGTGATGATGTGTGTTCCATCACTTATTAAGCAACAATGATGTCTGTTCTTATTTTGTGTTGCATTTTACACTCTGAAAGTGATGTTGTGTTTCCATCACTTGTCAAAACAAAAATAGTGTTTGGCCTTATTTTTGTAAATCATGTGTTGCAGTGATGATGTGTTTTCCATCACTTGTTGAAGAAACAATGATATGTTGGCCTTGTTTTCATAGGTGGGGCATTGTTTCCATTTTGATGTAAACTTAACCATCAAGTATGTGTTATAAACACGTGGCAAGTATGGAATGTTTGGGTCATTAGATGGTCATGTAAGTCAAGCATGTAATTTGAAAAACAATGTGTTGAAAATAGCAACAAGAAATGCTAAAAATAGAAGTGCTATTAATAGCAGTTCGGGTACCAGTGTTGGACATAGCCAAAAGGAATGAAAAATGGAAGTGCTAAAAATAGCTTTTCTATAAATAGCATTTCGGGATGGATTCCAATTTTAGTCAGTCCTTGGACTAAAATTGAGAAGTAAAATTCGAATTTGATCTTAGGAGCTGTTTGTAAAATAATTAATTAATTCACCATGAGTTAATTAGTTGTGGAAAATCAAACATGAAGTCTATGTGAGGACATGCAATAGTTTCTCCATTGATTGAGGAATTTATCCATCAATTAAAGAGATAAGGATGAGTTGTAATATTGAGTTGTAATTAGTTGGCTCAGTTAACTGAGTCAAGTCTAGTTAGATTAGTTCTAACAGTTTGTAGAATTAATTGTGAGTTCAGTTAGTTAATGCTTGCATGCATGTAACTGCTGCTCTCCAAATAAATGAATATTCTCTCATAAATAACTAATGCATGTTAGTTCAATCAAAGACCCAGCTGAGATCAGAGGAAGGGACAGTGTGCTATTAGTTGGAGGATTTTTCATATACAGGAAACGCATCCATGCAGAAGGAATTATCTCCTTCAGGTTTGTGCAGTTATTTCTGAGCCAAGTGAGCAGTGTGAGGTGGGAATTCACACTTGTGGAAGCACTGGACCCCAGGAAAAAATGCGCAAGGAAATAGGAGGCTTGGAGGGCAGAGGAGAAGGTTTTTGAGAAGCATTTGACTATCTATGAGCAACATAGGGATTGCAGAGAGAGCAGGATAGCTTGTGAGCTGATTCTTTGTGTAATCCAGACTATTTTCCACTTGTATGATATTACAGAGATTGGGGTTTTAGTCTGAGGCTTTCCTCGGATTATATTTCTGTGTTCATGTCTGATTCTTTCTCTTTATCAGTTATATGTGTTCTATTGACCTTGCTCATATTCGATTAAGCTTCCGCAAAGTTTGTTTTAGAAGTAGATCTTGTATTTTGCTTTAGTATATTGCATAATCTATTGATCTATAGTGTGAATTTCTACATGGTATCAGAGCAAAGGTGATCAAGGAAGAACAGTATACAAGAAGGGAGAAGTTCAAAGTTTTTGATTCTTGAATATAGAAATCGAGTTCTTATCACATCTCTATTTCACCTATGGCATTCAACACTTTAAGACTCAAATATGCCTTTGATGGCAGTTCGAATTATATAGTCTGGAAGGATCGCATGGAAGCAATATTAGAGGATAACGGTCTAAAGGACTTCATTGATCAAGAAGTCCCCAACCTGCAGCGGCTAATGCTACTGAATTGGCAGAATGGAAGAAATGTTTGGCTAGAGCAAGGAGAATCCTTCTGGAGGGAGTTCGAGACCACATAGTCTCAAGTCTCCATGGGAAGGAGACACCTCTTTCAATGTGGAAAACATTGAAAGATCTATATCAGAACAACAACGATCAAAGGAAGCTGGCACTGAAAGACAAGCTTCGAAAAATCAAGTGTGAAAAGGGTGACATGATCTCTACATATCTGAACAAGCTCACCACCTGTAGAGATGAGCTTGGAAGCCTAAGGATCATGACAGCCCATGATGACATGGTGATTCTTGTGCTCCTCGATCTTCCTAAGAGCTGGCATAACTACCAAGACTCGGTTAATGGAAGAGAAAAACTGCCAGATTGGGAATGACTTTGGTTGGATCTGATGCAGGAGGAGATAAGAAGAAGCACCAGAGATGGTTCTTCATCCAAGGAGGATGAAGAAAATTGCACCTTAGCGAGTAAGGCAAAGAAGGGGAAGGAGAAGGATTCTCATCCAAAATTGAGTTCTTCCCATGGTGGGAAGAAGTTTGACAAGTCGAAAGTGTGATGCTTTCATTGTCACTAGGTGGGCCATTTTGCTACAAATTGTCCACTGAAGAAATCAAAGATGGGATCCAAGGAAGGATCTAAAGGTGAGGCATTGGCCTCACAATTTGAGTTGGATTTCACCCTCTTCGCATGCATGGTTTCATCCATGGTGGGATGTGATTGGTTTCTTGACAGTGGATCTTCATTCCACATGACCGGCGACAAGAGTTTGTTCAGTACCTTGGAGGAGAAAGATCTCCAGATACTCATAGCGATGGGTAATGATGAAAAGTATAGTGTCTCAGGTGTAGGCACGGTTGTTTTTCAGAGGGAGCATGGAGCTCGCATTACCTTGACTGATGTCAAGTATGTACCAGGACTAAGGAAAAATTTGGTGTCGATCGCAATGCTGGAAGACAAAGGCTATGATGTAGTCTTCAGTAAGGGAAAGGTTTTCCTTCGACACATCACCACGAGACAAGTGAAGCAGATTGGTTCACGAGTCAAGAACCTGTATGCTCTTAAGGTTCAAGATGCATGCAAAGCCTTGAGGAGCAAGGCAACTATTGGAGACTTGGTGGTTGAGAGGGAGAGTACACTACCTCTCAACATGCAGCGCCAGACGAAGTCTCAGACAATTGTGGAGGAGCCACGATTGGTGAAGTAGCTTCAGGAGGTTTTGGAACAGCCACAACTGGAGAAGCCGAGAGGAGACCAAGTGGAGGCATCCACTCATGCAAATACCTCCAGTAGGGGGAAAGTTTGAGCCAAGTGGGCAGATGGATCACATTCATCCATACCTCAAGGTGAGAGGTGGGGCAATGTGAAGTGATAGTCTCATGAAGGCTGGAATGGGGGCAGGATCATTGAGGTACCCAACCTCTTTGATTAGACCTTGCTATGGGAGCTTCGACAAGGAGTAGCAATATTGGCTGAGTGGGTAGAGATAGATGCAGATGGAGCGACAGAGAGAGCTACAGTGCAGGAATCCCAAGACAGTGCAGAGCTAGCAGGCTGCAGTAATGCGAGAGGCACAGGAGTGTTGCACCACTGCAGGATGGCATAGAGAGATGTGCAATGGTGCGAGATGCATGGAGTGTTACAGAAGCTCAGAGGTCAGAGAGGGAGCACTTGTCAGCGGTAGATGGAGCTTCAACATTATAGTATGTTTCTAGCCCAACAGGGAGGTTAGTTGGGAGTTCTTTTCGTTTCTAGAGTTGCTGGAGCAATAACACTTGGGAGAAGTGTTGCATGCAGAACATTCCAAAGGTATAGGATCGGGTTCGAGTTGAATGCCTTTCTTGTTGAGATGGAGTGTTGAAAATAGCAGCAAGAAATGCTAAAAATAGCACTGCTATTAATAGCAGTTTTGGTACCAGTGTTGGACATAGTAACAAGGAACGAAAATGGAAGTGCTAAATATAGCTTTGCTATAAATAGCATTTCAGGATGGATTCCAATTTTAGTCAGTCCCTAGACTAAAATTGAGAAATAAAATTTGAATTTGATCTTAGCAGTTGTTTGTAAAATAATTAATTAATTCACCATGAGTTACTTAGTTGTGGAAAATCAAACATGAAGTCTATGTGAGGACATGCAACAATTTCTCCATTGATTGAGGAATTTATCCATCAATTAAAGAGATAAGGATGAGTTGTAATATTGAGTTGTAATTAGTTGGCTCAGTTAACTGAGTCAACTCCAATTAGATTAGTTCTAACAGTTTGTCGAATTAATTGTGAGTTCAGTTAGTTAATGCTTGCATGCATGTAACTGCTGCTCTCCAGATAACTAAATATTCTCTCATAAATAACTCATGCATGTTAGTTTAGTCAGAGACCCAGTTGAGATTAGAGGAAGGGGTAGTGTACTATTAGTTGGAGGATTTTTCCTATATAGGAAACTCATCCATGCAGAAGGAATTATCTCCTTCAGGTTTGTGCAGTTATTTCTAAGCCAAGTGAGTAGTGTGAGGTGGGAATTCACACTTGTGGAAGCATTGGATCCCAGGAAAAACTGCGCAAGGCAATAGGAGGCTTGGAGGGCAGAAGAGAAGGTTTCTGAGAAGCCTTTGACTGCATATGAGAAGCAGAGGGATTGCAGAGAGAGTAGGATAGCTTGTGAGCTGTTTCTTTGTGTAATCCGAACTATTTTCCACTTGTATGATACTACAAAGATTGGGGTTTTAGGCCGAGGCTTTCCCCGGATTATATTTCTGTGTTCATGTGTGATTTCTTTCTCTTTATCACTTATATGTGTTCTATTGATCTTGCTCATATTCGATTAAGCTTATGCAAAGTTTGTTGTAGAAGTAATCTTGTATTTTGCTTTAGTATATTGCATAATCTATTGATCTACAGTGGGAATTTATACACAGTGTACAACAGGTTTTCAGAGGTTGTAGGTGTCAGTTCATCATTTAAGGCTCTGAAGAACAAAGGTGAAGGAGATAGAAGCGAGACCTTTTAGGATTCTTGTGATGTAGACAAGGTACAGAGAAGTTGCAGATTATTTTTCATGCTTTTGGAGGACCAAAAGATCCTCAGTGGGGAGGATTGATCCAGGTGGCTCCAGACACAGGCAAAAGTCCCAAAGGACTCAGAAAGGGTCAAAAATCAAAGTGTTTAGATTATTCTCGAACTAGGTTCATGTTGAAGATCTCGTCATCATGATCACGGTGGTGTGAACGGTTCGTCAAACCGAGTCCGTATGCGAAAGTTAGGAGCAGTCAAAATTCAGGGTTGACTTGGGTGACTGGGCAGGTTTAAGGAGGCAGCAATTTGGAAAAAATCCGGCCACCGAATTCAGGACAACCTTTGCCAGATTCCGGGTGATTTTGTGGCCTACTTAAATTGACTCCTTCGGTCAATTTTCCGAATTTTCAAAAATGCCTAATATGTTATATAGTTATAAAAATAAAATATATATATATATATATATATATATATATATAAAGGGTGGCGGGCCATGACCCTTGCCATCGCCATCAGAACCACCATATATATAATAATAATTATAATAATAATAGTGGAGCCGATGGGATTGAACTCGCCCGACCCATGTGGGCTGACCCCCACCGAGCGGCCCCATATGGCAGCACAACAACCAACCCCTTTAATGCATCAACCAAAACATTAATACAAAACATTAAGCACCCATCCAATACCACATGTAACGATTGTTAGGCAGGCCGCCCAAGGCGTGCCTGACCCATATCACAAATTAACAAAAAAGGAATCAATGTTTTTTTTAAAACAATTTTTTTTATGCCACAGGCGAGATTTGATCCCCGACCTGTCCGCCTTATTACCTCCGCCCTAACCAACATGCCATGGGCACTTCATTATAATATCTGCCACAAAAATTATATAAACCCATCCATTTGCTTAGTGCGTCAGGGGGCGAGATTTTTCCAGTGTACAAATTGGACAAATTTTATGTCGATCTTACACCTCTCAACAACACGAACCTGATGGCGCAATTAGAATTTTGATCTAAGCAGCAAATCTTCAGATGACCCGGAGGAGGGAATCTTTGAGGAATCTAGGGGGAATCTAAAAGATTTCTTAAGCCCCAGATTTTCACTTTGTCATAATTCAGAAATTTGACAGTTGATTTTACATTGTTCGGTGCCACGAATTTGATGATGCAATCAGATTTTCCATTTGATCATTCCATTTTTCGGCCACTTTTCAAAGTGGAGTGCAGGTGTCAGCATTCAAAGTGCGAGAAGTCATTCCATGAGATTCGACGCAAGATTGATGGTATGGCCAGCTTTAGCAGTTTGACATCCTTTTCTTCAGATGGCCCCAGGATGTGAGGTATATGCAGTGCGTTCATGTACTTCTTTTTTTCTATGAGATGCATTGTGCTGCACAAATCCCTGTTTGATGTTTGATGTGGGATCTTGTTTTCTTACTTGTTTCATGATCCCTGCTTGATGTGATGCATAATCATCTATGGGATGTACTTGTTGTCATGATTCATCATGTTTTGTTTGAGATCCCATTGTCATCATGTTGACGGGATACTCATGTGTCGTCATGTATGTTTGCATTGAGATCCCTTTGATGCCATGTTAGCGGGATGCTCATTATCATCATGCATGAGTTTATGTCATACTGATAGGAGTCCCTTTTGACTAAGAGTTCCTGTAGTGGAACATCTCGTGGAGCCACTCCTGCGTGAGGGCATTTTCCTTGTATGATAGCGATGTCACCACCTATGTACATCATCACTATTGACAACACTTAATGTAGCAGCCTACACCATCTTAACACCGGGGCCCGGAGACGTAGTCCCTCCTGGACGAACTCCGTTATCAACGTCTTGTTATTTTATGTTGCTGATGATTGTCATGTTCCTTCTTCTTTACAACATGCATATCTGTTCCTTTATGCTATTTTAAATGCAATTATAATCACATCACGAAAGCAAAAGATCTTGGTTAAATCTAGGATTTGAGTCAACTCAGATCATTGTGGCATCTTTGAGTAGGATTAAACCAATTTATAACATTTAAGGAGTCCTTGAACACTTGGAGAATGACAATCACACTCCAAATTCCAACATAAAAGAAGTTTTGATGAGAGTAGTTATGCATAATTGTTGGAACCCCTGCCCAAGCCAATTATTTTATTTCAGAAAATATTGATTGTTGATGAAAAGAATGAGACCACCCCCACAAACACCATCCTCATTTGATGCTCCATCAAAATAATGCTAGGGAATTTTTCGTTTGATCTCTTTTTCAGAGATGATGTGTGGCACATGATGAGGCTCTTTCATAGGCAATAGAGCAAAGATCACTCCTATTTTTGTTGAAATGAGATATGGAGCAGATGGAGCATCCCTGAACGTGGCTTTGTTCCTTTCCAGCCGAACCCCCCAACAAATGAGGAGTGGAATGTTCCTAACAACATCATTGCTACCAAAACTTCCAATAATAATTATTACCATGTACAATTAATTTTATTATTTAAAATATTAAATAATTTAATTTAAATTATTAATCACCTTGTATTTTTATAAATATTTTTCTTTCTTTATTTTATCATTAATTTTTTATAACTTCCTTTCATTTTAGTTAATCATATATATATTTTTAAATGATTAAAAGAATCAAAATTGTTAGAGTTGGATTTTCCAATGCTTCATATCCCTATGAGCTAAGTATGGTGAGTCGTAAGCTCACATAGGGATTTGCATCAACCCAGTTGTTGTAGTTATCCTTAATCGATACTAGGCCTCCTCCATTGCTATAGAACGAAGGATTTCTATGTACATTAACATAAAATTGTGAGTAATAGAATACTCTTACATGGTATCAGAGTGGGCAATTCCTGCCCTACAGATTTGCTAAGTTTCATGGTATCATATCTCAAGTAGTCTGCCATGATTGTCAGTTTGTTGATTCACATTTGATTTTTGTAGAGACAAATTTTATGTTTTTATGAAGATTATTGTATAGTTTTCTGGTTTGCTCAATCCTTTGTTGGCCTTGAGCTCGTGGCTTGCATAATGGTGGCAGTAAAGCATGTAATGACTTGAATTGGCCACAAATCACTAGAAAATAAAACCTTGAGCAAGATATATGCTTGCATTACCATGGCGAGAGTCTTAGCACTAGGTTTGCAACATATGTTACTGGGATTCACACAATCTTCAAGGCCTTTATGCAATTTGGATTCATGATTCACAAAGATAAGCCATTAATGGAAAAAACACTTACTTTCATGTTCTCAAGGAATTTGGAGAGGGAACTTGATATTGAATATTTTGAACATAGGGTATTTTTTGAGAGTCTATAGAAAACAAAAATAGAGAAGATTGACTCCCAAGTTTATTTTTTCTTAAGATATCTTTTATATAATAATTAATTCTCGTTATTGTAATCATAATTTGATTTGAAAACAAAATAGTTTCTAAATAAATTTAATTTATATGAAAATAAATATTAACAAAATAATTTTCAAATTCTAATTTTATAATTTTGAGATAGAAGAACATGGAAGAGTTAATTTGCATTGAGGAATAGTTTTGCAACAATCTAAATCTTACACTTCTAATTAATCTAGCTATTTCAACATTGATGTTTCCATGTACTTTTAATGGCTCAATTAAATTAATTTACCAACACTGTGACATAATGTCTTGTATGATAAAGTTTTGGCGGTAGAATTTATATATATATGATTAAGATATAGACATTCAAAACAAACCTTTAATATAGTGTAATAAAAAGAAACTGATCTGCCTAAAAAGAAAATAATTTCATAATTTTATATTCTTCTTTTTATTCAAATCTTATAAAAAAAATTAAAATAAATCTATCACGATTAAAAATATATATTATTTATATTAATTTTAAAAACTCAAAATTAAACTTTGGAAATTTAAATTACCACTTTATTCCTAACTCATAACAAATTACAACTGTTCTCAACTAAAAAATAATAATAAATATCTAACTATTACTAACTTAATAACTATAAACTTAATTAATAATAAACAAAATACTAAATATCTAAAGATAATTAACTAAACCAGTTAATATTTGTAATTCCAAAAAACAAACAAAATGATAAGTTCTACTCATAATTAATCTAATTAATTGAGTGGGTCTAATGGTTAAGAGCATGGGTTTCCACTTAAAAGGTCAAAGATAAAATATGCGTACTTTGCTAAGCTTAACTGTCACATGAGTGGAAATAGGTCCCTTATCCCACAAACAAGAGATCTCCTTAACTTTATCACTAATAACATCTTTTTCACTATTAATAATAAAAATCTTTAATGTTACAGCTTACCAAAAATTAAAAAATCCATGAAAAATTTCTGAGATTCAAATACAAAGAAAGAAAAATATTTTGATATCAAGAGACTAAAAATAACCTATAGGATAAAGATAATCTAGCTGAAGTAAATATAAAATTAATTTAATTTAATTTTAACTGTTTGATTGGTTTCTAATTTTATGATTTTATCAGAATAGTATATAACTTTTGCATTCAACACAGTGGCACAAGGATTTCCAATATCCCTGCATAATAATAATAATAAAAGCATCACTGACCGGCCCCTCACAACAATACATGAAGATAAGAACCCTCTCTGTTGAGTTACAATACATGAAGATAAGAGCCTCTCTGTAATTCAACAGCCTCTTCACACATTTGGCAGATCTTCGAATCTGTTGAGATGGATAAAGGGAACCCAGAATCCCAACAGATGCAGAGGAATATGTGTGTGCGGGATCAACGTAGAGGATTGATCTATATTCTCCGAGGGCAAGCATATTCAGTGTGAACAGTAATCCTGTTGATTGAACGTAAATTTTCATACTAGCAGAATTGTTCAATATTCAACTGCATCAGATCCCGAAGCTTTGGTCGGAACTCTTTAATGGTCTCCAACTTTGGCTTCCAGGTTTTGCCTGTGATGAATTTCAGTTGGGCAAGTGCCGTTGACAGCTCTGGATCATCCTCCAAATTCAGCTTCGGCAGAGCAAGCTGCTGTTCCTCCTGCACCCCACTAATTTGTTTCCCCTCCTCCAAGATGAATACATCCTTTTTCCCTTCTGGAAACAGGGGACGCATAAGGTCTCCAAATAGGGGGAGTATTCTGGCGCCTGAGCTCCGTTTGCCTGCAGCTTTCATGGCGGAATTGGCCTTCAATACCAGGGACTCTATGTCTGTCTCAGAGAGCACAGAGTGCAGTTTGGGCATGGGCAGAACAAAATAGAGATGCCCCAAATCCAGTTCTTCGTCTGCGGCCAAAGGATTAATCCGACGCCCAGTCTGCAAGATGTCGGCGTGACATACAAAGTGCTGAGGATTGTCCAGCATCAGCTCTGCCGCCTTTATTCGCTTGTGAAGGTCCTGAACGCTACCATTGGAGTGTATGACCTTCACAGTTTTGGGAGGTACAGGGTCCGAAGCGCAAGAAATGTAACTGCCCATGCTGAAATATTGTATTTCTGCGTCTCTGCAAGTATATGGCGGGATGATGGAGTTACTTAAAGGAGGGGATGGCCTGGATAAGATGTGAATATAATCACGGGGTACAGCTGACACGTCACGTTAAAACATGGTGAGAGAAGCAGAAGAGAAATATGAATGAATGGAGGTTATGAGAGTCGGTTCTTAACTAACTGTGCTGAGAATGTGAAGTCGGTACCCACTGACAGAGATATATGGATGAATTCCTTGTGACATGTTAATGATATGACAGTGGCCTTCGGATGGATTCCTTGTGACAACTCAACGATATGATAGCGGCCTCTGCAAAACCATCCAACATTTAACAATTTGAAGGGGTTTACGAATTAAATTTCTTTTCTTTCCTTTTATAAAGTTTTAGAGTGAGAATCCTTTTTTTTTTCTCTGCTATTATGGCAAGTTCTCTACCAAAATAGCAAGTTCTCTATTGGAAAAAAATAATAAAACCATTTATTTTTGGTATGATAATGATTGTAAAATTTCTAGATCATCAATTAAGAATGTTCATACAAAATAATTGAGCTGTTTTTATTGGAATATGTAAAGCTTTTATTAAAGGAAAGAAAGTATACTATATAAATAGAAAGCAAGAGCACTTACTACACCTCTTTAAGTCAGTTTCTGCAAAGTTTTGGAGGAAAATTAAGTTTGGTAAAATTGAAAAAAATCATTTGATCCCCTTGAAGTACTAGAATATTTACCTTAAAACCTTTACAAATCTCTTGACACCATGGACACCATTTTGAATTTGGGATAAAAAAAGCTCATCTTTGGGACTCCTATCACTCTTGTTATTTTATATGGATGTGAGTATACCATAGAGCCATGGACGAAGATTGAACAAATCCAAAAGTAATTGTTATGCTCTTAACCTGCAAGATGATACCAGATGTTCACTTGCCTCTTCGAGGGGGCAACCTCCAATAGAGGAGAGCTCGATTACAAAATAAGACACGATGCTCCTCGCAGGGAGTCTCTATCCTTTATATATGACTCATACATGCAATACCATGGTTCTTATTAATACCATCTATATAATACCATGGCCCATTTGCAACTAACTGTGGTCCTGTCATTAAATGCGGGTTAACCACTTACAATTATTAATATGGGCTTTATTGACTCTTTACTTAACTATAACTATGACCACTTACAATTATTAATATGGGCTTTATTGACTCTTTACTTAACTATAACTATGACTCAATCCTACTACATAAATAAGGGGGTTAGGGTGGGACCCTAATAGTAATTTATAACCTACAACCTCAAGATTAAAGGAAATATTTCCTACCATATCCTCCTTATTGAAGCAAGTCTTTTCCCCACCAAAGCATGGATATGACTAGGTATATTAAGTATAAGAAGCTATACAACATGAATTCCAAGGGGTTTTCTAAAATTGCTTCCAACCCTAGCCAAATCCCCCACCTTCAACTCAAGGTAGGGTGGGATCATGATGCCCAGTCTTGGCTAGACCATTAGGGAATAATGGAGGACATCATCTTCTAGATTTTGAATAATATTAAAAATATTATTACATCCAAATTTAAGGAGAAATTGTGGGGAAATACAGAGTTGTAGGGAAAAAGGAAACTATGATATTATAATTAGGTGATAAATCCTAATATTCGAAAACCAAAATTATATCTTTATCTTCACTAATGTTAAGAAGAAAATGAACATTGTCAAGATTAGAACAAATTCTCATGAGCTTCATAGTGAAACTAGGCATTGGTCAAACTCCACAGAAGAAAGATTCTTTACTCAGAGGGCAATGACCAAATAAGGTGGGGAAGGCAGGAAGGCGAACAATTTACTCTAAAGGAGACCCGTTGATATCTATCATAGGACCATAAAGACGTAGCAGAACTAGAGTGGAACAAGATTTGGTAATCCCCTCAATGGCCAAAACAAGAAATTTCATATGGTTGGTTATGCACAAAATAATTCTAACTTGGGAAAACCTATGTTGTAGAGGATTTTCTGGTCCTTCACACTACAACCTCTGTGAAAAGTAGGAAGAATCTATCAACCACCTCCTTAACAACTGTGAGTACATGACTACATTATGGGACTAAGTCTCTCAGGTTTTTCGCCAAACAGATAGACAATGAGATAATATCCAAGAAACATTAAGCAAATGGAGAGGAGAAATATTGAAAAAAAAGGTGGTCAACCTTGCCTGGAGTTTAAGCCCTGGATTTGTGATTTGGGCAGTCTGGAAGGAATGAAACTGCCTGATATTTCAGAACAAATCCTCCACAACCTCGACCATGATAGCCCAAATCTTGCAACAAGTACATGAAACAATCCTTAGCATCTTGATATGAATGAGAGATAATAATCCTACGAAAAAAGAGAACAAAATTATGGAAACATTAGGACTAAAAGGCATACAAGAACCTCTCCATAGAAGGAAGGAACCACAAATTCATGAAGCTGCAATGACATGGTCGCCTCCAGCCCGGGGTTTCTGAAGTTGAATTTTGATGGGGCCTCGAAAGGAAACCTAGGTTGAGCTGGAGTGAGAGGGGTAATTCAAGACGGTGTTGGTAGGATCCTTAAGCTCTATTACACTCAACTAGGTGTGGCTACTAACAAATCAATGAAGTTCCATGCCTTGGAATAAGAGCTAGAAATTCTGGTTGGGACCAACATCCATCACTACACCATTGAAGGAGATTCGACACTTGTAATCAGAACAACAAAGTGTCTACAATGTGGTACCAACATAGGGAAGGTTGCGAAGCACGAGTGCCAAATCCATATTATTTAGCGCATTCAAGGACACTGATACAACATGCGGATTGTTGTGTTCAATCTCATTCGTAGATCGACCAACAAAGTGGCTGAGAGGTTGATGAATGAGGGTGCTAAGAGACGACTGCGATGAATCAATATGGATGGGATGAAGTCCAAGAAGGATAATTAAAATATGATTGTGTTCACCTAGATGAACTGGACATGTAGGAGAGAAGTCAACATCGGACTGGGATCAGAGCAGAGGTGACTTACCCTAGAGAGGTCAAATACCAAGAAGTGATAAATGATAATTGGAAACCGAAAACCATGATCAACATGTAATCAATAAGAGAGAAGGTCATTACAATAAGGTGGGATCGAAATTCTCTTGATGGAAGGTACGTGGATGATCATGGCAAGAAAGGCAGTGATAGAGGGAGGTACAATCCCCGGTATGGCTCCTCCTTCCCCCATGGGCCGGGCTAGAAGCTATATATCATATTACTTGAAATGAAGACATATGACGTTAATTCTTGTGTCAAATCTAGCAATCACAAAAAGATACCAGCCGAAGATTAATCGGGCAAGTGAGAGATGCACATGGATTAGTTTGTGCGGTTAGGCAATAATGGTTGAAAGAGGAAAGTTGCAGAGTAGTGGAAGCTCCAGGATCTAGGCATACATTGCTATTTATCACCCAACCTACCTATCTTTTTTCCAGCGCGAAAAGTGGTTCCACAAGGTCTGTATAACTAGTTTGCTGCTATGTAGGCATGTTGTTTATATAATTATGGATCACAACAGGAAGGCTTATTGTAGGGGAAGGCCATGTGGAGTGACACAAAAGGTCACCCCTCGTAAGCGCACAAGGATGGAGACCACGGCTCGGGAAGCTACTCAAGCATATGTGGATCTAGTCCCAGAGGAAGGAAAGGCCATTCTGGAAGCAATGGAGCAAGACATCAGGGAATAGAGAGCTAATAAGTTAGAGGGTTAGGTTGTAGAAGAGCTAAACTGGGTAATAGATACAGGGGTCACCAAGACCCATGAAACCCTCTACCACAAGACTATGGACACAACATGGCACATGAAGATGCTCATGGGGAAAGTCATTGCAGAGACAGAAACTCATGGATCCCAATCGAAGCAGCTCGACATTCTCCAAAAGCAGGTGGAAAGGATGGAAACCCATCTACAAATGTTGGTGGATATTGAACATCACCAGAAGGATTGCATTAACACTATGGAAAAAAAGTTTGACATTTTCTTGCATTATTTCCATCGCGTGGACATCACTCCAGGAAACGGAAAATATCAACTGGCCAAAGTGTGATGAGTTTGTGTTAGCAACACGAAAGGGGATACCTCACGTCAGGACAACAATTAGGAGCTACTTGAATAGGAGGAAACCCCTTCTAGCAAGGACCCCGAACACTAATCAGGATTTTAATGCTTCTGATTGTTACTGGTGGTTGTATTTTGGTTGTTGTTATGTTCCTTTTGTAATGATCAATACTGTTAGTAGCTTAGTAACTTCTAGGGCTGAGTCGTTTGGATGACATAGGAGGGTTGGTAGAAGTTATAAGGAGGACTAATGTCATATACCTTTTTGTAAATTTTGTAAATGTTGGTCAAAATGGAAAAACATCAGCAATGTCATGACCAAAAGTCTAATGAAAACACTGATATATTGTAGCTAGTCTGGTTTCCAATTAGGAAGACCAACTGGAAACAATTTTAATTTTGTTTTGAAAGATGAATAGAATTCCAACTTCTTACTTACAAAAAAGAAAAAACTAGGCGTTGGTCAATTCCCAAGGCACCATAGGATGAAAGAGTTTGTCACATGTGTGATCCTAGGATGTTTAAATATGAAAAGCACTTTCTTTTAGATTGTCCATGTTGTACCAACATTCCAATCTAATTTTCAAAATATTTGTCACGCTACTAACCTTCTTGACCTTTTAACTCAACAAAATTATGGTGATCTCGGAGTGCTTGTCCCACTTCGTTTTTAGCATAGAAATAAAATGTTAAAGAATTCCAATTAATTTCTTACCTTCTTAAGGTCAGGTAGAACATATAGATCTCAGTAGATGTTAATCGTCATTATCATCATTTAGACCTATCATCATAATTTTTGACACCATCTAATGTTTCATGAAAAACTTATGTTGTTGTTAAGATATTAAAAACTTATGATATCGATATTTCCATTTTTTATTTTTTACCCACATTAAATAAACTAAACTAACTAAAAAATAATTGTAGGAAACTAGATCACTACTGGGGGAGGGGCGTGAATTAGTAGTGATAACATCTTTATTACTTTTAAAATATTATTGCCAGATTCTGAATTAGCCACATGCATAAACCGATGGCATTATTACTAATGTGTTGTCCTTGATGGAAACCTACTTGATAAAAATGTTATCATGATGGTAGCAAGATGAGTATATAGATTAGTACATATGTGACAAATAGATTGGACAAAGGAATATTAGTTCAAAGGCAGAGGAATGATAAAGATAGAGTGTAGGAAAATATGCACGGGTCATGTGAACAAATACCACATACATACACAGGTATGGCGAAGCAAAGTCGCGTACAGTTTCGGTGCCATAGTATTCTCAATACCTAGGTCTTTACCATGGTATTGGACCATTGTAATGAACGCAACAACGCATATTTGATCTTGTCAAAGAATACCATCGACATAATTATGGGATTGGCCTTGGGTATTTTTTAAAATTGGAAACTAGGGCCAAACTCCATGTGGGTTAGCTTATTTATGGCAGCTGATATTTTTATTGGATCTCTCTCATCGAGAGGTGTAGGATTGATCTAAAGATCATCTGATTCTGATAAGTATTTATGAAGTTATGAATTTATTTATGTTATGGACAAATTGTTAAGACGACCAGCATCTTATGTAGGCTCAAAAACTCAATAGACATGTTTATTCATCATCTATGTTTTTAGTATAAATAAGTGTGGACTTGAAGTCATTTACTCACATTTCTTCATGTGAACTCCTCCTCTCCATGTCTTGGGTTTTTGGAGAAGGAGAAGACACAAAAAGAATACGTTGGATACCCTAGCTACAGATGTTCTAAACGCAGTCAAGAGTAGCTGTAATAGAAAGAGTCGTAGTCATATTCCCTCAGAAATTGAAGACATCCACGCAGTTCCTATACGCTGAGCAGGCAATCTATACGCTGGAATGAAGGACCTTATCCACACAGTTCATACGTTGTAATGAAGGCAATATACACGCACAGTATGGTAACCTTATCCACGCAGATTATACGTTGGAATGAAGGACCTTATCCACGCAGTCCATACGCTGTAATAAAGGCAATATATACACACATCATGATAACCTTATACGTTGTCCATGGAAACCTTTATACATAGTTAATGAAGCAACAGTAAAAACTTATGTGCAGTCACAGAGACAGGCATACGAACTTGGATACTTCTGATGTTTTGAAGAGCAGTTACAGGATAAATGTCAGAACTCTGTCCACTATAATAATCATACTGTTAAGGGAATGAAGCTGCAGTGGAGCCGCAGTCAAGGTTTTCAAAGGCGCAGTCATGTTAATGAAGCCACATAAAGGGTAACGATGAAGCTGCAGTAAGGACAATGAAGCCGCACTCTAAGGAAATGGATCTGCATTTCCATATGCGATAAATCTAGGGTTCTATTGTGTCCTTGAATATAAGGAGCAAAAAAATCTAGGTCAGCCTCCTCTCGACATACCTGTAATAAAAAATGATGCCCTCCGATGGATAGAAAAGATAAGTCAGTGTGTGATCTACTACTGCCTTCACTATGACATACATGTAGCAGCCTCAACAAGATGTATTGCAGAGCCATGGAAGAAGTTTCCATCATAACAAAGATTCTCGACATCCACAAAGAAGGAGACTATATCATCACAACATGAGGCAGTCTCATCATACTTCAAGGAACAATGATAATGATCATAGTCTAGATCATGACTGGAATTGATCATACATAGATGTGATCTCATAGTCTTGAAAGAACTCAGTGTAGCATGATGCATGGGAAACATGAAGCATGATGATGTGTGAGCAGCATGAAGCAACATGATACATGGGTAGCATGATGTATGAGATCATGGACAACATGATGTATGGGCAGCAAAGTGATCATGAGCAGCATGATGATGCATGATGCAACATGATGGTGCTACATGGTAAGGTGGAGCAAATGAACGAAATGGACAGAAGTTGTCACCTAGGAGAATCAGTTGAAGCAGAATGTCTTCAACTGATCTCATGTATCATCGTTATAGGAGATGATCTATGCTCAGATCTAGATAAGTCAAAGTGTTGACTTCTAATGTAAATGTACTATCTCTCTCACTTTGTCTACTCAACTTTGAAGAACATAAAAGAAGAATTGATCAAGGGTTTCCCCACATTGTGGGGTTTGTCCCTGGCTAGCGCCACATCTTGTGTCCTCTTGTCTTGGCTTGTCTTCTACAATTTATGTTTATGTTCTATCTTCAGTTTACTTTAATTCTGATGTGATTGCTAATATGGAAAAGATATTGAGATAAATGTGAAAAATGAAATAAATTGCTCTAAGCATAGAACGTACCTAAAATTAATAGTATTGGAAAAGGCCTAAGCTATATAAGGAGATGGAGATAAAAGTGTTAGGTGTGAAAGTCATGGGTTATTAATGAATGAATTGATATGAAACATGTGTGTACCAAGGAGCATGAAGGAGGTTCAGATTTGATAGATCTGAAAGCATTGTAGTGACTAATAAACATGCTTGCTTGATCATTTATGATTATGACTAACAATGATAAATCTATGATGATAATGATATTATGACATGAACATGTGACAGCAAGGGTTGTGAAATCTATTTTGTGGTTACGCTGAAGGGATGATTCAATAATTTCATATATGTATGCAGGTTTTCTTCAGAAAGGTCACGTAAATACGTAGATCTACTTCAGGGGGGTCGTATATATCTTCTGCAAAAATTTAGAATCTATAGATAGGTGTGAAATATTAAAAGCACGTACATATGAGGGTGTTATTTATAAAATTCACGTACAACTGCTAGGTTTTTGAAGCATGAAATGCTAATGATGGATGATTAGTTCAAATATGTTTGCTACTATCTGTCAATGATGTTTCTCTCATAATGATGTTTGTTTGATAGTATTGAGCTGATTATGGAATGAAATGTTAACTAAATGGTGATGCTACTATATAATGATCTGTATTTGGTTTTGTGATCTATGATAGGTTTAGTATGTGGTACAATGATTGTTTCAGTGTGTCAGTGATTCTGATTCAGGTATCAATATTTTTTAGATCTATACGCAGGTATTGTTCAGGAGAAGCGTGTACATACACATGTATGATTAAGAACAATCACGTATACAATCTAACATATGCTTGATTAGGGTTTGCAGTGATAGCAGTTGATTTTTGTGATGGGAAACAATGTTTGGTTTGGTATATTGATGAGTGGCTATGCATTGGCATGATCTATTCTAGCTTGATCTAGTTACAACAATTGATTTGATGATTCAATTGGTTTAGTATTTGAGTAATTGATTTCAGAATAGTTGAAAGTGGATCCAGTTTGAAACATTCTGAAAAGTGATCCATAAAGAGCTGAGGATAACAATCTTCAGAAAGGGGGTTGTATCTCCCTTCCAGTAGGAGCTGGAAAATGAGAGAAGGTTGTTCTATAGGTAGGAGCCTGTGTACTGGTTAAAATCTACACCAGTACAAGATTGTAAGAAGATTTTTTTTAATTTTTTTTAATTTTTTATTTTTTATTTTTTATTTTATAAATGAAATAGAGACGACAACAATGGTGGTTTTCTCCCACATTGGGTTTCCACCTAAAATATTGGTGTTCATGTGTGTTGATGTGTTTCTTATGTGTTGATGATCTATCTTCTCTATACTTCTCATATTTTTTGTTTAATACATGTTTTAATGAGGTAATGATGCACTGGTTAAAGATTAACAAATTATGAATTATATGTATAGTTGACACGATATATGTAGTTTTCTTTCATCATAGTTGTGTATTGTTGGCTTGTTGGGGCCTGACCCAGGTTTAGAGTTAATTAGCCAAACAAATCCCGGTACTACTGGCCCCTTTGGCAATACTCCACAGAGCGCGCAATGAGGTCTCACTCGAAGTAGTATGGGAGGGTGCTAGAACCAAGTTTCCACACCCTGGAGATGTCTGATGAGTTTGACTAGTCCACAGTTTGACTCTGCGCACAGGTTGCTTCGAGCACTTTCCTGTACCTCGCAGCCTGATATACTGCCTTCGCGCAGCCCTACCTAGGGGCTGAATGTCACCCTCTTGCATTATTACCCAAGACCTTACTGTTATTCAATGTTAGTTGATTATTTTAGCCTATTTGTGTGCTTTAAGTAATACTTAACCACATAAGCCATTCAGACAAGTGCGCACTGTAAACAAACAATATATTCGCAAATTATATCAAACATGCATTAACCCAAGAACAGATACACAGAATGATGATAAAACTTCTCTTTATTGATTCTTTCCCCGGTTATAGACTCGACTCGCCCTACGCACTCAGCTGTAGGGGTCCGCGCACTCAGTTGCGGACTACTAGGCCTCTGCGCACTCAGCTGCAGAGCCTTCTCCTACTCTACAACCCAAAGATACACTTGAATTTGACTCAGTCCCTTAGACTTCTTCTTCTTACTTCTCCTCTATTCTACTTAGAGCCTCGCTCTATTTATACAATCCCATGGTCCACGAACAATGGGTAGGTCTATCCAGCCGACATTACAGTACAAAACTATGGCGGATAACCCTGTGACTCTATCATACTTTCGTGCCCTGCGCCCACAATTCGTAGAGATTTACAACAAGATTCTGTCAAAACTTGGGCTTTGAGCCCCAAAACATGCCTTGGGGGATTCCATGCCCAATAGGCCCCCAACACAAACATCGTGACTTACCCTCGAGTCACTCTGTCGGCGCGACGATCTTTGCGCGGAGTCCCTCTAACTGTTCTCGAACTGCGTGGAGGTCAGCAGTGCACTAAGATGCTGCTTGTTGGATCTGTTGCATATATTGTTCCGAGACATCTGTGTCGAGAGTGCTTCTCTGCATCAATGTGTGCATCCCTTGCATGTGTGCAAGCTTGCCTTCGATGTCTGTCATGATGGTGAAGGCCTCATCCATCCAAGGCTAGACACGTGCTTTGAGGACTCATTCCTTATGTCATGCCACGTCCACCTGCTCCTTGAGTGCTTGAGCCTGCTGTATCCATGCTAGCCTCTTAGTGAGGACCACCATCTATGCAGTTCCTCGGACATTATCATACTATTGTTGGAATTCTTGCATCTCTGTCTCTAAGCACTAGATGTTGGGGTCCTCCTGTAGAGTTGTGAGGACCTCAAGTGATTCTTCCAACATGCTGGTACAATCTTGCACTGCACCTCTGATTTCCTCCAATCCTGCCATGATAGCGCTAGCGAGCTATTCTCTGACTTCCAGGGGAGTGGATAACTATGCCTTTAACTGCAGCTCCGTGATCTGAAGGTTCAGCTCCAACTGAACCTTTGTCATTTCTTCCCTCACCTTGCGGACCATTGTTGCTAACCTGTGGATCCACGCCTTTTCTGGTATGTCTGCTAGGATGGCCAGCTCCAGGATGCTTTGACAAGCGTCATCTATCACCTGTACCAGCTATTGATTTTGCGACACCAATTCGTCACGCTGCAAGCTTAGTTGTTCCATGTTTATTTTTTTCTCACTGAGGACTTGGAGCGTGCGGATCTCCCTAGCTCGCAGCTCTGTCGTTATCCCATCTTGCAATACATATAAGGTCTCACGCGGGAGTGTAGTGAGATTGATACTGAGACCTTTCAGCGCGCTAACATCTGCTCTATGGTGTTCCTTATCTGCATGTGCAACATCTACTCTGATGCCAAGAATTTGACTGTACCAACCTGAGGGGGACATACCTGCAATTCCTACAACTGTGCTTTGAGGGCCCCCAACACAATCTGGTTCTCCTGCATGAAATATTGGAGAGCCTCGGTGGTGACATTGCACACCGCTTCACTGATGTTGTGCAGATCACCCTCGGTTAAGGTGATCGGGTCAATGGACAATTTCGAGGCCTTAGCCTTCTTTAGCAGCCCTGCCTGGTCGGCCAGGTGCTAGTGTTTCAACTGTGTTGACATGGTTCGTGGGTCCACGCCTCCTTCTTCTGTTCCTGCAACCGATGCTTCCTTCCCCTGCGAAGGCGTTGTTTGGCCCTCGCCCGCCTTCGTGGCTGCTTCCTGTGTTGCTGTTGCTGCTGTGGCGTTTTCCTGCTCAACTGCTTTCTGTGTTACATCCTGCGCTGCCTACACTTCGGCTGCCGCTGCTTCCTTGCTTCGTTTTTCGGCAACTGTGTGATGCGTAGCTTGGCCTCGTCCTTCTTTCTTTGCGCCACCGACTTCTCGAGCTCTGCGATGTCTGGGGTGCGCCACCCCGGTGGCCATGCCGCTAGGACATTGAAAATGATGTTGTCGGTGGCTACGAAGGGTAGACTTTCCCACTGCTTAGTTGGGTCCTTGCGTGCCCTGATATAGATGTTATGCATGTCCACTTTAAATTCAGAAAAACCCTACAGACTATTGTAAACAATGGGTGACAACCGCAGTTTACGGTTGATCCCCATTCTTTTCCATGAACACCCAGAAGATTTTTCTTTCGCGTATCTGCTTAGCATCCTTTGTGGCCCAGAGCGAAGCGTACTTCGCGGCCTCTGGCAGGTCCCTGTCAATTATGGGGAATTGACTATCCTCCAACAACTCCCCAACCACGAGCACTATGGACAGTAACAACCATGCATAGTGGAACATTTTTCCCTGTTACTAGGCTTTGCAGTAATTCTCTAAAAATTCTATGCAGAGGAACTTGAACCAGTTAAACTAGACCCCCTCTGCACACTGCTCAGCCAGTGCGACCACTAGCGCAGGTACCTCGTCTGTGCAACACTTGTGCATGACCTTTCCTACCAGGATTTGGGTCACTACGCGCACTGCTTTGTCCTTGATGCTGGAGATGGCGTAGCCCCTCTTCTTCTTTTCCAGCTTGTACTTCTTTTTCATGGCCTCCGCGATGGCCAAATCACTGCCCTTCCCTTCTGATATGTCAGCGGGGTCCTCTCCTTTACATGGAAGCCAGGATACGTGGTGAATTAGGTATGTCGTGATGGGGATAGGTTCCTCCAGCCATAAACACCCATCATGCACCAGGCATAGCAGCTTCCTGATGACGAAAATGGTTATTGGGGCACAGTGGAAGTGCAACACCTAAAGAAAATTCAGCAATCCAGCCTTCTCCACTCCACGCAACCACTTCCACGGCTCTAGCTCTGTAACCGCTACCGCAGTGTTCTGCTTGGGTTTCATGAGCTTCATGTCTCTAGGTGAGGGAACTTCTTGTGGTCAACGAGATCCCAATATTCAAATTTTAGGCTCGGCATGTGTCCCAAGTGCGTGCCCTTAAACATAATTTTATCTAGGAGGAGTCGGGTCTGGAGCGAGCTCTTGGTCTCGTCCAAGTCCTTGGGCACTTTTGCCTTCCCTTTTCGCGGGGGGACATAGGCGAGCAATTTTGTTGCAGAGTGCGCAAGCTGAGTGTCCTCCTCCATGCCTTCATCCTCCTCCTCCGAGATGATAAGATCCTCCAGATATTGTTCTTCTTCATATGTTTCTACAGTGATGGCTTTCCCCTTCTCCTCCATCGATAGTGTGTTGTGTAGCGGGTTTCGCGAGGACACGCGTATGGGAGCCATTGCTTGTTTTTCCTTCTTGGGTCTTGCCTTGTGCGGTGATTTTGGGATTCCTGCCACAATCCCAACATCTTCTAGAACATCCCCCATAGTTATAGTCTACGCAACCTCCTCAGCAGTCATTTCTGTTATGTCCATAACACCCTGAGTAGTTGCCATCGTACTTGTCCGGAAATCTAGCACTCACGAACACGGGGGCTCAATCAAAGCTCGACTCACAACAATCGCTCAATTTGCAAATGACCAAGTGTTGTTTTCTGGGTGGCCCTTTGTATTTTGTAGCGCTTTTTGAATTCAAATTCGACCGTTCCCCCCAAATCCGGTTCACTAATGCTCCCTTGGCAGCATATTTTCCTATATTTTGCCCATAAATCGCATCTTAAATGCCTGTTGCCTGCTCCATTTGGCCTCAAGTCGAGCATCCTATAATGAATAGTGACTTCAACGGTCACTTTTTGGCCAACCCACGTAGCAGCGCAGTCCCCGTGCGTGGTCACGGACCTTGTGACTTTTTGTTTCTGTGTGTAGCTCCAACCTCGCATAGCTTCCAGGCATAGTAGTTTATAGTCCCGTGCTTCCTTTCAACTGCTTGGAGCGCTAAGACTGTTCCTTCCTTGAGTAGTCAGGCGACCGCGCCACCTGTGTAGAGTTCCATCCTGTCCTCTGTCATGGTTCCTGGAGAATCCCCACCTTTTATTGTTACAGTCGGCATCGCGCACTTCAACATTTGCAACGCGCTGCCCTGGTCACTATGCTTAGCAATATTTGGTCCAAGCCAAGGCATCAGACTAATTAATTCATGATGATAGTTCTCAAACTTGTTAGCATGATCGTACGCACCTTGTCTTACCATCCAAGTTTTTTCGGCGAGAAAATCTTCCTTTATTTCATCCTCCAGCTTCTTGACTTCCGCGTCTGCTAGCGTGCTTTTCTTTCTTAATTGTACCCTTTCTTCTTCAAGTTCTTGGAGTCTAAGGTTTCGCAGTTGGATCTCGGCTTCCAAGGTTCCGCAATCCGTCATCCCTACCAGTGCTGGATTAGGCCTTTCAAGTACTAGAGGGCTTACAAAGTTCATCTCATATTCCAGCCTTAGTGTTGCCTGTGCATTCAGGTTCTTACACGTGGTCCTATGCCCATAGAACCACTGGTACGCGCAGGTCCCGGTCAGTCCATTTCATATTGTGGAATCTATTCAGTGCTTCGTACACTTTGTCAAAGGCTTCCATGCGGATAACCTTCTGTGCACTTGGTCTTATCATAACTCCTGGTCCAAAGCAGAGGGGTTGTTCACGCCTGTTGGGCCATGAATACGACCACTTTGTAACACTTATTTCATCCATTTTTACTCTTCTCTATTATATCATCTATTATAATTTATCATTTAAATCCATTTTATAAATAATTTATGCTCTCATGGATGAATATTATTTATTCTCCTTTATTTCTAATAAATTGATGATTATGCATTATTTTATCAATGATAGTTCTAATAAGTTGGTTATAACATTATTCACCATTTTTAGCCTCCAAAGTAACTTCCAGATTGAAGATTTGATTTTTAAATCTGCCAACTCAGAAATTCGTTGGTTTAAGGAGTGACAGTTTTGCAGTTGAGATTCTGAGCAAATGAAGATGAATTTGAGAAATCCGGAACATGGGTTTTGTCCAGAACGGGCCCAATTAACTTTTTTAAAGAATGGTTTGCCCAAATTCGGCTTGTACAGAGAGAAACGTAGGGTTCTTTGAACACAACCAACTCAGAAATTCGCTGGTTTAAGGAGCGACAGTTTTGCGGTTGAGATTCTGAGCAAATGAAGACGAATTTGAGAAATCCGGAACATGGGTTTTGTCCAGAACGGGCCCAATTAACTTTGACACAGAACGGTTTGCCCAAATTCGGCTTGTACAGAGAGAAACGTAGGGTTCTTTGAGCACGATTTTCTCAGATTTGCAGTTGCGGCCGTCCTCCAAATCTCAGCTGCAAAGCCAAATTCGCCTTGTTCTTGTTGATCAAATGGTTAGAAGCAAACCAATTTTGTAATAGGAATCATGTTGTACTTATCCTTATTGTAACTTCTCTCTGATCTCTCTCTATTTAAATGAAAACAGAGATCAGAGATGGGGATGATTTGGGAGAGACTTCAGGATGACTTTGGGGATTCGAATGATGGCGAATTGATGATTTGAATTAGAGTTTCAGAAGCAAGGATTCATGATAGGATAGGAGGAAGGAAGGATTTTTTTATGCTGTAAGTCTCAAAGCTTCAACTATTGTAATGATTTCACTATTTAATGATTAATACATAATTTGGGCGTTGCTGTTCACTCTTTTCCTTCTGAAGTAACCCAGCAGCGTCCGCTGGTGGCTAAGGGCCCAGCCTCTGGTGGAGTATGCTGCTGCTGTGTATCATATCTTTACAATTGCTGCTGTGTGACGGTTTGTTTTCCTTTTCAAATTGTTTTGTTCAACGATCTTTTGTTTATGAACATTTCGCAGAATTACTTTGTTATATTGAAATCATAATTGGATTGCGTGAGTGATAGAATTATTAATTATAACTTGAAATGTATTGCTGATAATTTTGATCTAATACTGTGCTGTCTAATTAAGAACCGTGGTCCATTTAATTGCTGCTCATTTATAATTGCCATGGTTGTTCAATTAAGTTACTACTCAAACATAACTGCGATTGTAATTGCTTCAATAACTGCGATTCATGTTCATGCTGCTGGATTAAGGTTGCTGATTCGATTACATTTATAGTTTGTTGTGTCTTTCCAATTACTTAGTTTTGTTGTTCGGTTCCTTTAATTCCAATTTGTTGTTCCATTTACGGCCGTTCCATTTTAGACTTGCTGTTCTATTTCCTTTTGCTATTCCATTTTACTTGCTGCCGTGCCATTTACTTGCATTTGCTGCTTTGGTGTGAGAGAAGGTCGAAGGCTGTAGTGAGCCTCAGCAAGTCGCTGCTTAGCTCCCAGACCTATGGTCCATGCTCTAATTTCCTTTCCATCAGTTTCTAGAGGGATGGGTTATCACTTCCGCACCCTTAACTGATAAGCTGTCTTGTGTGATTTTATCCTTTTGAAGTAATTTAGTCATAGTTTAGCATCCGTCTACTCTTGTGTTCTCTGAACGCTGTACTACTAAACATTACTCTTGAGTAAATAGCCGCCTCAGACTGAGTACACTCTTGAAATAAAAAGTCGTCCCTGGGTTGACAATTAATGTGAAGGTAATTAGGAGTTCAAAAGACACCTTTTTGTCGCTCCACAACGCCATTGTCTTGCTCACTCTTGCTTGCTGATTGTGTTTCCTATTGTGCGGATGGTGTGCCTTCGTGCAGGTTGCGCACCATATTCCTGGATGCATATTGAAAGGTGAGCGTGTAGGCTGTTTTGTCCGTCATACTTGGCTTTTATCCGCATCTGAGGCTTCCCAAATCGTAGGTGCATCATCCTTATACATTCATGCCAGTCCTCAAAACTTCTTTGATGCGTCCCCCATTTTAGAGCATCGAAACGCTCTCAAATTTGTTCAAGAAATCATCCACTTCGCTCAACTCATCATACATCGGCAGATCTCTTGCCTCTGTTGCCACGCAGAACAACGACCTTGTCATCATGTTACAGTTGAGTGTGGTTACCTCGTGTAACTAGTTCTACCATCGTTCTATTTCCTCATCCGAATCTGAGGTGCAGGAACTTTCGCTCTCCCACAAAATCCTGCCAACTGCTGTTGGATTTACTTAGTCTTGCTCCCACGTGGTTATCTTGTAGATATAGTCTAGATCGTCATCACTATCGTAGTCCTGCACTGGTTCTGTGTAGTGCAATCCTTCTACCGGGTCTAAAGGTACCACTACGCGCAGTGACTTTTTCTCAAAAATCATCTTGTGCTTGTTTAGATTTATCACTCCATTCATGTTAGTGGCCCAATCTATTCCTAGTAGTGCGGGATAGGGATTGTTGTCATCAATAATCTCTATCACTTCGAAATCTACAAGCACGCTCGCACCTTCTATATCTACTGTTATTCCCTACAATCTCCCCATAGGTAGGATCTTCTGCTGGTTTTCCATTTGCAGTTGGATAGGATACCATTGCAGCGCAGGCCTGCCCATGCGCTCCCATGTCTGCTTTGGCAGGACGTTCGCATCCAATCCTAGATCCAGAATCACTCGATCCATTTCATACTCATCGATCTGCGCAGTCAATCTCATCTCCCTTCCTGCTCGTGTAGTGTGCTTCCCAAGCTTTCGAACTATGCGCGGTTCTCCTGGCATGGTCCCAACACATCTAGCTATGAGTTCTTGCAGCCCCCTTCACAGCCTTGGTGTCGCGCAACAACTTCATGCATGCCTCCAAGAATGTAGTGAGCATCGAGGGGTCCATTTCTTATTCCAGTTTGTTTTTACTTCCTGAAGTAGAGGCATCCACAAAGCTCTTCTTAGCTTCCATGAATGTCCCTTTAGCACACTACAGATCAAATTCAGGTTCCTTCGTCGGAGCCTTGCGAACCCAGGTACTTTCTTTGGGCTGCTTTCCCTTGTCATCCCCCGTCATAATACCGCTTCAGAGCACAATATTTACATTTGGGTCTTCCTCGCACAGCTTAGACCTCATCATTTGTAGGTTCTAAGTCGGGGGAGGTTGGAGTACTCCTTTATCGTGCAACCTCACTATCAGCGTGGGACAGTCCTCCGTCTCATGATCAAATTGCGTACAATATAAGCATGATTGTCTTGTTGGATTTGTACAATTATGGGCATAATGCCCCAGTCCTCCGCAATTGTAACATATCAGTTGGCCGCGACCTCTTCCTGGTCCCATTCCTCCTTGGCCTCATCCGCACCCTTGAAATCCAACGCGCGCCATTCCTACATTTTGATCGAGGGGCCATGTTTCAGCCTGAACTCTGTAGGTAGGAGTCTGATCCATCATCAGTTCGTAACTTCTACAGGTGCGCTCATCATGGCCTACTGACCTGCAGAAATTACAGAAAAACTGCTGGGAATTCTGTGTATACTTATGTAATAGATGGAAGTTATCTATAGCATGCTTCCCTCCTATTTGACAAATCACACACCACAATGCAGGCACCACACTTGGTCCTACTTGTGCCTCCGGTCTCAAAGGCATTGGTCCTCCTCCCGCCAGGTAGTTCGCGAAGACTGGACAATGGTCCTTGTCATGTCCCTGGCCTTTGCACTTTACGCACCATACCTCCTCACGCGCTTTTGGGCAAGCTATCTTGTCTTGTTTCAAACTCTGCATCTCAAGGCACAAGTTATTCAGTTGTGCATGAATCTGTTGGACTCACATGTTTGGATCTTGAATCAGAGTCTCGTGTAATCTCATCGTGACCTCCAAAGCTTCAGCCTGAGCGATTAGCCTTTGTTGCGACAACGCGTTCCATAGATGCAGTGTTAACGAGGCTACAAACCATTTGCGGTGTTGCCCGTTTGTTAAGGTCATGTTCGCTTTGCGAATTGTGCACTTCAGTCTTTGATCCAACTCCCATGGGGTTTCACCTGGTAGCATCATGATTTCTTTGAATCCAATAATCAACTGTGCCTCCGATTTCGACATGCTAAATTCTTTGTTTAGCGCAGTTTGGATAATCGCTATCCCCGCATTCGGATTGTCATTGGAATTTTTAATGTACCAAGTCAGCGCGTGATCCTGCAGAGTGCTGACCAACGTTGCCTTCTTTATATTTTCATCTGTGACACCCTATGCTTCCCACACTGCTTTTACCATGAACCAAAATTGGTCAGGATCTTCATTCTCTACTCCCTTGAACATTGGTAGCTTTATTGCGCTGGCCATACTGCTTTGCAGTGGTGGTGGAGGTGGTGTGGGCGAAGTTGGGGGTGAAGATGGTGAAACTGGTGGTGGTGTGGGTGGGGGTGGTATGTGCAGAATTCTCAGCTTTATTAGATTGATCACACTTCTTGGTGAAACCTTCACAAGCTCTTATTTGCCCCCTCACGGAGGTGATATCAAGGAGTTGGTTTCGAGTTCTGTGCTACCTTCATTTCTGTAGATCCTCCCACTCCGCGTAGCCCCAAACATCAATTTATTCACATAACCTGCTTTTCACACAGTAGCATTTTAATCCAAGTGTTCAAAGATTTGACGTACTTACCTCGCGGTCCCTTGAGGAAGCATCGTTCTGCCTCGCTATAGCTGATTGAAGTATCTACCGCGAATTCAGTGATGAACCCTCCTATGATCCGATCCAGCCAGTGATCGACAACACGCGCGATCTTATCTTTCAATGCTTCCAGTCTGCGCACCAATTCTGGAGTCCACACAATAGGTTTGTTGAGTTTACACCTTCCTTGGCTATCTTCTAGCTTCGCGATCCACTCATACAACTCAGTAGGGAAGGATGCAAAGAAAATTTCATGGATTTTCATATATAAGTAGAAATCTAACAACTCTTCCTTCGATAATCATAGATTCTTGTTTTCCTGCACCGCGAACTTGTGATTATTTCTATCCAAATACTCTTCAATTCCTTTCTTTGTCGAATTCCAGTGATGTGACGTCAGACATCTCTATGCATATCCCGGTCCTGGCAATGGAACCATTTGTTGGCTTGTTGGGGCCTGACCCAGGTTTGGAGTTAATTAGCCAAAAAAATATCAGTACTACTGGCCCTTTTGGCAACATTTCGCGGAACGTGGACTGAGGTCTCACCCGAAGTAGTATGGGAGGGTGTTAAACTAGGTTTTCGCACCCTGGAGATGTCTGATGAGTTCAACTGGTCCGCGGTTTGACCTTGCACGCAGGTTTCGTTGCGCACTTTCCAGTATCTCGCAGCCTGATATATTGCCTTTGCATAGCCCTACCCAGGGGCCGAACATCGCGCTCTTGCGTTATTACCCAAGAACTTACCGATATTCCAATGTTAGTTGATTATTTTAGCCTACTTGCGTGCTTTAAGTTATACTTAACCACATAAGCCATTCATACAAGTGTGCGCAGTAAATAAACAATATATTTGCAAATTATATCAAACATGCATTAACCCAAGAAAAGATACATAGAATGATGATAAAACTTCTCTTTATTGATTCTTTCTCCGGTTACAGACTCGACTCGCCCTGCGAATTCAGCTGCAGGGGTCTGCACACTCAGTTGTGGACTACTAGGCCTCTGCGCACTCAGCTGCAGAGCCTTCTCCTACTCTACAACCCAAAGACACACTTGACTTCGACTTAGTCCCTTAGACTTCTCCTTATTACTTCTCCTCTATTCTACTTAGAGCCTCGCTTTATTTATACAATCCCATGGTCTGCGGACCATGGGTAGGTCTATCCAGCCGACATTACATTACAAAACTAGGGCGGACAACTCTGTGACTATATCATACTTTCGTGCCCTGCACCCACAATTCGTGGAGCTTTACAACAAGATTCGGTCAAAACTTGGGCTTTGAGCCCCAAAACATGCCTTGTGGGGATTCCATGCCCAACATGTATGTACGCAGGTTCACTGAATAAAAGTCGCATATAGAAATTTGAATAAGAAAATTAATTTGAAGTAAGTTTTAAAATACTGATTCACCCCCTCGCTCAGTATTTTTCCTAAAAAATGGTATAAGAGCAGGTCATTCAGAAGAAGCTTGATCACTTGAAGAAATATTCATCAATATGAGCAATCAAGAGGAAGTAGCATCCGTCATATCACCATTGTTTAATGGAACCAACTTGGTTTTCTAGAACTTCAAAACAAGAGCTTATCTATAGTCACTTGGAGCTAATGTTTGGGGAATTGTTAAAGGATTCTATAAGTGTCCATCCTCCATTCCCATAGATGAAGCATAAAAGTAAAAATGTGAGACCAATGAAAAGGTTGTCAAAACCCTATTGGGAATCTTGGAAAAATTAGAATTTGTAAATGTCATGCAATTGAATACCGCAAAGGCTATATGGAACAAGATCATCTAGAGTTATGAAGGTGACACTAAGTTAAAGAGTGCCAAACTTCAAACCTTTTGAATTCAATATAAAACCCTTAAAATGCATAGTGATGAAAATATTTCAAGTTTCTTTCTTAGGGTAGATGAGATAGTTAATTCAATGAGAAATCTTAGTGATGAAGTAAAATAATCAATTCTTGTTGAGAAAATCCTTAGATATCTAACCCAAAAATTTGATTCGAAAGTCTCTTCCATTGAAGAAATGCAAGATTTGAAGAACCTTACTATTGACCAACTTCATGTGATCTTAATGAATTATGAAATGAGAAAAGGGGGTCCTTCAGATATCAAAGAACCAACATTCAAAGCTACCTCTAAAGGAAAAGAAAAGGAGGAGCTTAAGGAATCAAGTTATGTATCATATGAAGAAGAGGCGGACTTTGTAAAGAAACACCAAGTAAGAACTTGAAGATTTAGAGGTAAGCTTCCTTTCAAATGTTTTGGTTTTGGAAGAGTTGGTCATTATGCTTCTAAATTCCCTTATAAAGAAAACCATGAGAAAGGGAAAACAAATTCAAAAGTAAATTTTAGAGGAAGGTTTGATAACAAGAAAATTTTCTACACACACGAAGATAGCGATGGTCTTTCAAATGGTGAAGAGGGTGAGTCTGATCAAGAATATCAATTACTTATGGCATTTGAATATAAATGTATTGATGATTCCGATGATATTTTTATGGATGCTCTAGAAGAAAAATAAAATCTCATTGAAGAGAGAATTAAGCTTAAAATTAGTCTAGAAGAAGCTAAATTAGCAAAAGAAGCATTGAAGAAACAAATTCTAGAAATGGAGAGGCATAATGAAAAGTTAGAACTAGAAATAGTAAGTCTAAGAAAGGAACTTGAGAAAACAAAAGGTCTAAACCTTATATTTTCTAAAGGATCCAAGATCCTAGAAGAAATCATCAAAGTACAATGCTCTCCTCTAATAAAAACAAGTCTTGGATACAATGGAGAATCATCAAAGACTATAAAATATTCTGAAACGTGTACATGAAGCTATCTCATTGTAGTAAAGGGAGGTAGTCAAAAAAATTCCAACTCTTAGGAAAGGAATGAAGGATCAAATATATCTAAGGTAAATCACCCTTACCACAATCAAAAGGGAAATTACACAAAAATGTACTATATCTACTTTAATGGTCAATGCTTCACTTGTCATAATTTTGGTCATAAGGCTGCTCAATGTTTTGCTTATAAAACTATCATGACTAGATAAGAAAGAAAACAAAATAATTCGATTGTATTAAATAAATACTCTTACAATACTTTCTCACCTCTCCAAAATGAAACAAAATGTTCTGTGTGCAAAAACTTTGGGCATAAAGAAATTGAATGCAGAAGTAGAATGATACCAACTCTTCAGAATGAACAAAAGGCAACAACATCCAAGGTAGGGAAAAAGAAAGCCACATAATCTGAAAAATTTGGTTTAGCTTTATATGCAGGAGATCAAGAAAATATGTGGTACATTGACAGTGGATGCTCAAAGCATATGACAAGTGATAAAGATAAGCTTATGTCCTTTAATGAAATAAATAAGGTAAAGAACGTAACCTTTGGAAATAACTCACCTGCTTCTATCAAAGGAAAATGAACTATTTTGCTAAAGGATAAGGTTAAAGCTGGAAATGTTTTTTTTGTTGATGGATTAAGACATAACTTGTTGAGTGTTAGTCAAATGTGTGACCAAGGACATGAGGTTGTTTTTAGATCAAATAATTGTGTGGTACGAAATCTAGATATAGGTAAGATCATAATAAAAGGAACAAGAACTTTAGGTAATGTCTATATCTTTGAAGGCGGACAAGAGCATTATTACTTGAGAAAATCAAAATAAAGTTGGCTTTGGCACAAAATATTGGGACATCTAAGCTTCACCCAATTACACAAGTCAAGCAGAATGGGAGCAGTACGTGACTTGCCTAACATCTCTCTGCCAGAAAACAACATATGCAAATCATGTCAATTTGGTAAGCAAACTAGAGTTCAGTTTAATGCTAAAGAAGGTACTTCAAGTAAGCCACTTGAACTTATTCATACTGATTTGTGTGGTCCTATGAGAAAGAAGTCTCCTCGAGGTGAACAATACTTCATATTATTCATTGATGATTTTACTAGAATATGTTGGATTGGCTTATTGAAACATAAAGATGAAGCATTTGATAAATTTAAGGTCTTCAAAGCTCTAGTAGAAAATGAGTTAGACTTAAAAATAAAATTTATTAGATTTGATAGAGGAGGAGATCTTATATCATATGATATTTTTGACTTTTGTGAAAAACATGGTATTAAGAGGAAATTTTCTATAACTAAAACTCCTCACCAAAATGGAGTGGAAGAAAGAATGAACAGAACAATAAAAAAATGCCACATTTTGTGCTTGATGAGTCTAGAACACCTCATACCTTCTGGGGAGAAGTAGCACATACAGCCATAAATATCCTCAACAAAGCTCATATTCGGGTAAACAATGATAAAAATCCTTATGAGCTATGGTTTGGTAAGTCTCCAACTCTCAAATATTTTAGAGTTTTTGGAAGAAAATGATACATAAAGAATAATGATGATAAACTTGGAAAGTTTGAATCTAGAGCTGATGAAGGAATTCTCCTTGGATACTCCTCTAGAAGAAAATGATTATAAATGCTATAATAAAAGGCTTCAAGATATAGTTGAATTCATTGATGTTGTAAATTGGTAGCGATCTGCCTCAACTAGTCCAAGTATTTTGAGACTTCTTGTCTAACCACATTTCTGCGCCCCCTTTTTCTAAACTAACACGGTTAATATATTGATAGATAAATGGCTGGGCCGCAGCCTAATCAACCAACATTACATGGATGCATGAGTACACAAATCCATAATACACCAAGCAGTATTCCCTCCTTTGTTTTGAACTAAAAATGACCCAAAGTTTGAAGTCGGAGTATAGCATTTCATTGGTTCCAAGACCAAAGGTTTGGGGCGTGCCGAATAGCGAATGTGATCTGCAGCATAAGTCGCTTCGGAGAAAGTCAAGCGGGGCAGCCTTATTGTTATATATCTGATCTAAAAATATAAGACAATGCAAATAAACCCCAGAATTAACAAGATCTGAATATAGATAGAAATGCTTCTTTATTGATCAAAACCCTTAAGTTAATCCAACACCATACATTCATTCCTTAAGGAAGGAGAACACTCCACAAGCCATATGCCTGTTCATACAATATTCCTTGACATCCCTCAATGTGGATTCTCTAGCCTCTATATAGGCCTTATACATACAATACCATGGGTCATTACCATGGTTCCCTCAATACCATCTATCTAATACCATGGGCTTATTACATTATTGCTAACTACTTGTGGTCCCTTACATGACATGAGTTAACCACCTTATTTATTACTATGGCCCATTCCATTGTTACATTATTCCCTTGGGTACCTCCCTTTGTACCCCATATTATCCCCCCTAGGTATACTACATTCCACCCCCCTTAACATGTTTCATCCCTGAAACATAGGAAGAACACAAATAATAAGATCTACTCAAAAGAGTAGTCCACTGGTACCATGCACGTGCATCTAGCCATCCAAGAGAAAGGTGAACTCTCGATCTAGCTAGTGCCTCGCTCACTTGAGATGGAAGTTGACCTTGGTGGCTCTTCTGTGTTGATGTGTAGTAGGTGGATCGTCGCTTCTCTCTATCTATCATGTGGGGGTTGTTGTCCTTGTGGCTAATTGGTTGCCATCTTGTTGGTTGTTTTCTTGCGGGGTGATGTGGGTGATGATATGTTGAAGTTTTAACCCACAGTGTCTTTTTCTTTAATTCACCCCTTACTGGAGCTTGACTGTTATCTGGTGCATGTTGTGGTGCCTGTTGTGGTGTCTTATCTTCCAATATTACTTCAACCACTAAGCCCTCATCTGATGTATCAGCACCTATAACCTTTTCTGCTTCAGCCTCTATTTGTGTTTGATTGTCGATCATCAAAGGCTCATCATTTGATGTGTAAGTTTCATTAGAGCTTTGTGCTACTACCTCCTTAGTCTCTATTTGTGGCTTAATGGAAATATCCTGTAATGTAATTTTCTTCTTTTTATACCAAAGCTTCAGGAATTTCTTCTGCACATTAACATTGATAGTACCCACAGATTCCATCCAAGGATATCCCAAAACAACATCCATGTTATCCATATTTGAAGTATAAAAATCACCATGCAACACATACTTATCCATAGAAAGCTTCAAATCCTTATAAACTTGAACATCCTCATCATCAACTTGTGTGTTTTCAATGTGTTTGGCTAGAACTTGCAATTTTTTTGCCAAATTAACATTGATAAAATTATGCTTGCAGCTAGGATTTATAGACACAATCATCTTCTCCTTCTGAATCAATCCATGAACCTGCAATAAGGAGACACCAGTAGAAAATAACCCCTTACGTGTCTCATTCTCCTTTTTTCTAGCACAAGACCATTTGTCTAAAAGGACTCTTTCAAATTCTGCATCTGAAAGTTTGGTCAACTGCTTGTTGTCAAGTGAGAACCACCATTTGGCAACCTCATCTTTGAAATTAAGCTACATTGAAACCTTCCAAAGTGTCCCATATGTGAACTTTTGTCTCTCTATGAATTCTTCAATAGTGTTAAATACACATGGGTAGCATGAGAGATATGAAAGATAAAACATGCAGTACAATTTTTATTAACAACTGATATACATTTATAGTACATTGTTGTGACTGTTGGGTTTCACATCCCAAGGTCTATTGGACTACTTAGTCTATTCAGCTTCCACACTAACCCATTTAGGATTAGGTGTCCAACATTCCCCCCCTTAATCCGAAGGGTTATGTATGAGTCCAAGAAGAGAGTTGTAATACAAAATGTGCAAAAAATGCATGGCATCACTAGGCTGAATGTGCTCTATGAAATGTTGGTATAAAGGGCAGTGGTTTAAGGATGACCACCAACACTGGAACGCTTAGTGTAGTTCTCGGAACTCTTCCAAAACTGGCAAGAAGCTGAAGTCTTCTGCTAGAGGAAGTGATCCTATTGTTTTAAAGAGGGAAACCTTCAACCATGAAAGGGAGGTCTCACCCCGCATAAAAGGGAGAACTTCAACCTGAAAAGGGAAGTCTCAACCTGTGATGGTTTAAGGATGACCAACAACTCTGGAATTCTTAATGCAATTCCTGGAACTCTTCCAAAACTGGCAAGAAGCTGGAGTCTTCTGCTAGAGGAAGTGTTCTCAATTTTGTTCCTAGAATTCTTCCAAAACTGGCAAGAAGCTGAAGTCTTTTGCTAGAGGAAGTGTCCCAGATTGCCAACTGAAGGCATGTTCAGGGGCATCTTTGTCTCTGGCTACAACTCTGAAACTGGTGTGGCAAGTTGTGGCTCACGCTCGCTTGATGTGACTTTGAAGCTTGTAGATGACCATCATTTCCCCCCTGTCACATACAAGGTGAGATGATGGAGAAAATTCAACTGCAAGACTGTTCAATACTCTGGAACAAGTTCTGACATGTGTTTGGAATATCTTCTTGGCTGTTGATGCCCATTGCCAAGAAGCGATCCATCCAAGATGAATCTTTGTTCTTGCAGGACGTTTGTTTTTGAAGCATTTGTGTCAAGAATGACTGGTTTTATGACAGTGCTTACATGGATGAAGATCAAAACAGTGATCTTTCAGATGGCCAACTCGGTCACAGTGTTGGCATTTCACAATCTGTTGTTGTTGTTGTTGTTGTGGAAGAGGGGCAGAGTTTGGAATAGCTGAAGGTGAACTGTCATGAGGAGCAGGTGAACTGTCATGAATGAATCCAGCACTCTGAAACTAAATGGGCTTGGCATAGTCTGGAATATGAAAGTACAAGTCCCTGTCATATCCAAGACCAGTTCTGTGCTTGTTGTGGACAAGCTGTTCCCAAGGTCTGATGATGGGCTTGGGAAGTGCAAACTGAATTTCTGCATCTACATGTACAACTGCTGCTTTATTTGAATGAATGGTAACATTATTAACTTGCTGCTGATGGGTTGCAGTCTCAATGTTCTGAACAGAAACATGTCCAGAATGATGATTCCTCTGTTTTAATTCTTCTTGTTGTAGCTGAGATTCAAGCTGCAAAAAATCAATCTTTTCCTATGTATTTTGTAGACATGTCTGAATTTCTGAGAGAGATCCTATGCTGATTTGTAATGTGTCATCAACAGTAGATTGTATAAGAGTTTTCATGAACTCTAATACTTCACTGATTCTGGCCATTTTTCTTCAATGTCAGATTTACACCTTAAAAACTGATCACAATTATTACTTAATGTAGAAAAGTAATATCCACTCATAGTACACAGCAATATCTTGTATAAATGTGCAGCAAATGAATCAGGGAATCAATGCATATATATATGTTGACAGAAAATATAATGGGTTTTAAATATAATGCCACAATTGGGGCAGCAACAATTGCAAAATTGCTTGGATCCTTCAAGTACTCCTTTACTTTCAAATCAGAAATGATGGCTATCAAAACTTCAATAATTATAAAACCATGTCATGGGCATTGGAATGAATCTCTAGCACGCTGAAACAACAGCGATAGACCTCATTACATGTCCAAATACTTAGCAAATTGTATAGTGCTAGTCATATATACCATAGCATTTTACCATGACCTTTCAAGACCCTTCCAACTATCCACAGTTTCAGGAAAACCTCCAGGAGATTAGAGAATACTTGCCCCTGTATATGTAGCCAATTATTAAGGAGATTTGACTCTTTGACAATGATAAAATCTGCCCACAAAGGCCAACTCGAACACAAACTGATAGAACTTGATTTGAAGATGCTTTGAAACCAACTTTTCCTTTTGAAATAGGCTCCTCTTTGTCTAGATAGCTGTAAATATAGGAGCCTGAGCCACAACCTCCTGCACTGGAATTTTCTCAACGACCTCCACCTTCAACAGATGTCAAATGATGAAGAAATGGTTTAGAATATTGAAATTATTTCTGAATTTGTTGTAAAGAATGGGCCTGAATTTGAAAATATGGCTTGGGCTAAGCAAGCAGGTAATCCAAAGTTTTCATTTTTATTTGATGGAGCACCTAGCAGTGATGCGGCAATTGGATATCAGTATTTTCAGTGGATGAAAAAAAGTGGGAACTTCAAATAACTACAAGTGAGTAGGTGGAAAATCAGGGTCAATCTATACAACCATCAGAGACACAATATATCTTGGATGGATAGTTGGCATTCAGATCATCTGGGAGAAATTCGACAAACAGCAAAGTTTGATGACCAGCCAGGACTTGATGGCTGCAAATATTGCCCGTAATCATATAGGGCCAATATATGAAAAAACAGTAAAATGCTGCAGATTAGTGGATTTGCTCGAAAGAGTCAATCTCGTTGATACCAAAAGGCCTGGAAATGACTCCCTGTCGGATGCTACAAAACTGAATGTTCTTTGCAAGATAGAGCCACCACCACCTCGTGAGACCTAGACCGACTCGAGCTCGGAATCGTTCATTCATGCCGCTGATACCAAATGGGCAGCGCTAAAGTGATGAAGCCGTCTCTCTATCAACGCTTTCTCCAATTATTCATATGTGACATTGATATCTGGAGCTCCATAAGGATTTTAAATCTTCACCAGTGATTGACTCTAACCATGTCCTCTTCCCCTTTCCTTTCATTATTTATTTAGGAAAATAGGCGCTAACAAATCGATGAATCACTACTATATTTCCCGTGAAAACGTAGAACAAATCTATTTATATATCCACGGGCTTTAAGGCGACTATCCACAGGCTGGCTTTCAATTGGAAAGGATCGATCGAATTAGAGGTGGACCGAACTATATTTCTGATGGACCGTCTTCTTGATCATAAAGCGGAGCCGTGCCGAACTATTGTTCTGGCCTTTTCGTTTTCACAACTCTCCAAACATTCAAAACTGGATTTTCCAAACACCTGAAAAAGGAAACGCCTGAAAGAAATTTGTGTAATGTGGGTGCTCCGATACCATACTACAAGGCAGGCATCAAATAGCTCTGCCAATGGCTATGGGAAAACCTGAAATTCTCCAATGATTGAAAGCACAACAAATTAACCAATTCAAAGTTTCCGCCCTTATAACTGTTCAAATTGCGAGACCCATGTCCAAGATTATGCTGAATGATCAAATCCCAACAACTCACAACACGAATCAAACAAACTTATTTGTCAACGTAAGTCCAAGATGCAGGCTTACAGTTTCTTTGCACAAATACAACACAGTTGATTTCTTCAACCTACAAAAATCCAAGAACTCTCGATTCCCAACACTAACCTTCCATTTACAGAAAGAAAGGAACCCCACATTTCCTCTCACTCACAACAATCAATACCGTCATTGACCCGTCCTCACAACTCGGTATGAAGTTATAACAAGAACAACAACTATGACCAAGATCATCCGCCAAATAATCCGCCAGAATTGTTTCCCTCTCAAACAATTACACCATCAAAACTATTTATTTGTCCAAAGCCTTCCAAAGAATCAAGCCCTCAATTCTGATGATTCTCTATTGATTCAGAAACAAAAAAGCAAAGCAAAGACAGGTTGAAGTACCCAGAATTGTCAGCGTACTATCAAATTCTTGCATATAGAAAAGTGGTGTATACCAAAAACGCAGAGCCCCTTCAACGCATCCGTCTCCCAGGCATATACCACTCAATAATCCGTTGATACTACAAACGCATTCAATATCGAACCATAACGCATTCAACAGGAGCTGGACCAGTGTTCAAACAACGCTCATACCAGCGTTCAATTATCAGCATGTCAGGCCAGTTCAACGCACAACATTAATATTCAAACGCATTCAACTGTTATGGGACAACGTTAATATGATATGGACAGATGTGCAGCGCTGGCAGAGGTAGGTTATTTCAGGTCTGAGGGGAATAAGGCAGAGGCAGTGGTTAGAGATGTCAGTCAGCAGCGGATTTCAGGCAGAAGATTCTCAGGACAGAGCGCATGCAGTGTCAGGAGCAGCTAATTATATGGAGGAGCAGTGCAGGCAACGGTATTAACAGGTTGCAGCTAAAATTTAGCTGAATAAATATTCATGAATTTCATGGCAGAAATAAACTGCACAAAAAGGCCATAAAACAAATGGATCAAATTAATTATGCAGGGCAGGAATATGCCTGCTCTGATACCATGTTAAATACACATGGGCAGCAAGAGAGATATGAAAGATAAAACATGCAGTGCAATTTTTATTAACAACTGATATACATTTATAGTACATTATTGTGACCGTTGGGTTTCACATCCCAAGGTCTCTTGGACTACTTAGTCTATTCAGCTTCCACACTAACCCATTTAGGATTAGGTGTCCAACAAATAGTAGGGCTATCATCTCTCCCTATAAAGTTAAGAGCCGCAATGAAGAGTGTTTTGAAAAAAATTCACTTACTCGGTGAAAATTTGAAATGGCCACAATTCCATCAATATTGCTCAGAATCCCTATTATGACCTGTTTTCGAAAATGGAACAACCATTCTGCATCTTCTCATGTGGTAGAAATCCCGATCTAGGCACTGGAATTGCAGATCCGTGTTGCAACTGTCCCGCCAGCACAAAAATTGCTGAAAAATAGCTGATTTTAAATCAGCGTTATCTCCCTCATCCGAACTCCGATTCGAGTGATTTTTTTATTTGAACTTGGGTGTTTTTTCATAAACAATCTAGATATATAATTATATTCTGCAGATTTTGCACTAGAACATACAGATCTGCGCGCAAACTCGCCGCCCCGGAAAAAATGTCTGCAACCCAACTGATTTTTAATTCAGCAATATCTCCCTCATCCAGACTCCGATTCGGCCAATTTTTTTTTAAATCGGGTATTTTTTCACAAAAAATCCAGATCTGCAATTAGATTTTGAATATTTTGCACCAAAATGTACAGATCTGATTTGCAAACTCGCCGCCCCAAAAATTTTCTGCAAAAAAAAATAAAAAATAAAAAAATAAAAATAAAAATAAAAATAAAAAAAATTCTCCGCTTTGCCCAAGAAAGTTCTCTAACACCAATCGTTATATATCTAATCTACAAATATAAGGCAATGCAAATAAACCCCAGAATTAACAAGATCTTAATATAGATAGAAATGCTTCTTTATTGATCAAAACCCTTAAGGTAGGGTAACACCATACATTCACTCCTTAAGGAAGGAGAACACTCCACAAGCCATATGCCTGTTCATACAATATTCCTTAACATCCCTCAATGTGGAGTCTCTTGCCTCTATATAGGCCTCATACATACAATACCATGGGTCATTACCATGGTTCCCTCAATACCATCTATCTAATACCATGGGCTTATTATATTATTGGTAACTACTTGTGGTCCCTTACATGATACGAGTTACCCACCTTATTTATTACTATGGCCCATTCCATCATTACATTATTCCCTTGGGTACCTCCCTTTGTACCCCATATTATCCCCCCTAGGTATACTACATTCTTGTTATAGATCTGATATGAAAATATAAGACAATGCAAATAAACCCAAGAAAAACAAGATCTGAATATAGATAGAAATGCTTCTTTATTGATTAAAACCCTTAAGGTAGGGCAACACCATATATTCACTCCTTAAGGAAGGAGAACACTCCATAAGCCATATGCCTGTTCATACAATAATACTTGACATCCATCAATGTGGAGTCTCTAGCCTCTATATAGGCCTCATACATACAATACCATGGGTCATTACCATGGTTCCCTCAATACCATCTATCTAATACCATGGGATTATTACATTATTATTAACTACTTTTGGTCCCTTACATCATACGGGTTAACCACCTTATTTATTACTATGGCCCATTCCATTATTACATTATTCCCTTGGGTACCTCCCTTTGTACCCCATATTATCCCCCCTAGGTATACTACATTGTCCGTTGGGTAGCTCTTTTTTTTTTCATAACTAAAACGATTAATATATTGATAGATCAACGGTTGGGCCACAGCCTAATCAACCGACATTACATGGAGGCATGAGTGCACAACTCCATAATACACCAAGCAACCTTCCCTTCTTTGTTTTGAACCAAAAATGACCCAAAGTTTGAAGTCAGATTATAGCATTCCGTTGATTCCAAGACCAAAGGTTTGGGGTGTGCTGAATAGCGATGCGATCTATGGCATAAGTCACTTCAGAGCAAGTCAAGCGGGGCCGCCTTGTCCATTGGGCAGCTGAAATGCTAATTTGCTAATAGGCCCAATTGAAGGGAATTTATGAGATTTCACCATAGAATCCACATTGTTGTACAATCGTGCATAAGAGGACAAGATGTTGGCTATGAAAGTGTTGAGTTTTTTGTTTCTTTGTATAAGTATCTAGACTTCATCTGTTTCCAACTCAGCTTGTTATCTTTTTTTCTTAACCAACTCAGGTGATGCACCTCTGTACTTGATTCCCCATTCATGCACTGCAGTGATCGTTGTGTGAACAACTTTGACAATTTTTCATTCTCCCTTCATTTCTTCTACATGCCATGCAAGGGAACAACTACTTTGTGCACGGTGACCAACTCCTGATAGAGGTTCCTCATAGTTTCTCCCAATGCTAGTAATTCACCAAATATAGTTGTCTGAAGCTCTTCTAAGTACACCTATGTGGGAGCTATCTTCTTAACCTATGCCTAGAGTTGTTTTGTATCTATTGTCTAACAACTTCCAATTTCTTTTATATTTGTCTATTCTCGGCCATCAAATATTTTGTGTTTTCCTTATAATCTCTTGCAAAGGCCATATTGGTGGCGTCAATAGCTTCAGGATTATTTCTAGGGCCCATTCCAATAAACTTCTCCCTTATGAAAGCAGGATGTGTGAGGTCATCCAAAAAATGCTTCTTTAATGCTTACACAATTTTCTTTTGAATCTCATCATAAGTTAAGTTGCAAATATCCATAACCAAACTGTCATCAAGAGGAGAAATTTCCTCTTCATCATCTGGAGCTTGCCCTTTTGTACGAGGAGGGGGAGATTGAGGGATAATCTGTTCTATACAAGGAATAATATCAAAATCCTGATTCTGTTGTTCTGGATCTACCTCCATGTCTTGAATAACTATCAAGCCTTCAATCACCTAGGAAAGTTATTTGTCCTATTGTTGTTTGTTTTCTCATTCCTGTAGCCAATTTTTCTCTTCTTCTTCGGCTTGCTTAAGCATTATTTCTTCTTCTTCTTTTCTCCTAATTTCTTCTTCTTGCATCTGCCTTTCCTCTTGTTCTTTCTTCTCCTATTATTCCTTATGTATTTTCTCTTCCTCTTGCCCCTTTTGTTTCCTCTTTCTCTCTGCTACCATAGTCGCTTTCAAAATAGTTGGAACTGCTTTCAATTTACGTCTTTGCTCCTCTATTGGAGTATGTGCAATCTTCCTTTTATAATTTATGCTCACTGGGTTGCGCTTCTCTGATTGACCTGCTTCCGTAGTAGCTTCTTGTTATGGAGTCACATGTGATGGACATTCATGGCTAACTGGTGTGCAGGGCTTAAAGCATTATAGCAATTTTAGATCTTTTCCTCCTCTGGTCTAGAGTAGGTCCGACTTGGCCAATTGAAATGTATCTTGGCACATTACTACTTGCAAATTCTTCTAGGATCATATGGGTGGTACTCCATAATACCAAACCTAAATTTCTCCAAGTCATTACCTTCATTTTATGCAACCTTTAGATTCTTAATTTTGTAGGATCCCACCTACAAAGGAAAATTGGGCCAAGGTGCTTTCTTTTTCCTTTGCAAAAATGTTGATAATCTTGTGGAAAGATTGTATGCAATCTTATACATGACCAAATTATTAGTGGCATACCTCGATAGCAAATGTGATGTGTTGGGTGATTTATTTGTGAGTTAAATCCCTGTCATTAATTGTCAGCTTAGGGTTCACAGAAATGATGAGGTATATATGTACTATATGTACTAGGTGGTTACTTATTAGAATAGATTAATCTAATGTTGTTAAAACTAATTACCAAATAAGTGAAATCAATCTAATCCAAACCAAACCAAACATAAAAAAATTTAAATCACACTTGCATAAAGGAAATCACACTTGTAGAATTGGAATCACACCACACTTGCATAAGTGAAATCACACTTGTAGAAAGGAAAAGCACACTTGCATAAAATGAAAACACAATTGCTGAAAAGAAATGGAATAAAACAACTACACTATGTTACCAATATGTACAAAGGTGTGCAAAATGTGGTTAATGGGGGCCCTCCATTTCTTAACAAGCACACTGAAAAAACTATCACATCTTGGAGATCAAAGTAGCAGTATGTATTTCATAAAATTAGTTACAAGATATTACATTAATTCTCTATCCTCACTTTACAAATCACATCTTCGATGGAACTTGGAGCCTCTGTTGTGGGGAAAAATGCCTATGCAGGACGATCCTATCCACCTAAGGTGTGACAGTTCCTTAGCAACAAACGAATACAGCTACACTGGTTCCTTCCTTTATGACATGTGAAAGAGGGAAGATCGATAGACTTACCGTTGTCTTCCGTTTGTCCCTCGATCTAGATCCTCTTCTCTTTGGGTGTTCACAGCTACTTGCCTCCTCGCTTGCTCAAGAGAACAGCTACTTGATTCCCATGAGATCACAAGAGAACAGCTACATGTGACAAGAGAACAACTACTTGCGACAAGAGAAGAACACAACACAAAGGAAAATATACATATTCATAAATGATTCAGGATTAGAAGTAAATCAAATACACTAATGCAATCATACAAATACACCAGCATATAGGAGCAAACCAAGATAGCTTTATTGATAAGTAACAGGGTTCAGGAAGAGATACAACCCATAGGGCTCCAATCCAGCATCTCCTTCCCAGCAGAATGGAATTCCTTCTTCAGATCCCTTCAAAGCATTAAGCACCCAATGATCCAGTCTCAAACCAACAACAATTCTTTGCAATAACAAAATTCCAGCCTCTCGATCTCATGGAGGAGAGATCTATATATAGTTATTTTGGAGAGAGGATGAGTCAGCTTGAGATCTGACTAGTGTCCTCTCCCTCTCTCAGTTCTTGAGTCCACTTGGAGGTTCTTGCTTCCACTTGGAGATTTGGAACCTCTTACTCATCACCAGTGGAATTCCTTGATGCAAGTGTCATTTTGGAAGCTTCCTGGGCATTGACACATTGAGGAATGAGCCTGCCACTTGTCCAATTACGCTCAGCGCAGGTAGCCTTTGTTGGAGTTGACATTCAATGCAGGTAGATAGTGGAGTAGTTGACATTCAGCGCAGATGCTCAGTGGAGCAGTTGACATGATCCAGAATTGGCTTGTTTTTGAGTGTTTTCAGGTGGAGAACTTCTGTGAATTGCTGTGGTTAGTTAGCCTTGTTCCTCTAGGGGTAGGAACAACATGTTTAGGGACTTTGGATCCCTTAGATTATGGACATTTCATGCTCAATGCTGTAAGGCACAAAAATGTCTATAACAGTTGCCCCCTAAAGTATGAGGCTGCTTATTGGGTGAAATGCTTTATCCAGGAGGGTCTGAAGTTCATCCATTTGCTGGGAGGAGACCTGTAATAAAATACAATACAATACATTATGATTCATATTGCTTTCATGATCTAACTGAGGCGGGCATTCCCATGCTCAGCTTTATAAATTCATTTTTGTACATAGAACAGACGATTGTCTGATGGTAGACTGATAATTTTGGCGAAATTATCATCCTTTGAGTAGGATGATCATCTGCTGCAATGATGTACATGTCAAATGTTTTTATCTTTCCTGAATATATATCGCAGCCCGGATGGATGAAACTAGATCCAAGGTCTTCAAACTCGTTTGATCTTCACTCTAAGTACAAGTCGATCCATGTGAGAATTGCGCTGAAGTCGAACATGGAAAGACATCGCTTGATTACCGGTCAATGATGTAAACCGTTAACAAGCGCGAGAGGAATCACCGATAATGATAATGACCCTCAAGGTACTGCAGTACAATTCACGTGGTGTGAATAAAGGACTTGGCATCGAACACCACGCAAAATCTTCTGGTCGAAGGTCATTGATGTATACCTGTCGCCGGAAGTGAGAAACTTGCCATTGAGGCATGCAAGCTTCAAAGTACTGAAGGGGTTGTTCCTAGATCGACTTCTTGGATAATGAGCTGATGTCGACAAGAAGTGATCCGTCAAAGGAGGGCCTTAATGAATCCGACATCAGTGACACGGAACGGAGCTAATGATTTTAATGGAGGTGAAAACGATCTGTGACATATGATTTAGGGTGGCGGTCATGAATGGATGAAGGATAATGTATGGCAGTGGATGGGACCCGGTTGAATCTTTCTGAATGACTTCTCTTGAACATATGGCGACACTGATGCGATGGATTGGTAGCATTACCCCAAATATGGATGGTATGGCGAGACCATGGTGATGTGGCCGGTGAATGAGACAACCCAACCCGATTGTGGTACGGAGGAAAAGTGTCATGTTCAAGAGCGACCTGCTACCATCAAAGTTTTCTTTAGTTTTCTCCCAATTTTTCCCCAGTCATTGTTGACCAGTACCTCTTTATTTTTGTCAAGCTTGAGGAGGATAACATATGCTTGTTCTATAACCTACCCTTCGGGCAAGCCCATCGCTATGTTTTAACGAGCCTAGCGATAGTGAAACTCGTTCTCGTCTAAAGACAAGTTTGTCGCTATTTAATAATTTTAACGAGTCTAACGACAAGGATAACTCGGTCCTTTTCATTTTTAGAGAGTCTGAAAAGGTACATAAAGTTAACTCCAAAATTCCTTTTTCGTCATCTAATCCCTTAAGTCCGAAAAAGTATAAAACAATACAGAAGGGATGAGTTTTCGATAACTTTAACGAGCCGAATAAAACAAGCGCTCGATCTTTTTGTGCAATAATCCCTCAGGTCCAAAAAGATTAAAATCTAGAGGAGGGATAGCTCTTCCTGTCCTTTAACGATCTGGAAGGCCAAAACTCGGCAATCTTTTCATATTTTACAAGTCAATTTGAAAAGAGCTTAAAGAAGACTCGTCTTTTGAGGAACGAGTGATAAACAGGGATAGCAACTGATTCCAGGTACAGGTTGGAATTTTCCAATCACGGCAGTGTCACAAGGATGGCTAGGTGAAATCACTCTTCGCAGCTGTTCCTCAAAATGGGTAAACAATCATATGGAGGTGAACGATCGGCCAAATGAAAAGTGGAGGTGGCAGGTGCAAACACGACCAAGGCTTTAACGGCTGATGATATTACATTCACAGTGGTTATTTACCAGGATAGGTTCATTTTTTAATGAGCTTGAACTCTGGAGGAAACTCTTGCTCACAATCGCTTTTCTATTTTTTAACGAGCATAAATTCCGCGTTAAAACTGCTCGATATCGCTTTTCTATTTTTTAACGAGCATAAATTCCGCGTTAAAACTGCTCGATTACCCAGTCATATGATAAGAGTGTCTCATCAAGATTCTATTTTTTATGGAGCTTCATCTCACTAAGCTTTGCTCCCGATCCTTTCTTTATGCAAGTTTGGAAACGACTAATCCTACGAGTTTAAAGGGTTAGAGGTCCTAAAAATTTTAAAAATAAATAGTTGCCTCTTGCTTGCACTCCGAAAGGTTTGCATGCCCCCAGGTATAAAGTACGATTTCAAGGTTACCCCTCAATTTTCAGATAAAACATCTGTTTTACCGGGAGAGGCCTACCTCTTTCAGGTTACCCAAAGATTGTCTCGTTATTCTTTCAAACAAAACACTTCCTCGGCAATGTCTACCGAAATAGACAAGGGTGAATGACTCTGGCGCCAAACACGTAACTTTGACAAAAGAATCCTATTCTAGAACAACCCCTCTTCCAATCACGGACGGGGTACGAACTAGTCATATTCTCCCGCGGAAACCTACTCTATACCCAAAGTTTTCCTGCCGAAGCAGGCCAGGACGCATGCCCCCTGGGTTCCAGTCATATCCTCCTGGATTACTCGCGCTCATCAGGAGGACGGACCGTGGGTTGAGACACTTCTTGCATGAATAGACCATTTAGGGATGGTATATGACTATTTGCGATGCGTGATCCGGGGAATGAAAGTTGGTCTACGAGCTTGACCATTCTTCCTTCATGCGGAAAACACATTACTCTAAAGAGTGAGGAGACTATAGCTCCCATGCAATATATATAGTCTCGTCCAAGGAGTAGGTTATAATCCAAGGGTCCTTGAACGACCATCACGTTCATTTGAACGGTCTTCCCTTTCAATGTTATAGGCACATTGGGGAGGATCCCTAAAGGTCGACTGGTTCCTTTATCAAAGCCCGATAGACTTCTCATCTCAGGCAAAAGCACTGGCGAACCAAGCGCTTTCCAAGCAATAGAGGAAAGGATACTCACAGATGCCCCCTCATCAATGATAGTGCCAGCCATTACCATTCTGTATATTTGACAAATAATTCTGAATGGTATACTGGCTGGCAACCGGGGTCTGCCTAGTTGGTTCCAGTCAAAGGACACAACTAGGTTTCTTGGTGGTGGGACCGAATATACGGCCGGATATCGCTCTGACGAACTTCCTTCCTGCGATAAAGGAATGGTGGCATTGCCCCCTTGATCATCAGAGTCAGTGCTGATGAAGAGAATCTGGACGGTGTCGTCTTTATTCTCCTCTATGATGGTGTCATTCGAAGATAGAGCCTCTGAAGGCAAAACCGGGTCAACTGCCGTATCAACCTTTTGACTTTCGTCAGGCATGGATCTAGACGGTTCATCTTCAATGACAGGTGCTTCGGCTGACCACCTGGGTGGGTCAGCCGGATTTTCAACTAGTGAGGGACTTGGCAGGAGTCTTTGATATCCAGGAGGGAGATGCGCTCGTAAAATCGGGCGATCTTCCAGAACTCTTTTTGCCTCGTCTAAGAAGGGACAACGGTGGATGGTGTGATCGCCTTCACACAGTCTGCAGGGAAATTTAGCTTTCTCGCTTTGTCTTGGGGCTTCACTCCCACTAGTTGACGGTGAGTAGTCGACATGGCTATCAGAGGTCGATGCTACCGAATTGGGCAAACGAGGGGACCAGTCCCTTAGTATCCGGGGGATACAGGGACAATTTCTATGGAAGTGGTCTCCCTGGCATATGACGCATGGCGATTTAGGCCTTACGAGTGTTGTGTGTGGATTTTTGTTAGATGACATGTGTTTGCCCCCAGTCGCCTTAGGCTCCTTCTTCTTCTTTTCTTTCTTCTTCTTCTCCTTCTTCTCCTTAGGAACCTAGTTTTTTGTTCGACCAGCTCCGTCAAGCGAAGAGGAAGGAGGGGAGGAAGATGAAGTGGAAGGCTGGGAGGCAATTCTTGTCTGATCTAACTGTTGACTCGACTGTTCAGGAATGGTGGTATTCTGAACGACATTGGTCGAAAAGAGCCAAACTGGTAGGCCAATTGTCAGTCCTAGAAGCGACAATGTGGCCATGTGGGGCGCACCAACATCTCCACAAGAGGAGAATGGACTAGGATTTCCACTGAGAGGAATTCCTTGGTTGGTGTGCTCCATCTTTTCAACCTAAAGATCAACGCAGGATTAAAGGGTGATTGTTCCGTTTAAAATAAATTGTTAACGACGCTTTAGACACAACTTGCTTTTTCACTTTTAAAGAGTCGAGAAAAAGCTAAAGATGACTCTAGTCTCCTTCGATGTTTTAACGAGCCCGAAGTGACAAATGCTCGGATGGACTTTTTCTGTTATAGAGTCTGAAAAAGGCCAAAAGAAACTGCTCTGGAGATCTAGGCAGAGGGTGTGCCAAACTTTTCGCAAAACCGCAGAATACTTTTTAGGGTACGGGCGGTCGATCTTCGTGAATGCTGTGTTCACTGCATTGCGATCAGTAGGGCGGCCGACACGGCTTCCTAAGGATAAAAGATATATGCCTATAGGGGTCTCCCAATATATACGTGACGGTACGTGGGAGCACAATCCGTACTAGCGCTATCGTCCCTTAGGAGGAATCACCCACCTTCCACGAGATCGACAGTCACTAGGCTTAACGACGCCGGAACACGTCTCTAGCCTAGACCTCTATGTTGTGCGTTATGTTACAAAGCATTGTTAGGTTCATTCAGTTTATTTTAGGTTGATCTTTTTAAAGTTTGCCTTTCAAGGTTCACCACGAGATGTATGATACAAATTCCTAAATGAAGTCTAAGATGATAAGCAAGCTTTATTATCTTTTCAACTTTGAAAATCCTAGCTACTAAGGGAAAAGAAAGACACTATCTTTTCTCAAAGAGCAATCAGCACACTCTAATGCACTTTCCCTAAATCCAACATGCAAACTATCAAATGCAAAATGCACAATGCAGGTGTTTGTTTTCCACTTTCTTAGTATAAATGCCTACAAAGAAAGCTTTTTGCACAACTTTGAATTTGCTTTTAAAATGATCAATACAAACAAGTTCACTTTTTTCGAAATCAGAGAAGGTAGAAGAGATTACACTACTTAACGATTTTCAAAATAAAGACTTGTTTTGACACTTCAAAAGAGACAAATTCAAACCAATAAGCAAAAGTAAATCTATAATCAATCTACAAACAACCAATGAACTCTCTTCTAAGATCACAATCAATCAGATCTGAATCAAAGGCTACAGGATGACTACTTTACTCATGCAAAGGAAAACTGTAAATGACGCCACAAACACATAAAAACATTCACAGTCTTTTTGTACAAAAGGAGGCGGAATCTAAGCAAAGAAAAGAAGTTATCAGACTGGTACCTATGCTGGTTAAAGGCTGCAAAAAACAGAGATCAAAACAGGGCAACAGAGAACAGAGAACCCCAGCTGCACAAGGCCAAACTGGTTCAGCGCAACCTCAACACTGAGGATTTGACATTCAGCGCAGGTAGCCCACACGGGACCTGCGTTGAAATGCAGACTGCCTTCACAGCAGTTGCGCTGAAGGAGAAACTCTCGTTTCCCCTGGGTTCTGGGTCATAAAATGCTCAAAAATCAACTGTTTCAGGCCAAATCAGAAACACAAGCAAGGTATAAACAGAGGGATGCTTTGAGAGGGTACTAAAGACTATCACAAGGATCATCAAATCATTTATAGATCCATTGTTTAGATCATAGACAAGTCCAGCAACTGGATCAAAGCAGCAACTTTCTACTTTGCATCCGGGAAAGATGCAGTTCAATAGTTGCTGTCAAGTCTATGAAGTAAACAAATGACAGAAACACAAATGAAATGAATAAACAAATTCTCCCCAGCGGAGTCGCCAATTTGTTGTGGGGAAAAATGCCTATGCAGGACGATCCTATCCACCTAAGGTGTGACAGTGCCTTAGCAACAAACGAATACAGCTACACTGGTTTCTTCCTTTATGAAATGTGAAAGAGGGGAGATCGATAGACTTACCGTTGTCTTCCGTTTGTCCCTCGATCTAGATCCTCTTCTCTTTGGGTGTTCACAGCTACTTGCCTCCTCGCTTGCTCAAGAGAACAGCTACTTGCGACAAGAGAAGAACACAACACAAAGGCAAATATACATATTCATAAATGATTCAGGATTAGAAGTAAATCAAATACACTAATGCAATCATACAAATACACCAGCATATAGGAGCAAACCAAGATAGCTTTATTGATAAGTAACAGGGTTCAGGAAGAGATACAACCCATAGGGCTCCAATCCAGCATCTCCTTCCCAGCAGAATGGAATTCCTTCTTCAGCTCCCTTCAAAGCATTAAGCACCCAATGATCCAGTCTCAAACCAACAACAATTCTTTGCAATAACAAAATTCCAGCCTCTAGATCTCATGGAGGAGAGATCTATATATAGTTATTTTGGAGAGAGGATGAGTCAGCTTGAGATCTGACTAGTGTCCTCTCCCTCTCTCAGTTCTTGAGTCCACTTGGAGGTTCTTTCTTCCACTTGGAGATTTGGAACCTCTTACTCATCACCAGTCGAATTCCTTGATGCAAGTGTCATTTTGGAAGCTTCCTGGGCATTGACACGTTGAGGAATGAGCCTGCCACTTGTCCAATTACGCTCAGCGCAGGTAGCCTTTGTTGGAGTTGACATTCAACGCAGGTAGACAGTGGAGCAGTTGACATTAAGCGCAGATGCTCAGTGGAGCAGTTGACATGATCCAGAATTGGCTTGTTTTTGAGTGTTTTCAGGTGGAGAACTTCTGTGAATTGCTGTGGTTAGTTAGCCTTGTTCCTCTAGGGGTAGGAACAACATGTTTAGGGACTTTGGATCCCTTAGATTATGGAAATTTCATGCTCAATGCTGTAAGGCACAAAAATGTCTATATCAACCTCCAACTAACAACTAGCCACTAGCTACCGCTAACCTCTAACCACTAGCTACTAACCCTTTGTATGAAGGGTGCACTCCTATTTATACAAAAATTAAGGATAACTATTCAATACATATAGATCGTTAGATCTCTCCTAAATCCACATTTATCTCTTTTGGTTACAACCAATCTCTTGAAAATGTAAGATACAAATCTTCTTAAAATTCTCTCATCCATGATTCTTCTCCTTTGGACGTGCATAGTTAACAATCCACATCTTCTACAATTATTCCACAAATCCTCCATGAGTTGGAATTTGAAATTCGAATTTGTGTTTGGATGGCCAAGTAGGACCCTTCTAGAATCTCCAAGTAGGCCTAGAATATCATGAAACTCATAACACTTTTAGATATATATGAAAATATGTTAATTTCCTAACATTTAATCACAAATTAATGTATAATACTTATACCCATATGATTATGAAAATGGTTACTAATGTAGGGTTATGGAGTTACACAGTTACGCAATGAGGGTAAAATGATGGAAATGAAGGTGAAAATGGATGACATTTTGGAGACTTAGCATGATGACTTCTGACAACTGGACACCATGAGGTAAATGCCATCAGGTGAGGTAAACCAATCAACAAGTTTTGCCACTACATCCATAGCCTCTTGAGACAAGAAAAGTGGCTCTTCCTCAAAAATCATTTGGTACAATATTATGAGGAAGTGATCACCCATATTCTCCATGACTCCTCTATAACTACACTCTAAAAGAAACTTGTAATAAATATGAACAACAGGTTATTTTGGTGTCCAAGTCGAGCTCATGACACAGAAAGAATTTCGAGCACATATACCATCCAATAGGTATGTAGACATATAGAATATGACATGTTTTCCCTTAAGAGGATTCGTTACATTAGCCACATGGATCTTAAGTTGTTGAGCCAAAAGATCTAACCAGTTGAATACCTTTCCCTCATTAACAATCTGATGAAAAATATAACCCAACCTTTAGGAAAGGTTTCAATACTCTTTTGACCATATATCCGGCAACATAATACAATTAGGTACTAGAACACCTTTCTAAGAGATTTAGTCTTATATGTGTTGTTGGGTGTCTGGTAGAAATTAGATCGATCATTCACCCAAGTTTTGATAACATCCTTGGTGCTCAAATAACCGGTGACTACATAAAAATGAGAATACATGTATGCTTCTGGCTTGGGAAAATGATACATGAGATGAATATCATGGGCCAAATATGAAGCAAGTTGTTGTGAACTGACATTGCTGAGGGTCGTTCTCATTGTATCTATGTGTGGTAGGATCCACTTGATGATATATGCAAAAGGGAAGACTAGGAAACTGCATGCATCTTTATGAAAGTCTGACTTCTAGACATTTATGTATACTTGTTTGTCCTCCAAATCTGCTTTGAAACTGGTAGTTGTGAATGCATCCTTAACTGTATGCCATGTGATATTTGAATCCTTTTGAATGGAGAGTTGAGTGTTAGATAGAATAGGCATCGTAACTAAAGTGCTCTCAACTACTTCATTGATGCTACTCTCTGTTTGAGGTTGATCTCTTTGGAGGCATGATGATGGAAATTGATGAAAGAGACATGAGATCAAAACCTGTAGTACCTATATCACAAGATGCACTCATGGTAAAAAAAAATTGATCAAGTAGATAAGTTCATTTATCAAGATCAAATAGCAACACACTTACTAGAGAGAAGGATTGCACAACTTTCGTGCTCGAGGAGGAAAATTGGTATCTTGAACTATAGACTATGTAGTCATAGTAGGCAAGGGAGGAGCTTGAGCCCTGAGATTGCGCAATGCACAGTCTCAGCTAGGAAGACTGAGGGAAGAGACTACACATTATGTAGTCTCAATGGCCAAGGTTGAGGCTTCAGGCCTGACACTACGCAATGCACAACTAGGAAAGCCAATGATTTTTCGTTGTACAGTCTCAAGGGCCAAGGGTGAGGCTTGAGCCTTGAACTTGCGAAATGCACAGTTAGAAGGGGAAAAAATTACTCACAATTGCACAGATCTTACCAGGATGGAGAGAGAAAAATTCAAGATCTGAATGCAAAGGCAAGAAGATGTATAGATTAGCCTTAAAGTAAGTTATACCACTGAATAACATGTGGCAGAAACGATCATGCAAAAGGAAAAACATACATGCAAAAAATGACCCAACAGCGGCAACCATTGGTAAGCAAAATGAAAGAAGTCAATAAGACACTTGTAAAAACTGAATGAAAAATCAAAACAACACTTGTACAAGCTAATAAAAATAAAAACACCAGCTACTATGAAAATAAATAGGAAGAATAATATTCATAAATGAAAAAGTGACAAAAGTGATAGACAAAGAAACAAAAAGTGACACATGCAAAACTTACTCGGAAAAGCACTACAAACTAAGTTGAAAGCTCCTTGATATTGTTGGGAAGCCTATAGCTCTAATATCGAATGTGAAAATTAGCTCTAAGAGCATCTATTATATAGATCTAGCCCCTAGGGGGTCAAGTTAGGGTTTATTACACAAATGCTCAGGATCTTGGAAAAAGAAACACTTGTCTTAAGATAAAAAAAAAAGAAACTTTGCGCCACTTGTCAAAAATTAATTATACACCCCCTCTTATCTAGGCATGAGCACTTATATTATTCAGGGAATCTGCACATTCACACTGGCAGAAGGGACTGCGTAATCCCTAACAATAAGGGATTGTGGAGTTCACTGTCTTAATGAATTGCACTATTTCTGATTATGAGAGAGCATAGTGTAGTTTCTATGCTCTGTGGTTTCCTGTCTTCAAGGGTTGCACAATTTTGATCCTCAAGACATAGCACAATTTCTAGTGACATTGGATTGTGCAGTTCCTAGAAAGAAGACCAATAGTAGCTGCAAGATTCGGGCAAGAGATGGATTTTGTTAGAGATTATTTAGTTATCATAGATAAAACTTAGTTTTCATCACAAGCACTGCATGCATAAATGAGTCTTCAGAATCACAAGGAATAATTGAAAATACTGAAAAATAGGTTCCTATGGATAGAAGGTAGGCTCCAAAATCAAGTCATGGGAATTTTTTGTGTACAAGGGTTGTAGCAGCTAAAACAGGTTTTATAGACATGATTATGCTTATGCTACTATGGTTTTATTTTGTGAGAGCTTCCTATGAGGTGTAATCTTGTGAGTATTGACAGTGCAGGTTCATATCATAAGAGCATATGATGTTTGTGATAGGGAAAAGTTGAATGATGTTATGATGGTGTTGATGTATTTTTGAGGTTCTTGAGTATGTTGATAGAATGCTTGCTACTAAGTTGATGTGAGAATGTAGAATGGTTGAAGAGAGTATTGTTGAGCGTTGCATTGCAGTGATGTGTTTATGTTGATGTGTTTTTGGGGTCTAGTTTGCAATATTCTAAAATTCCACCCTAGAGAGTTTGAAGAGGTTGGGGCCTTCGGAGAGTGGTATCTTTATGTGTTTGGAGTAGTGGCTTGCTTCTATAGAGGTTGGAAAACTTTCCTTGGGAGTAGAGGCTTACTTCTAGTGTTGGTTGGAAAACCAATGAAGGTGGTGACCTTCAGCAGGTGGTAGCTTGTATAATTTATAGGGAGTTGGGGCTTCCTAGCTAGTGGTGGCTAGAAAATTATAGAATAGGTTGTGTCTCCTAGATGGTAGAACACAACTATATGGTGTAATCAAATTGATTGAAGAAATAATAAAAGAAGAGTGGTATAGCAACAAAAACATAATGGTTTTTCCCAATTGGGTTTTCAACCTAACATCTAGTGTCCCTATGTGATGTGATTTGTGTCCTATATGTTTTCTTGATATGATGCTTATGTTTACTGTTTATAATGGTTTAAATGCTCATATCTACTGACTGTAGTGTTTTATTAATTGATTTGGTGAAAAAGTTGTAAATTTGTATATTTGATATCACTGTTGACTCAACCCCCCTCTCAGTAGTGAACCTAGTTTCTAACGATAACATCACAAGACTAGATGATTTAAAAAGAGTCATCTGGGAATTCAATTGCAAATTATTGGTGGGTTGACTCTACTAATATTGATTGGAATTGTTGGCTTCAATAAGTAGCCTAGACTCGAAAACCCAAAATGGATGGTTGAAATCATTTTGGAAAAATATCAAAAAATGATTCGTCTCCAAAGCTAGAGATAATATATTATTCAATGGGTCTACTCTAGAAAAGGAAAATTTAACATCAATAAATACTACTATTTGGAATTTTTCATGTCCAACCATATATGGGCCAACATCTAAACCTAGCACTTTCAGTCCAAACCATCCAACTTCCTTTGCCTCTTAGGTAGAAGTCAAACTCTAACTTGGGAAAAATTGGTTAAAAGAGGATTTAAGTGACCTTCCTTCTTCCACTTGTGTAAGTCCAATAGTGAAGATTTTCAATGCCTAATTAATATTTGTTCCTTTGTGGATCAACGATGGTCTAAGACAACCACCATCACATGCCAGTCTGACCGAGAGAAAGCAAGTGTGTTATCTATGTTAACTAGCTAAAGACCACATATCTACAATAATCACATTCTCAATTGAATATAGGTCTTGTTTATAGTTTTATTTCTAGGGATACATGGAAAGAAAAAAATAGGAACATATTTCATAGAAAAATTCCAAAGCCAGGAGACTGTTGAGAGTAAAATTGAACAAAATATTCAAGAAGCAGTTATTTCACATCACTGTTTTGATTAAGGCTATAAAAAAAATATAATGATGATAGCATCCTCAAACTTTGGAATATGGTGCTAGGTCAACCCCCTCTTGATCTGTAAACTAACATGGATGTTCCGCTAGACAGTTCGTCAAAATAGAACTTATAATTTTAGATTTGAAATCTAAAATTCTACACTATTGCTATTTTATTTGATTTATGGATGTGTAGATCTATTGTAAATAGTGCATGCATGCGATTGAAAATTATGTAGAAAATGGAGAATGAAAAAATAAAATCTCAAACACGCATATAACGCAAAATATTCTCTAGGAAACCTCTCAGAAGAAAAACCCAGCTAGGAGGTGAGGTTGCTCTGCTCTCTTTCACTGAATGGAAATATGGTTGTGAGTACAAAGAAGTATGTCTTGTGGCTCGTGGGCTGCTGCAATGCACAAATCCTCTATGTTTTATCTGCCTCCTATTCCTCTTGGCTATTTTTTTCTTAGCTATGGAAGGAATTCACTCAAAAGAATAGAACCCCTTTTCATCCTAGCGGCTCAGTTATAACACTCCCTGATAGCCCACTAGTGGTTAGGTTTGACTACCTCAACTCTTAACCATAGTGACAATATATACTCTTCTAGACACTTCTACATTATAATCATGTGGTTATCCCATTTTTCATGAATAATGGGGGTAGAAATGGCATCCTCTTGAACCATGCTGGTGAAAATAAAAGGTCAACTTCTTAGTGGCATAACTTTTGCATACAAACTCTGATTGACACACTTCTTGCACCGTTGTAAAGGTATTTGTGTGTATAATAGCATGAAAAGGTGCAACACTAAAGAGGAAAATTTTTACCCCAAAAATCTTTCATTTGATGCCTCAAAGTTCTCCTAGAAATTTTCTGACACTGTTTTTCCAAACTGGGTCCCATTGGGAAAAACAAACTTGTGAGATGATTCCTCCACTTTTTCCACTATAAATGAATTAAGATGGATGGAAAAAAATATAATGATCCAATCCTAATTAGAAGTTCCCATTTTGGGGGGCTTCTGGTCCCCAAAAGCTTCTACTGAATGAGGTGAGCAAATGTTTCCTCCACCTTCTCTCTGGTGTACCATTTAGCTTTTCCTGAAAGTTTTCCTTCCAACCCAATTTTCCAAAGGTTATGTTGCCCATATCTTTTAGTTCTGGACCTATTCGAAAAAACTATATATTGTATCATATCTACCTCAATATATGATGCTAAATCCTCCACAAAAGGTGGGACATATTCCTCTTCCTAATCTAGCATGGAAGGCTCATAGAGTTTCAGATTATCTACATTCACAACTAAGTAAATGTGCATATATGGTGGTAAAATGAGTCGGTAGGAAATATCACCCACTTTTTCTAGTATCTCAAAGGAACCATATCTCATAGAATTTATTTTCTTACCAGGCCCCTACAACCTTTCCTTGTTCAATTGTATCCATACCCTATCTCCCACCTTAAATTATTTCTCTATTTTATGTTAATCATGTTGTTGACACTAGTAACACACCGTCCAAAATTCCACTCTATTCAAATTTTGGAGCCTGCCCAATTGTCACATCGGGTGTCTCTTTGGCTGTCAAGTTTCATTTCAAGTCATTCTATATGTTTCAAGTGTTCTTGATCATTCTTAAGTTTCATCACATTCTTTAGCACATCTATAGTACAGTTCATGGTCATAACATATTTGTTTGTTGTAAAATGACACTTTTGGTCACAGTCAAACACACTTCATCCATTGTATTTGGTGTTGGGTGTGGAGCCTAATTATATTCTATATTCAAAGGTATCGTCGCATTGGACCCCAATTTGTAATGGGGCGGCAACGCCGCCCGTAAAATATACGCTGCAGGGGGGTCCATGGGGGGGTAGATGCGACCTTTGGGAGCCCCCCCTGTTACAAACATATTTGGGCACTGCAACCCCAATCTTATATGTCGATAAACCAAGGGATTTTTAACCCCTAAAATTTTTGTTTCATACCCTAAAAGATCATGTTCAACTGATTACATCATTCCCCAAAAGTTCCACCTGAAAAACCACTCAAAACTGGCCAAAACTGGACCATACTGACTGCCCCACTATCAAGGTGCAATGCATATTGACTTCTACACTAGCCAGGTGCGATGCATACTAAAGAGGCCTTCTGTAGGGTGCGATGGGCGAGGATGGACAAATGTCCGAGACAGTTTGCTAAGTGGAAGCTCATGGAATATTCCAGAAACTTCTCCTATGACACTTGCCTCTCTCAACTCGCCCAGGGATGAGTAAGAGATCCAAGAAATCTCCAAGTGGAACCTAGAACAACAAGTGGAATGACACTAATCAAAAACCAAGAGATGACTCACACCCTTGTAGACATCTATAAATGGATCCCTCATCTGAGAGATATAGAGGCTAGAATTTTTTAATTTGTAAGGAAGTGCTAATAATTTATCTTTGAGAGAGAGCATTGTATTGTTGGGTGATCTTGCTTTTCATGAGGTGAAGAGGGCTTTGATGCTGGATTAGACAGCTGGGTTGTAATTCTCCCTTCTACTATTGATAAATTTCCTTGATTTTTCCTCCATACAATCGTGTATTTGTGAATGCCATTGTATGTTCAATGTATTTATGATTCTGCATTGTTTATCATATAATAGGTCGAGACGCTTTGATGGTGTTTTGTTTCTTTGTCTCTACAGGTATTCACTTAGCGGGATAGGTAGTAGAAGAGGTGCAAGCTCTATCAAGGGAGAGAGGAATCAAGCAAGGAGTCAAGTGGAAGATCCAGGTTGGTCCCTTTTCTCCTCTCTTATCTATCATATATAAAGGAAATCACAAATTGCTTTGATTGTTTGTTTCTTGGATAGCTACCAATCCTAGTGGGACTAGCAGATCGAAAAGACACTAGTTTTCCCATAAACAAAATGGCGACTCTGCTGGGATCGAATAGTTTGTTTGTTTTCTGTTGATTGTTTGTTTTATAAACTATACACAGAGCCTGAAGTTAGCCAGATAGCCTTCGAATCGCTTTTGCTCCGCAACTGCGAAGTAGATGAATGCTGCTTCAGTCAATCTCCAGTTTAGTTTATGATTTGGAAATCTGACTTACAAACATCCTAGATGCCCTGTTTGTGGCTCAATAACCTCCCGAGATCATACCCCTGTACTTTGTTATTTACTGTTCATAATAGCTCAGCTTAACTCACTAAACTCAGTTGCAAATTTGAGCAAAAACCGACCTCAGTTTCATTCCCTGGCCCATCGCACTATCTATCACTGGAAGCCAGTATGCATCGCACCTCCCGTGTGTAGCAGGTGAGATGCATCCTTGTTTTTGTGAAGTGCAGGTGCGATGACTGAGTAATCCTATTTCTTTCCTTGAAATTTGGGTTTATTGTCCTTGTTTTCAGCTCTCTTTAGTTGTTTTGCTGCTTATGAACAATATCTCATTGTTGAAGCCTCCTTGCTTTACATAGTTCAACCTCCATTAGTTAGGATTAGTAAATGTTTTTATGTATTTTTTCATCATTTGCAATCCTCAGTCAAAAAGTTGCTTAAATCGAACTGTCGTTTTGGTGCAAAAGGTTTCGTAACTATCGTTTTGTATCAAAAAGTGAAGTGTCATTGAGTCTTCCTTCCTTGGATAGTCGATTAAACTTTTTGTCATGTATTTGATTTGATTTTTTGATATTTGAAGTGTCAAAAGCATCTTCTATTCGAAATTGAAAAGTGTCTTTTAAGTCTTCCTTTCATTTTGAAAAATAAATTGTCGAAATGTCGCTTTGAAGAAAAATATTTCAGATCTATACTGAGTTTTACTTTTTGGCATTTCTCACATTAAAGGGAACGAAAAACAAATACATGCATTTTCATTTGCATTTAGACTATGTGCGAAAAATGATTTAGGAAAAGTGCATTTAGTGTGTGCTCTTTGCTCTCTGTTTGAAAGAATCATAATCTTCTTTCCTTAGTAGCTAGGATTTTCATTGCTAAAAAATAAACAACGATTGTTTATCATTTTAGATTGCATATTTAGGAATTTTACATATACATCACACGGTGAACCTTGAAAGGAAAACTTCTAAGCAAGATCAACTCTAAAATAAATTTCAATGAACTTAACAACGCTTTGGAACCTAATGCAACACATCTAGAGGTCTAGGCTAGAGATGTGTTCCGGCGTCGTAAAATCTAGTAACTATCGTTTTCATCGAAGGTTGGGTGATTCCTCCTCTTTGATATGACAAGTGCTAGCACAGACTTGTGCTCCCCGTACCGTCGAGTATATATTGGGAGACCACAATAGGCTGATATCCTTTATCCATAGGAAGCCGTGTCTGCCGCCCTATCGATCGCAATGCACTGAACACAACATTCGGGAAGATTGACTGTCGTACATAAGTCCTTGGTAATTTCTCTTTAATTTATCACCAAGGTGTATTTTGCAGTTTTGCGATTGGTTTGGTAATCCCTCTGTCTAGATCTCCAGAGTAGTCACTTTCGTTCCTTTTTGACTCCTTAAAAGAAAAGGTCCATCTGAGCACTTGTCACTTCAGGCTCATTAAAAATCGAAGGGGACTAGAGTCATCTTTAGCTTTTTCTCGACTCTTAAAAATTGAAAAAGCAAAGTTGTGTCAAAGTGTCATTAAAATTTATTAAATTCGAAATAACATCCCTATTCCTTCGTTGATCTTAGGTTGAGTTAATGGAGTCTACCAATCATGGAATCCCTCTTGAGGGGATTCCTAGCCCTTTTACATCTTGGGGAAATATTGGTGCACCTCATATGGCCACATTGTCTCTGCCAGGTCTGACTATTGGCCTGCCAGTATGGCTGTTCTCAACCTCTGTGGTTCAAAATAACGTGATTCCTCAGCAATCGAATCAGCATCCAGTTGATATTGAAGTTGACCCTTCACCTTCCTCTTCGTTTGTTTCTCCCTCCCCTTCTTCATCTTCACTTGGTGAAAACAGTGATGCTAGTAACCAAGTGCCTGAGAAGAAGAAGAAAGGAAAGGAGAAGAAAAAGAAGAAGGAAGTTAAACAAGGGGGCAACCATGAATCATCTGGTGAAAATCCGCACACTAAATCTCCAAAATATCCTTGTCTAATTTGCAGAGAAAACCATTTTCATTGAGATTGTCCTTGAATTCCGCGGATCTTGAGAGAATGGTCTCCCCATTCGCATCATCCGGTGTCATCAACCTCTGGTGATCATGTTGACAGCACACCATCAACTAGTGAAAATGAAATTACTGGGCAGAAAGGAAAGGTCAAAACTCCATGTGGATTATGTGAAGGGGATCATCATCTTCCCCATTGTCCATTTTTGGATGAGGCCAAAAGAGTCTTGCATAACCATTCTGCTTCACCGCAGCAACTTCCACCTGGATACAAGAAACTTTCCCCTAGTCTTTTACTAGTTGAAAACCCCACTGACTTAACTAAACCATTGGTCGAAACACCTATCGTCGAAAGTAAATCTTCTAAGTCCACACCAGACCAAATTCAACAGGTTGAGATCGCAGTCGACCCAGTCTTGCCTTCAGAAGATCCACCTTCAGATGATATCATTCCCAAAGAAAGTGATAACGACACTGTTCAAATTCTTTTTGTGAATTCAGAGTCCGATGAACTTGGGGGAAATCCGCCCGTTCCTTCACAACAGGAAGAGAATCCCCTAGTTCCCGCTACTCAAGGGGTTATTTTACCAGTTTATTTGGTACCCCCTCCAAGCAGTCTAATCGTTTCCTTTGATTGGAATCGACTAGCAAGACATCGCCTTTCTTCTAATGTACCATTCAGGATCATAGTACAATTTTACAAAATGATCGTGTATGGAACTATCATAGATGAAGGGGCTTCAGTGAGTATCCTTTCCTCAACTGCTTGGAAAGCACTTGGTTCACCAACGCTTATGCCTGGTAAACAAAATTTCTCAGGCTTTAACAAAGGAACCGGTCGTCCGTTAAGGATCCTTCCTAAGTTGCCGATAACTTTGAAAAGGAAAACCGTTCACTTGAACATGATAATGGTCCAAGGACCATTAGATTACAATCTACTCCTTGGACGTGACTATATTTATAGCATGGAAGCTATTGTTTCCACACTCTTTCGAGTGATGTGTTTCCCACATGAAGGCAAAATTGTCCAGCTAATCGACCAGCTTTCATTTCCTAGTTCAAACACAGTGCCAAGTCAATCATCATCCCTAAATGGTCATTTTGAGTCAAGAATGTCTCTTCAACCTTCATTCCATCCGCCTAATTACCATGAGTAATCCGGTGAATGTAACGAAGCCTAGGGGGCATGCACCCTGGCCTGCTTTTGCGAACGAAACTAGCTGTAGAGATAAGTTTCCCTGTAGGTTATGTGATCAGTCTGGGTGACCTTTCACCTTTGTCTATTTGGCGGACAAAGTGCAGGAAGTATTTTTTCTAAGTATTGACAGAAAATAATCTTGCTTAACCACAGTAAGTTTCCATATGGTTATTGAAGACTCTTTTTTTCATTATGCTGCGGGCATGCGAACCTTTTTATGCAAGCGAAAAACAACCAATTTCATTTTTTTTTAGATTTTTAGATGTTTTAGCCTTTTAGTTTTCAACTTCTTAGGTTAGGTGATTGGTCTAAACCACCATTCACCTTTGTCTGCACTGCGGGCGAATCAAAGGAAGGGTTTTTTCTAAACAAGTTGATGAAACCATCCTACCTAACCTCAGAAATTCTTTAGCTTAAATAGAGCTTTCTAGTTTGGTCGTTGCTAGCCTACATAAAAAGGCTAATGATAATACTTTCCACAAGGTTCAAGCTCGTCGCTAAAAAATGAACCCGCACTCAAATGCGCAATGTTATGGTATGGTTCAAGCTCGCTAAAAAAATAAACCTACCAATGAACATATGTTCCCCCAGAGTTGAAGCTCATTAAAAAATGAACCTACCTTCGATAAATAACCTTTGTGATTGCCACTACATCAGCCTGCCTTGGTTGTGTTCCTACCATCACCTCCATTCTTTTGGCTGATCATTATGCTTCCACTTGATTGTTTACCATTTTGAGGAACAATTGTGATGAGTGGTCTTGTTAGCCACCCTCTTCACATCACCATGTTTTGAGAAGTTCCAAGATTACCCGAAACCAGTTGCTACCCCGGATACCACTTGTTCCTCAAAAAACGAGTCCAATTTAAACCATTATCAGACTCGTTAAATATGAAAAGATTGTCGAGCAATTCGCCTCTCTAGCTCACTAAAGTGATTGGAAGTTCCATCCCTCCTATGTGTTTTAAAATTTTCAGACCAGAGGGATTATCTCATGAAAAAGTTCGAGCACTTGTCCTTTTCAGCTTGCTAAAGTGATCAAAAAAGTCATCCCTTTTGTATTATTTTAATCTTTTTTGGACTTAAGGGATTATGTTACAAAAAAGAACTACTGGAGTTCTCTTTTCGTCCCTTTCCAAACTCTCTAAATATGAAAAGGACCGAGTTGTCTTTGTCGTTAAACTCGTTAAAATAACAATGACAAACTTGTCTACTCAGACAAGAATGAGTTTCACTGTAACTAGGCTCACTAAAACATAGCGACAGGTTTGCCCGAAGGGCAAATTATAGAACAAGCATATGTTATCCTCTTCAAGCTTGACAAAAATAAAGAGGTATTGGTCATAAATGACTGGGGAAAAAGAGAAGAAAACTTGAAGAATTTTATGGTAGCAGGTCGCTCTTGAACATGACACTTTCACTCCATCACCATGATTGAGTCGGGTTGGGTTATTCCGTTCACCGGTCATATCACCATTGGTCCTCCATACCATCCATCTTTTGGGGTTAACGCTACCAGTCCATCTTAGTGTCACCGATATGTTCAAGAGAAGTCACTTAGAGAATTCACCATCCAGCCAATGCTTCATCCACTGCAATACCTTCACCCTCTATTTTTCATGGCTGCCATTCCTGAACCTTGTATCATCATATCGTTTTCACCTCCAAAAAGTCATTTGCTCCGTTTCGTGTCCTAGATGTGGGATACATTAAGGCCCTCCTATTACGGGTCACTTCTTTTCGACATCAACTCATTATCCAAGAAGTTGACTTAGAAACAACCCTTTCAAGACTTTGAAGCTTGCATGCCTCAATAGCAAGTTTCTCACTTTCGGTGACAAGTTTACATCAATGGCCTTCGACCGAAAGATTTTGCGTGGTGTTTGACATCAGATCATGTATTCACATCACGTGAATTGTACTGTAGTACCTTGAGGGTCATTATCATTATCGGTGATTCCTCTCGTGCCTATTAACAACGTACATTATTGGCTGGTAATTAGGCGATGTCTTTCCATGTTCGACTTTAGAACATCTTTTCACATGGATCGACTTGTACATTGGGCGAACATTGAATGAGTTTTGAAGACCCCGCATCTAGTTTCATTCATTCGAGCTGCGATATATTCAAGAACATAAAGACATCAAATGTACACAGAAGTTGTACAGATAGTCATCTAAGCCAGGGAAGATGACTCTTCATATGAAGAATCAGCAGTCTACAACAGCAGATGATTGTCTGTCTTATTTACATGAAAATGAATTTATAAAGCTGAGCATGGGAATGCCTGCCTCAGCTAGATCATGAAAATAATGAGATGACGATGTATTGTATTGTATCTTATACAGGTTACCTTCCAATTCGAATACCTCGGATCCTCATGATAAAGTATTTCACTTGACATCAAAAGATTTACGACTTCATGCTTTAGGGGGCAACTGTTATAGAAATATTTGGGCACTGCAACCCCAATCTTATATGTCGATAAACCAAGGGCTTTTTAACCCCTAAAAGTGTTGTTTCATACCCTAAAATTTCATGGTCAACGGATTACATCTTTCCCCAAAAGTTCCACCTGAAAAACCACTCAGAACTGGCCAAAACTGGACCATACTGACTGCCCCACTGTCAAGGTGCGATGCATACTGCCTTCTACACTAGCTAGGTGTGATCCATACTGAAGAGACCTTCTGTAGAGTGCGATGGGTGACGATGGACAAATTTCCGAGACAGTTTGCTACATGGATGCTCATGGAATCTTCCAGAAACTTCTCCTATGACACTTGCCTCTCTGAATTCGCCCAGGGATGAGTAAGAGATCCAAGAAATCTCCAAGTGGAACCTAGAACAACAAGTAGAATGACACTAATCAAAAACCAAGAGATGACTCAAACCCTTGTAGACATCTATAAATGTATCCCTCATCTGAGAGATCTAGAGGCTGGAATTTTGTAATTTGTAAGGAAGTGCTAATAGTTTATCTTTGAGAGAGAGCCTTGTATTGTTGGGTGATCTTGCTTTTCATGAAGTGAAGAGGGCTTTGATGCTGGATCAAACAGCTGGGTTGTAATTCTCCCTTCTACTATTAATAAAGTTCTTTGAGTTTTCCTCCATACAATCGTGTATTTGTGAATGTCATTGTATGTTCAATGAATTTCTGATTCTGCATTGTTTATGATATAATAGATTGAGATGCTTTGATGGTGTTTTGTTACTTTGTCTCTACAAGTATTCACTGAGCAGGATAAGTAGGAGAAGAGGTGCAAGCTCTATCAAGGGAGAGAGGAATCAAGCAAGGAGTCAAGCGGAAGATCCAGGTTGGTCCCTTTGCTCCTCCCTTATCTATCATATATAAAGGAAATCGCAAATTGCTTTGATTGTTTGTTTCTAGGATAACTACCAATCCTAGTGGGACTAGCAGATCGAAAAGACACTAGTTTTCCCGTAAACACCCCCTTGGTGGGGGGATTAAGGGCAGCACCCCCGAAGCAAAAAATAGATGTAAAATTTCCTTGTAAAATGTTGTAATTTCGTAGTCAATCGGGGTCGTTCATTAGGCAGAGATATGACGGTAGATGTTGTTTTTAATTTAGGGTTTTTTGCCCCAGAAGGCACCCCCTAGCTATATATGAGGGAATTTTATTACGTCTATGGATATTTGTATTCTGAGTGAAGAAGGGAGAGGTGATTGAGAGCGAAGAGGGAATTACAACGGATCTTTTGTAGGTTGTATCTCTTCAGTTTGCTGGATAATATAAAAGGAAGGACTGGTCATTCCTCCGTGGATGTAGCCCAAACTAGGTGAACCACATATATCTGTGTCTCTCTTGTTTTATGTGTTTTCTGTGTTTATATTTCTGCAATATTTTATTTGTTCCATTGCTTTGTAATATATAATTTTCTAACAAATAGTATCAGAGTCGAAGGTCTATTTTACTAATAAACTCGCAGGAGAGAAGGGTTCCTAGTTCGAGTGGGAGTAATGGCGAAAGATGGTAGGTTTAGGGTCGAAAAAATTAATGGCCAAAACTACCAGTTGTGGAAGATGTAGATGGAAGATTATCTGTATCAGAGAGATCTGTACCAACCATTGAGCGGAAAGGCAAAGAAGCCAACGAGTATGACAGACATAGAATGGGATATTCTTGACAGAAAGGCACTTGGAACAATACAATTGTGCCTAGCTGCATCAATAGCATTTAACATTTCAAAGGAAACAAAAATAGAGGGTTTAATGTTGGCATTGGAAAAACTATATGAAAAACCCTTGGCCTCAAATAAGGTATTTCTTATGAAGCATTTATTTAATATGAAAATGTCAGAAGGTGGATCTGTTGCTGATCATTTAAATGAATTTAATACAGTTACCAGTCTATTAAGTTCTATAGGGGTAACTTTTGATGATGAAGATAGGGCTTTGTTATTTTTGTGCTCATTTCCAGAAAGTTGGAATGGTTTAGTTATGGCCATTAGTAACTCTGTCTCTGGATCTAGTACTTTAAAGTTTGATGATGTTGTCGGTGCAATCCTTAGCGAGGAAATGCGACAGAAAAGCTCTGGTGAGACATCAGGCAATTCTTTGACAGCAGAGACTAGGGGAAGAATAATGGAAAGAGGAAAGAGCCCAGGATATCGCAGTAAGTCAAGGAAAGGAAAATCCAAGTCCAGATTGGGGATAGTGTGCTGGAAATGTGGGAAGAAAGGACACGTGAAGAAAGACTGCAAGTCTCAGAAGGGAAAAGAAGGAGATGCGCAACAAGAAAAAAATCATGAAGCGAATGTGACAGGTGATGTGTTGCAATATGCTTTGATTATTGCATTAGAAAATATTATTGATGCCTGGATGGTAGATTGAGGGGCCTCATTCCATGCCATACCTGATAGAAAATATTTTCATGATTATGTTCAAGAAGATTTTGGACAGGTTCGATTGGGTGATGATAAACCCTGTAAAATCTTTGGAATGGGTACAGTTTTCATAAAACAACAGAATGGAAATCAATGGCTATTGAAGGAGGTAAGGCATGTTCTAGATCTGAAGAAAATTCTTATTTCAACAGGGAAGTTGGGAGGTGAAGGTTGCATAACTACTTTCACAGATAAAACCTAGAAGGTCACTAAAGGAGCCCTGGTAATAGAAAAAGGAGAAAAGGTTGGTACGTTTTATTTATGTATTTCCAATGCTGTTAATGCTTTAACCTCTACAGGAGCAAATACAGCATTGTGGCATCATAGGCTTGGGCACATGAGTGAGAAGGGGATGTAGATTCTTCACTCAAGAAATTTGTTGCCAGGTTTGAAGCATGTTGATTTAAAATTCTGTGAGAATTGTGTTTATGGAAAACATAAGAGTCAGATTCCTCAGAGTTGAGAAAGAAAAGAAGAGTGAAAAATTAGAGCTTGTGCATACAAATGTATGGGGACTTGCTCAGGTATCATATTTCGGTGGCTCTCGCTATTATGTTACTTTTATTGATGATGCAACCAGAAAAACCTGGATTTATTGTATTTGAAATAAATCTGATGTATTTGATACTTTCAAGAAATGGAAAGCTTTGGTTGAAAATGAAACAGGAAAAAGGTTGAAGTATCTCAGATCAGAAAATGGAGGTGAATATTGCAACAAAGAGTTTGATAGGTACTATTTAGAAAATGGAATTCACAGGGAGAACACAGTTCCAGGAACACCACAACAAAATGGTGTGTCAGAAAGGATGAATGGGACAATCATGGAGTGTGCAAGGTGCATGAGATTGCATGCAGGATTGCCTTTACAATTTTGGGCAAATGCTATAGATACTGTTGTTTATCTAATAAATAGAGGGCCTTCAAGTTCCTTGGATGGTGGTATTCTAGAGGAGGCATGGACAGGTAAAAAGGTAAACTACTCTTTTTTAAAGACTTTTGGTTGAAAGAAAATAGAACAAAGCTTGAGGAAAAATCAAAGAATGTACCTTTATTGGATATGGTGTTAATGATTTTGGTTATCGCTTTTGTGATTATGAAAAACACAAAATCATTAGGAGCAGAGATGTCATATTCAATCAAAAGGTTGTGTATAAGAATTAGCTGCAGGAAAAGAAACAGGAAAAAGAAAACAGAGAATACACAGTGCTTGAAAAGATCACAGAAAAAGTGATGGTGCTTGAAAATCATAATGATCAACAACCAGAACAACAACCACAACAGCAACAAGCACCTCAAACACTTGAAAGTGGTGTTAGAAGATCTACCAGGATAAGTAGACCCCCTAAATGATACTCTCCTTCATTATATTATATATTGTTGACTGATTCTGGTGAACCAAAATTTTATGAAGAAGCAGTACAGGTAGAAACCAGGAAGAAGTGGGAGCAAGCCATGAAAGAAGAGATGGAATCCTTAGCACATAACCAGACTTGGGACTTAGTCAGGTTTCCCGTGGGTAAAACAACATTGCAGAATAAATGGGTTTATAGGTTGAAGGAAGAATATGGAGGTAGAAAAAGGTATAAGCTAGACTTGTGGTGAAGGGGTTTGCACAGAAAAAGGGTATATACTTTGATGAGATATCTTTTCCTGTTATTAAAATGACTTCAATCAGAACTATTTTAAGTCTAGTAGCAGCTGAAGGTTTGCATCTTGAGCAGTTAGATGTAAAGACAACTTTTCTCCATGGGGATTTCGAGGAAGAGATATATATGCAGCCGCCACAAGGATATGAGGTAAAAGGGAAGGAGAAACTAGTGTGTAGGTTGAAGAAGAGCTTGTATGGCTTAAAATAGGCTCCAAGGCAGTGGTATCTAAAATTTGACAAGTTTATGTCTGAACAAGGTTATACTAGATGTCACTCTGATCATTGTGTTTATCTCAAAAGACAAATAGATGGCAGCTATATTATATTGTTATTGTATGTAGATGGCATGCTTGTTGTAGGTTCTAACATGCAGGAAATAAATGTGCTCAAAAGAAAATTGGCAAACTCGTTTGCAATGAAGGAGTTGGGTGCTACAAAACAAATCCTTGGTATGAGAATAACTAGAGACAAGAAGAATCGCAAAGTAACATTGTCTCAAAGTGAGTACACACGAAAGGTGTTTAAAAGGTTTAATATGCAGAATGCAAAACCCATTATTATACCTTTGGCTAGCCAATATTTCAAACTAAGTAAGGAAATGTGTCCCAAGACTCAGGAAGAAATGGCTGATATGTCTAAAGTTCCATATGCATCAGCAGTTGGGAGCTTAATGTATGCAATGGTCTACACAAGGCTTTATATTGCACATGCAGTGGGAGTTGTAAGTAGGTACATGAACAATCCAGGAAAAGAACATTGGATGGAAATAAAGTGGATTCTCAGGTATTTGAGAGGTACCACAAATCAAGCATTACGCTTTGGTGGTTCAAACATTGCTCTATAGGGATATGTTGATGCAGATATGGCAGGTGATAGAGATAACAAGAGGAGCAGCACAAGGTATGTGTTTATTGTAGGTGGAACAACTGTCAGTTGGGTCTCAAAACTGCAAAGTGTTGTTGCACTTTCAACAACAGAAGTAGAGTATGTTTTTGCTACAGAGGCTAGTAAAGAAATGATTTCGTTACAAAGGTTTCTGGATGAATTGGGTAAGGAGGAGTTGGGCAGGTTATATAGTGACAACCAGAGTGCCATACATCTTGCAAATAACTCTGCATTTCATTCCAAGACTAAACATATACAGCTCAAGTACCATTTCGTACGGTCAGCGTTGGAAGATGGATAGTTGAAGATGGAAAAGATATACACTAGCCAGAATCTTGCAGATATGTTAACAAGAGTTGTAACCAGGGATAAACTAAGAGTCTGATCATTTTCAATTGGTATTCAAGTATGATGAAGAAGATGAGAAACAGCTAGGTCCAAAGTGGAGTCATTTTCCAACAAATGAAGCAGTGGTGGAGTTGCTATAATCAGTCTCCAAGTGGGAGATTCTTGGGTGTGGAGCCTGATAACCTTTTGTATTCAAAGGTATCATTGCATTGGACCCCAAACTGGGTGAACCACGTATATCTGTGTCTCTCTTGTTTTATGTGTTTTCTGTGTTTATATTTCTGCAATATTTTATGTGCTCCATTTCTCTGTAATATATAATTTTCTAACACTTGGGGATTGTATGTGAATTGTTGTTTTAATGTCTATTTATCATTGTTCATTCTTGTCTAAGTTTTATTGATGATTTGGTATGTGTTGCACTTGATTTCATGTCTAAACTCATTGTGATCGCACCTTGTTCTACCTTCTAGACTTAGACAAATTTTGGTTGTACAAGTGAGCTCATTAACGAAAGGAGTGCAAAAGAACACTCTTAATCCTTGATCAGGAATCCTTAATTTATTCATAAGCATTCCCTGCACCCCTTAAGAGTGCATAACACACTCCTAAGCATCATTATCTTTCCTTGCTATAAACTGCGCCCTAGAGAATCAAGTCTTCCTTTGAGTGCACTCCTTCGACTCGAGGAAATGTGCCCTCCTTGAGTGCATAAGCACACCCTGAAGCCGTGAATCCTAGCCCCTTCAACCTTTCTAAATGTACCCTACACCCTCTCTGGATATCTTAAGCACATGAGTTCACCCAGAAGCCCTGAAGCCTCATCCTTCGACCTTCGACAATGTGTCTTGCACCCTCCTTGTCTCCCTTGAGTTCAAAATGCACTTGGAAAGCTTGAATGTCCTTCCTTCATCCTTCAGAATTGCAACCTATGTCCTTGCTTAAGCTCCCTCTCCTCTTGAGTGCATGAGTGCATCCTGAAGCCTCGAAGACCCAACCCTTTAGCCTTTCATAATGCACCCTTGCGCCCAAAAGTTCCTTGTTGCCTCTTGGCACTCTATTAAGTCATGAAAAAAACATTTCATGAAACATTTTAGGATAGGAGCTTTTTCAGGCTGATGTTTGTTTTTCATGAGTTATTTTAGTCATAGGTATTCCAAAATAGCATGGTAAGAATGCATGAAGAGGTAAGGCAAAGAGAGAGTAGTCAAAGCAAGCATTCAAGAACGAAGAACATATTGGAATCTTGATGATCCAAGCAGAACTAAAGACTCCATGAGATCAAAGACCCTTTGGAGGGTGAAGAAATCAATGACGTGGAATCTGCATGCAAGATCAAAGACACAAGTGGCAACCGTGTCACCTATTAAAGAAATTTCATGTCATCAATCACTACGAGTCCAAGTCAACAATGATAGTGACTTATCATGTCCTCATCACATGATGATGTGGAAGTTATGATGTAATCATGTAATTATTGTAAATACAAGGAAGTGGATGTCTAAGAGTCATGTATGGACAAAAGAGCCATGTATAGAAGTCCAAAAGGCATGTAATTCCAAGAGTCATATGTAATTCCAAAAGTCATTTGGAAGTCCAAGGGTTCAAGAAGTCCAAAGGTCATTAGAAGTTGGAGATTCAAGAGTCATGAGGATATGAAAGGTCATGCATCAAGTTATAAAAGGATCCTCATTACTCAAGAAAAAGAATTTAAGCTTGGCTTCTCCAAAAAGGCATCAGAGAGATAGAGATAGTACTTTTGGGGAGCAAGTAGTGGTTCTAACGCTCCACTATTGGAGCTAGTTATGTTCATTGTACTTATGTATCTTGGAACCTTTGTTTAATACTTGAAGCCATTTGGCCAGTACATTACCATTCTTAAATTGTGGATTATTTGAGAATATTGTTTAAATTTTTGTGGTTTATGTTTGATTTCATAGGTATTAAAGTAATTGAACTATTTCGGTGACTTTGGTTCTTAACTTATTGGAAATGTGTTTTGATGATTTAATGATCATTGCATCTATGTGAACTACTTCACTTGATGTTTAACGATTCTTTCTCATTTACTTGCGTGTGTCTCCATTATATTAGTACTATTTCTTATATTTTAGAGCTACACTTTCTCTCCCTTGCAATGAAATAACTTTGATACATCTACAATTGAACATTTCAGAAGGCACACTCTTTTACTCATTCAAAAGCACACGTGCGCTTCTCTCTCATGCTAACTGCTTAATCCAAGGAAAATATTTAAGTAAATGGTAGTCGGGCCATATTTTAGTATGGGACTCCTACACAAAACATTGTGAGTTCTAATTTGGAACTCATATCAGGTAGATCACCTTTATGTTGGAAGTATCCAACACCATCAACATTCTAGCACTAGAAGGAGGGCAACCAAATTTTTATGGCTGATAACTCTTCACATCCCAATCATTCATCTTCTAGAAAAGGCAGTAATATCCCAAGCACCATCCCAACTCGTATTCTCGAAGTAGGATGGTATTCTCAACTTAGTCCGGAGTTTGCCTACGAAGTTACCTATTTACAAATCCAGACACTTTGGCTTACCCATCAGTTTGTGAAATCTATCGGTTTACTCCCCATTTCTCATAATCTCCCTCATCATCCCAATAAGAAAGAAACAACTCGTATCGGTGTATTAGTTGCATAAGTGGAAGATATGGTTTTTTCCGCTCTTAAGGAAGTAGCAAAGTATTTAGAAGGAACAATTCATTAAGACCCCCTTCCACCCATTCATGAAGAGTATGAGGAAGATATTGTTCTTTCTAACAGAGAAAAATTGACAACTGATTTTGAGTTCAATGAAGGCCTGAAAAGTGAGGAGGAACTAAGAGACAAAGACAAGATAGACCAGGACTTGGATTGGATGGCCTAAGGGCCACTCATTCTTCTAGATATCCTTCATAAAATGACCAGACATTTGGATAAGTTGTTATCTAAGTTTGATCCTCACAAGAAGACTAAGGTAGAAGATCATATTGATGTTTTTTACATGTATCTATGGGTGTTAGAGTTACGGTATGATGATGTTGCTTGTAGTATTTTCCTTTTCACTTTAGAAGGTAGAGTAGCAACATGGTACCATAGTCTACGTGTTGATTCAATCCATTGTTGGAAGGAGTTTAAGAATTTTCTTTTGCAGAAATTTGTTGATGATAAGACTCCCACTATGTTATTAAAGGAGATCGAAACATTAAGATAGAGGAAAAGGATGAAGTCAAGGATTTCAATCAAAAGTTCAACTGTATATTATACAAGTTTCCTCTAGATACACAACCTCGTGATTCTATCACTATTGATTATTATACAGTTTCCTTGCCCACAAACATTTATGCTTTTGTTAAAAGAGCTGCAAAGGAGACATTAGCTCTAAAATTTGTAGAAGCAATCACCGTGGAGAAAGACTTTCCTACCATTGGAGCTATTACTGATTATGAAGAATCTAAAGACTCCAAGGAGAGTAGCAAGAAGTCTCAACCTTATTCATGTACAGATAAAGAAAAGGATTTTGCTAATATTGAATGTGTGACTAAATCTTTAAAGGAACTCATAAACGAAGTTTCAAAATTAAAGAGAAGGTAAAGTGAGGCATCTACCATTAGAAAGTCCCCCAAGTATTTCCCATTAAGAAGGAATAACAAAAACAAAAACTAGTTGGCTAAATCTTCCCATAGTTCAAATGTTGTGTTGAATATTGAAAGTATAGGCTAAAATAACTATTGTTCCTTCCATCAGGATTGGCATTCCGAGAAAAAATTCCCACAATGGAACCACAACATGAATGCTTTGGCCGCACACATTGTTGATACTTTACTAGCAAATGAGCAGTCCAAGTAGACTAAAGAAATAAATGAGCCTACAGCAGCTGAGGAAAGTACTAGCATTGGAATGCAATTAATAATTTTGATTTTATTCTTAATACCTACAAGAAGAGTGTTGAAGCACAACTACAAAGCAAAGCCCCTAAGAAATAGAACAGTCATTATAGTTTGAAGAGAAAAGGGGCCATTTATAAATAGGAGGCGACAAGATAGAAATTGAATGAGAAAATGTTAAGAATGATCTCATCGCTGACCAATCTTTCTCATAATGTACAAAATAAGTGTTGGGCATGGAATCCCCCCACAACATGTTTTGGGGCTCAAAGCCCAAGTTTTGGTCAATTGTATTGTAAAACTCTGCGAATTGCGGGCACGGAGCACGAAGTATAGGTTGAGTCATAGGGTTGTCCGCCCTAAGTTTTGTAATGTAATTTAATGTCATGTTGGCCTACCCATGGTCCGTGGACCATGGGATTGTATAAATAGAGCGAGGCTCTAAGTTGTAAAGATAGAAAAATAGCGAAGGAAAAAGGAGATAGATGAATATGAATTCGAACATAGAGTAAGAGTCTAAGTGTATTGGGATGTAGTAGTATGAAGAGGCTCTGCAGCTAAGTGTGCAGATGCCTAGTAGAGTCCGCAGTTGAGTGCGTAGGCCCCTGCAGCGAAGTGCGCAGGGCGGTGTCGAGTCTGTAACCTTGAATGAAGAATAATAAAAAGAAGTTGATTCCAAATTCTGTGCATCTGCTTGTGTATTGCATTCTATACATTTATATTGTTTTGTTTATCACGCGAACTTATATGATTGCTGGATATATTGTTAACTATCACTAGTCTTACACAAATAAGTTATGTAATTGGGTAATAATAGGTTAAATAGTAAGGAACTTGGGTATAATACGGATCACGCCTCGAGTACGGTTGCGCGAAGGCAGCGTCACAAGTTGCGAGGGACTAATAGATGCGCATAGCGACGTGCGTGAAGGGTCAAACCGCGGACCGCCAGAAGCTCATCAGACATCTCCAAGGTGCAGAAACCTGGTTCTAGAACCCTCCCATACTACTTCGGGTGAGACCTCAGTCCGCGCTCCGTGGACTGTTGTTGAAAGGGCCAATAGTACTAGGATATGTTTGGCTAAATCACCTGTGAACCTGGGTCAGGCCCCTACAAGACAACAAATGGTTCTGTTGCCAGGACCGAGATCTGCATAAGGGATGTTTGATGTCGTGCCACTGGAATCCAACAAAGAAATAAATTGAAGAGTGGTTGGACAAGAAGATTCACGAATTCGTGGCGCAGGAAAACAAATATCTGCGAGTATCTAAGGAACAATGGTTGGAGAGCTACTTGTATATGGAAATCTACGAAATTTTCTTTGCATCCTTTCCTTCTGAGCTGTATGAGTGGATCGCGAAGCTAGCAGACAATCAAGGAAGGTGTAGGCTCAACAAACCAATCGTGTGGACTCTGGAATTAGTGTGTAGACTAGAAGCATCAGGAGATAAGATCGTGCACATTGTGGACCATTGGCTCGACCGAATTATAGGAGGATTTATCACTGAGTTCGCGGTAGACACAACTGTCAGCTACAATGAGGCAGAGCGATGTTTCCTCAAGGGGTCGCAAGGTAAGTATATTAAATCTTTGAACACTTGGATTAAGATGCTATTGTGTGAAAAGCAGGTTATGTGAATAAATTAATGTTTGGGACTATGTGAAGTGGGAACATCTATAGAAGCAGAAGTAGTGAAGAATTAGAAACCAGTCCCTTAATTTCCCCCTCACAGGAAAGCGAGGAAGAGCTCGCGAAAGTTTCTCTGAGAAGTACGGTCAATCTGATAAGGCAGCGAATTCCACACTTACCACCTCCACCTCCACCGCCACCTGTTTCGCCCTCCTCAACTCCATATCCACCCACCCTACCTCCACCACCACCATAGTTCAGTATGGTGAGTGCAATCAAACTACCAGTATTCAGAGGAGTGGGGAATGAAGATCCAGACTAGTTCTGGTTCGTGGTAAGGGCGGTATGGGAAGCATAAGGCATTGTGGATGACAATATCAAGAAGGCTACACTGGTGAGCGTGTTGCAGGATCACACCTTAACATGGTACATCAAGCATTCTAATGACCATCCAAATGTAGGAATCATAGAAATCCAGATCGTGCTGAACAGAGAATTTAGCAGGCCAAAGTCAGAAACACAATCAATCATTGGGTTTAAGGAGATCGTGATGCTCCCAGGTGAGAACCCCTGGGATTTGGACCAAAGACTGAAGGGTATGTTTCATGAAGCCAACATGACGTGGATGAATGGAAAACACCGTGCATGGTTTGTAGAATCACTAACACCGAACTTAAGGATGGCACTATCACAGCAAAAACTTTCCACCCAGGCTGAAGCTTTGGAAATGGCGATGATCATAAGGCCTGAGGCACAAGAAAGACCTAGCGTGGCACCTACATTATGGTGCAAAATTTTTCAGATAGGGGGAAAACACACTACGGATAATTGTCATCTATTGCAGAAGTATACGCAGACGTCCCAGCAATTGTTTTGTAATTTTTGCAGGTCGGTAGGTCATGATGAATGCACCTGCAGAAGGTACGAACTAATGATGGATTAGACTCCTGCCTATAGGGTACAGACTTAGATGCAAGCCCTCGACCCAAATGCAAGAATATTTTGCGTTGGATTTCAGGGGTGTGGACAAGGACAAGGTGGAATGGGACCAGGAAGGGGTCGCGGACAACTAATTTGCTACAATTGTGGAGGGCCTGGACACTATGCCCGTGATTGTATGAATCCGACAAGAACATCATGTTTGTACTGTACTCAGTTTGATCATGAGGTAGAAGACTGCCCTACCTTGATAGCGAGGCTGTGTGAAAAATGGGTACTCCAGCCTCCCCTGACTCAGAATTTGCAAATGATGAGGTCTGAGCCGCGCGAAGAAGACTCGAATGTAAACATAGTGCTTAGAAGCAATATCACAACCGGAGATGATAAAGGTAAGAAGCTAGAAGAAAGTGCATGGGTCCGCAAAGCTCCTACAAAGGAACCTAAATTTGATTTGGACCGCGTGAAGGAGACATTCATGGAAGCTAAGAAGAGCTTCACGGAAGGTAGTAAGGATCCACTAGAACTAAGGATGGATCCTTCGATGCTCACTACCTTTCTGGAGACATGCATAAAACTGATGCGCGATAGCAAGACTGTAAAAGGACTACAACAACTTATCACTAGGTGCGTGGGGTCAAGAGAACTGCGTGTGATCCGGAAACTTGGAAAGCATGCATTGCACATAGGAAGGGAAATGAGATTGACTGCGCAAATCGGTGAGTATGAAATGGATCAGGTGATCCTGGATCTCGGCTCATATGCAAATGTATTGCCGAAACAAACATGGGAACGCATGGGCAGACCCACATTACAATGGTCTCCTATTTAATTATGAATGGCGAACCAGCAAAAGATCCTACCCATGGGGAGATTGCAAGGGGTAATAGTGGCTATTGAAGGTGCGAGCACGTTGGCAGATTTCAATGTGATAGAGTTTGTCGATGACAACAATCCCTATCCTAAACTACTAGGCATAGACTGGGCCACTAATATGAATAGAGTCATAAATCTAAAGAAGCACAAAATGATCTTTGAGAAAAAGTCACTACACGTAGTAGTACCACTAAATCTGGCCGAGGGAGCGCAATACGAACTAGTGCACAATGATGATAGTGATGACGATCTTGATTGCATCTACAAGATAACCACATGTGAACATGATTGGGTGAATCCGACTGTAGATGGTATTATTTCGTGGGAGTGAAAAGCTCTTGCACTTCAGATTCAGACGAAGAAATAGAGCAATGGACGAATCGGCTGCATGAAGTAACAATGCTTAATTGCAACATGATGATAAGAGCACTACACTGTGTAACCACGGAGATAAGGGATCTGCCTAGGTATGACTGGTTGACAGTGATGGATGACTTTCTGAACAAATTTGAGAATGAAGTACCAGAACAGCATCATTTTGATGCTCTAAAATGGACACTGCACGCTACGCCTGCAAGATGGTGGGGTGTGCATCAAAGAAGTATTAAGGACTGGCACGAATATAGAAGGATGATGCGCCTACGATTTGGAAAACCCCAGCTATAGATGAGAGCCAGTTACGAGGGGCCAAATAACTTACACACCCACCTTTCCCGATGGGTACAGACATATGACATGTAGCCCTCCCAAGTGCACACCACTCCCAGAATAAAGAATCAGAACATGACGCAGTGGTAGGAAAAGCAAAGTGTGCCAAAGGTTATCCACAGAGGAGCATTCGACAAGGTGTGTGAAGTGTTGAACAGGGTTCACCAAGTGAGACACACTGACTGGGACCTACGCGTACCAGCGGTTCGATGGGCCTATAGGACCATGTGCAAAAGACTGACCGCGAAAACAATTCCAAGATGGCGGAATGAAATAGGGACTGTAGTCTATGCGGAGCATGCAAAGATGAATCCACATGTAATAGCACCCGCAGGTGTGACAGTGCATGAAGCCCAAGACGAAAAAATCACACAGTGACACGAAGTAGAACACATAAGGCTTCAGGAAGCCATTTGGAAAGGGAACCTTAGACTTCGCGAACTTGAAAAGGACTGGGTACGAATAAGGAAGAAAAGCATTTTGATGGATGCAGAGGTCAAGAGGATGGAAAACGAGATCAAGCAAGCATGTCTCGTCGATAAACCAAGGATGGAAAGGCAAGGTGTGGATGATCATACTAATGAATTAGAAGACTATTGTCAAGAATTAATTAGTCTGCTGCCATGGCTAGTTTCGCATCTCACCAAACATAGTAACTAGGGGAGTGCACTACATATAGTAGAGCGCGCGGCGCCGACTGCCACAAGGACAAATGAGGATTTTCCACGGACTATACGGGGGGGAGATGGAGCCTCACACTAGTGGTGCGACCCCCTGACTAGCCGTAGGAAGAAAGGTCTTCGCACTCCAAGTAGCTGTAAGGGAGTGCGGGACTATAAATTATTTTGCCTGGGAACTGCACACTTTGACAGGTACGCGCAGGAACAGCATGTCACAAGGTTCGCGCCTGCGAAGGGGTGGTGCGTTGCCACGCAGATAGGTTAGGAAGTGACCGTTGATGTCACTGTTCATGATGAGATGTCTAATTTGAGGCCAAATGGAGCGGGCGGCGGGCATTTAAGACAGGAGTTATGGGAAATATTTCAGAAAATCTGCCGCCGAAAAATCATTGATGACCCAGAATTGGGGGGAACGGTCGAATTTGAATTCGAAAGGCACTATAAAACTCCAAGAGCTAGCCAACATACAACACTTGGTCAATTAAGATTTGAGCAGTTGAACAAAGCACAAAGTGTTGAGAGCCAAGCGATAATAGAGCCTTTAAGTTCGTGAAAGACTGTGTACAGTGCAGAAATGATGACAACCACTAAGGATGGGTTGGGCATTGAAGGAGGAACCATTGGCGAGGCCGCGCAGACCCCCATGGTCCACAATGTTCCCGAAGGCACTGGGGCCGTGACAGAAATCCCTAAATCACCCTGGACGCCCAGACCAAAGAAAGATAAGTAGGCAATGGGACCAGTACCCAGGTTCCCAAGGAATCTGTGGCATGGTAAGTTATCAATGGAAGAAAAAGGCAAGGCAGCCACCATTTAAATGGATGAAGAGGAAGAGGACTTGTAGGCCCTGATGGCCATAGTAGAGAAAGAAGAAGATGTGGAGGAAGACATCCAACAGAAGTGCGGATCTATTGTTTGGAAAATGGAGTCCAAAACGTGCACGAGGAAAAAACAAGAGTGCAGCTGGAGCTGAATCTCCATATTGCCGAGCTGCGGTTGAAGGCATAGCTTTCCACTCCCCCAAAGGTTAGAGATCAGCACGGTAATGTTATTACAACAGGGATGGAAGAGATTGGAGGTGCAATCCGTGACTGTACCAACATGTTGGAGCAAGCGTTGGAGGTCCTCACTACGTTGCAGGAGGACCCCAACATTCAGCGGCTGGAGACCGAGGCACGCGAACTCCAGCAACAATATGACAGCATTAGAGGGACTGCACAGACAGTAGTCCTTACTTAGCGGCTTGCAAGGATGCAATAGGCCAAGGCTTTAAAAGAGTAGGTGGACGTGGTGTGCCACAAAGAAGCAGTTCTAAAAGCACGCGTCCAGCCGTGGATTGATGAAGCCTTCACAATTACGGTGGATATTGAAGGAAAGCTTGTGCAGATTCAAGGAATGCATGCACAGATGCAGCATAGCACGTTGGAAACAGAGGGTTCAGAAGCAAGAATGCAGCAGGTTCACCAGGAAGTAGCTTAGTGCGCTACTGACATTCAGACCATTTGGGACCAGCTAGAGGGACTCTGCACCAAGATCACCGCGTCGACAGAGTGACTCGAGGACTAGTCATGATGTTTGTGTTGGGGGCCTATTTGGCATGGAATCCCCCCACATCATGTTTTGGGGCTCAAAGCCAAAGTTTTGAGTATTACTGTTGTAAAGACTCCACGAATTGCGGGTGCGGAGCGCAAATTGTATGTTAGAGTCATAAGGTTGTCTGCCCTAAGTTTTGAATGTAGTGTCGGCCTACCCATGGTCTGCAGACCATGGGATTGTATAAATAGATCGAGGCTCTAAGTTGTAAAGCGAAGGAGGGAGAGACAAGGAAAAAACAAATGGAGCCTAGAAGATAGCAAGCATAGAGTAAAGGTCTAAGTGCTTTAGGTCGTAGTAGTAGGAAGAGGCTCTGCAGCTGAGTGCGCAGAGGCCTAGTAGAGTCCGCGAACCCCTACAGTTGAGTGCGCAGGGCGAAGTCGAGTCTGTAACCAAGGAAGAAGAATAATAAAGAGAAGTTTGATTCCAAATCTTGTGTATCTATTCTTGTGCTATTTCTTGTTTAATTATATTGTTTTCTTTATCGCACGCCCTTATATGAATGTTGAACACTGTTAAATATAACTAGACACATACTGATAAGCTAAGTGATCGACTAATATCGGGTTAATAGTAAGGAATTGGGTAATAATACAGATTGCGCCCTGAGTAGGGCTACGTAAAGACAACATCGAAGGTTGCGAAGTACTAATAGGTGCACGTAGCAACGTACACGTAGGGTCAAACCGCAAACCACTGAAAATCATCAGACATCTCTAGGGTGCAGAAACCTGGTTCTACCACCCTCCCATACTACTTCGGGGTGAGACCTCAGTCCGCGCTCTACAGACTATTTCTGAAAGGGCCAGTAGTACTGGGATTTGTTTGGCTAAATCACCTATGAACCTGGGTCAGGCCCCTACAAGCCAACAAGTAACCATCATCCAACGACAACACTAGCCCATTTGGCACCCATCACTGCGGCATACCCTGTAGATGAATCCGGAAATCTCAGTAGTGCCTCTCCCTCTCACATTTGAACCTGAAGATCCCAAACCCCCATAGGGCTACCCCTCTGAGGCTAGAATCCCTATGAACCTACACAATCTCCACTGGCTCACTCTTGTAGGTACTTGTCATGCGGAAAGAGTCAATTTTGCGGAGAAAACCGACCTCCCTAGAAGCTAAGGCTTTCTAGTGACAAACAAGACAATTAAGCACTATCTTTCCCTAAATATGCATTTAGAATACAAGCAATCAGGTGTTTAAAACATACCTTTAATCCAACACTGTTCGTAGCAGTCCAGCCTCTCCGATCCAGATGAGCTCCTCCTTCTCTTTGAAACCTGCATTCACTAACAAGCAAACGATTACATAGCACCTGAATAACTCATAAAATAAAACATATTCATCATAAAGACCGAGTATATGAAACAAATTATATATAACAACTTGTTGAGAAAAATGAACTTAATTGTATTAAGTGGAAACAAAAGAAACCATTAAAACCAGTGCCTTGGTGTTGTGCAGGTCCCTCCCAGGGTCCAGCAAGAGTTTTCCTTTACTTTGATCAGCTCACCCACTTCCAAATGAAGCTAAGAAAGGATGGGAATCTCTCCTCTCAAGCTCTATAAGGGAGTCCTAATTTCAGCAACATCTACCCTTAGGAATGTTCAGCTTTCAACCTCCCCTCCCTCTGGCCCAATGCCTGTATTTATAATGCTTTGGAGGAAGTTAATCAGGTCCACCATCAATGGGATAAGCCCCTCTTTGAATGGGATAGCTCCCCTCTTGATGGGATAAGTTCCTCTTTCATAGGGATACATGAACCATCTGGAGGCGCTCAATACACGTCAAACCATCTTCTAGAATGCTCTAGATTCGACCACAAGTAACTTTTTTGAAGTAAAACTTGCGCCTTTTGACCTTTACAGGAGTACGCACCCACCCCTTTACAGACAGAGCGTACAAGTACGCAGGTATTGTGAACTTGAGGTGCGTACACGCAAGTAAGGCTAAGAGAAACTGTGTACCCAGAGTTATATAGATTTTTAAAGACTTTCTCTCTTTCTTGGAGCTTGACATGAGTAGCAGAGGTATAAGACTTACCAAGGAGGATAGTATGACAGTTGATGGAGCCATACTAACTGCAAATAGTCATGGTGACAAATTTTAGTGTAACAGATTGCCCCCTAAAGTGCGAAGCCTATAGTAGATTAGGGTTTCATATCATCTAGGAAGGGTGAAGTACTTTATCATTTCAAGGATTATCTTGTGGAGAGCCCAGTCGGAACCTGCAAGTATTCAACACAAAATACATATATAAGATCATATCATCGCTGAGGTAGGCATTCCCATACTCAGATTGAAAACTTTAACTAACCAACTAACTACTGCTCTGATATAGGAATGATTTCGCAGTACATCATAATCATAGACTCTTGTAGAAACAGTATGGACGCAGCGATCTGTTTATGATTAGTCTATTGTATAATGAATACAAAACTCCTCGCAGCCTGGATGGTGGAAACTAGATCCAGGGTCTTCATTTCTACTTCTCGAAATGGTACGATTCTATCCATGCGAATAAATGAGTTGATGTCAAACATGGTAGAAACCACTTGATTACCAGTTGATGATGTAAACCGTTAACAAGTGTGAGAGAGACCACCAGTGATGTCAATGGTTCTCAAAGTACCCAGTACAATCCATGAGATGCGAATGAATGCGTTGATGTCGAACATGTCACGAAATCCCTCGATCGAAAGTCAATGATGTAAACTGTCATCAAAGGCGAGAAACCTGCCATTGATGCATGCAGATTTCAAGGTACTGATGATTTCTAGGCCATCTTTCTAGATAATGTGCTGATGTCGATAGAAAGCGACCCGTTGCAGGCAAGCCCACAACACGAAATCATAAATCAAGTTGAAGAAATGTAGCTGTAAGGACTGACTCAGGGATGGTCGAGATGGATGACAGGTATTTTGCAGATGAATGGTTTATTTGCAGTGACCTCTTGAACACATAACGACACGACAGATGGCTTGGTGACAATTGACCCAAAGTTAATACCCGGAACCGGTTGAAGATTTTCAATGTGGTTTGATCAACTGTTAGGCAAAGGATTTCCCAACCCAGGTGAATGAAAAGTGTCGTGTTCAAGAGTGGTGATAAGGTTTCTTCTGAGACAAAGGATAAAAAATAGGCTCATTTTTCTCTCTTTTCCCCCACCATTTCTGGCAAGTACCTCTTTATTTTTTACAAGCTTGAGGAGGATAACATATGCTTGATTATAAGCTCATCCTTCAGATGAGTCCAACTTAGTTTAGATTCGAACCCTAAGAAGGAGTGGTCCGTTCCTGTTTGTAATCGAACAGGTCCTTTACTGTGAAATTTTAACGAGTCCAGTATAGGAGAAACTAGGCGTTTTTCGATTTTAGAGAGTCTGAAAAACTTAAGAAGACTCCAGGTTTGAACTTTTTCGTAAATTTGTGTCTCCCAAGCCCGAAAAAGTATAAAATAATACTTGAGAGAACCGCTTGATCTTTTACGACCAAGGAGTACTTTCATAATTAGTGTCTTTGACCTGAAAAGTAAAAAGCGATCAAGGACACGTCGTTTTATTTCCAGTATCGAATTTGAAACGACAAAAATTCGGCAATCTTTTCCTATTTTTACGGTCAGAAAAGGGCTGTAAGAGGACCATCTTTTAATTCCGTTTTAACGAGTGTAAAAGAAACGCTTGGCAATCTTTTCATGTTCTAAGAGTCAAAAAAGGGCTTAAAGACGACTCTGGTGTTTTTGTTTGTGAAAAATGACAATTTTCCCTGAAAATCCTTTATCCTGCACAAAAACCAACACATTACTCATACCTGTTTAAAGATAGATAAAAATACTTTGAAAAATACCTTTTCATGGTGAAAAATAAACAAATTTACCATTTATTTACCCAAAAAACCTATAAAAAGGGCTTTTACCAATTCATTTTTACCATTTTACAATTGAGGAGAGAAAAAGGGCTTTTGGCAAGAAACTTCCCATGGACATTGCGGAGAATCCGACCGTCGAAATCGAACGCCGTCTCATCAGGTATTCTACAACATCCTCCTTTGCATTTTCATCCGTTTAGAATTTGTTTTTAGGCCCTAGTTTCATTTTTTGGAGGCTTTGGGGTTTCAAGGTCCGCCTTTCGGGGTACGCAGGTGCTCCACTAGTGACCTGCGTACCCCGACATTTTCTCAGTTGGGAAAATGGCGGGCGTACACAACTTTCCTTAAAGGAACCCGCGTACCCACGCTCTGTTCCTAAAGGCGGGGTGCGTACTCCGCGCAAAGGGTTTACAAACCCCAAATTCTCCAAATTGGACCAATAAATTTTGATTTTATGAATTCTAATGGATGTTTTCTGGTGTGTAGATTGCCCACCATGCTTGATTGGCGCGAGAGAGGGCACTAAGATGTTGATTTGGCCGCCATTAATCATCAACCGTCCATTGATGCTTTGAAGGCATGCGGCCTTTACAAATACTGGGCCATACCTGGCATGAGGGCCCAGGTGAGATTTCTAGAGTGGCTGGTAGAAAGGTGGAATGTTCAGGATCAGTACTTTTACATTGGAGGGCACTAGCTCGAGATAGAGCCCTCAGATATTTACTTTCTCACTGGTTTGCCCAAGAGAGGCGAACACTTGACTCTGTTCGGGACTAGGCCGGGTGGCCAGTCCATCGCTAGTCTCCGTCTAGAGTGGTGTAATACTCAGAACCAGGAGAAGGGGATAGAGATTAAAACTATATCCCGACCTGAACTTATGGTAATTGCCTTTACAGTTACCAGACTTTGCGGGGCTACCGCTTTGCACATTGCCACCGGGTCCCAAATGCGGATGGCGATTGATTGCTATCGAGGCACCATTTTCAACTGGTGTGATGCTGTGTTGGCCAATTTAAAAGGCCAACTGACTCGAGCCAAAAACGGGCAGCTGAAGACTTTTGGTTATGGGCCTTTAGTTGTCAGTTTTGGCTTAGAGAGGGTTCCGATGCTGATCCCACAGCAGCTCACTGTTGAGGCTGGGCTTCCCCGAGAGCCTAAATTGATGCGATGGGTTGCGGTTATGGCTCGTCATCCTGATGAGGGCACGGAGGTTGTCCGATTTACTCCGGAGTATTTTCACTGGTTGGAGGACCAGATCTTTTCTATGTAGGATTTTCCTTATGCCGGAGTTGATTTTCGTGGGGATCCGGACATGGTTCTTCCACCAGGAGAACAGTGGGATGACACAGGTACTTCATTTTTCACAAGTTTTTAAATTATTTATTTTTTTGTTTTTTATATATCATCTCAAAACTGACAGTAATAATTTTTCAAAATGCAGATGTAGGCCCACATCGTCCAGCCAATCTCCGGCCTTTCGAGAGGAGGCTACCAGTTGCAGCGGCACCGGCCCCACGGGACAAGGCCACAGATACCCTAGCTGAGTTGGAACAAGACCTAGAGCGTCTTACGGCAAACATACCAGAGACTACTATAGATGATATTCCTATCAGGCTTCAGCGCTATGTAGTCGCAGTCCCAGGACCTTTTAGGAGGTTCTTGTGTAGGGTGGCGCGTGCAGTGGTGTCGTATAGAGAGCATCACCAGTGATTGGATGGTCGTTTTTGTAGACACATGTGACATTTTGGTTTTTTGTACTTATCATTTTTGCTGATCATAAGGTGTTTTTCAACCTATGATCAAAGACGATGTATTTTTTGACACACTCCTATCTATATATATCATTATTACCGGCTTATCTTGTTAAACATGTGTGATGAAATGTTTTTAAATTTACATGTATGATTATCGCAAATGTCTGTTTAACATTCGAGAAGCAATTGCATCTGCTAATGTATTTAAAGACCTTGGAATACGCTGATATTCAATGTAATCAAATTCACGTTCCAAGAGACGCACTCTCAAAAATAACCTTAATAACACTAGATTTCTAATGGCATACACTCTATTAAGTTGTAATACAACGAGTTCAGAATCTAACCTCACTATCAAACTCCGAATCCCAAAAGAAATAGATTCAGACAATAATTCAATCACTGCACTGTACTCTGCAATGTTGTTTGTTGTTTGACCGAGGCTTACCCCATGCATAGAAACTAACTCGTCAGAGGGCGAATAGATAACCCAAGCTGCGGAAGAGATATTTTGTGTATTACGACAAGCACCATCAGCAAATCCAATGTATGTTTGGAGAGGCATCGACATCTGCAATCATCAAGCGTAAAACCAAGATAAGCAGAATAATGACGAAAAACACACTTTCTAAGCTAAGCACACTATATAAACTAACAAACACACCAGCTAGAAAGAAAAAAAAACCTAACCTAACTAAAATCTCCATACCCATCATTTAAGCATAATACCTCTTTAGGTAAAGTCCATTTCTGGGTTTACCCAAAGAGTCCCCGTCAAAGTCTACCAGCTCATAAGCCCCTTTTGCTAGCTTTCGCTTGACAATGTAGGGCCCATGCCACATAGGAACGAATTTTCCAGCACCTAATTTATCGTTAGCTTGATCGTATAATAGCACTAGGTCTCCTTCCGAAAAATTTCGAGGGGTCACATTTCGATCATACTGAGCTTTCATACGTTTTGCGTGAGTCTCGATTGCCAATGCAGCATCACGTCGAGTCTCATCTAATTGAGCTAAGTATAATAAACGCTTCTCCTCTTTGGAAGTAGCTGAAGTAATTTGACAGCCATTTGAAGTGACGGGATTTCGCATTCAATGGGCAGCACAGCCTCCAAACCATAAACTAGTTGGAAAGGAGTGAACCCTGTTGATGTTTTCACTGAGGTTCGGTACGCCCAAAGCGCTGAAAATAACATGTTGTGCCAATTCGACCGATGAATACCAATGATTCATCGGATCATGATAACTAAAACTTTGTTGATGGACTCAACCAGAGCATTCGCTCGTGGATAATAAGGAGTTCAGCTATCGTGACGCAAACCAAGCTGGCCTGTAAGTTCTGTCATCATAACGTTTCGAAAATGGCACCCATGGTCAGTGATTATCGCTTGTGGGACACCAAACCTAGCAATAATGTGATTGAATACGAAAATTGCAGCTGTATTGCCGTCTGCCTCAAATGTAGGCATTGCCTCGGCCCACTTAGTAAAATAATCTACCGCAAGGATGATATACGCATGCCCCCCGGCCGAGTGAGGGTTACATGTAATAAAATCGATACCCCATTTAGCAAAAGGACCAACGGCAATTATAGGGTGGAGAGGAGCAGGTGGAGCGCGCATTTTGCGATCAAACACTTGACAATTGTGGCATTTCCGAACCGCAGTAATACAGTCTTTAAACAAGGACGGCCAGAAGTAGCCAGCGCACAATATCTTTTGGGCTGTGGCATACCCAGACATATGACTGCCACACGCTCCAGAGTGACAGTCATTCAGAACCCTTTCAGCTTCTTCGTGAGTTAAACAACGTCGAAAAATCAAGTCCACCCCACGGCGATAAAGAGTATCTCCAATAATTTTGTACTGTTGGGACTGGAATCGAATTTTTCGACATTCTGAAAGGATTGGGTCTGGAGATAGACGATTATATCCCCATACCACGGATCTAAAGTGCTGATGAGAAACAAAGATTCGTCCGCAATGGGTTCCTCTGCCACAGTTTCTGTGTCAGCACGCGGGAAGTCACACATTAACTCTGCGAAAACTAAAGATTTCTTAGACTTAGATTTCTCAAACTCCAAGTCGAACTCCTGCAGGATAACGATCCATTTAGAGTACTTGCCCCCTAGCAATTGTTTAGTCAAAATGTAGATCATAGGGTTGCAATCCGAAATGACTGTAGTTTTACGGAGTAGAATGTAGTCACGAAAACGTTGGACAGCTTGAACGGCTGCCAAGGCCAATTTCTACACATGTGAATATTTTAGCTCAGTTGGATTTAACGTCCGACTAAGGTAATATATCACATGTTCCGTTCCGAATTCGTCTTCTTGAACTAAGACCATTCCAATGGTGGAATGAGCAGCGGCGAGGTACAAAAAGTAATCCTGGTTGTAGTTGGGAGGATGCAGCAACGGTGCATGGGTCAACGCGTGCTTGAGTGCATCAAAAGATTTCTGAGCTATCTCATCCCAAGAGAATTGAGCGTTTTGTTTCAACAACCGGGTAAAACCCTTTGTAATCTTGGCGTAGTTAGGAATGAATCGTCGTAAAAAGTTTGCTTTCCCCTGCAAACTTTGGAGTTGGCGAAGACTCGAAGGAGGAGGCAATTTGATGATAGCTTCTACCTTCGAGGGATCGACGCGAATGTCGGCTTTCGAAACTACAAATCCCAGCAATCGACCCACTTCTATACAGAAGACACATTTGTGTGGGTTCAACCGAATACGATAGTGCCTACACCTCATGAAGATTGCTCGTAAATGGACAAGGTGATCAGCTCGATGTAATGAGTGAGCGGGCAAATCATCGAGATACGGTTGCACAATGTGTTTTATGTCATGAAACGCATAAGACATCGCCCTTTGAAAAGTGGCTCCGGCATTCTTAAGTCCAAAAGGTAATTTGCAATAAGCAAAGGTCCCCCATGGACAAATGAAAGCCGTTTTTGGTTGATCAGCAGGTAGAATATTGATTTGATTGTAACCGGAAAAACCGTCCATAAAGGAAAATATTTCACTGCCGGCACAATCGTCAATTATTTGATCGATTTAGGGTGTTGGGTAGTTGTCCTTGGGACAAGCTCGATTGATATCCCTATAATCGATGCATATTCTTATTGTTCCCTGTTTTTTGTTAACCGGAACAATATTCGATACCCAATCCGTTAACGGGATCGGATAAATGAAACCTGCTTTCAACAGCTTCTCAACTTCTGCTTTAATTGCAGCCGCTTTTCGTGGGTGAATCTGACGCAAACGTTGCCGGACGGGTTTAACGTCCGGGTAAGTCTTGATCTCATGGAAAACAATTGCGGGATCAATTCCTGGCATTTCCTCATAGGACCAGGCAAACACGTCGCAGAATTCTTGAAATAGGGCCTTGTATGTCTGAATTTCGTCATCTGAACACGAGGCACCTATATGAATGTGCTCAACAATTCCGGGCTTAACTGAAATGTCAATTGGAATAGTGCGAGAAATGTTTCCCAAATTTAGCTCTGAATCAGGATGTTTCATTGGATTCTGAGCTTCTTTGACATATTCAGCTGTAAAGATTGATGAGAAATCATTTTCGAAACGATCATCCTCAGGTAAAAACGAAGATCTGTGATGGAGATCTTCCCATGGTAAATTGTCTACGCACAGGATTTCACGAAGTTGCTTGTCAGATGACACAACTTCGGGAAACGCTATTAATTCCGAGGTTGATGTGAAAAGTGACTCCTCACAGACCACATTCATTTGGTCAACTTTGGTTGAACTCGAGTCGGTAAAAGACTGCACGGCTTCATAAGCAATTTCATATGGACTCAAAGGCATAACATCACCAAATGAGTCTATCTCAGATTCAGAAGGAACGATCCAAGGATCGTCATAAACAATGGTATCTGATGTAATCATATGAATGGATGCAAACGAAGACAAGGCGTTGATTGGAGGAAAAGGAAAAGTTCCCAGTAAACCGGCATCTTTAACTAATCCTACTCCAACATCCTTATAAGGGATAGTCGTTTTACCGACATGCTGGATACTCTCTGAAGAGGCTGGGTCGGATGAAAAGTAAGCCAGCTAGTCTATGGTTACGATCTTGCCATTATGTGGAAACTTGATTACTCGGAAGACCGATGAAACGACCGCTGTCATAGCGTAAGACCAACTTCGACCCAAGAGAAGGTTGTAGTCTAGAGGGGCATCAACCACCTCCACATCCAGACTAACGGTTTTTCCTTCAACCCCTATAGGAAAATCCTGTAGAATGCCAAACGGATGAAAACCACGGCCATCAAAGGCCTTAAGAATTGTCGGGGATTGATTTAGTGAAGGAGAACCAAGCGATCTCCAACACTGTATCGACATAATACAGGTGGAAGCTCCCTCATCAATTACAGTCCGATGAATAGGCCTATTTTTGACTATCACTGGAATCTGGAAAGCCATTTGATGAGGTAAACGCGGTGTACTATTTTCTAGATCAAAAATTATTAGGTTCGGGTCCTGAACATCAACAGCTCCTATAGCTGACAAAAGTAATTTGCGTTGTGCTAGGCATGATTGTAGCACTTCCAAAGCCGACATTGCTGAGGGTGAAACAGCTAAATCCTCAACAATGTTGTAATTCTGGGCCGCTCTCGCATGTGGATTGAAAGCAGACCTTCGAAGTACACCCTTGGCAGGCAGTTTGATTACTAAGTCCAGGTTAGGTTTCTCGATCTGTAGTGGATCGGAACCAGGAGCTGAGGTTGATGGAATAGAATGAGAAGATTCTGCTTTTTTGCCATCAACAGGACTTTTACTACCATAATCTTGCGATCGAGTCGCAATCCTTACATGAGACATCATCAATATGGGTTCTTCACTGGCACTCGAGGAAGAACCTATCATTTTACTCTCCTACTTTGGAAATGGATCTTTCAAAACAGCAGGAGTTGGGGAACCCTTGATGATTTTCACAACCTCGGCCCGATGAGGGCAATCTCTTGTAAAATGATCCTCTTCACAAATAAGACAAGGATATCGAGGTTTGCGCTTTTCGTCATTGGTTTCTGACTTTTCTGTTTTCTCCTTTGGAGTTTTGTCTGCCTTATTCTTCTTCTTACCTTTCTTTTTCCCACCGGTTTTTTATTTAGCCTTAGATGACTCTACAGCGTGAATATCAGCGGAAACTTCAGCAAAAGATTCTCCTGTCGGGGAGTTCGGTAAGGTTATAATAGGAGAAGAATTCTTTGAGGATTTCTTCTTGCTTTTAGTGTTCACCGTACCAATCATGCCATCAGTGGCATGAGACCCCGAAGGAGCAGCAGCAATTTGATTTGACTTAGGAAGATCTGGGATCTTTTCGTGTAACGTACCTGACTAAGTGTAAACTAAGTCAAGGTACTGTGCTTGAGCAATCACTTGCTCCTCAGTAACTACTCCGGCCTTAGCTACGTCTTCAGTAATCTTCGGTAACAATGATTTAACAAACCATTCAGCTAAGATTTGGTCCGGGATAAAAACTTTCACTGATCGTCTTCGACGTCTCCATTCATGAATATGATCGGAAATATAAGTGGATGTCGATTTTTTTAATGAAGTTAGTAACTCCGTGCCATTATCATATCTGACCGGCAACTGAAAATGAGTTAAGAAAGAGGTAGCTAACTGGCTAAAATTATAAAAAGAGGCTCGTGGTAACTCAATGTACCACTTGGCCGCGAGACCAATGAGAGTATGCTGGAAAAGACGTAAACAGATCGAATCATCCGAGATGGAATTAGAGGCACACCAGAGGTGGTAAGTCATCACATGATTCGACGGGTCCTCTCCAGACTTACCTTCGAACTTGGGTATGTCACTGGGCAACTTATTTGGCATTGGTGGCCAAAACGGAAGATAATTTATTGGATCGTTCGTTAGGCGCGACAAGTCTGGTAAATCCAAAGTTGCGATAAACGGTAATTGTCGATTAGGATCCCTAAAACTCTGGGTCACAAGACCAGTCCCAGGAGGAGGATATCCATGATAACTTGGAATAGGAATCGCGTTCGGGATATTGTATCCTCCCGGAAAACCAGGATTAACCGGACCGTACTGGGGTTGTTGTGGTTGTTGATAAGTGTACCTAGGATACGGTTGATACTGGTAAACTGGCTGCTGGACAGCAGGCCCGTATTGGTACTGTCCCTGGTACGGTTGATAAGCGAATTGTGGTTGACTAGTGACAACCGTACTTAAACCAGGTTGTCCTATAGGCATCTGAACCGTAGTTTGAATCGTGGATCCAGACAATGGTAAAGATGTCTGAGGAGTAGTTACAGAGATAGTAGAAACCGGAGCTGTCGATACTCCAGAAGTAAGTGTGGTAGACTGAACAAATGTTGCGGTAGTTGCAGCAGTCGTTTGAGATGGAGTACTAGGTGCAATAGGCCCAGACTGAGAAACTACCGAAGGTACAGAAGTTTGAACATTAGACTGGACTGGTTGCTGGGGTGAACCAGAAACTAAGGGTTGTCCAGCTTGAGATGACAACTGTACACTTGGCTGCAATACCTGTTGAACTTGCGATGGATCCCACACTATGTTCATTCCGGGGTATTGACCCACGACAGGTTGAGGATATTGAGATCCATAACCGGATTGAGGGTAGGATTGATAATTGAAAGGTACATTTCCCGTACCTTGAACATAAGATTGACCTTGGGGTGGTTGATAACCTTGACTCGAGTACTGACCTTGGGGTAGATACCCTTGAGGTAAGTACTGATACTGGGGTTTACCTTGAGGTATAAATTGATACTGAGGTTGACCTTGGGGTACATATTGAGGCTGGGGTTGACCTTGAGGAATGTACTGCACCACGGGTACATACTGTCCTTGAGGTTGCCCCCCAGACGCAATTGTGTACCTTGACGTTGCCCCCCAGGCGTTAATTGAGGCTGCCCCCCAGGCAGTAACTGGCCACCTTGTGGTTGAGAACTGGGAATTGAACCTGACATCATGTAAATGTCTCCTACGCCCAACGGTTTATTACCATTGTTTCCAGTTAATAACCCATGTTCAATGGGTTGAGGAGATGCTCCCGCAAAAGTACCAGAAAGTGACTGATACCCAGAGGGAACAGAAGGACCGCCGTACAAGAAAGATTCAGGAGATTGAGTAAACATAGACGACTGACCTGACATATTTACAGGAGTATAAATACCTCCGGGTGGATAAGGAGTACGAGGTGGAGAAAAACTTGACCCTGAGTTGTCCAAATATTTTTTTAACGAAAGATACCAAGTAGTACTTCTAGGTGGACTGTAAAAAATGGATTCACGCTCCCTTAGATCAATAGTAGGTTCTGGAGCAAGTTCTTCTTCTGGAGCAAGTTCTTCAATAGCTATCAAACCAGAAGGAAGATTTTCGGTGATGATTCTTTCTACCCTAAGTGAATTAGGAGCACTAGAAGTTGGAGTAACAGGTTCAGATATCTCAGGTTCTTCACCTATATCACTGGTAGATGAAAAACTACCAGCAAGCTCAGACACTGCAATAGCTTCGGGATTATAACCTGTTTCTAGACTTTGGTAATCTGGATGGACTACCAACGACGACTCTCCTTCTTCAGGTGAACCTACTTTACTGCCACTAGGAGTTACAAGGACTTTCAAACCTTCGTAATGACCCGGGACGTCTTCAGGAGGTTGGCCCCGAAGTCTACGGGACTATCTCGGTAATTCAGCCACAGTTAAAAACTTTTAACTACTGCACACGCAAACAAAGTAAAATCTCAAAGCAAACCGCCTAAAGTCTCTAAAGAACCAAACAAATTCGAATCACACGCCTAAAGAATCTAGGGCGTCAAACCATACACAAACAGTAGCCTTCCGGACCGAAAACACTAGTTGGTGATGAAGTCCAACATCGCCGAATTCAGTACAGAAGTGGCGGGTGGAACAGTTACCCCGGCAACCTGCTTAATGAATAGACCGGCACAAGTTCCTCCACTTTAACCGTCTCGAGTGAAGTGAACCCCCCGGAAAATCCAAGTGAGTCTAGCCGACGTCTGCTCCAGGTACAGTGGGATCTTCCCTCCACCGTCACCTTGGGTAGAATCCTAAAGATAATGGTCACTAAGGTCACCAACAGCAACAAATACACCTGGGGGAACAGTCTACGATCCGATAGCACACAACGGCAGAGTATCAAGCTCAATCCCCTTGCCGGCTCCTTGACAATAATCCAAGGTTTACCGACAAGTGACCCCAGGCTCCTCGACAATAATCTGAGGTTTACCGTTTGTAGTACGTGCGTATCTGGCGTCATTCCCAATGAAGGAAGATTGATCCCTTCACTGGTTCGGACACGATCTCGTGCTTCTCCTTTAAGAGGAGCTTTCCCAGAGCATAAATGTAACAGCTAGATTTATCCTACCACAAGATGAGCTACTTGTTTGGTTTTTCTATCTTGGAGAGTTAATTACTCTCCTACTCCAAGACACTAGCCTGATCTATATTGGTGTTTCAGAGCCCTAGTAAATAAAAAGTTACTAAGTTAATTTTACTTTAAGCATTAATTTTTATGGCTTTTCTTTAGGACAAAAGGTAGTGGAGACAAAACTGATGGTGTGTAGACTCGACTCAAATCTACTAAAAAGATGCACCTAGGATGATTTAAACTATTTTTCTTTTTTCAATGAATTCCCTAACTAAGAGAGTTGGAGAATGCAAAATTGATATAAAGACAACTTTCTTGGCAATGAAAATCAAAGAAACAATCTCTTTATCTTTTCCAAAGCATACAACACATGACCACTAATTATTTCACGAAAACTCCTTTTTATTTTCAAAGACTTCAAATGCTACTAAAACAAAATTTTCTTCAAAAGAGATTTTTGTATTTTTTCCTATATTAACAAAGCATGTAAAACTACTTCACAAAAATCAATTTAAAAAATCTATGACAATCAAATCAATTTTACCTAAAAGCAAATCTAAGAGAAATTCACCTAAAAGCAAATCTAATGAGGCAAAAGCCTACAAAGTATAATTCCAGGATGTTTTACTCAGTTACAATTCAACCAAGGACTAGTTCATGCAGAATCATAAACCAGTCAAAAACAAAAATCAAAATCTTTTGTTCTTTTTCTTAAGAATGAAATTCACAGCTTAACCAACAAGCTTTCTCGAAATTCTGCAAAGAGACAACACAAAGGTAGGTTTCTCACAAAGGTGGATTTTATGAAAGGTCTGACTCCTAAGAAGACTGAAAAGACCAGGGAGATCCAAGGTTTTACAACTTCTAAAGCCAAAGTCACTACAGGACCAATGCAAAAATCAAACCCTAGGGCTAGAACTTCTATGAATTTCACTAAAACCCTTGATACTAATGAAACAAGCTTAGATGAAGACCTATGACAGGTAACCAGTGGATCTGGGCAGCAAAAACAAATTATAAACAAAATCTAAGAGGTAAAAGGCAAAAAACTGAAATTTTCTCAACTTTTGACAGGGTACGCAGGCAACCTGTTTGCACAGGTGCGTGTACGCTCTATGTACAACTGTGCTTAACGCAGAGGGTGCGTACTGCTAGCAAAACCAAGAAAAATAAAATCTAACTTAACCCTAAGCTATTCCACCCAAATTCACAGTCAATCAGCCAAAAACCAAAAAGAAAACGACTTTTCTCAAATCAAAGTATCAATCAAAAGAGAAATCAATCAAATCCATGGAATCCCCAGTGGAGTCGCCATTTTGTCATGCGGAAAGAGTCAATTTTGTGGACAAAACCGACCTCCCTAGAAGCTAAGGCTTTCTAGTGACAAACAAGACAATTAAGCATTATCTTTCCCTAAATATGCATTTAGAATACAAGCAATCAGGTATTTAAAACATACCTTTAATCCAACGTTGTTCGTAGCAGTCCAGCCTCTCCGATCCAGATGAGCTCCTCCTTCTCTTTGAAACCTGCATTCACTAACAAGCAAACGATTACATAGCACCTGAATAACTCATAAAATAAAACATATTCATCATAAATACCAAGGAGTATATGAAACAAATTATATATAACAACTTGTTGAGAAAAATGAACTTAATTGTATTAAGTGGAAACAAAAGAAACCATTACAACTAGTGCCTTGGTGTTGTGTAGGTCCCTCCCAGGGTCCAGCAAGAGTTCTCCTTTACTTTGATCAGCTCACCCACTTCCAAATGAAGCTAAGAAAGGATGGGAATCTCTCCTCTCAAGCTCTATAAGGGAGTCCTAATTTCAGTAGCATCTACCCTTAGGAATGTTCAGCTTTCAACCTCCCCTCCCTCTGGCCCAATGCCTGTATTTATAATGCTTTGGAGGAAGTTAATCAGGTCCACCATCAATGGGATAAGCCCCTCTTTGAATGGGATAGCTCCCCTCTTGATGGGATAAGTTCCTCTTTCATAGGGATACATGAACCATCTGGAGGCGCTCAATACACGTCAAACCATCTTCTAGAATGCTCTAGATTTGACCACAAGTAACTTTATTGAAGTAAAACTTGCGCCTTTTGACCTTTACAGGAGTACGCACCCACCCCTTTACAGACAGAGCGTACAAGTACGCAGGTATTGTGAACTTGAGGTGCGTACATGCAGGTAAGGCTAAGAGAAACTGCGTACCCAGAGTTATATAGATTTTTAAAGACTTTCTCTCTTTCTTGGAGCTCGACATGAGTAGCAGAGGTATAAGACTTGCCAAGGAGGATAGTATGACAGTTGATGGAGCCATACTAACTGCAAATAGTCATGGTGACAAATTTTAGTGTAACAGTACTTATCCTCTTAGATCAAATCCCACTCGTGAAAATCCCACCAATCTTGGATATGCAACATCACGATCCATTGAAGACTCTATCCTTAAAACCTGTAGTCCATCATATGAAGCCATCTTGATCAACCTTATCTCATCCATGCCAAAGTAATCCTCGAGTTATCCCAACCATCCATGACAAATAAACGGATGTCCATGATCAACAATATTCCCTACAATAAATTGTTGTTCACCAACCTCACCAACAATCCACCAGAATTCCCAGCCAATCTCACTGCCAAGCCAGTGAAGAAAACATCTCCATGTCTCCAATTGAACCCTCTTCTCCATGATCTAGACACCAAAAACTCCCTCTGAGTTGCTTCCCTTTGCACACTCTGATTCACTGTCCATCAAAGTAGCTCACATATCCTCTGATACCATGTTGATTTTCCATGATTTTGGGTCTAGGATATAATCTTAAAATCTCTGGCACTACCAAACCAATAATCTCAATAATACTACAACATATAATACAACAGTTTAGGGCTCTCGTACCAGGGATAATGTTGTAGCTCTGATACCACTTGTTGTAGATCTAACCCAGAATATTATAGATCTGATATAAAAGTATATGATAACAGGAATAACCCAAGAACAATAAGATTGAATATAGATAAATGCTTTATTAATCTCAAAACCCTTAAGGTAGGGAAACACCATACATTCACTCCTTAAGGAAGGAGAACACTCCACAAGCCATATGCCTGTTCATACAAGAATACTTCTCTTCCTATTCATATGTGGAGTCTCTAGCCTTTATATAGGCCTCATACATACAATACCATGTATCATTACCATGGTTTCCTCATACCATCAACTAATACCATGGGCCCCTTACATTATTATTAACTACTTGTGGTCCCTTACATGACATGGGTTAACCACCTTATTTATTACTATGGCCCCTCCCATTATTACATTATTACCTTGGGTACCTTCCTTGGTACCCCATATTATCCCCCCTAGGTACATAACAGATAATGGCCCTCATACATCCACCAGTACAAGATACAAATTGGGGCTTAATGTCAGTCCATCAACAACTAGTCTGCCCTCAACAAGATACCCTGACCATCTGACTAATGTAGTTGACTCTCTCATCTCCCCTCAATCATACCCTCTACCTGCCTAGTCCGTTCACTCTTGATATACAGTGTCTGCCTCTAACAATTCTCCAAGTCCATCTGGCCACTGAATCTTGGCTATCAATCTGATCACTAGTTTATCGTTCATCCATCAACGCATCAACACATTGAGAATCTATTTGAGTTTTTCACATCTCTACTTGTGAACAACTCTCAACTACCCACTTCTGCTCCTCAGCTACTCAGGGACTTCAACCCACAATGGATTTCCTGCGTTGCTCCAATGAAGACCAACATAGGGCATGGAGGGCTGCCACCTATAACTACAAGATGTGCATCTCCCATAATGAACATGGGCTAGGAGGACTACCCATCATCTATTGTAGAATTCCTTCTCCACAAACAAGTCTCGAGGTCCACAAACTGCTCCTAGTTGATTAGACCCTTGAGCTTAATAGCTGCCTCTCTTGTAACTACCTTTGTCTATCAAGGTGTTTCTCACCAGGCTCCAACTTGGACACTATCACGCTGTCCTCCAGTAGACCATAAGTGACCAATCCACATCCACACTTGCTCCACTCTCATGCTTCCCTCCAATAGTCCATGAGTTACCAAGTCAACATTGTAGCATCTACACCTAGCTAGGGAATCCTCACACCTAGGAGACCCTTCTATTGGCTACCAACGGACTTCTACTAATATGAATTGGATCCTTAAACATTTCTCATGACTGTTTCAAAATTATGTCAGATCAAATTTTATGAATAACAAGTATCAGAAATGACCTTTGGACAATGGAAATTGTGGCCTGCATGGAACAACAAGGACCCTCGGTCAAAGCGCGATGACCATTGGCCCATGGACACTGCGCATGGACACAAATTGGCAATCAGAAGCCCAGATCTAGAAATATAGGCAATTTCTGATACGCGATTAGCAGGACAAAACCCTCAGAGAAGGAAAGCCCCGAGCGCTCGGTCATGAGGAAAACAAGAAAACCATGTGGAAACTGTCAAAGGTAGGTCCCGTGCCCAAAACCGGCAGGATATCACGTGAAATTTGAGCGGTAAGTGGGTTTGGCCGAGTTTAGCGAGATGCCATACACCGGGTGATGCGTGTCCAGAGGATGAGAGAGAAAACCGCTTACATCATGTGAGTAACGGTCGAGCAACTTACCCACGCAATATAGACGGAGACCGTAGGATCTGGAGGCTCTAGATCAACGACGAAGAATTAACCCAATGGATGACCAGATTCGAAGGGAAAATAGACCGAGGCGCATAAAGATTTGAGGTCTGACATGACTGATGAGCTGGCAGAAGGATTAGTTTCACGGGAAAATCCTAGAGTAACAGAAATAACGATGGTTCAAAAGAAAACTGACACTCAGTCTGTAAGGCAACAAGTGGCCACCTCTCTGTGCAGCGTTACACAACGATGATGACGCAAAGCTGGGGAATTCCAGTGGATAGAGGCAGGCAATCCAGAGAGCCAAGAAGAGGAAATGAACAGTCAGGGAGTAGATTTGCTTTAAGCCACGAACAGACAAAGAACAGGGGGGAACAGAAGTAGAGAAAGAATTGAATTGCAGAGAATAGAGAAGCTAAGCTGACCTGCAGAGCAAAAGGCAGCATCAAGCAAACAAAGATAGAGAGAGTCCGAGAGTCTTTGAACTCCAGAGAGGGCTTGAGAGGTTCAAGCAACTCCTATGTGTATACTTGCCTAGTATTGAGTACCAAATAGGGCTCATACCATTGAGACCAGTTGAGGTCGAGATCCAATAAGGGGGAGTTTGTGTACTCTAGAGGCTTAGGGAATCCAAGTACCACCCTACTGATCATCATCTGTTAAGTGAGACTCAAATTGAGCTCCTTATTGTAAAATCTTTGCTTTAAGACACAATAGAAAAGGCCACCACTGAAGGCTGGACTAGGAGACGTAGCCCAAGAGGATTGGGTGAACTCCTTATTAAATTTGTTGTGTTTTTATATTTTCTTACTGTGTTTCTCTTACTGTTTCAAGTGTCTGTGTATTTCACAATCTTATTGATCCGTTGCTTAAAATAACATAGACACACCCCAGCACATGGGTCTGTAATACCTTCATTAATTAACTGATATCATTCACGAGTGATTTCAGATCAAGTGGTATCAGAGCTCCTATGTTGTTTAAGGTTAGACAAGCTTGTGTTTGATTTTGCTGTTGAATACTAACTAGATCAAAGCTTAAATTAGGACGAGGAGAGTTGGTTGAAGCTAACCCGGTGATTGGAAGAATCTATCCTCAAAAGAAAATGTCAAAGGAAAGTCCCTTGGGGCCAGACCCTCAATTCATATATAGTTTCCTGGCCATGAGATCCATGGTAGAGGAAATGTATAATGACTTTAGGAACATAAAGATGAGGATTCATCAGGCTCCAAGAAAGATAAAGGAGAAGAAGAATCTCTCCTTTATGACCACTCAAAAGGGAAAGGGAAAGAAGAAAGCTTTCTCACACCTCCTAATAGCCCTTAACATAGAAATAAGACATCTTTGATTAAATTAGATGTTAAATTTGATTTACCCATAGATGATGGAGAGTTGAATGCAGAGAAGCTGGATAATTGGATCAGACAAATTGGTGTTTATTGTAGAGTGCAGAGTATCGACTCAGACAAGAGTAGGATTCAGCTGGCCAACCTATGCCTCGGAGGCACTGCCTTGGTATGGTGGGAAGGAAGGAGACAAGATGACATGAAGAAACATGGTAAGATTCTTTCTGTCTGGAGTGAATTTGTTTCTGCAATCAAAAAACAATTCTATCCACTAGCTTACATGCAACAAGTCGTGATGAGCTGGCAAACTCTTCGCCAATTGAAAGGGAAAAGTGTACAGGGTTACACTCAAGAATTTAGGAAGAGAGCTTTGATTCTAGGAATTTCATTAGACTCACCTGAGACTCTGCTGAAGTACATAAGGGGTCTACATAGCTACATGAGACACATTATCCTCATGTTTAATCCCACTAGTATAGATGAGGTATCTGTTCAAGCTACCTATCTAGAAGCTAGAGGAAAGAATGGGAACCCAGAAGTTGGGGGATCATCCAAACCCCTTGCAAGCAAGAATAAAGAGAAAATAAAACAGAAATGGAAGGAAAGGAAGGCCAATATTGTACAAAAGACAAAGTCTTCATGCACTCACTGTAAAAAGGATGGGCATGATGATGAGCACTGTTGGATTCTGCATCCGAAGCTGAGACCTAATAAGTTCAAGGGCAAGAAGAAGAAGACTGTTGCAGCTATTCAGAAAGATTTGGGGTCAGACTCAGGAGTTGAAACAACCATTGCAGCCATAGGTATAAGAGGTAAAATTTCTTAAGCATCTACTAGTAATTCTGCACAATCTATTAATGATGAAGAAAATGAGGGAAAAAGACATGAACTTTTCCATATTCGAGTTGTTTCCAAACATCAAAAAATTGATACTTTGTTTGATAGTGGCTCACAAGTAAATTTAATTTCTGAAGAAATTGTAAAGAAGTTGGGATTACTGACTACACCTCACAAGAAACCATACCCATTAGGTTGGTTAAGTGATAAAGCACAACTACAAGTGACTAGACAATGTAAACTTAAGTTTTCTTTTGGGTCAGCATTTGTAGATGAGGTTGAGTTAGATATAATTCCTCTAGATATATGTGGAATTGTTTTGGGAAGTCCTTACTTGTATGATAGAAAATCTATTTTCTATAGAGCTGAGAACAAGTATCTACTCGTTAAAGATGGAATCGAATACTTTGTAAGAGCTCATAAGCTCAAGAATAATTATACTCTCATAAACTCAGTGCAGATGAAATGAATTGTAAATTCATGCAAACAATTTTGCTGATGGTTGTAAAGGAAAAGAAACCTGATAAAACCAATGTATTTGAGGGTTGTGATGCTAAACAACAAGCTGATTTGGAAAAAGTTGTTTCAGAGTATGATATCTTGTTTCAAGAACCTAAAGGTCTGCCACCCAAAATGGAAATAGTACATGATATTAATTTGTAGTAAGATGCTCCATTGCCTAACATTGGGATGTACAGGTTGTATGCTTTAGAGAATGAAGAAATCAAGAAGCAGGTGCAGGAGTTGCTTGAGAAGGGGTTCATCAGACCTAGCACATCACCATGTGGGTCACCAATCGTTTTGGTGAGAAAGAAAGATGGCTCGTGGAGAATGTGCATTGATTATCGAGCACTGAATAAGATAACGATAAAAAATTGTTATCCCCTTCCTCGCATAGATGATCTACTAGATCTATTAAAGGAAGCTGATTATTTTTCCAAGTTAGACTTGCATAGTGGATATTATTAGGTCAGAGTTGCAGAACAAGATGCATGGAAGACTGCTTTCAAAACAAAGCAATGATTGTATGAGTGGCTGGTTATGCCTTTTGGCTTAACTAATGCTCCTGCTACTTCCATGAGAATAATGAATGATGTACTCAGACCTTTTCATGACGATTTTGTTATTGTATATCTAGATGACATTCTTGTATTTAGCAAAATGTGGGAAGAGCATTTAAAGCATGTTAAGTAGACACTAGATGTTTTCAAAAGAGAAAAAATTTATGTTAAACTCTCAAAATGTGAATTTGGAAAAACATCTTTGAATTATTTGGGACATATAGTAGGGGGTGGTGAATTCAAGATTGATCCCTCTAAAGTGGCAGTCATTGCAAACTGGCCTAAACCCAAATCTGCTACAGAAGTGAGAAGCTTCTTAGGAGTAGCATAATACTAGAGAAAGTTTATTTCTAACTTTTCCTTAATTGCAGCTCCCTTACATGGTTTGACATGATTGAACAAGGTGATTCAGTGGGGAGGCAAACAACAGAAAGCCTTCGACACCTTGAAAGAAAATATTAGTATAGCACCAGTACTAGCACTGCCATATCTTCAAAGACCATTTGAGATCCAAATAGATGCCAGTGACTATGCCATGGGAGCAGTGTTGATACAGCACGGTAAACCCATATGTTATCATTTTGAGACATTTAATTTTGCAATAGTTAACTATCCAACATATGATAAAGAATTGTATGCATTAGTACAGAGTGTGAAAAAGTGGAAACATTACTTAATGGGCAAAGAGATAGTCATACATACTGATCATCAACCACTTCAATATCTACACTCCCAAACTAAGTTGCAGCAATCAAGACACTATAGGTGGATGGGATTTCTACAACAATTTCATTTAGTCATCAGATATAAAAAGGGCATACACAATAAAGTTGCAGATATGTTGTCTAGACCTATTATAAATGCATCCACTATACTTAAGCATAATTCAGTACTGCATGAGAGCTACATTGAACAATATGTTCAAGATATAGATTTCAAATATGTATATGCAACTTTAAGTCAAGGCAAACACATAGAAGAATTGGATTATCACATTAAGGACCAACTCTTGTATCATTGTGGGAAGCTATGCATTCCATAAACTAAAAGAGTAAAGATAATTTGGGAAGCACACACTTCGCTAATATCATGTCACTTTGGGGTAAGTAAAATGGTTGCATAGCTGCAAGGATTTTGTTATTGGCCAAAAATGAATGAGATAGTTTCTAGATATGTAAGAGGGTGTACCATGTGTGCTAAAAGCAAGCCCAGCAATAGAAAACTAGGCTTGTACACTCCACTGCCAATTCCTTCTCATCCTTGGGAAAGTATTTCCATGGACTTTGTTGGAGGACTGCCTAAATCTAGGAAAGGTCATGACTATTTATATGTTGTTCTGGACACCAGGCTGAAGAAAAGCACAGCCTTTCATCCACAGATAGATGGCTAGATAGAAGTGGTCAACAGGACAATGATCTAGTTGCTTAGAGGCTATTGCAGCAAGCATCCCAAACTTTGGGATGAACATTTGTGTTATGTGCAACATGCTTACAACCGAGCAAAACATTCTTCTACACAGAAATCTCCTTTTGAGAGCTGTTTTGGTTTCACACCAAGGTCTCCCTTGTCTTTGGTAAAGACATAGCAGTTGATGGACACAGTAATGTGGACAAGGAAACCAAGTTCACTGAACAAATCCAAGAGATTCACCGGGCAGTACAAGAATAGCTGGAAAAGAGCCAAGCCAAATACAAGGCAAGGCAAGGCATAGTTTCCAATTTGGTGATCAAGTTTGGCTGTATATCAGCAAAGATAGAATGCAAGGTGAAGGTAAAAAGATAAAGCTAATAAGGTATGGACCTTTCAATATACTTGAGAAAATTGGTGAGAATGCTTTTGCCTTTTTTACCAGCTTACATGCACATCTACTCAGTCGTTAATGCAGACAGCTTGAGACTATTTGAACCTCCATTAATTGAAGATCCCGAAGAGAAAAGTAAATTTCCTTCTATTGATGATCTGTAACCTGAATATCTCAATGAAATAGAGGAAGACATAGTTCTGGACAAGAAGGTGAGGACGACACGTAGGGGAGATGTTGAGTACCTCAGGATTGGACTCAAGGGTTCAAAGCCAAGCAGTGCAAAATGGATAGAGATTGGACAAGTGAGACAGTTATATCCTCACTAAGTCAATGCTTGAAAACCAAATTTTGGTGGTCCAAAATCTTTTCCAGTGGGAAGGTCGTGATCCGAATTGGATCCTTAAACATTTCTCATAACTGTTTCAAAATTATGTTAGACCAAATCTTGTGAATAACAAGTATCAGAAATGACCTCCAGACAGTGGAAATTGTGGCCTGCATGGAACAACGAGGACCCTCGGTCAAAGCGCACTGACCATTAGCCCATGGAGACCACGCATGGATGCATTTTGGCAATCAGAAGCCCAAATCCAGAAACAGAGGCAGTTTATAATACGTGATTAGCGCAAATCGTGTATCGCAAGACAAAACCCTAAGAGAAGGAAAGCCCCGAGTGCTCGGTCACGAGGAAAACAGGAAAACCATGCGGAAATCGTCAGGGTGGGTCTTGCGCCCAAAACCGGTAGGGTATCGTGTGCACTTCGAGCGGTAAGTGGGTTTGGTCGAGTTCAGTGTGATGCTATACACCGGGCGACGCGTGTCCAACGGATGAGAGAGAAAACCACTTACATCGCGTAAGTAACGGTCGAGAAACTTACCTACGCAATATAGACGGAGACCGTAGGATCTAGAGGCTCCAGATCAACGGTGGAGAATTAACCCGATGGATGACCAGATTCGACAAGAAAATATAATGAGGTGCATAAATATTTGAGGTCCAGCATGACCGATGAGTTGGCAGAAGGATCAGTTTCGCGGGAAAATCCTAGAGTAACAAAAATAACGACCGTTCAAAAGAAAACTGACACTCAGTCCGTAAGGCGACAAGTGGCCACCTCTCTGTGTAGCATTACACAACGATGACGACGCAGAGCAGGGGAATTCCAACGGACAGAGGCAGGCGATCCAGAGAGCCGGGAAGAGGAAACGAACAGTCAGGGAGAAGATTGGCTTTAAGCCATGAACAAAAAAAGAACATGGGGGAACAGAAGTAGAGAAAGAAGCGAATTGCAGAGAACAGAGAAGCCGAGATGACCTACAACGTAAAGGAAGCATCGTGCAGATAGAGACAGAGAGAGTCTGAGAGTATGTGAACTCTAGAGCGGGCTTGAGAGGTTCAAGCAACTCCTCTGTGTATACCTGTCCGGTATTGAGTACCAAATTGGGCTTATACCATTGAGACTAGTTGAGGTCGAGATCTAGTAAGGGGGAGTCTGTGTACTCTAGAGGCTTGGGGAATCCAAGTACCACCCTACTAATCATCATCTGTTAAGTGAGACTCAAATTGAGCTCCTTATTGTAAAAATATATGCTTTAAGACACAATAGAAAAGGCCACCACTAAAGCCTGGACCAGGAGACATAGCCCAGGAGGATTGGGTGAACTCCTTATTAAATTTGTTGTGTTATATTTGCTTACTGTGTTTCTCTTACTGTTTCAAGTGTCTGTGTATTTTGCAATCTTATCGATCCATTGCTTAAAATAACATAGACACACCCCAACACATGGGTCTGTAATACCTTCATTAATTAACTGAGATCATTCACGAGTGATTTCAGATCATCTACCCTTTGCTTTGTAATAGATTAGTTATTGCATAAATTGCTTCAAATTTCACTGTGAAATTGCCCATTGGTTAGGGCTACTAACATGCCACGTCATCCCTATCTCCTTGGCCTCCATAGGATGCAACAACTTTGTCCACACTAGGACACCTATATCACTCTTTAGTGGGATCTACTCCTACTTGGAGTTCCTTCATGCCTAAGGCAAATCCAAAAAATGGCTCCCATCAACCTACAATGTAGACTTATCCAAACTGATCGTCAAATCTTGGATCCCATTAGCACTTTGTAATTTTATGAGGTTGCAGAAGAAAATCGCAAATATAACCACAAACCTACTTTGGAAGCTGATATCTAGCCCTGCTAGCTTCAGAGAGGGCTCTCTCTGTAAGATTTAACTTTGTTGTATTGAATATTAGGCTAGTTATGAAGTTTAAGGTTTGATTTGTATTTGAATGGTTGGTTGATAACTAAATTACCATTGGGCTATGGAGTTTGTTTCATAAAGTACAGATCAATTTTAGTGTTTACAGATAGATCTCATAGGGCAGGGTAGCCAAATTGATTGGATTCTTTTAGTTTATGAGATGGGGAAGGAAGAACATATTAAGATTCACTTTAGATATAGAGCATTGTTACCTGAATTCTATATTTAAAGTTCAATAGAAAACATGGAAATTATTCATAGCCGGGAGCAGAGTGTAGATTTAAACAAATTCTGTCCTTTAATTATCTATTGAATAATTCATATTAAGAAACAAATATGTGTGATAAACAAAGAAATATAAACACATAGAACAATAGAGGCACTTCACCAACAACTTCACACAAGAATCCTATGAAAGAGCTTTCTGTATTACTAAAAAATTCGCTAATGCTTCAACAATGTACAATAGTGTTCTTCTGTATAAAAACCAACATCTATTACTTCAAATGATGAAGTATTTATACAAATTTATTAAAAAATATCTTGATTTAAAATATCAAGATTTGTTATGAATATCTATGCAAATATCTTGAAACAAAATTCAAGAATTTATTACAAAAAGTATCAAAATAGACTAAATTGTTTTGAAAAATATTATTCGGTTAAGTGCTGGAACTGTTTTTAGGCATTTTGGTAGTGTTTAGGCCTTTAAATGAGCAATGTTGTTGTCCTTATTGCAGATGTGTCTCGTTGTCTCGCTAGTCCTAATCAGGTGCTTAGTATTTAGCTCATAAATCAAAGTTATCATATTGGCTCAAAACCTATACAATTGCATTCATCTCGTCAAGACAATCGTAGCGCAATTCGTTTCACTAAAAACCGAGTCCGGGTGAAGGAGAAAAGGCCTATTGTTCGTTTTCCTAAACAACTAAAAAAATTGCAAAATGTGACAGAATGATAATATGGCAGTACAATCAGCATGATTGGAATATTCTTCAGTTTCTTCCCAATGAGGCTATGACAAGTGTCACTTCAGGATTCACCAGTTTGGTTGTGTGAAGGTGAAATTGCCCAATGTCTTCCAAGGTGGAATTATGAGTTCATAGTGAATATTATGTGGAAATTATTTCTTTATATATATATATATATATATATATATATATATATATATTATTAATTTCAAACTAAATTCCAAATCTGCATAATACATATACAATGGCGCATTTAAATGATATGGTATGGCAAAGTCCAAAGTCCAAAGTTTGAATATTTATTTGGTGGGCAAAATGTATTAAGGGACGGGAGGAGGGAAAGTCGAACCCATGACCTCCCCCTCCTAACTCTATTGCTTTACCATTGAACCATTGTCGAACTTGTTAAATGGTGGTAATATTATTCTATTTAAGCCTACAACGAGGCCGACAATGAGAGTGGAGGGAGCCAGCCATGCGGGCCAACCCCCTCACCATACGACCACGGACACTAAGACAAGGGCCAACACTAATTGATAAGTGTGCTTAGGGTGCCACTAATCCATATTTAAACATAATTCATCTATTTTTATTTTGGTGACAATTTTGGAGGCACGCCAATTTCGGCAGAGTTGCCAATTTTGGCGGTGCTAACTAGACTCTTCTCCATATTTACTGGGATTTCCTAGGGAAAAATTGAATGAAGCATAACTTGAGAAATTTTCAACCAAATTGAGCTCAGAAAGAGGTGCCCTTGGCTAATTTTGAAATTATTAACACATTGGTGCAGGTATCAGGAGCCATGGAGCTTTGTAAACAACATTTTTGCCACATTGAGCTAATACAGAAGCCCAAGCCATGGAAGCTAGACCAAGGAGATGTAGCCTAGGAGGGGTGAACTCCTTCATCAAAACATCGTGTTAATGTGTCTCTTTGATTGTTTGCTTCATTGTACATGTTTTTTGTTCATTATTTATTTTTGAAGCTATTTTGTTCATGAATATCTTTTAAAACTTAAGGAAAATTTACCTGATTGTATGCACAAACATCTAATGAAACCTCAGCACAAGGAGCAATAAGCATGCACATATTTACAAATCTGTAATTTTTATTAGCACAAAAAAATAAGCATACAAAAAAAAATCAAGTTGGTATTAGAGCAATGTTGAATTGCTCGATTTCTTGAAGTTTGTGCAATTAAGGTTTTAATGGTTGCAAAATTATGATGCTTACAAGGTTAAAGTTGCAGAAAGGAGAAGGGAAGTTATTTGTTGCAACTCCTGAGGTAATTCCCAGAAGAAGGAGAGCCACAAGGCCACAATCTCCACCACCCAAAGTTACAATTCCAGCTGCACTTGAAACTCCTCGAGTTTTGTCTTCTACTGAGATTGAATATGTACAAGAAGTACCAATTTCTAAGCCTAAATCCATAGCCATTATGTTTGGAGAAAGAGAGCCTGAAGGTACCTCTTCATAAGATGAAGAATTCAAGAAAGCTTTTTATACTTTGATTGAGATGGTTAAAGTCCTCTATGAAGATAGTAACACTAGAATGGTTTGAGAGAATTCTAAACCTCCACATGGAGAAGGAAGCTCGGAGGACAAAAAAGATGAGAATAAGGATTCTAAAGGGAATGGTGGAAAGCCACCTCCATCTTCGCCATCCTCGTCATCTTCCTCATCATCTCCATCATCTCACACAACATCATCTTCCACTACCACCACTGAAACTGCCCATACTCATTCCAAAACCCCAAAAGGAAAGACTCCATTACTGAAATTGGACATAAAATTCAAACTTCCCATGTACAATGGAGAGGTGAATGCAAAAAAGTTTGACAATTGGATTCGACAGTTGGAGGTATACTGCAGAATTTTGAACCTTCAAGAAGGCGACATAAAGATCTGGTTGGCTTCACTGAGGCTAGAAGGAGCTGCACTAGTTTGGTGGGAAGCAAAGACTCAAGAGGAAATGAGAATCCATGGTAAGATATCCATCACTTGGGTTGAATTTGTTTCTACAATTAAAAGACAGTTTTATCCTTTAGCCTATATTCAAAAAGTCATTATGAGTTGGCATAATTTTAGGCAGTTTAAAGGCCAAATAGTCCAAGATTATACACAAGAGTTTAGGAAAGGGGCTTTGTTATTAGGAGTGAATTTTAATTCCCAAGATACACTGCTAAAATATATTGGGGTTTTACATTCCTATCTGAAACATACTATCCTTACGTTTAATCCAAACAATTTAGATGAAAGCCACACATCTTGAATCTAGAGGAAAGAACACTTATGAAGAGAGTAGTAATAGAAAGCCACCTAGTGGTAAGGAGAAAGAGAAAGGAGGGAAATGGAAAGGGAAGAAAAATGAAAGTGTGAAGAAAGAAGGGGAGAAAGTTATATGTAAAAACTATTCAAAAGAGGGACATAATGAGGATCATTGTTGGATACTCCATCCAGAAATGAGACCAAATAAGTTCAAAAATAAAGGGAAACAGAAAACCACTGCTATCACTCAAGAAGATTTAGGTTCTGAATCAGGTGATAAAAACAAATTCGCTTTCATGGGAATCAAAGGAAAACAAGATATTGCAAGCACTAGTTCACAAAACTATAACACTACTACTACTCTAGATGAAAAGAGATGAATTGAGTTATTTCATGTTAGGGTCATATCTAAACACACCAAGATTGACACACTCTTCGATAGTGGGTCACAAGCGAATCTAATCTCTGAAGACTTAGTCAAGAGATTGAATCTTGAAATTGTACCTCACCATAAACCATACCCTTTGGGATGGATAACAAGAGACACTAGTTTACAAGTTACAAAAAAATGTTTGTATAAGTTTGAAAGCACTACAAATTTTGTTGATGAAGTAGAATTCGATGTGGTACCACTTGATATTTCAAGTGTGGTGTTGGTTAGTCCATATTTGTATGACCGAAAAGTAGTGTTTTACTGCCATGAAAACACGTATCACTTGTTCAAGGATGTTGTGGAGTATATAGTGAGAGCCCATCGCAAAAGGTTAAACATATAAGTTGTCCATACAGGGCACGCAAAAAGACTAGTGAATTCAAGTAAAAGTTTAGTACTTCTCATGTTCAAGCCAAATTATGATATTTTTTATGAAAATGTTGTTGCATGTAATGCAAGTTTCAATTATGATTTGATTGGTTCGGTTCATTAGAGTGATGAAGTATTTCAGGTTGTGAAAGAATCATCCTTCAAGGAGAAAGAAATTTCACATGAAATATCTTTTCAACAAGAGGTTTCTCTTTGTGATGTTAACATGCAAGGGTTGGCAAAATTTCAAGTGTAGAGACACCAATGCAATGCAAAATTTTGTTGAACAATGGGCTCATTCAATCATCTCTTACGCCATGTTGTGCACCGATGGTTATGGTGCCAAAGAGGAATGGTAAGCATTTCAAGAAAGAGGAGAAAAGGAGTAGTTTTCGCCAAAGCAAAGTTGTAAAAAGAAGTAAGTGCAAGAATATACATGACATCAAACAAGAATGGTTTGTATGGATTTTAATGTTGTATGTTCTTTGTAGCACTTCTATTACATATATTTGAATTATGGCAAAAAAGAGTCATTTCTTGTAGAAATTTTCCACTTGGGTGACATAAACATGTTTAGAAAGTTTTCTTATGCACATGTCATCTATGAAGGAAAATTGTTTCATGTTTTAAACATATCAAAGTACAAGTTGAGTTTGACTTATTTGATGCATTTGGGCCATGATATTGGAGGAGGTAAGTTGAACGCAAGCCTCTCCAAGTTGGATGCCATTGCTGATTGGTCAATGCCTAATCCGAATTGGATCCATGGAAAATTATCAGAGTCCTATGACTGTATCAAATCATGACAGACTTCAAAAAACTTGTGAACAAAGAGCTATCAGGAAGGACCTCTAGACAGTGGCAGTTTGTAGCCAGCAAGGAACGACAAGGACCTCAGTCAAAGCGCGCTGACCAAGGCCCATGGAGACTGCGCATGATGCAAACTAGTAGTTAGGAAGTTCGGATCGGAAAATGGAGGTCGTTTCTGATGCGCGATTGCTGGGAAAAACCCCTCAAGAAGGAATAACCCCCAGTGCTCAGTCACAAGGAAAGCTGAAAACTATGGGAAAAGCGCTAAAATGATAGGCAGATCCCACTCTCTGAAACTGATGGAATATCAGAGGCGTTTTGGGCGGTAAGCGGAATTGCCAGAAGACCCAGCGATGCCATACAGTGAACGACACATGTCTGGCGGATGAGAGAGAAAACTTCCTCTCATCACGGGCTAACGTTTTAGCAAGTCAACTGCATGATAAGAGCGAAAATCGTAGGATCTGGAGGCCCCAAATCTAACGGCAAAGATTGCACCCGATGGGGAGACCGAATTTGGTGGAGAAATAAGCTACGGCGTATAAAAGTTTGAAGTCCGATTTGACCGCTGAGTTGGCAGATGAATCATTTCACAACGTAACCAAAATAACGAACCGTCGAGGAAGAGTTGGTGCTCAGTTCATGAGAGGACAAGTGGCCACTTCCCTAGGAGACGTTACACAGTGCCGAAGACATAGAGGTAGGGAATTCCAAGTGGACAGCAGCAGGAGATCCGAAGAGGTAGAAGAGGAAGTGAACATTCAAGCGACGGATTGGCTTTAAGCCATGAACAGACAGAGAACAAAAAATAGGAAAAAAGGGAGAAGAGACAGTGAGACAGAAAGCGAGGTAGACAACAGAGAGCCAAGCTGACCTGCAGATTTAAGGCAGCATCAAGTAGACAGAACCAGGCTTGAGAGGTTCAAGCAATCCTTGTGAGGATATCTGTCGGGAACGGAGTACCAAATTGGACTCGTCCCATCAAGACCAGTTGAGGTCGAGACTTAGTAAGGGGAAGAGTTTGTGCACTCTAGGGGCCTAGGGAATCCAAGAACCACCCTACTAAGCATCATCTATTTCAGGAGACTCAAATTGAGCTCCTCATTGTAAAATATCTGCTTAAAGACACAATAAAAGAAGGCCACTACTGAAAGCTGGACAGGAGACATAGCCCAGGAGGATTGGTTGAACTCCTTATTAATTTGTTGTATTCTTGCATTTTCTTACTGTGTTTCTCTTACTATTTTCCATTTTCCAGTGTTTGTGTATTTTGCAATCTGATCGATTCGTTGCCTAAGATAACATAGACACGCACACCAGCATATGAGTTTGTAATAACTTCATTAATTAATTAACTGAGATCAATCACGAGTGATTTTCAGATCAAGTGGTATCAGAGCTCTTGGTTGTAAGGTTAGACAAGCTTGTGCTGGATTTAGCTATTGAATGCTAACTAGATCAAAGCTCAAATTAGGAGAAGGAGAGTTGGTCGATGTTGTAGCTCTGATACCAATTGTTGTAGATCTAACCCAGAATATTATAGATCTGATATAAAAGTATATGATAACAGGAATAACCCAAGAACAATAAGATTGAATATAGATAAATGCTTTATTAATCTCAAAACCCTTAAGGTAGGGCAACACCATACATTCACTCCTTAAGGAAGGAGAACACTCCACAAGCCATATGCCTGTTCATACAAGAATACTTCTCTTCCTATTCATATGTGGAGTCTCTAGCCTTTATATAGGCCTCATACATACAATACCATGTATCATTACCATGGTTTCCTCATACCATCAACTAATACCATGGGCCCCTTACATTATTATTAACTACTTGTGGTCCCTTACATGACATGGGTTAACCACCTTATTTATTACTATGGCCCCTCCCATTATTACATTATTACCTTGGGTACCTCCCTTGGTACCCCATATTATCCCCCCTAGGTACATAACATTCCACCCCCCTAAACATGTTTCGTCCCCGAAACATGGGAAGAACATAAATAATAAGATCTACTCAAGAGAGTAGTCCACTGATACCATGCACGTGCATCTAACCATCCAAGAGAAAGGTGAACCCTCGATCTCGCTGGTGCCTCGCTCGCTTGAGATGGAAGTTGACCGTGGCCGCTCTTCTGTGTTGATGTGTAGTGGGTGGATCTTCTCTCCTCGCGATCCGTCATGTGACGACTTGGTTTCCATCTTGATGGTTGTCTCGCTGGGTGATGTGGGTGATGATATGTTGAAGTTTTAACCCACGATGGCTTTTGCTTGACTTCACCCTGCTGTGGTGCCTGTTGTGGTGTCTTCTTTGTCAATATGACTTCAACCACTGAGCCCTCCTCTGATGTATCATCACCTATAACCTTTTCTTCTGCCGCCTCTGTTTGTGTTTGATTGTCGATCATCAAAGGCTCATCATCTGATATGTCAGTCCCTTGAACATCTTCAGCCTCCATGTGCTCTACCTGTTTATGGATGGAAATATCCTGTAATGTAATTTTCTTCTTTTTATACCATAGCTTCAGGAATTTTTTCTGCACATTAATATTGATAGTACCCACAGATTCCATCCAAGGATATCCCAAAACAACATCGATATTATCCATCTCTGAAGCATAAAAATCACCATGAAACACATACTTATCCATAGAAAGCTTCAAATCCTTATAGATTTGAACATCCTTATCATCAACCTGTGTATTTTCAATTTGTTTTGCTGGGACTTGCAATTTCTTTGTCAAGTTGATATTTATGAGATTTTGCTTGCAACTCGGATTTATATACACAATGATTTTCTCCTTCTGAATCAATCCATGAACCTGCAATAAGGAGACACCCGTAGCAATTAAACCCTTATGTGTCTCATTCTCCTTTTTTCTAGCCCGAGACCATTTGTCCAAAAAGACTTTTTCAAATTCTGCATCTGAAATGTTGGTCAACTGCTGGTGGTCAAGTGATAACCACCAATTTTTAGCCTCATCTCTCAAATTAAACCGTACTACAGTTTTCCAACATATCCCATATTCGGACTTTATTCTTTGTATGAATTCTCCAATAGTAGGACCATTATCTTTCCCTGTAAAATATAGCTTCTCCATGAAGAGGGTTTGAGAAAAATTCACTTACTTGGCGAAAATTTGAAATTGTCACAGTTTCGTCAATATTGCTCAGAATCCTTATTATGACCTATTTTTAGAAATGGAACCATCATTCTGCATCTGCCCATGTGATAGAAATTTTGATCCAGGCACTAGAATTCCAGATCTGCGCTGCAACTTTCCCGCCGTCACCCAAAATTTCTGAAAAAAGAGCTGATTTTAAATCAGCGATATCTTCCTCATCCGGACTCCGATTCGCCTATTTTTTTTTTTTGAAATCAGGTGTTTTGTCACAAGGATTCCAGATCTACAATTAGATCTTACAGATCTGGCACCAGGACGTCCAGATCTGCGCCGCAAATTCGCTGGCCCTAAAAATTCTCTGCAACCCTACTGATTTTTAGATCAGCGATATCTCCTTCATCCGGACTCCGATTCGACCGATTTTTTTTTTTGAAATCGGCTATTTTTTCACAAGGAATACAGATCTGCAATTAGATTCTGCAGATCTTGAACCAAAACGTACAGATCTGATCTGCAAATTCGCCACCCGAGAAACCCTGCAAAAATGAAAAAAAAAAAAATCTCCACGGTTTGCCCAAGAAAGAGCTCTGATACCAATTGTTGTAGCTCTGATACCACTTGTTGTAGATCTAACCCAGAATATTATAGATCTGATATAAAAGTATATGATAACAGGAATAACCCAAGAACAATAAGATTGAATATAGATAAATGCTTTATTAATCTCAAAACCCTTAAGGTAGGGCAACACCATACATTCACTCCTTAAGGAAGGAGAACACTCCACAAGCCATATGCCTATTCATACAAGAATACTTCTCTTCCTATTCATATGTGGAGTCTCTAGCCTTTATATAGGCCTCATACATACAATACCATGTATCATTACCATGGTTTCCTCATACCATCAACTAATACCATGGGCCCCTTACATTATTATTAACTACTTGTGGTCCCTTACATGACATGGGTTAACCACCTTATTTATTACTATGGCCCCTCCCATTATTACATTATTACCTTGGGTACCTCCCTTGGTACCCCATATTATCCCCCCTAGGTACATAACAGTCGAAACAAATCCTGAAATTGGGAGAGTCTATCCTGAGAAGACAATGTCAGAGAAAGGTTCTGTGGGGCCAGACCCTCAATTCATAGATAGTTTCCTAGCCATAAGCTCCATGGTAGAGGAAATGTATAAGGACTTTAGAAAACATAAGGATGAAGTTTCATCAGGCTTCAAACAAGACAAACGAGAAGATGAGTCTCTCCTCCATGACCACTCAAAAGGCAAAGGCAAAGAGGAAAGCTTTCTCACACCTCTTAATAGCCCTAAACATAAAAAGAAGGCATCTTTGATTAAACTAGATGTTAAATTTGATTTACCTATATATGATGGAGAGTTGAATGCAGAAAAGATGGACAATTAGATTAGACAAATTGATGTTTATTGCATAGTGCACAGCATCGATTCAGACAAGAGCAAGATTTAATTGGCAAGCCTACGCCTTGGAGGCACTGCCTTGGTTTGGTGGGAAGGCATGACCCAAGATGACATGAAGAGACATGGTAAGACTATTTGTGTCTGGAGTGAATTTGTTTCTGCAATCAAAAATCAGTTCTATCCATTGGCCTACATGCAGCAAGCCATGATGAGCCGGCAAACTCTTCAACAGTTGAATGGGCAAAGTGTACAGGGATACACCCAAGAATTTAGAAAGAGAGCATTGATTCTAGGAATCTCATTAGACTCACCTGAGACTCTATTGAAGTAAATTGGTGGTCTACACAGCTACATGAGGCACAGTATCCTCATGTTTAATCCCACTAGTATAGATGAGGTATCTGTACAAGCTACTCATCTAGAAGCTAGAGGAAAGAATGGAAATCCAGAAGTTGGGGAATCATCCCAACCCACTGCAAGCAAGAATAAGGAGGAAAGAAAATAGAAATGGAAAACAAGGAAGGCTAACAATGCACAGAAAAGCAAGGCTTCATGCACTCACTGTAAGAAGGATGGGCATGATGATGAGCACTATTGGATTCTGCATCCGGAGTTGAGACCTAAGAAGTTCGAGGGCAGGAAGAAGAAGACTCCTGCAGCTATTCAGAAAGATTTGGGGTCAGACTTAGGAGATGAAACAACCATTGCAGCCACAAGTATAAAAGGTAAGAATTCTGAAGCATCTACTAGTAATTCTGCACAATCTAATATTGATGAAGAAAATGAGAGAAAAAGACATGAGCTTTTCCATATTCGAGTTATTTTCAAACATCAAAAGATTGATACTTTGTTTGATAGTGGCTCACAGGTAAATTTAATTTCTGAAGCAATTGTAAGGAAATTTGGATTACTGACTACACCTCACAAGAAACCATACCCATTAGGATGGTTAAATGATAAATTACAACTACAAGTGACTAGACAATGCAAACTTAAGTTTTCTTTTGGGTCATCATTTGTAGATGATGTTCAGTTAGACATAATTCCTTTGTATATATGTGGAATTGTTTTAGGAAGTCCTTACTTGTATGACAAAAAAGCTATCTTCTATCAAGCTGAGAACAAGTATTTACTCGTTAAAGATGGAATCAAATACTTTGTAAGAGCTCATAAGCTCAAGAATAATTATACTCTCATAAACTCAGGGCAGATGAAACGAATGACAAATTCATGCAAACAATTCTTACTAATGGTTGTAAAGGAAAAGAAACTTGATAAAACCAATGTATTTGAGGGTTGTGATGCTAAACAACACGCTGATTTAGAAAAGGTTGTTTCAGAGTATGATATCTTGTTTCAAGAACCTAAAGGTCTCCCACCCAAAAAGGAAATAGTGCATGATATTATTTTGCAACAAGATGCTCCATTGCCTAACATTGGAATATACAGGTTGTCCGCTTTAGAGAACGCAGAAATCAATAAGCAGGTGTAGGAGTTGCTCGAGAAAGTGTTCATCGGACCTAGCACATCACCATGTGGGTCACCAATCGTTTTGGTGAGAAAGAAATATGGCTCGTGGAGAATGTGCATTGATTACCAAGCACTGAATAAGATAACAATCAAAAATCGTTATCCCCTTCCTCGCATAGATGATCTGTTGGATCAATTGAAAGAAGCTATTTATTTTTCCAAGTTATACTTGCATAATGGATATCATCAGGTCAGAGTTGCAGAACAATATGCATGGAAGACTGCTTTCAAAACAAAACAGGGATTGTATGAGTGGTTGGTTATGCCTTTTGGCTTGACTAATGCTCCTGCTACTTTCATGAGAATAATGAATGATGTACTCAGACCTTTTCTTGATGATTTTGTTATTGTGTATCTGGATGACATTCTGATATTTAGAAAAACATGGGAAGAACATTTAAAGCATGTTAAGTAGACACAAGATGTTTTGAAAAGAGAAAAACTTTATGTTAAACTCTCAAAATCTGAATTTGGCAAAACATCTTTGAATTATTTGGGATATATAGTAGGGGGTGGTGAATTGAAGATAGATCCCTCTAAGGTGGCGTTCATTGTAAACTTTCCTAAACCCAAATCTGCTACAGAAGTTAGGATCTTCTTAGGAGCATCACAGTATTAGAGAAAGTTAATTTCTAACTTTTCCTTAATTACAACTCCCTTACATGCTTTAACAGGATTGAACAAGGTGTTTCAGTGGGGAGGCAAACAACAGAAAGCCTTCGACACCTTGAAAGAAAAGATTAGTACAACACCTGTACTAGCACTGCCTAATCTTCAAAGACAATTTGAGATCCAAACGGATGCCAGTGACTATGCCATGGGAGCAGTGTTGATACAACACGGTAAACCCATATGTTATCATTCTGAGACATTTAATTCTGCAGTAGTTAACTACCCCACATATGATAAAGAATTGTATGCATTAGTACAGAGTGTGAAAAAGTGGAAACATTACTTAATGGGCAAAGAGATAGTAATACATACTGATCATCAACCACTTCAATATCTACACTCCCAAACTAAGTTGCAACAATCAAGACACTATAGGTGGATGGGTTTCCTACAACAATTTCATTTAGTCATTAGGTATAAAAAGGGCATACACAATAAAATTGCAAATATGTTATCTAGACCCATTATAAGTGCATATACTATACTTAAGCATAATTTTGTGTTACATGAGAGCTACATTGAACAATATGCTCAAGATATAGATTTCAAAGATGTATATGCAACTTTAAGTCAAGGAAAACGAGTAGAAGAATTGGATTATCATGTAAAGGACCGGCTCTTATATCATTGTGGGAAGCTATGCATTCCACAAACTGAAAGTGTAAAGATAATTCGAGAAGCACACACTTCTCTAATATCGGGTCACTTTGGGGTAAGTAAAACAGTTGCACAGCTGCAAAGATTTTGTTATTGGCCAAAAATGAATGAGACAGTTTCTAGATATGTAAGAGAGTGTACTATGTGTGCTAAAAGAAAGCCCAGCAATAGAAAACTAGGCTTATACACTCCATTACCAGTTCCTTCTCACCCTTGGGAAAGTGTTTCCATGGATTTTGTTGGAGGACTACCTAAATCTAGGAAAGGTCATGATTATCTATTTGTTGTTGTGGATAGGTTCAACAAAATGTGTATTTTGATACCTTGTAATAAATAGATTACAGCTGAACAAACTGCAAAATTGTTCTTTCAACATGTATGGGTTCATTTTGGATTACCCACTTCCATTTTATCTGATCGAGGCACCCGATTTGTGGGAAACTTTTGGTCAAGTCTATGGGAAATGATGGACACCAAACTGAAGAAAAGCACAACTTTTCATCCACAAACTGATGGCCAAACAAAAGTAGTCAATAGGACAGTGATCCAGTTGCTCAGAGGATATTGCAGCAAACCTCCTAAGCTTTGGGATGAACATTTTTGTTATGTGCAGCATGCTTACAACCGAGCAAAACATTCTTCTACACAGAGATCTCCTTTTGAGACCTGTTTTGGTTTCACACCAAGGTTTCCTTTGGATTTTGTCTTTGGTAAGGACACAACAGTTGAGGGACACAGTGATATGGACAGGGCAACTAGGTTCATTGAAAAAATCCAAGAGATCCACCAGGCAGTACAGGAACAGCTGGAAAAGAGCCAAGCCAAGTACAAGGCCAGGCATGACAAGCATTGGATGGAGCATAGTTTCCAAGCTGGTGACCAAGTCTGGCTGTATATCAGCAATGACAGAATGCAAGGTGAAGGTAAAAAGCTAAAGCCTATCAGGTATGGACCCTTCAAGATACTTGAGAAAATTGGTGAGAATGCCTTTCGCCTTGATCTACCAACTTATATGCACATCTACTCAGTCGCGAATGCAGATTGCTTGAGATTGTTTGAACCTTCACTATTTGAGGATCCCAAAGAGTAGAGTCAATTGCATTCTATTGATGACCTGTTACCTGAATATCTTAATGAATTGTAGGAAGACATTGTCATGCGGAAAGAGTCAATTTTGCGGACAAAACCGACCTCCCTAGAAAATAAGGCTTTTCTAGTGACAAAAAAAACAATCAAGCACTATCTTTAATATGCATTTAAAATAAAAGCAACCAGGTGTTTAAGGCTTACCTCTAGTCCAACGCTGTTTGTAGCAGCCAAGCCTCTTCGATCTAGATGAGCTCCTTCTCCTTGAAGCCTGCATTCACTAACAAGCAAACGATTACATAGCACCTGAATAACTCATATAATAAAACATATTCATCATAAAGACCAAGGAGTTTATGAAACAAATTATATATAACAACTTGTTGAGAAAAATGAACTTAATTGTATTAATTGGAAACAAAAGAAACCTTACAACCAGTGCCTTGGTGTTGTGCAGGTCCCTCCCAGGGTCCAGCAAGAGTTCTCCTCTACTTTGATCAGCTCACCCACTTCCAAATGAAGCTAAGAAAGGATTGGGATCTCTCCTCTCAAGCTCTATAAGGGAGTCCTAATTTCAGCAGCATCTACCCTTAGGAATGTTCAGCTTTCAACCTCCCTTGCCTCTGGCCCAATGCCTGTATTTATAATGCCTTGGAGGAAGTTAAACAGGTCTACCATCAATGGGATAAGCCCCTCTTTTAAAGGGATAGCTCCCCTCTTCATGGGATAAGTTCCTCTTTCATTGGGATGCATGAACCATCTGGAGGCGCTCAACCCACGTCAAACCATCTTCTAGAATGCTCTAGAATTGACCGCAAGTAAGTTTTTTGAAGTAAAACTTGCGCCTTTTGACTTTTACAGAGGTACGCACCCACCCCTTTACAGACAGAGCATACAAGTACGCAGGTATTATGTACTTGAGGTGCGTGCACGCAGGTAAGAGTAAGAGAAAGTGCGGAACCAGAGTTATATTGATTTTTTAAAGGCTTCTTGGAGTTTGACATGAGGAGCAGAGGTATAAGACTTTCCAAGGAGGACAGTATGGTTATTGATGGAGCCATACTGACTACAAATAGTCATGGTGAAAAATTTTAGTGTAACAGATTGCCCCCTAAAGTGCGAGGTCTGTAGTAGATTAGGGTTTTATATCATCTAGGAAGGGTGAAGCACTTTATCATTTCGAGGATTATCTTGTGGAGAGCCCAGTCGGAACCTACAAATATTCAACACAAAATACGTATATGAGATCATATCATCGCTGAGGTAGGCATTCCTATACTCAGATCAAAAACTTGACTAACAAACCAACTACTGGTCTGATATAGGAATGATTTCGCAATACATCATAATCATAGACACATGTAGACACAGTATGGATGCAGCCATCTGTTTATAATTATTCTACTGTATAATGAATACAAAACTCCTCGCAGCCTGGATGGCGGAAACTAGATCCAGGGTCTTCATTTCTGCTTCCCGAAATAGTACGATTCTATCCATGCGAATAAATGAGTTGATGTCGAACATGGTAGAAACCACTTGATTACCAGTCAATGATGTAAACTGTTAACAAGTGTGAGAGAGACCACCAGTGATGTTAATGGTTCTCAAAGTACCCAGTACAATCCATGAGATGTGAGTAGATGTGTTGATGTCGAACATGTCACGGAATCCTTCGATCGAAAGTCAATGATGTAAATTGTCGTCAAAGGCGAGAAACCTGCCATTGAGGCATGTAGATTTCAAGGTACTGATGATTCCTAGATCATCTTTCTAGATAATGTGATGAAGTCGATAGAAAGCAATCCGTTGCGGGCAAGCCCACAACACGAAATCATAGATCAAGTCGAAGAAATGTAGCTGTAAGAACTGACTCAGGGATGGTCAAGATGGATGACAGATATTTTGCAGATGAATGGCTTATTTGCAAGACTCCTCTTGAACACATAACGACACTACAGATGGTTTGGTGACAATTGACCCAAAGTTAATACCCGGAAACCGGCTGAAGACTTTCAATGTGGTTTGATTAACTATTAGGCAAAGGATTTCCCAACCCAGGTGAATGAAAAGTGTCGTGTTCAAGAGTGGTGATAAGGTTTTTCCGAGACAAAGTATAACAAATAGGCTCATTTTCCTCTCTTTTCCCCCACCGTTTCTGGCAAGTACCTCTTTATTTTTTACAATCTTGAGGAGGATAACATTTTCTTGATTATAAGCTCATCCTTCGGATGAGTCCAACTTAGTTTAGATTCGAACCCTAAGAAGGAGTGGTCCGTTCCTGTTTGTAATCGAACAGGTCCTTTACTATGAAATTTTAATGAGTCCAGTATAGGAGAAACTCGGCGTTTTTCAATTTTAGAGAGTCTGAAAAACTTAAGAAGACTCCAGGGTTGACCTTTTTCGTAAATTTGTGTCTCCCAAGCCCGAAAAAGTATAAAATAATACTTGAGAGAACCGCTTGATCTTTACGACCAAGGAGTACTTTCATAATTAGTGTCTCTGATCTGAAAAGTAGAAAGCGATCAAGGACACGTCGTTTTATTTCCAATATCAAATTTGAAACGACAAAAATCCGGCAATCTTTTCATGTTTTTACGGTCGGAAAAGAGTTGTAAGTGGACCGTCTTTTTAGTTCCGTTTTAACGAGTTTAAAAAGAAAAACTCGGCAATCTTTTCATATTTTGAGAGTCTGAAAAGGGCTTAAAAGAGAACTCCAAGGATTCATTTTTTCGTAAGTTTTAACGAGTTCGAAAAAATGACAAAAATGTACTCATGGTTTTCACTTTTTCGTAAGTTTTAATGAGTTCGAAAAAATGATAAAAATGTACTCATATGGCCGACTTTCAATTTAATTTATGAGCAGGAAAAGACGGAAAGAACTCGGCATTTTCATTTGTTTTACGAGAATGAAAGATAGCAAAATAATCTCGGTATTTTCATGAGTTTAACGAGTCTTGAAAATAACTGAAATTGACTCGAAATAGGTTTCATTTTTACAAAAGCTTGAAACAGAGAAAAACTATGCTTCAAAGTAGTTTCCTTTTTATACAAGCTTGAAACAGAGAGAAAATTGTGCTTGATGCCCCCTAAGCATAATTGCTAGAGTGCATGCCCCCCTAGCTTCATTTCATTCAACTAAGTACACTGCTGGTAATTATTAGCTGGATGGAATGAAGGTTCAGTTACGAGAATGAAAGATTCGACCTAAAACTGTAAGAAAATTATGCAAAAAACTGAAATAACTAACCTAAATATACAACTTAACATTTATGAGATCTAGTCAAACTCTCGACTTAATTAGACGAGGATTTGTTTCATTTTTTAATGAGCTTGACATAGGAAAAGAACTATGCTCGGATTCGGTTTCATGTTTACGCAAGCTTGAAACGAAAAACCATGCTTGTTATAAGTCCGCATGCCCCCAGCATAATGATGCAAATCAAGGTACATGCCCCCCAAGCTTCATTGCATTCAACCAGGTGGATGAAATGAAGGTTTACTTTCGAAATATTGGAAAGACTAGTGGGAGTTGTTTCATTTTTTAGTGAGGTTGACACAGGAAAAGAACTATCCTCAAAACCCTTGTTTCATTTTTTAAACGAGGCTGACACAAGATAAGGAACTATGCTCATAACTACTCTCTACAATCTACCTATATAACCTATGATTCCTTGTTTCATTTTTTAACGAGCTTGACACAAGACAAGGAACTATGCTCATAAACACCCTATTTCATTTTTTAACGAGGTTGTCATAGGAACAAAACTATCCTCGTTGACTACTCTCTACGATCTACCTATATAACCTAGCCTTGTTTCATTTTTTAACGAGCTTGACACAATACAAGGAACTATCCTCATACTCACTGATTCATTTTTTAACGAGGTCGACACAGGAAAAGAACTGTCCTCATAAGACCCTGTTTCATTTTTTAACGAGGTTGACACGGGAACAAAACTATCCTCACCCCTGATTTATTTTTTAACGAGGTTGACTCAGTAAAAAGAACTATCCTCTGACCAACTGATCATGGCTTCCAACTAGAATAAAGACATGTCAATGGACACACCTTGATCATGGCTTCCAAGAGGTCTTCATCAGAAGGAATAATAGTTCTCTGGAAGGAACACATGTCAAGGGACTCAAAACGGATAAGAACATCGCGTTCAAGTAATCCCATAGAGTTTTCCATGTCAATTACCGGATCTAAATCAAAGGAAGATGAGAAAACAGTGAGAGGCTCACTTACATCGGTAACTGAAAACATGGGACCAGTTGCCACATGGGACCAGTTGCCACATAATTAACCCGTGGCAGGGTAGATACCACTTTAGAATCAGGAACATTTAGGGGTGTCATATTATTGGTAGTTGAAACAAGGCTAGGGAACGAAAGCTGGTCTACAGTCACAATACTGCCATTGTGAGGGAAAGACATCACGCGAAAGAGTGTCGAACAAAACAAAACAATCAAGCACTATCTTTCCCTAAATATGCATTTAAAATAAAAGCAACCAGGTGTTTAAGGCTTACCTCTAGTCCAACGTTGTTTGTAGCAGTCAAGCCTCTTCGATCCAGATGAGCTCCTTCTCCTTGAAGCCTGCATTCACTAACAAGAAAACGATTACATAGCACCTAAATAACTCATATAATAAAACATATTCATCATAAAGACCAAGGAGTTTATGAAACAAATTATATATAACAACTTGTTGAGAAAAATGAACTTAATTGTATTAATTGGAAACAAAAGAAACCTTACAACCAGTGCCTTGGTGTTGTGCAGGTCCCTCCCAGGGTCCAGCAAGAGTTCTCCTCTACTTTGATCAGCTCACCCACTTCCAAATGAAGCTAAGAAAGGATTGGGATCTCTCCTCTCAAGCTCTATAAGGGAGTCCTAATTTCAGCAGCATCTACCCTTAGGAATGTTCAGCTTTCAACCTCCCTTGCCTCTGGCCCAATGCTTGTATTTATAATGCCTTGGAGGAAGTTAAACAGGTCCACCATCAATGGGATAAGCCCCTCTTTTAAAGGGATAGCTCCCCTCTTCATGGGATAAGTTCCTCTTTCATTGGGATGCATGAACCATCTGGAGGTGCTCAACCCACGTCAAACCATCTTCTAGAATGCTCTAGAATCGACCGCAAGTAAGTTTTTTGAAGTAAAACTTGCGCCTTTTGACTTTTACAGGGGTACGCACCCACCCCTTTATAGACAGAGCGTACAAGTACGCAGGTATTATGTACTTGAGGTGCGTGCACGCAGGTAAGAGTAAGAGAAAGTGCGGAACCAGAGTTATATTGATTTTTTAAAGGCTTTCTCTCTTTTTTGGAGTTTGACATGAGGAGCAGAGGTATAAGACTTGCCAAGGAGGATAGTATGGTTATTGATGGAGCCATACTGACTGCAAATATTCATGGTGACAAATTTTAGTGTAACAGACATGGTTCTGGATAGGAAGGTGAGAATGACGCGTAGGGGAGATGTTGAGTACCTCAGAGTTGGGATCAAGGGTTCAAAGCCGAACAATGCAAAATGGATAGAGATTGGACAAGTGAGACAGTTGTATCCTCATTTAGTCGATGCTTGAAAACCAAATTTTGGTGGTCCAAAAGCTTTTTCAGTGGGAAGGCTGTGATCCGAAATGGATCCATGGAAAATTATCAAAGTCCTATGACTGTATCAAATCATGACAGACTTCAAAAAACTTATGAACAAAGAGCTATCAGGAAGGACCTCTAGACAGTGGCAGTTTGTAGCCAGCAAGGAAAGACAAGGACCTCGGTCAAAGTGCGCTGACCAAGGCCCCTGGAGACTGTGCAAGACGCAAACTAGCAGTTAGGAAGTCCGGATCGGAAAACGGATGTCGTTTCTGATGCGCGATCACTGGGCAAAACCCATCGAGAAGGAATAGCCCTGAGCGCTCGGTCATAAGGAAAGCCGAAAACCGCGGGAAAAGCGCTAAAATGACATGCGGGTCCCGCGCTCCAAAACCGGCAGAATATAGGAGGCGTTTTGGGTAGTAAGCAGAATTATCAAGAGACCCAGGGATGCCATAGAGCGAACGATGCATGTCTGGTGAATGAGAGATAAAATCACCTCTCATCGTGGGCTAACGTCTGAGCAAGTCAACCATGCGATAAGAGCAATAACCATAGGACTTGGAGGCCCCGGATCTAACGGCGGAGATTGTGCCCGATGGGGAGACCGGATTTGGTGTAGAAATAACCTACGGCATATAAAAGTTTGAAGTCTGATTTGACTGCTGAGTTGGCGAATGAATCATTTCACAACGTAACTGAAATAACGAACAGTCGAGGAAGAGCTGGTGCTCAGTTCATGAGAGGACAAGTGGCCACTTCCCTGGGAGACATTACATAGTGGCGAAGACGTAGAGGCAGGGAATTCCAAGCGGACAGTAGCAGGCGATCCGAAGAGGCAGAAGAGGAAGCGAACAGTCAAGGGATGGATTGGCTTTAAGCCATGAACAAATAAAGAACAAAAAACATGAAAAAAGAGAGAAGAGACAGTGAGACAGAAAGTGAAACAGAGAATAGAGAGCCAAGCTGACCTGCAGAGTTAAGGCAGCATCGAGCAGACAAAACTAGGCTTGAGAGCTTCAAGCAATCCCTATGAGGATATCTGTCGAGAACAGAGTACCAAATTGGACCCGTCCCATCAAGACCAGTTGAGGTCGAGACTTAGTGAGGGGAAGAGTCTATGCACTCTAGTGGCTTGGGGAATCCAAGAACCACCCTACTAAGCATCATCTGTTTCAGGAGACTCAAATTGAGCTCCTCATTATAAAAACTCTGCTTAAAGACACAATAAAAGAAGGCCACCACTGAAAGCTGGATCGGAGACGTAGCCCAGGAGGATTGGGTGAACTCCTTATTAATTTGTTGTGTTCTTGCATTTTCTTACTATGCTTCTCTTATTGTTTTCCATTTTCCAGTGTCTGTGTATTTTGCAATCTGATCGATCCATTGCCTAAGATAACATAGACACACACACCAACACATGAGTCTATAATACCTTCATTAATTAATTAACTAAGATCACTCACGAGTGATTTTCAGATCAATGCCCAAAATCGTCATTTTTATAAGAGGTTTGTTGGGAGTAACCCAATGTTGGAGGAGAATTGTTGTTGACATTTCTTCTTTCGAAACTCCTTGGCATGCATTGTCATGTATGCGCAAAGTCTTCCACTGGGGAGGCAAACAACAAAAGGCATGTGTTGCTTCAAACCAAAATATCAGTTCTATTATTTTTTATGCTCTTTCAAACTTGAAAGGTTCATTTGAGTTTCAGGTTTATGCAAGCAACTTCACCATCTTATTTCATTCAAAAGATTTCCATGGTGTAAATATTAAGTTGCAGTGATCCATCCACTTTCATTGGATGGATACTTGCCAAAAATTTCACTTGGTTTGAAAGTACAAAATAGGTATAAGCAACAATTTCATTGTTATGTCTTTTAGGTCTATTGGTTATGTAATTGTTGTATCCAAACGTCATTATGTTTTACATGAAAGTTATGTTCAGAAAATTTCTTACTTTCAAGATGTACAATCGGGCTTGAGTCATGTAAAGCAAGTAGTGAAATTTGTCATCCATTTGCATTATATTTTGTTATGTCGTCTTGGTAAGAAGGATGTTGCTTTTGATGGCGACATGGACAAAACCATGTGTTTCTATGAACGACGGAAAATGGTGCAACAAACAATGCAAGATTAGCTTGAAAAGCGCAAAGATAAGTATAGGTATTATGTTAATCACAGGTTTCAAGTCGATGTTGCAAGCTGGTGTCAGTTTTGCAAAAGGAGGCTTCAAGTTATTGAACAATGAGAGAATATTCATATTTCACATTCTGAATGCATTCCTACAGAATTGTTGAATCAGTTTCAACAAGATGCCATCCGTGATAGAAGAACGGGGTCCTCAAGTCAAGTGAATGTTGATTTCCTTAGAGAGTAGCTCAAGGAAAAAAATTCGTCAAAATCCAATTGGATTGAGCTTCGAAAGGTGAGGGGGTTGTACCCTCATCTACTTGTCAGATAATAGTGATCTTTTGGGGTCCAAAAGGCTTCTAGTGGGTGTTAGTGTCGGTATATTCATCCCTCCATCAGTGATCAAAATACTCTTGTTGCATTGCATGTTAGGTGTCTCATCCGATCATCTGCATTCCATTAGGATCATGGATCATCTTATGGTAGTGGCATTTTGTAAATTTTCCCTCATGGTCTTTACCTGCTGATTCATTTTCATACATTTAGGTCATTTACAGTCATTTTTTGCCATTATATTTGCAAAAGTCATTTTTAGGGTTTTAGGTCTCATTAGGTCTATGGTTTTGTCAATAGAGTCTTGCAAAAGCTCAATAATGGTCAGAACACACATGAGGAAGCCAAATAAAGTCTCAGCAACAAAAAGTTCAAAATCACATGCTTAGTGATTGATTTTTCCTCAAAACCCTATTTTGAGGAAAAACAGAGTTTTTATATTTTATGTACAAAATTTCATGTAATTTCTTTCTTCCTATATGTAATAGTTCCGAGATGTAGCCCTGGTCACCTTGCCAAGCTCCTGCACTCCAGCTCCTACAAAAGAGTCAAAATTTCAAAGCATTTAGTCCATCAAAGGCAAAAAACAAGTCAAACTGCCAAAACAGAGTTTTAAAAGACAAGTGAAAGGCAAACATTAGAAAGTGGGTTTCTATAAGTGAAAAATTAAAATCCTTTGTATATAAAGTCTTTTTCATGTTGAAGAAGCTCATTTGTGTCCAAAGAGTGAAAGAGAACAAGAGCCAAGTCGTTTTTGAGCCGAAGGAGCGAAACTGCAGCAAAAAAATTTGTGAAGGTTCCTGGTGCGGTCCACCTGGGTTGAGGCGTGGTGCACCTGGTCAGCGCAACGCACGCAGCGTAGGAAATACACTAAGATTGTAAAGGGGCACGACGCACCAGAGAGGCGCAACGCACCTGTTAGTGGGCATGGCGCACCTGCCTCCAAAGCCCGAAACTCATCCAAATCGCCTCCTCCAAGCTCCAAACTTGCAATTTCCTCCTTCCAAGTAAGTCAAGCATCTCATATTTCCATTGTAAGGGTTTTCATCAGTTTTTATGGTGTTTCAATAGGTAAAAAACAAAACCCTATTTCCTTGCACAGTCAATTGAAAAACTGCCTAGGGTTTGCAAAATTGCAATTTTTGTTGTCTTATCCCCCTCTACCATTTTCACATCCCCTCACATTTCACTCACCTCATTTCATTTTCCCTCCTCTATCATTCAAACTCATCCATTTCCTTATCCATAAAACTAAAACCCTAATCCCTAATCCCACTACTCCCAAACCCTAATTGGCATCTCTAAACCCTAATCCTTATTCCCCAAACCCTACCATTCCCAAAAACCCTACAAGCAGCATCACACTCCCTCATTCATTGTCCCCCATCATCAACCCCTTTCATTGAACAACAAATACCTATTGTTCCTATAAAATCTCTTCATACTCATCAAAGAACATCAAACAATGGCAAACATAGAGACATATTCATCTTATGACAGAGATGAGGAAACAGTAAGTGATTCCTCCAAAGAAATTCATGCACCAAGGAAGCCTCACAAGGGAGGGAAACACATCCAGGAGGAGCCCACTACACTTATTGAGCTATTGGCTTGCCCTCTTGCTGTAGCATGCTTCAAACACCAATCTTGCTACCAATTTTGTGAGATGGTGGAAAGAGTCAAATACCACCATGAGCTTGCCAGACTTTTTGTGCTCCATCTTCACAATGGCCAGGTCAATTTGGCAGGTGTGACATTCACTTTGACACCTGAGACTATAGCTGAAGCAACAAGCATTCCGAATGTGGGTGAGTAGTGGAACAAGGGATAGTTGGTGGACAAAGATCATTATGAGCCTTATATCAAGGTTGGCTTTCAGAGGCATATCAATAGGGTCTTCCCTTTCAGATACCTACAAGACATATATGCTCCCCTTATGAAACTCATAATCAAATATTTCAGCTATGAAGGCAAATTTTCTCGCCTATACACCTATCATGTCAGATTATTGATGCATTTTACCAGAGCGAGGATGATGAACATCCCTTATTTCATATGTCGGAATATTGAGAAAATGACCACATTGGCACAAAGGAAACCTCCTCATCAGCAGTATAACAGCATCTATCACTTTGCATTGATCAAGATTGTGGTTTTGCATCAACTTAGTTTACTGAATGTTTCATGGGATGATTTCATTTCACATGAGGTCTTCACAAGCCCTCAAGTGCCCCCATCAATTTTTCATGAGGCAGGAGAGCCTTCACATCAGCAAGAGGTGCATGAGACTCAAACCACTAGTGTGCCAGTGTTTGTCACTTATCAAAAGGGCACAAGGAGATTTTTTGTAGCAGCAAAACGAGTATTATCTCCACCCAGGGTGGAAGGGGTCTCATTTCCTTCGATAGTAAAGCAGGTACAAGACAAAGGTAAGCAGCCATTACATGATGAGGGACCTTCTGAAGGTCAAGAGAGAGATTTCATTCTCATTCAGGATGATGACACTGATTTGGGCTCCCAAAGCTCAAAGCTCAAGGAGATCATCCAGGAACAACAAGCTGACATTCATGACTTGTCTCTCAACCTAGAAAGAGCCAAGTGGGTAATCAATTATCTTGAGCAAAGGAACAAACAGTTAGAGGACCAGCAAACTATCATGGAGCTCCAAAACATAAGAGAAAACCGGCAAGCAGCCAAGAGGAAGAAAATCAAGTTGACACCACTAGAGCAAGAGATTGAAGCTGATCGTGAATCTTGGCTTGAGAGGTCAAACATGCACTTGGAGAAGATGTTGGAGAAGGCCAAAAAAGAGAAAAATATGTTGAGGCACATGGCCTATCACTATTTGGCAAGAAACAAAGTTTGCAAAGCAAGAATAAGGACTTTGAAGGCCAAGTTGAGGAAAGATTTGAGGAAGAGGAAAGAGCAAGACAAGCTCAAGATTTTGGCTGAGGTTTTTGTAGCCCAACATAGCACTTGATGCAAGTCACTTAGCGCACACTTTTTGTCAATTTTGAATTTTTGGAGAAAAACATAGATTTTTCTGCCTGGTGCGTAGCGCCACCCAGCGCTCGCTTTTGCTAGGGACCTCTTCTGGAGGAAAACTCAACATTTTTGGATTCCTCATGCAAAATTATGAATACCCAGAAATGGTCAAGAAATTTTGTCAAGTTTTGAGCTTCCAAAAGGGTCAAAACACCTCAAAAATGCCCTTTCTGACCCTTTTTGGCCACACAGGAAGCAATGTTGGGAGAACTCACTTTTTGAGGGGCAAATGGACACCAAATTTAGAAATTCCACATGTTCGAGAAATTAGACAGACAGAACTTTCCAACAAGCCCACTTGGAGAAAATTTGGTGCACGAGAAGGCCTCCAAAATCAGCTGCAAAAAGGAGCTACGCATAGGGACAGTGGAGCAGTGCACAAGATGGAAAATTGTTATTTTTGCCAAAAAAAACTCTGTTTTTTGCCTCGTTTTTCCTCAGTTTGACTTTTCTCTCTCTCATAGTCAAACTCATGATGTAATTTGATGTAAGTTGATGGACTTTGATGTAAAAATGTTAAAATTTCACTCATGGAGGTAGATACATCATGAAAAAGTAGTTTTGAACTGAATGAATTAGTTTCCTAGGTTTTAGAGGCAAGCTCTTCCACTGCCTACTTTTCAGTTCTTAGTTTAGATCTTGTTGAAACAGCTCCTAAACTCATGAATTCGACCCCTAAAGCCTAGCATGAGTTGTTTTTTGCCTATATCTAGTAGTTTTTCAGTCATTTGTAAATATTGGACTCTTGTGAATGCTTTGAGCATTATTGTACATTCATCTGTGCAGTTTGGCAAAGGAATAGACCAGGGTTTGCAGCGTTTCTTGGATTCTTGTGGAAGCTTGATTTAGTATTGTTTTTCCTTTTGTAATTCAAGTTTACATGTGTTTATGTATGCCATCATCTCTTTCTGTTTAGCTTAACTAAATGAATCAAGGATAAAGATAGAATTCATTGATGTTGCAGTGCTCTACCTAGGGTTTGTTTAGTTATTTATGTTTTCAACTGTTTAAAGAGGATCCCTGAGACTTTCATGCCCTCTCCAACTCCTCACCAACCTTAAGACTCTCCATCTCACTTATTTCAAAGTACTAAACCATTTGCCTACCTCGCCCCACAGAAACCTCTGCAAGACTATGTCCATTCCCCGGACCCAAATCTGCCTTTCACATTTGAGCCAGCAAACCAACATTAAATTCAATCAAACTCCTCTGAGCATATACCTAGCCTAAAATCAGTCTTTACATTAGTCATCTCAAACCTCATTGATCATATTTTCCTGATATTGACAAGGAGAGAGCCCTCTCCCGACCTGGTAGGGCTAGCTACTAGGTTAAGCGTGGTTTGATGTTACCCTAGATCCTGCCTTTCTCAGCCTGAGGTATATTTAGGCCATAACAGTGGGGAGGAATGATCAGGTGCTCAGTATTTAGCTCAAAAATAAAAGTTCTCATATTGGATTGAAACCTATATGACCGTGTCCGTCTCATCAAGATGATCACAACGCAATTCATTTCACTAAAAATCGAGTCCAGATGAAGGCGAAAAGGCCTGTTGTTCGTTTTCCTAAACAACTAAAAAAATTGTAGAACATGACAAAATGATGACATGACCGTACAGTCAGTGTTATGGGAATCTTCTTTAGCTTTTCCCCAATGAGGTTGTGACAAGTTTCACTTCAGGATTCACCAATTTGGTTGTGTGAAGGTGAAATTGCCCAATGTCCTCAAAGGTGGAATTATGAGTTCATGGTAAATATTATGTGGAACTTATATATATATATATATATATATATATATATATATATATAGATATATATAATTTCAAACTAAATTCCAAATCCACATAATACATATACAATAGTGCATTTAAATGATATGGTGTGGCAAAGTCCAAAGTCCAAAGTCCGAATATTTATTTGGTGGGCAAAATGTATTAAGGGACGGGCAGAGGGCAGGTCGAACCCGTGACCTCCCCCTCCAACTCTATTGCTTTACTGTTGAACCATCGTTGAACTTATTAAATGGTGGTAATAATATTCTATTTAAGCCTACAGCGAGGCTGATGGCGGGAGCGGAGGGAGTCAGCCCCCTCACCGTACGACCACGCACACTAAATCAAGGGTCAGCACTAATTGATAAGTGCACTTAGGGCACCACTAATCCATATTTAAACATAATTAATATGTTTTTATGTTGGAAAACACTTTGGAGGCCCACCAATTTTGGCAGTGCTAACTAGAATCTTCTCCAGGTTTAACGGGGTTTCCTAGAGAAAAATTAAATGAAGCATATCTTGAGCAATTTTTGACCAAATTGAGCTCAGAAAGAGGTGCTCTTGTCTAATTTCGACATTCTGAACACATTAGTGTAGGTATCAAGAGCCATAGAGCTTTGTAAACAACATTTTTTCCACAGAAGTTGGACCAAGGAGATGTACCCTAGGAGAGGTGAACTCCTTCATCAAAACACTATGTTAATGAGTCTCTTTTATGGTTTCCTATACATGTTTGTTGTTCAGTATTTATTTTTGAATCTATTTTACTCATGAATGTCTTTGAAAACTTAAGGAAATTTTACCTGATTGTATGCACAAACAGCTAATGAAAACTTAGCACAAGGAGAAATAAGCATGCACATATTTATAAATCTATAATTGTTATTAGCACAGAAAAAATAATCATACAAAAACAGATCAATTCCACTGCTTCCTCTTTGATGACAATTGTGTTGAATATGCAATGGTGTTTATCTTGTTGTCATCTGTCAATTTTTTGTTGTCTTTTTTGCTAAAAATGTGCTGGAAAGGTCCTCACTGCATTCTTTTCCTTTGCTGCTTCTACTTGTCATTTGTGCTTTTTAGTTTACTAATTTCCCCTTTTACATTAACTTAATTCCATTGTTTATTAAATAACCATGGTAATACGGGACTTAATTTTAATCGGGGAAGAAATGATAATCTTCAGTAAATACATAAACACAACAAAGGGGGACGATTATTTTGAATTGTGAATGGATGCATGTGGAGGGCCCACATGGCAACTAGGGATTGGGGGAAAAGAATACAATTGGGACAATGATTTATATGGCTGCGCGAATGGAGGTCGGGAGATTGAACAGCAAGCGGGAGTGGGATCATGGCAAGAGGAGGTTAGTGACAAAATAGCAGTGGAGGAGGAGGAGTAGGGACATGACGGGAGCGGGTAAAACTTCTTTTGGAGGGGGGTCAGAGTAGTTTATGGTATTAGAGGGGGGTGCGAAATGATGTGGGGAGGACAAGTAGTAGCGGGGAAAATCGCTTTTCGAACCCCCCTCACCGTTAAAGAGAATCATAGCAGGGGGGTCTGAAAGGGCTTTAGAGTTGTTGGATTAAACAGACTCGTGATCAGAGAGGTGAACTTGTGCAATGTTTAATGCCAATGGGACCCAATATCACATCAAATTTACCCTGTAAATTATTACATCCAGAGGGGCTTATCACAATTGGCAAGCGGGACCTTTACCATGTTCCATAGTACTTTGCCGACAGACCAAACCCAATAGCCCATTCAGTCACAACATATAAAATATCGCATCCAACAAGACTTAACCACAAACCCGAACCCGAAGCTTTTCAAAATCCAATTAATAATCCCGGCAGGTCCAGAAAGGGGGCCGTGTATTGTATCGCAATCGCAACCAAGAGGAGGACCTTGTGGGGGAGGGACTTAAAGTTGGTGTGATTGCTGATTGTGATATCGCAATCGGTAGCGAGAGTGTTATCGCAATCACAGGTAGACATGGTAATGGGGGGCCTAACTGCAGGATGGTGTGATAACACACGGCTGGTGGGTCATGGCCAATTCTAAATGCGATTGTGTTATCCTATGAGGATTGGTGACACGAGGCATGTGGGCCCGGTTCATGTTATAATATATAGAGGGGATTTTATATATAATGTATTATGTTGTAATACATTACAACGCAATGTATTATAAAAGGCTTTGCGGTACGTTTAATGATATGGGGAAACGACTAGAGTTAAATGTATAGTAACAAATGGGAATGCAGCTAGAGTTTGAATATTAATGGGTTAAGACTAGAGTTGGAATATTGATGGATTAAGGCAAGAATTTATGGAAATGCGACTAAGGTTTGGGAATTAAATAATGGATTAGGCTAGAGTTTATGGAAACAGACATAAAATGGGCATGATGGGTTAATGGAAATCTAGAAATGGGGTGATGGTCATATGGGTCCCGGCTAGGGTAAAAATCATATTGCATATTCATAATGGGAGAAAACGTTTTTTACAAAGGATAAATGAAAATATAATTTAAACTATAGCGGAAATAATTCTTGGGCCTTTCTTGTGGTTACCTTTGCGATCCAAACATTGTCATTCAAAAAAACTCCTCAAATCCTAATACTTGGTTCCCTTTGGAAATAATTTGCAAGATGAAATATTATTTACAACATCTCAAACATAATAATGATCAGCTACAATCAAGCAATCCTATAAAAATTATAGGACCCTAATAGTGGCTCCAGTTGGGGATGGAACTCTCCTTGTGAGGTGTCAAGAACATCGTAGACTAGTAGCCTAATCCATTAGGCTCATCCCAAATCTGCAACTTGTTTTGTCATAAAAACTATGTGATTGAAACTCTTAACCTAAAACCAAAACCATTATGTGCATTGAAACCTGAAATATACACTGAAATGAAAATTGTACTGCAAACTGAAACTGAAATTGAAAAGAATGTTGGAAAATGATGCTCAAGGCACTGAGCTTATTTTCACACTGCTGAAATTATGTTGAATCAAATAATACAAAAATGCCAATGAAGCCAGTCAAGTAGCTACTGAAATAAGTGCACTACTTGACTATTTGTTAGCACAATCAAAAGGACAACTTGACTCTTTGTCCATAAAAACAAAGTTGTAGAGTGCAATGGCGACTGATGTTGGATCTGGTCATGAAAACATGATTGAACACTTGAGCTTTAAAGAACCTCCATGTAGTTTTCTATAGGATGAGTAAAGGCATGATTAAATAGTTTACCTTGCAGGCCTTCATTAATCGATTGAGCATGGAAAATTTCATCAGTTGTATACTCAAGGTTAAACCCTGATTCCCTCTGTTCAGTTTTAGCCTTGTGTTCAAAAACAAAACTCTCATGAATCTGCAAATCAAAAGGCACCACAATATCCTCTTGTTTTGGGGAGGGAAGAGTTTCCAAGAGTTGTTTAGGATCTCATAAATTATAGGACTGAATCTAGAAATCCAAAAGTTCAATATCCTTCTTGAATCTTTCAGCAACTAACTTTAAGAAAACAAATTTTACTTTCAGGATAAAATTTTCTTAATTTCAAACAACAAAACATGGTCATTGAAAACTCTTCATCAATTTGAAAATCAGTTAATTTATCCCTAATTTCTTTTAAAACTTCACAAGATAGAGGATTTTCCACATACCCTGTCATCTTGTTTAGCAAGAAATCTAATCAACTTGTAGTGGAGTTGCCATGAATTCTCTAAAATCTGGATTCTTTGATAATGGAGTCCCACTAAAAACTTTTAAGCTCTGGATACATTGAACATGGAGTAGTCAGGTGAATGATACAACCTTCATGTGTCTGATCACTACCCACCATCAGTAATCAGATCTGGAACTTGATACACTTTTCCGAGGAACATGAAATGTTCGTCCCCAATATGGTCACCAGAATGTTAACACTCTGTAATTTTCTGAGGTTGCAGAAGAAAATCACAAAGGTAACCACAAACCTACTTTGGAAGTTGGGATCTAGCCCTGCTAGCTTCAGAGAGGGCTCTCTCTATAAGATTTAACTTTGTTGTATTGAATATTAGGCTAGTTATGAAGTTTAAGGTTTGATTTATATTTGAATGGTTGGTTGATAACTAGATTACCATTGGGTTATGGATCATGTTTCATAAAGTACGTATCAATTTCAGTGTTTACAGATAGATCTCACAAGGTAGGGTAGCCAAACTGATTGGATTCTTTTAGTTTATGAGATGGGGAAGGAAGAATAGATTAAGATTCACTTTAGATATAGAGCATTGTTACCTGAATTCTGTATTTAAAGTTAAATACAAAACATGGAAATTATTCATAGACGGGAGCAGTGTAGATTTAAACAAATTTTATCCTTAAATTATCTATTGAATAATTCAAATTAAGAAACAAATATGTGTGATAAACAGAGAAATATAAACACATAGAACGATAGAGGCACTTCACCAACAACTTGACACAAGAATCCTGTGAAAGAGCTTTTTGTATTACTGGTAAATCCGCTGATGCTTCAACAATGTACAATAGTGTTCTTCTATATAAAAACCAACATCTATTACTTCAAATGATGAAGTATTTATACAAATTTATTACAAAATATCTTGATTTAAAATATCAAGATTTGTTACGAATATCTATGCAAATATCTTGAAAAAAAATTCAAGAATTTATTACAAAAGGTATAAAAATAGACTAAATTGTTTAAAAATATATCAGTCGATTGAGTGTTGTTGTTGTTTCTGGGCATTCCGGTAGTGACTAGGCCTTTAAATGAGAAATGTTGTTGTCCTGCTAGCAGATGTGTCTCATTGTCCCTCTATTCCACTACGTCCTGTTTGATGAATGTTGTATTGAATATGCAATGGTGTTTATATTGTTGTCCTCTGTCCATTTGTTGTTGTCTTTTTTGCTAAAAACGCACTGTAAAGGCCCTTGTTGTCTTCTTTTCCTTTGTTTCTTATGTGTTTCATTCGTGCTTTTTAGTTTACTAATTTCACCTTTTACATTAATTTAATTTCATCGTTTATTGAATAATCATGGTAATACAAGACTTAATTTTGATCGGGGAAGAAGCAATAATCTTTAGTAAATACATAAACGCAGCAAAGGGGGCCGATTATTTTGAATTGTGAATGGATGCACATGGAGGGACCACATGGTAGCTGGGGATTGGGGGGAAGAATATAATCGGGACAGTGATTTATACGGTTGCGCAAATGGAGGTTGGGAGATGGAACGGTAAGCGGCAGTGGGATCATGGCAGGAGGAGGTTCGTGATAAAATAGCAGTGGTGGAGGAGGAGCAGGGACATGACAGGAGCGGGGAAAAAGACTTTCAGAGGGGGTCAAAGCATTTTATGGTATTAGAGGGGTGATTGTGAAATGATGGGGGGAGGACAAGTCACAGCAGGGAAAACCTATTTTCGGACCCCTCGCCCCCCGTTGTTAAAGAGAATCATAGCGGGGGGTCCCGAAAAGTCTTTAGAATTGTTGAATTAAAACATGCTCGTGATCGGAGAGGTGAACTCGTGTAGTGTTTAACGCTAGAGGGACCTAATATCACATTAAATTTACCCTATAAATTATCGCATCTGGAGGGCTTATCACAATCGGCGAGTGGGACCTTTAACCTATTCCATAGTGCTATGCCGATGGACCTAACCCAATAACCCATTTAGTTGCAACATATAAAATATCGCATTCGGCGGGACTTAACCACAAACCCAAACCTAAAGTGTTTGAAAATCAAATTAATAATCCCAGCGGGTCCAGAAGGGGGACCATGTATTGTATCCCAATCGCAACCAGGAGGAGGACCTTTCGAGGGAGGGACTTAAAGTTGGTGTGATTGTCGATTATGATATCGCAATTGGCGAGGGAAATCAGAGGGGACTTCATAGATGGAGGGACTTATCGGCAGCCGAGACTTTATCGCAATTGATAGCGGGAGTGTTTTCACAATCGTAGACGGGACATGGTAATGGAGGGGCTGACTGTGGGATGGTGCAATATGCGATAACACATGGCTGGTGGGTCAAGGTCAATTCTAAATGTGATTGCGATTGACTATGAGGATTAGAAACACGTGGCCTGCGGGCTTGGTTCATGTTATAATATATAGAGGGATTTTTATATATAATTTATTATGTTGTAATGCATTAAAACACAATTTATTATAAAAGGCTTTGCGATACGTTCAATGATATGGGGAAACGACTAGAGTTAAATGTATAGTAACCAATGGGAATGTAGCTAGAGTTTGAATATTAATGGGTTAAGGCTAGAATTGGAATATTAATGGATTAAGGCTAGAGTTTATGGAAATGTGATTAAGGTTTGGGAATTAAATAATGGATTAGGCTAGATTTAATGGAAATAAACATAAAATGGGCATGATGGGTTAATGGAAATCTGGAAATGGGATGACGGTTATGTGGGTCTCGGCTAGGTTTAAAAATAATATTGCATATTCGTAATGGGGGAAAAGGTTTTTTACAAAGGATAAATGCTAATATAATTTAAACTGTAGCGAAACTAGTTCCCGAGCCTTTATCTTATTTTGAAGTCCAAACTTCATTCTAGCCTATCTCTCAATCCAGGAGTTGGATTTGGGCGCAGGATATACCATTGGAAATGTGCTTTTCAACACTTTCCAATGAAAACACTTGAAGTCTGATCTAATCCAAACATTGTCAAGAAAGAAATCTCCTCAAATGCTAATCCTTGGTGTCTCTTTGGAAATAATTTGCAGGATGAAATATTATTTACAACATCTCAAACATAATAATGATCAACTACAATCAAGAAATCTTGTAAAACTTAGAGGACCCTAACAGATCCAACAACTCAACAACATATATCTAGCTCATTGTTTGAGGTCCACACCTATGCTACCACGTAGGCCTAGTTAGGGCATCATTACAGTCCCATATCCAGCCTTCAATTCTACCCAAATCTGTTGTTAAGGAGTTCGATTTCCCTTTGTTAGGAGGTTGACCCTTCTTGTTGTGATTCTGGGCAGTCTAGCCCTCTTTAACAACCTCGGCCTGCCCTATATTTCATGCGGCCTACTACAACAAGACATCATAGGCATGCGGCAAACTATTTAGGGTCTGCCTTCCCTCCACTTAGCCCTCAATCAACCCCGACTTCCACTCCTTTGCTTCAACCTCCAAGAACAGGCCTTCGACCCTCCTTCATACACTTCAAACTCTTCAAAATTCCCTAAAAACAACCCTTAAACTTTGTTGGTCCATCTTTCTCTTTTGTCGCCCAAAACAGAGTTATCTTCTCCCTTCTACGAGCTTGTCACTTGTTGTGTGTTGCAAAAGTGGATGAGAAAATGACATCAACTCACCCTCTATTCATACGCAAATGAGGGGCTCCATGAATTGATGAAGAATCATGTCTCTTGGATGAATTCACTTCAAGCCTACATGACTTGACTGTCCATTAATTAATTATCAACTTCAAAAATTCATGTCTTTGCTTCTAGAGCTATGATTTGAGTGAGCTTCGGCACGCCAAGCTCTATCACCTCAAATTTTCTCAAGCTCAAAATCACCATGGTTTTGGACCAAATCCCAATGGGTGTAAAACCCCACACTTGCGTTCCAAGCTCATAAGCCTACTTTTGGCGCTTTGACCTCCAACCCTCGAACACTAGGGCTTGGAGTACCTCCCAAGCTACACAACAATCAACATACTTGGGTTCTATGAGGTTCAATCATCATCCTAGAGCTTGAAACGATGAATCCCAAGAGCTTTCCTTTAGTAACTATAAATATGGATTTTGGGGCCTTAGAATTAATCTTTTTCTTCATATGGCCATTGCCCTCTTTTGCAATCAGTTTTTCCGCGTGCTGCTCCAATTAATTGGTTTTTCTTTCCCCTTCTAAGTGTTCATTCTCTAGTGCTTGGTGAGTGAGCTACCTTATTGATATCTTATATGGCCCCAAGTTCATTTATGGATAGGGAATACCTAGCCTAATTCATCCAGATATGTTTGATAACTCACAACACTGGGAAGTGAAACGCATCTTAGTTGAGCTTATTCTGTAATTTGCACTGCACTTCTTGTATCTCTATGGAAACTAGTACGATTAGGATGCTCCCCCAGGGGGTTCCTTGTTGCCCTTTCACATTCCAGGCTTTGAACTTATCTTCTTGTTGGCTGGGACGGAATTAAAATAGTAAGGCAGTACTCAAGGGAGGGGTTATTCAATCCAGGATTTTCAAGGCCCTGTCTACTTGCTAGGGCATGGCGTTCGTTCCTATTTTTTTTTATAGCGGCCCATTGGTCTAGCAACTAAAATTTATGGACTCACCACTGCTCCTGGCTTTACTATAAGTGGTAGAAGCAACCACCTCTACATCTAAGCATGTATCGCAAAAACTATCTACTAATGTCACATATCAAACTGCAAACTACATAGACAAATAACCGAACCTTTTTCTTTACTGGGATAGTGACATGTACATGTCTCGATTTCATAATCTACTACAATGTTGGTTGCATGCAATCATAACATTAGTACACACAATTTTGTTGTGTTGTTTTTATTAAATTTTATATTTTTTAATTATATAATATAGAAATCTTAGGCAACCTCATAGTTGTTCTTATCATTTTCTTTGGCAAGACGTGCATCCCGGGCTAATTATTATTTCTCAAGTAGTTTTACAAGATTTTTTATGTGCATCTCAGGATAACTACTCTTTGTCTTGTAGTTTTACAGGGTTTTCACGTGATTTTCTTATTTTTATCAATTCCCTTTTTTATCTATTTTAGGGTAATTTGCACCTTCGATAGAATAATATTATTGTTCTCCTTAAATAGAGAGATTTCCTTGATATTTCTTTTCACATAATGGAAGAATTCCCTCTATCATCAACTGATAGTCGATAAATTACATGTGCCTGTGATTCTACCATGTCTATAATCACAAGATCTCTTTGATGATGCCTCAAACTTCTCTATTTGTTTTGATTAAGGGAAAAAAGTTTGAAGTCTCAAATTATTTTCCAAGTGTAAATTTTTTGAAAGCATACGGTTTCATTCCTATTGACCAAAATTTGACTAAAATTCTATTTTGGGGTTATCACTGGCAAGCTTACATGATTAAATTATGAAGCAACTCATGGGGTATAGAAAGGGGGCTTGAAGATTATTGATGATATGACTTGAAATTGATGGTCACATAATTACTTTAAATTCTAAAATTTATGCCCCTTAACATTAACTAATGTGTAAATAAACACTGATAATTACAATTTCAAATATATGAATACCTTGGATTTTGGAAGTTCTGCATTTTACTTTTGAATATCCTTTGTAAGTGAATTTGATGTCTTATGTTGTCTTGGCTGTCTGAAATAGGATAGTTTACATGTGTGAATTCATGGGTGATTCAAGAATTATTTTTAACAATTTCTAACGTTAAATGCTTGTATAAGATCACTTTGTGTCCACTTCTTACAATTTCATCTCTAATGGCAATGCATTTTGCTTTCGAATATCCAATGGTAGTGAATTTGATGTATTTTGTTGTCTTGGTTGTAAGAAATATGACAACTTACATATGTGAATTCATGGGAATTCCTAATGTCAATTGTTTTCAATTGCATCTTTAATGGTGCATTCTGAGATCACTATGTGTCCACTTGGCGCACACCTTTTTGTTACTATAGCACCTCGGCGTATCATGCAACCACCATTGTCTACTTTACCCGTGCAAAATTGTACATGTACATTCTTTAGATTAAATTTGTTGATCCCATGTAGGTGCTCTGTTTCTTTGAATTTTTTAAACTAATTTACTATCAATTTTTCCTTTGTTCCAGAATTTATTCACTTGCTAACATACCTAATAAAATACTACTCAAAAAAATTATTTTATTTTTTAACTGGTAGTTCTTTAATGTTTACTTTAGCATTGTTTCTTAACTCACTGTTGTGGCCACTTACTTTTTGGAGTGTCTTGTTTTTCCCTCCAGGGAACAGCAGCTGTTCCCTAAAAGGAACAACACCTTTATGGAGTGTTTTTGTTGTTCCCTCCAGGGAACAGCTGTTGTACCCTAAAGAAAATAACACCTTTTTGGAATGTTTTTGCTATTCCCTCCAGGGAACAGCTAATGTTCCCTAAAGGGAATAGTTGATGTTCCCTAAAGTGAACAGTTGTTGTTCCCTAAATGGAACAACACTTTTAGAGTTTGTTGCGGCCACAACGACCACCCTATTAAAATCTTCTCTAGGGGAAAATTTGAATGGGTCCCCAAAGAAGTTTTATCTTTCGTTTCTCCGAATGATAACTGGAGTTGTCAGATGGAATTATGTCTTCAAAGCTGAATGGTTCGATGGTTTAATAATTATGGTTGCAATGTGTTTTGAGATTAAAATGGAAACTGTGATTGTGCATGCCTGAAGAGTGTCATGAAATGCTTGATACCATAATTCGTGGAATCAACCTAAAGGTTCCTGCAGGTTGAATCGTGTCTGGCATAGAAACCTCACCTAAGATAGTAGGAGTCCGAGATTGTCGTGTGATCGCTACCCCTGATGCCTGAACTCTAGATTACGGGGAAATTCCTTGAGGGCTCTCAATTCATAGTACCGAACATGAATAAGTGAAAACAAAATTTGAAAGATGTAGGTTTTAACCCCGTATATGAATATGAATTCTAACTCCAAAAATTACCTGCATATGAATTCTAAAACACAGAAAATAAACAATGCGAGAGCATAACACATAAAACACATATACATAGAGATTTTCCCCTAGATCCCAAAACCGAGACTACCAGCTTGATTTTTCATTATGTTCCTTTCAATGTTACAATACATATTTATACATGCCGAAGCATCCAATACCATGGACAGAAAACCATCGTGTCCAATACCATGGACCGAAAACCATTGTATCCAATACCATGGACCGAAAACCATCACGTCCAAAAACATGTGCGAAAATCATGCACAAAACCATAGGTGGGTCTGCCCATCCTAACATAGGGTCCAAAACCAAAATTTTCTGGGGTGCTACCTCGAACCCCATAAAGTGGGGTTACAGGTATGCCTCAAACCCCTTGTGACCCCCCCTCACTACATAACCAGCGCAACGAAGGGGGGCTCCGCCCCCCCTCTAACCCCCCGGTTAACTATGTGGGCTAGTCGTGGAAAGAATATAACACAACCCAACATTCTCCCACTTGTTATTTTCTTTCCACATGGGGCCACAAGAGAGCTTAGTCATTTTTCCAGCGTAAAATGCCCATTGTCTCTCTACACCAAGAGAACTTCTCAGAGCTCATAGATTTTGTCAATGCATATGCAGTATTCTTCAAAGTGTCCACCTTTACCAGCAACACCTTTTTGTCTTCTATCATATCCCTCACAAAGTGATACTGAACATCAATGTGCTTTGCCTTTGAATGATATGCGGGGTTCTTTGTCAAGAAAATTGCACTTTGGCTGTCACAGTCTATCCTTATAGCTCCCTGTACTAACCCCATACTTGAACACAATCTCTACAACCAAACTGCTTCCTTGCTTGCATGAGTGGTTCCCGTGTATTCTGCCTCTATAGTTGATAGTGCCACTACAGATTGTTTCTTACTCATCCAACTAGCTGCACCTCCAAATAGGTTAAACACATACCCACTTGTAGATCTTCTCTAATCCAGATCTCCAGCCCAGTCTAAATCAACAAAGCCATGAATATCCATCATTCTATCCAATCCTAATCTTCCTTGGTAGCACAAACCATAATCACTAGTGCCACGCAAATACCTGAAAACCCGCTTCACTGTTGTCCAGTGCTCCTTCCCTAGTTTTGACATAAACCTACTCAATACTCCCATTGCAAGTGCAATGTCTGGTCTAGTACAGACCATTGCATACGTCAGGCTACCGAATGCACTTGCATATGGAACATGAGACATGTCCTCTTCCTCTTCTTGTGTCTTGGGACACTGTTCAGTAGATAACCTCACACCTACAGGAATAGAAACCTTCACCGGTTTACTATCCTGCATATTAAACCTCTGTAGTATTGTCTCGATATACTTCCTCTAGTTTAACCAAAGCTTCCTCTTTGCCCGATCTCTTTTAATTTCCATGCCCAAGATATAGTTTGCAGCATCAAGATCTTTCATGTCGAATTTGGAGGACAATTGGGTCTTCAAATCTTGGATAATTTCTTTGTCATTTCCAACCAGCAACATATCATCCACATACAAGACCAGATAAATAACACGGTCACCAATTAATTTAAAATACGCATAGTGATATGCTTTGCTTCTGGTGAAGCCAAGTCCCCATATAAATGTATCAAATTTCTGATACCACATCCTTGGCGACTATTTTAACCCTTACAGAGACTTCTTTAGCTTGCATACCAGTTCTTTCTTACCCTTCACCACAAAGCCTTCAGGTTGCTTCATATATATTTCCTCTTCCAGATCCCCATGAAGAAATGTTGTCTTCACATCCATTTGTTCTACCTCAAAATAAAAAGCAGCAGCAACAAATAAAATTAATCTAGTAGAAGTTACCTTGGAAATAGGAGAAAAAATATCACCAAAATCAATTCCTAGCACCTGGGAATAACCTTTTGCTACCAACCGAGCTTTGTATTTCTCCACTTTTTCTTCTGCATTTGTCTTCTTTTTGAATACACATTTGCTGCCAATGGGTTTCCTTCCAGCCGGCAACTCCACCAGATCCCAAGCCTCATTTTTGTGCAAATATGCCATTTCATCAACCATGGCCTCTTTCCAGAGTTTGCCATCCTCTGAATCTACTACTTCCTTCACAGATCTGGGATCATCATTAGTAATAGATAAAGCAAAATTTGAACAGAAAGCAGATGGACTATACCTTTCTGGCTGCCTTCTTTCTCGAACTGATCCTCTCACGCCTGGATTTTGTGGCTCTTCATCTTCTGATTCCTCCTCTGCTGTAGAGTTTGATTCTTCCTCCTTAAGCTCAAACTCCATCTTCTCAGGTTCCTTCGGTTGGAATCCATGTTTAATAACATCTTTTACCTCTCTGAACACCACATCTCGATTGTACACAACCTTCCGTGTGACTGGGTTCCAAAGCTTATAACCCTTTAAACCATCCTTATACCCAATAAAGATGCACTTTTCATATTTACTATCCAACTTGGTTCGTTTCTCCTTTGGAACGTGTACATATGCATCACATCCAAATACCCTCAGATGTGAAAGAGAGGGTTTCTTACCAGTCCATACCTGTTCTGGAGTCTTATCCTCCAATGCTGATGAAGGTGACTTCTTGACCAATTAACATGCAGTGTCCACCGCCTCTGCCCAGAATTCCTGTCCTAACCCGGCACCACTGAGCATGCTTCTTGCCCTTTCCATCAATGTCTTATTCATTCTTTCTGCAAATCCATTTTTCTGAGGTGTATATGGAGTAGTCTTCTGTCGTGCTATACCACACTTCTTACAGAATTCTTCAAATTTCTTGCTGCAAAACTCTCCACCATTATCTGTCCTCAGCACATTTATCTTCTTCTCTGTCTGATTTTCCACGAGAGCCTTAAATTCTTTAAACCTGTCAAAGGCTTCATATTTCTTCTTAAGGAAATATATTCATGTATTCCTTGAGAAGTCATCTATAAATGATACATAGTACACAGACTTACCCAGTGATGGAACCTTCACAGGTCCAAATACATCACTATGCACAAGTTCTAATATCGGTTTCACCCTCTTACTACCAGAGGGGAAACTCACCCAATTCTGCTTCCCATATACACAATTTTCACAAAAATCAAAATCCAGAGAGCTATTACTTATACCTTCTACCATACCTTTACCATGAAGTATTTGAAGGCCCTTCTCTCCAATATGTCCAAGCCTTTGATGCCACAACATGGTCTTCTCTCCAGAGACCACTAGATTTTCTGCTCCACTTTCAGGAACCACAGAACTGTTGCACCCATCAATAACAGTGCTACCTTGAAACTTGTACAGAGTTCCAATTTGAACTTCTCGCATCAATACCAGTGCTCCCCGAACCATTTTGTAGGTATCCTTCTCAAACACTATTTTTTCACCTGCATCATCCAGCTTGCTTACAGAAATTAGATTTATGGTCAATGCAGGAATATGCAGAACACCCGGAAGTGTTCTATCCCTTCCACCTTGCAGCTTCAACTTTACTTTTCCGTGGCCAATGATTCTAGCCTTCCTGTCATCCTCTCAGAAGACATCACTGCCATCATATTTCTCATACTCACAGAACCACTCTCTATGGGGAGTGAAGTGAAAGGATGCACCTGAGTCAATCAACCATGCCTCATGATCTGCATGTGTACTTGAAGAAGCCTACACATCCCCACCTTCATCTGAGGTGGTTTTCGCCTCTACATAAGGAGCCTCATCAGATCCCTTTCCTTTGTCAGGAGCTTTAGATTTATAGTCCCTTTTGTAGTGCCCTTCCTTTCCACATTTCCAACACACCACCTTTATAGGTTTCCCTGGAGATTTAGATCTCCCTCTAGATTTAGATCTTCCACTCGATGACTTATTTTTGTTTCTATTCTGGGACCGTCCTCGTACAGACAAGGCATCACCATTATGACTCTCCATATTTTTCTGTCTCATCTCCTCCATCAGCAAACTTGAGACTATTTCATCAAACTGCAAGGCAGTTGCATTGCTACCTATTGCAATAACCAGACTATCCCACGAATCTGCTAGAGAACACAACAAACTAATGCACTTATCTTTATCTGAAATTTTAATATCAACAAATGCTAACTGACTTACCACAGTATTAAATGCATTAAGATGCTCTGTCACCGAGTCTCCATCTTTCATCCTCAGGTTATATAGCTTTTTCCGCAGGAACAGTTTATTCACCAGAGACTTATATTGGTACAAAGTCCCTAACTTGTCCCACAAACCCTTTGTCGTAGCTTACCCTAATACATTCAGCAATACTGAATCTGAGACATACAATCGTATTGTGCTCTTTGCCTTCCAATCCAACTTCTTCCATTCTTCATCGGTCACTCTCGTTGGTTTAGTACTTGGATCTACCGTGATCCATTGATCTTTATCCACCAACAGATCCTCCATCTTGAGTTTCCACAGCTCAAAACTCTGACCATTAAATTTCTCGATCTCTATCTTTCCATTACTCGCCATCTTCTTTCACCACCAGAATCAATCTCGCAGATCTCCCACTGAACAGGGTCTACCACAGGCATGAGCGAAACCCCTCAGCAACAAATTCGTCCCCTTGAAGCCAAAACAGCTCTGATACCAAATGTAAGTTTTAACCCCGTACAGAAATTACCTGCATACGAATTCTAAAACACAGAAAATAAACAATGCGAGAGCATAACACATAAAACACATATACACATAGATTTTCCCCTAGATCCCAAAATCGGGACTACCAGTTTGATTTTTCATTATGTTCCTTTCAATGTTACAATACATATTTATAAATGCCGAAGCATCCAATACCATGGACCGAAAACCATCGAGTCCAAAAACATGTGCAAAAATCATGCACAAAACCATAGGTGGGTCCGCCCATCCTAACATAGGGTCCAAAACCAAAATTTTCCGGGGTGCTGCCCTAGACCCCATAAAGTGGGGTTACGGGTACGCCTCAAACCCCCTGTGAGCCCCCCTCGCTACACAATCAACGCAACGAAGGGCGGCTCTGCCCCCTCTCTAACCCCCCGGTTAACTACGTGGGCTAGTTGTGGAAAGAATATAACACAACCCAACAAAATAGATGCATCTCCACCGCGCCGAAAGACTTTAACCATTTCAGCGCATGGCTATCTGTTTTGCTTTAATCATCAGTTCCCCATCACCTAGCAAGTTTAGAGCCATCATTGTGTCATGACCAAATAAAGATCACCACGCCCTCCTGAGACTTAGAGCCCGAAGGACTCACAGAGCTCCCAGTTACAGAGTCTGTCTCTTTATGAAAGTTTTAATGAAGGCAAGATTTGTTTTTGGACGTTTCTATCATATCTTTCATAATCATAGCTAATGTTAATCATTTCTGTAGGTGAGGACCAAGAGGAGAAAAGCAAGGTTGAGGAGCTGATGCATAAGCATCATGAAGGGCTGCAACGAAAGATGCAAAGGGATATGGAACCGCCACATTGCATAATGGAGGCACACTCTATGTTAAGTGGAGGTACTCCTGACAACGTAGATCCATCAAGCTATTGTTACCTCCAGATATGCCTTAAATCATGTCAGATGTTCGATAATGAGCGCAGTGTCTTCATTTGCCTTCAGGAAATAACAGGGAATAACGTTCAGTTGATACAAGTGTGAAGAGATGTCTTGCAGTCATTCTTCTTTCCGTCGGCATCCATTCATTTCCTCCGGGAAATAAAACGCTCCAGCAAATGTGGCCTCGACGTGTCAATGGTTTCATTGACCGTTCTATGTTTGTATATTTTAATTTGTATATTGAAAAGAACGGGAAGGTTGAAAGTCATGGACGACGTCACTTGTCTTGCTACATAAGTATTACCTCTGGATATGGGTATAGGACTTTTTTTTTTTGCAGAAGAGGGGTCGATTTTATTATGCTAATAAAGAAGATTGTTTCAGTCAAGAAGAAGCCTTTTTTCAGATTTATTTTCCTTTTTCTTTTATGTTTAGAATCAGGGTGCTTTGACTAGCATAAGGATATATATGTTTTGTTTTTGTACACAGTGAGAACAAACAGCTTATGACTATTCTTGGTTATTCGAATATAATTCGTTGTCATGGTTAACTCATGAGCAGCCTCCGATTCGAAGCTATATTAAACATCAATTGCACTTTTCATTTGTAGGAACATGAATGTGTATTCTTGTATGAATAATTAGATTGTAATCAAGCTTAAATACAGTCTTGTTCATCAGTGAATTCAGTAATTGATTCATTTGGACTTGGAATCTATATATGATGTTTAATCTATTTCATTACGCTCCTGCAAGATAGATTAGAATAGTTAGAACTAGCATAAGTAGGTAGAACCAGTGTAGATAGGACTTGATACATATAGGTTAGTTGTTTCTTTTTGTTGATTTAATTGAAGTCTTCCTCCAAGAAGAATTCTTTCAACACCTATAATAGTTTACAAGATCCTTTAAAACCCGTTGGAACTAGCCACTCCAAACGAAAGCAGATCTAATTGGGGTCTACAATCGGGTTGGTTCCCTTTGTTGGCACAACAAACATTTGCCATGTCAACAAATTGGTGCTAGAAGGAGGGCCTGAACTGCCGTCCACAACCTTGAGGATTTCATCTATAAATGTCGCACATGGATTTGAAAAGATTAATGTATGGATAGTAAAGGTCGAAAATATCCTTCCTCCCATTAGGAAGAGCCCCACTTTGAAGAAGCAAAGGTCCCTCTAAGTCCTGTGTTTGGGTCACCCAAGGAAGAGAGACTGTGGGAGTATCCTGTCACTCAGGAACAACCAGTCAGAGTACTTACTCGTGCTTACGCTCGTTCCCTATCTCAACTCCCCATCTTTCATTCTTTACCTTTGACAACTAAAAGAAAGCCAAGGATCTGTCCCATAAACAAAGAGACATCTGCAGCCCTTCCCTGGAAGATATTTTGCTAGAGTCCTTGCCAAGTATCGACACTCCTTGGGAAGAAATTCCTGAGGATCCCCTCTCTAAAGGTAATCCCTAGCTCGATTTGGGAAATCCTAACAAAGAACACCCGGGGGAAACCTTCAACCAGAACCTCCTCAACCATAATATGGCTAACGCTCCTCCTCCAGGTGGGAATCAACCTCCATCACCTCCTTCGGGTGGGAATCAACGCCCGCCTCCTTCGAGAGCACTCCCTCCCTGGCTTGCACAGGATGTCGTAGCGGTACCTAGGCAGCAACATCCCTTACCCAAGAATGCATAAAGAGTATTGCCTAAATTCGACCCTGAGCAGGGAGACACTGCTGATAACCATATTCACTCTTTCTTCTTAGTCGTGTACATGTTGGGGGTAGCCGATGAAGATGTGGTATGTCGCTTGTTCCCTTTTACTCTGATTGGTATGGCTTCCACATGGTACTTTAGCTTGAGAATAGGATCGATCACCTCATGGGGTGCCTTTCAGAAGGCCTTCTTAGACAAGTTTAGCGATGACAAAACACCTGCGGCCTTAGTTTTAGAACTGTCCCGTTTAAAAATGGAAACCAAAGAAAAGGTCAAGGATTTTAACATCCAGTTCAACACTTTGTTCAATAGAATCCCAGCTAAAGCTAGACCTACTGATGAGCTGCTCATGGAATTCTACATCACTGCTCTCCATGTCCCTACTACGATGTGGGTGCCATTGATGAAGCATTAAAAGTTGAGAATGAAATGATCAGTCTCATAGCATGTCATCATACGACCGAAGAAAAGAAAGCCTCTCAATCATCAAAGAAGAATAATGGGAGTGATAACAAAGCGGCTGAGATCAAAGAAAAGGACACCACAGATGTGGAAGGTTTGCATCGGATCATTAAGAAATTGACGAACACAGTCATCGATATGAAAAGAAATTCTGGAGAGAGTACAAATGGGAATGGAGGAAATAATAACAACAAAAAGTCCTTCAAACCTTTCTATTGTAAGAAGACAGAAGGTGGTCATGGTCAACTTGCATTGCCTGCTCCACCCAATGAAGGGATTTTAAATATGGAAGACCTAGCTCTTATCGGATCACTTCTTACCAAAGAAGAACCTATAGTAGAGTTGGAGCCAAAACAAGAAGATGAGGAAGAGTACCAAGTAGAAGAGCACTTAGACAAGGCATCTCATTATGGGATTTCTATACAAATGGGAATGACGATGACGAAGAAGATAGTACAGAAGAAATCCACACTAATGAAATCCACACACAAAGTAAAGGGCCACTTGTAGGCATGATGAAGCCTGTAGACCAGACAAATAAAGATGTTCACCCTTCGAGGGCATCTGCTCCCAAGTTTCCTGTTGAGAAGAATAAACCTAGTGGTGATTCCAAGAGCATTCCACTCGTGAACTATCCAAAGAAAGATAATGCACCTCCAAATGCAATGAAGGCAACTCAAAATGGTAAACTCCCACCTAAGAACGGCAAAACCATTATGTTTACTCTGCCCTACCCTGTTTATAACATTGATTACAATATTGTAGATGATCTTAAGAAATCTTGAGCAGCAGAGAGATTTTCTTTTGAAAGCTATGAATGAACGGAATTGAAAATCTCCCACCAATCCAAGTAGTCAAACCAAAACTTCAGTGTCCAGACCCGTTAGTACCTCCAATACATCCCAAATGCCATCAACCATGGAAGCCACTCTGTCAAAAATGAATCGAACGCCCCAAGATGTCAGTGCAGCCATGATAGGAAGAAAATCAAAATCCATGACTCCACCTTTCCTTATCACATTTGAAATATTCAAGATGAACGTACATAATTTCTCGGTAGATTCTGGTGCCTCGTCCATGCCTTACGCTGTTGCTAAAAGACTTCATGCAATGCCCAAGAAAACTGGAACTTGAATTATGCAACTGGACAAAACGAATGTAAAAGTAATTGGAGAATTGAAAGATGTGTTGATTCGGATGACTACCAAACCACAATACATGCAAGTCATTAACATAGTGGTAGTCGACATACCCGAGGCATATGGAATGCTTCTTAGTAGGGACTGGTCAGCAAATTTGAATGGATATTTCTCAACTGATTGGTCCCATCTCTTGTTGCCTTAGAAAGGAAAAGGTGATATGCTGAGAGTTGATCGAGAAAGATACATGAAGTATGTAGTGACAGAACTAAACGACCCCAATGAACCTGTAATGTTTACCAACTCTATCCTTGGGAATTATAGTTTCGACATTTGTGCCATGGAAACCTATTTTGGATAATTCCATGCAGAGATAGTTGAAGAAACTGCAACGAACGCACAGTTGGAATCTCTCCCCTGTAGTCTAACTGATGAACTATCATGTATTATAGTAGATGATAGGACTAATTTTGTAGAAAGTAGTTCAATTGATGTAACATTAGATTCTATATTTTGGACACTCTACTTTGATGGCTCTAATTGCATAGAGGGCACAGGTGCTAGTAGCATTCTCATTGACCCACAAGGGAACCAACATTTGATGGCCAGCCAGTTGGAGTTCGTGTGCACCAACAACACGGCAGAGTATGAAGGCTTGCTGCAAGGCCTGAAGAAATCCATTGACATGAAGGTGAAAAATCTTAAAGTTTTTGGTGACTCACAGATAATTGTCGACCAGGTAAGGAAAAGGATACATTGCAATTCGCCACACCTGGTAAGATACCAACATGAGGTATGGAGCTTAATTGACAGTTTCGATTCTTTTAATATCACATACATACCTCAAGGGCAAAACCAAGATGTCAATCTGATGGTTGGTTTGGCTTCAAAACTTTTTCCTGACCTTAGATTAAACAAGAATAAATATTATGTTGAATTGATTTTCAGACCATCCGTACCTGATAACATCTCAAATTGGCACGTATTCGAAGGTGACGAGAAAATATTTGAGTTCCTGCATTGCAAAAAGATATTCAAAAATGCACTCATTGATGAAAAAGAGCATGACAAGCCTATGAATGAGAGTGAAGATGAGGGAAAAGATCAGTCCAATATAATTCCCAAGTCAGTTGTCAAGATGGAGCACTTTTATGACCTACATGATAAATTTAAAAATTGACTAACTGCAAAATGCATAGCTCATCCATGAAGTATGAGTCGGTCAACCTTGGAACCGAAAAAGACCCAAAAAATGTCAATTTGGGCTTAGGATGATCTCCATAAGAAAAGGTTGTGTTTGTTAAGATGTTTAAAGAGTACAAGGACATCTTCGCATGGACATATGGCGACTTAAAAACCTTCAATATCGGCATCATGCAGCATGTAATTCCTTTGGAAAAGGATGTTAAGCCCTACCAACAAAAGCTTCGTAAGATGCATCCAAGCCTGGAACCATTGGTGAAGAAAGAATTGAACAAAATGCTGGACGCTAAAATCATTTTTCTGGTCAGGCACACCCGCTGGATAGCCAATCTCGTGCCAGTAAGAAAAAAGAATGGAGACATCAGATTATGTATCGATTTCAGGAACTTGAACAGAGCATCGCAGAAGGATAACTATCTTGTTCCGTCTATGGAACACATTCTTCAATGCGTTTCTGGGTCTGAAATGTTGTCCCTATTAGATGGGTTTTCGGGATAAAATCAAGTGTTGGTGTCGAATGGAGATCAACTTATGACAACCTTCAACACTAAATGGGGCACCTACGCATATCATAAAATTCCGTTTGGACTTATTAATGCAGACGCCACATTTCAGAGAGCTATGGACATAGCTTTCCAAGGATTGATTAACAGATCAGTAGTAGTTTACATGGATTACATTACTATGTATTTTTATCACAAAAGGGATCATATATATCACCTGAAACAGATTTTCGAAAGATGCCGAAGACACAAAATATTGTTGAATCCCAAGAAGAGTGTTTCACAATTACAAAAGGGAAGCTACTAGGTAATATCCTCTCCAAGGAAGGAATTATTATCGATCCTGAAAGAATAGAGACCATCATGAGAATACAACCTCCTGCAAATAAAAGAGCAATGCAATATTTTTTCGAGAAGATTAATTTTGTCAGGAAATTTGTTTCAGGCTTCATGGAAATAGTGCGTCCCATTCAGTTGATGATGAAGAAAGATGCCATGTATAGGTGGAGTGATGAAGCTAAGAAATCGTTTCAGCGAATTAAGGAGGCCATCGCAGAAGCTCCTACGTTGGTCAGCCGCAATTTTGACAAGGAATTCCTTTTGTACACTTTCGCTTCTGATGTTTCATATACGGCAATCCTCACCCAGAAAAACGATGACGGCAACGAAGTCCCTATTTCTTATATGAGCTCTAATCTTCAAGGGGCAAAACTGAACTACATAGACATGGAGAAACAAGGTTTTGTGGTTTTTAAAGTCATGAAACATTTCCGACCTTATTTATTAAAGGCTAGGACCAAAGTAAGCATTCCCCACCCTGTTGTAAGAACCCTCTTCATGCAAAAGGAAATGGGGGAACAGAGAGGGAATTGGATAATCGCTCTTCAAGAATACAACCTCGAGATTAAACCAGCAAAGATAGTTTGAGGGCAGGGATTGTGTAAGCTTGCGGCAGAAGCTTTGGAAGATAAAGAAGGGACGTTGAAAGAACCAAAAGCGCAAAGCATGCGGGACGCACAAGTAGAGTTTAGGGAGGAGCCCAGATGGATTAACGAAATGCTGATTTGCGAGCACGAAATGTTGGGAGTCCCTTTCGACCCTGAGTCGTGGTATTATGACATACGCTTTTATCTAACACGGGGATCATGTCCTAAGCACATGGACACATCACGAAGGAGAACGCTCAGATTAAAATCTAATCAGTATCACTTGGCTAATGACACATTATACATAAAAAATTATGATGGAGTTTGGCTAAGGTGTTTGGAAAAGGATGACACTGATCATGTCTTGAAAGAAATCCACGACGACACAACAGGGGGTCACTATGGCGGAGAGACCACTGCTCACAAAATACTAAGAGTTAGGTATTATTGGCCTACAGTGTTCAGAGACTCGCATGCCTATGCTCGGAAGTGAAATGTGTGTCAAACTGTCGCAGGGCGAGAAAGAAAGCCTGTCGTTCCCCTCAGACCCGTTATGATTTATCGCTCGTTCCAGCAATGGGGCCTAGATGTCATAAGTGAGATCACTCTGAACTCTTCACAACAACATAAGTATATACTCACGACAACCGATTACTTCACCAGATGAACCGAAGCCATCCCGCTTCAGAAGGTTAACAAAGACGAGGTAATATCTTTTATTAAGAAATTTATTATCAACAGGTTTGGCATCCCTGACGCTTTCATATTTGATAATGCTTCTTATTTTTCATCACTAAAATTGACTAAATTTTCTATCGATAAAGCAATTCGCATAAGGTATGCATCAAACTATTACCCCTAGGGAAATGGAGTTGCAGAGTCTTCAAAGAAAAACCTCATCCGCATAATCCGTAAATCTGTCGCCGACAACCAAAGGAATTGGCACAATGCTCTAACAAATTCCCTTTGGGATGACAGAGTCACCCCAAAAGTAGCATTAGGGAATTCTCCATACTTCCTCGTCTATGGAAAGGAAGCGATTTTACCTCCCAATGTTACCCTTCCCTCTTTACAGCTCTCCCAAGCCTCGAGAGGGACCCCTTCAACCTTACTTCAAAAAAGAATCAACCAACTGGTGAGGTTGGAGGAATTGAGAGAAAACACCAGAAACAAGTTCAAGAATCACCAAATGATTGTGAAGAGATGGTTTGATCGCCATCAGGTGGGAAGCAAAGATTGTCAAGTCGAAGAGCTAGTCTTGAAATGGGACAAGCTAAGTGAGCTTAAGGGTAAGCACACGAAATTCCAACATTTATGGCTGGGCCCATTCCAAGTTGAGGAAAAAATTGGTTAGGGAACCTACAGATTAAAAACTTTACAGGGAAAAACCAAAAAACTCCCTCTTAATGGCCAACATCTTAAGAGATACTTCTAGTAGCCACCACATGGTGGTTACCCCCTGAGTAGGTTAGGATTCATTTTATTTTGCTGTTAACTTAGTTATATTTTCATCTTGTCCATTCTTGTCTTGTGCAAAGCTTATCTTCCTTCTGTTTTGAATTTCAGTCCTTTTCAATCAATTGATTTCGGTCTTTCAGTCTGGTTTTCACCTTTTATAACTCTCTTCTGATTGCCCTCATTTGCTACCTTCAGCCTTTTGCTTCCCTCATTAACCTGTTGGTGAGTCTGCAGATCCCAAATTCATTATTACCTTGCAAATCAAGGGAACCTTCGATAAGCCTATGAGAACTGGAAATTCAGCGGTAAAATTTGAATCGAAGCCTCTCATTGGCATCTGTTGGGAACTAGGTAGTCTCTGTTGATATTCTAGACACCCGAAGCATGTAGGGACATCTTTATAAAACGGAAAAATAAGTAACCACGGTTGAACTGGCATGGCAGAACGCTGCATTTTTAAAATCCCACCCATACCTAGCCTATATTTTCCTATAAGGTTTTCATTTATTCTCCATTGGTTCCACCCACCACACTAAAATTTCCAATATCTATCATCTACAAGTAAACCTCCTTTCATGGGCTAAGCTCGTTGTCGTATATCCTGTGGCAAATTTAATTGTGCTCTAGTCCTTGTGCCCAAAACTGGAAGGACTTATTTAAAAGAAAATGAAATGTCGAGTCCTTGTGCCAATTTGGAAGGACAGGTTGTTTGGGAAGCTGGTTGGAGTAGGGACTGTTGCTGGACTCAGAGTACCGGTTGACACAGCAAGCCCAACCTTGCTTAAGCGGTTTAAAAATATGGCATGATCCATGACTGCGCCCCATTCGATCATACGAAAGTATAGCACTAATTTTTTTTACATAAAGTGCAGATAGACATATCTACATATATTCATCAAGCTTGATGTGCGATAAAGAGTTGAGGTACACACCTAAATAGGTATTGACAAACCGGTGATGGCCCCGAAAGGATTTTGAAAGCAGAAAACAGGTAAAGGAGGGTCAATAAATCCCATAATACGACCATTGGAGAATGCCTGTCAAAACCCTATCAGTAAGTAGAAGCTATTTGTCTTTATCCTGCCTTAAGCGATTAATGTTGAAGTGGAACCCATGCCTATCCGTCTATATAGTTTGCATTTCGAGTTTATCTTAACACCCTGATGTTCTACGGATCAAAGTTTATTTGGTAACAGAGATAACTGGTTCGCCTAGTGGTTTGCCATTTTGTTGTGGCCACAACCTTTTTGGAGTGTTTTGTTGTTCCCTCCAGGGAACAGCTACTATTCCCTAAAAGGAACAACACCTTTTTGGAGTGTTTTTGTTGTTCCCTCCAGGGAACAACACCTTTTTGGAATGCTTTTGTTGTTCCCTCCAGGTAACAGCTGCTATTCCCTAAAGGGAACATCACCTTTAGAGTTTGTTGCGGCCACAACCACCACCGTATTAAAATCTGCTCTAGGGGCAAATTTGAATGGGTCCCCTAAGAAGTTTGATCTTTTGTTTCTCTGAATGATAACTGGAGTTGTCAGATGGAATTATGTATTCAAAGCTGAATGGTTCGCATTTTGAGATTAAAATGGAAACTGTGACTGTGCATGCCTGAAGAGTATCACGAAATGCTTGATACCATAATTCGTGGAATCAACCTAAAGGTTCTTGCAGGTTGAATCGTGTCCGACGTAGAAACCTCGCCTAAGATAGTAGGAGTCCGAGATCATCGTTTGATCGCTTCCCCTTATGCCTGAACTCTAAATTTCGGGGAAATTCCTTGAGGGCTCTCAGTTCACAGTACCGAACGTGAATAAGTAAAACCAAAATTCGAAAGAGATGCATCAACACCGCATCGAAAGACTTTAACCATTTCATCGCATGGCTATCTGTTTTGCTTTAATCATCAGTTCCCCATCACCTAGCAAGTTTAGAGCCATCATTGTGTTGTGACCAAATAAATATCCACCACGCCCTCTTGAGATTTAGAGCCCGAAGGACTCACAGAGCTCCCAGTTACAAAGTCTGTCTCTTTATGAAAGTTTTAATGAAGGAAAGGTTTGTTTTTGGACATTTCTATCATATCTCTCATAATCATAGCTAATGTTAATTATTTATGCAGGCGAGGACCAAGACGAGAAAAGCGAGGTTGGCGAGCTGATGCATAAGCATCATGAAGGGCTGCAACAAAAGATGCAAAGGGATATGGAACAGCCACAATGCATAATGAAGGCACACTCTATGTTAAGTGGAGGTACTCCTCACAGCGCAGATCCATCAAGCTGTTGTTACCTTCAGATACGCCTTAAATCATGCAAGATGTTCGATGATGAGCGCAGTGTCTTCATTTTCCTTCAAGAAATAACAAGGAATAACGTTCAGTCGATACAAGTGCGAAGAGATGGCTTGCAATCATTCTTCTTTCCGTCGGCATCCATTCATTTCCTTTGGGAAATAAAACGCTCCAGCAAATGTGGCCTCGACATGTCAACGGTTTCATTGACCGTTCTATGTTTGTAAATTTTAATTTGTATATTGAAAAGAATGGGAAGGTGGAAAGTCATGGAAGACCGAGGGTCAGTTTTCATGCTGCATAAGAATTACCTCTGGATATGGGTATAGGAATGTTTTTTGGCAGAAGAGGGGTCGATTTATTATGCTAATAAAGAAGACTGTTTCGGTCAAGAAGAAGCCTTTTTTCAGATTCATTTTCCTTTTTCTTTTATGTTTGGACTCAAGGTGTTGTGACTGGCATAAGGATATATATGTTTTGTTTTTGTGCAGAGTGAGAACAAATGGCTTATGAATATTCTTGGTTATTCGAATATAATTCGTTATCATGATTAACTCTGATTCGAAGCTATATTAAACATCAGTTGCAATTTTTGTTTGTAGGAACAAGAATGAGTATTCTTGTATGAATAATTAGATTGCAATCAAGCTTAAATACAATCTTGTTCATCGGTGAATTCTGTAATTGATTCATTTGGACTTGGAATCTATATATGATGTTTAATCTCTTTCATTATGCTCCTGTAGGATAGATTAGAATAGTTAGAACTAGCATAAGTAGGTAGAACCAGTGTAGATAGGACTTGATACATATAGGTTAGTTGTTTCATTTTGTTGATTTAATTGAAGTCTTCCTCCAAGAAGCAATCTTTCAACACCTATAACAGTTTACGAGATCCTTTAAAACCCGTTGGAACTAGCCACTCCAAACGAAAGCAGATCTAATTGGAGTCTACGATTGGGTTGGTTCCCTTTGTTGGCACAACGAACATTCGCCATGTCAACACTCACGTAACACACCATCTTTATTTTAGCATTCTTTCTTAACTAGCATAACTCACAATATTTCACTAGATGTTGCTCTCTTATCATTACCTTCCTTTACAAGTATTAGGTCAACATGGAACCATAATTCGTCCATTATCTACCACAACGAATATCTCATCATTTTAAGTTTTTATATTTTGTATACTTGTATTAGCTGAAGAATTCATGTCCTTTGACATTAACATCTAAGTTATGGATAATTTATTTATTGTTATGGCAGAGATCCTCAAGAAACTAATTTTTGGGGATATTCAAACCCTTACACTACTTAATCGCTCAATTATGTATATATATATTTTTATGATTTAAAGAAAGCCTAATTATATTTCCTTTGTACTTATTCATACATTTTATGTAAACAGTTTTATCACTACCTTCTGAAAAAAAAACTAAGAACCTCTCTAATTTCCTTTTCATATCAGTGGATTCTGAATTATAATAAAATATATTCATCACTTCCTTTTTCTCTGTGCATCATATTTTCTCTTTTAGTTGTGCTCCATTTTCTTCTTAATCAGTGAGATCTAGCCAGTGCTGTATGTTGCCATGTATCTGTTACAATTTCATCTTAATTGTAATGGTTTTTATGGCCACTTTTTACTCTTTTCATCTTATTTTGATTAGATATGCCTCTCTTCAGTTGTATTGACCTTTGTTCCTAAGAGAACTGATATTTTTTTTCACCTCTCCTATTTTCTTCCTTTGGAGAATTTTTCGTTGGATCTGATGTTAGTTGTTACTATTTAATTGCTCAACCATTTTCTTTCCCCACTTGATATTGTCTATGTATCCATGCGTCATTTAACCTTCAAAAATATATATATGAACATATGTACAAAATTCACACACTTCAGCCCCATCACCCTCCTCAAGGAAGGGACTTGCAACCTTCCTTATTTAAATTACTTTCTACTTACATCTATTCATAAAGGGCTCATTAAGAATTTTTTTCACCAACTCGGTATCAATCTTCACCAAGGCAGCTGAGAGTAGCCAACAATTGGCAAGATACCGCACTTATAAGTGTGAGCCGCGTTACATGAACCGAATGTGTCGTTGATGAAAAAGTAACTCTGAGGGGAGTCGTCTAATGAGGCGGAGGAATTGACCGAACGGCCAAAAGTGGGTGGAATCTGGGTAAAAAAAATTCAAATTTTTTTGTAGAGGTAGTGTTTGAATCCTGTTTTTATGGTGGAAATGGATTTAGCACCATAAAAAACCTCTTGGACACCTAAAATTTTGAAGTTTAACAACTATAACTTGGATTTACAAAAAACATTGCGAGATTTTCTCTAAATATAACTAGAATTTCTATAACTTTCCAGGCAACTCCTCCGCCTAGTTAGACTATGTGATTCTGAGGACGTGTTATTGAAGAAGGATGTTTATTTACAATTTGAAATCAATAATGTTTTCAGGTATTTATAGTATTTCAGTGTTGTGTTTTAAGCTAAGAACACACTTGTCTTTAGCATACATTTTATTATTTTTAAGTAAGTTTTTTTTTAACTAGTTTAGATCCATTTTAATACCAGAACTACTCGCTTAGAGAGGGATCAAATTTCTTGAGATGTAAAGATATTTGATCTTTCTCAAGACATGGTCGATCTAGAATTAATATGAGTCTAGGCCGGTTTCAAATAAAATTAACTTACTTGAAAATAGTGAAAGATATGCCAGAGCCAATTATCTTCTTAAAATCTACATAACATAAAACTCAACCAAAATACTCTACATACGTGAAAACATTAGTGATTTCAAATTGTAAAAAAACATCCTTAAAAATACCTTTTTCGTAAACAACATTATTAATGGGCTCTATGTAACTTGGCTCCCACTTATATGTACCTCTGAAACTTACCAATCTTAACAAAAAGTGTGCAGCTTTGCTTCACAATCTATGGCTTTTGATCCAAATCTGCAAGAAAAATTTAATTATCTCTCTATCTATTAGGCCAATACAAACCCTTAGCAATAAAAAAACGTCTTTCTGAAGCCAAGCTAGCCCTGATACTAGTTGTTAATAAATTTACGGCAGAGAGATAAATTATTACTACATTTATCGGGGTTTACAGAGAGGAATAATAAATTAACCAACAACAATACACATAAATATGCACATAATATTTATCCAGAAAACCCCAAATCCGCCAGAAAACCCAAACCAATGAGATCTCATTAGCATTGGCCAAAACCCTGGCCAATCCGGCCAAGTGAGCTTTCACACTCACCCAATGAGATCTCATTAGCATTGGCTAAAACCGTGGCCAATCCAGCCAAGTGAGCTTTCACACTCACCCAATGAAATCTCATTAGCATTGGCCAAAACCCTGGCCAATCCGACCAAGTGAGCCTTCACCACTCACCTAATGAGATCTCATTAACATTGACCAAGACCCTGGCCAATCCGGCCAAGTGAGCCTTCACCACTCACCTCCAGGTTGCATTACAATGAAGTATTCCTAACCTTTTATAGGCTCCATTTCAGCAATACCACAGACCATAATACCATTGGTACACTATACCATGTGCCCAAAACCACTACTATTTAACCAGGTCAACCTTGACTCAAACCGCAAGTCAATTTTACCTAACAATGTGATCTTTCTCATCGCTTGGTATATCTAGAGTTTTAATTCTTCCTTTAAATAGGCTATATTCCACATGAATACAATGGGCCAATACCATGAGTTTTCATAAACTTCAAGCTGAAAAAACCACTAGTAACTTGACCAAGTCAAGTTTACCTTAACTACCCAACAAAAATTAATAAAAATAAAAATAATAACATAGAAGTTTTATTTTAACATAGGGTTATTAAGCTAAGTGGCACTCTTGAGCTGAGCGCTCTCAAGCCTAGTATGCAAGAGATGTTGTAATGTCTTGTCCTGTGGTTTGTCCATTTTCTTTTAATAACTAATGATTTTATATATTTAGCTGTTAATAATAATTCGCATCCCCTTAAATTAATTTTTTCATTTATCTTGACTTGGCTCTTAACAACTAATTAGTTAATCTTAATATAGTCATCGATTTCCCTTTAATTATCTCCCTGTATGGTTATGATTATTTTAATATTATCCTTTAATGGTTAGTTTAGTATTTTAATACTATTATTTAATAAGTTAATTTTGAAGCTTTCTTTCATCTATAAAAGAATAAACAATGCTCGTTTGTGGTCACTCAATTCTTAGGTCGCTGACTATGGGTGGAGAGTCGAGAGTTTGTGATCACTCAATTATGAGGTCCTAAACTCAATTATTAGGTCCCTGACTATGTGTAAGGTCCTTGAGGCGTGAACGCGACGGGCGCCGGGTGAGTCACCGTGCACGATGGGCGCGGAGGTGAACGGTGGGCGCGCGGGCGCGCGGGTGCACGAGGTGGGCGCGGGCTGCACAACGGGCGGGCGAAGGCTGCACAACAAGTAGGCACTGCACGAAAATGCGACGAAAGCAGAAACGAACATGCGACGAAAGATGGACATAATGAAATGAGGAGCGAAGGTTTATACCAATGCTTGGGATATGGCTTGCAATGGCAAGGCCGACTTGGAAGATGATGCGTAGGGGTGTGTAAGCCATGGATTGGGGGTCGGCTGGAGTGCCACCGCCCACACATGGCCCCACTCTAACTTGCATATATATAACACATACGTTGGACTTCATTTGGCATTCGAATTCACTCAACTCATCTACGCATAGCTTGAGAGGTAAAAAGAGTGCGCAGTTTTGGGTAGAGCTGCGCATAGCTCATGCGCACTACTTGAAGGAGCATTCTTAAGGTTGTCTTAAGCTGGTAGAGGTGTGGGCAAGGTGTGCCCGGGGTTCGGTGAATGTGCAGAATTGTGTAGGACTTGGCAAGGGGATTTAAGTGGCTCGGGTGAGCACTACCCTTCGTGCAAGAGGTGCACATGGTTGTAAAAGGCAGGGTTGCCTCTCTTTGTAATATTTGGCTAAGTGTGAGACTTGGTTTGGCAAGACACACTTGTATGTTGTAAACTGATATTCTTAATATATTGTCGGGCAGACTCACATTACGGGGAGTTGCCCCTCCCCTTTATACTTGTTGCAATTGTTGATGTTCTTGTTATAATTTCTATGGATAATGAATGAGTATGGGCTTCATTAAGTATAAAGGATAATTGCATATTTACTTGGTTGCGAAACACAAGCTAAGTAATGTTAATGTGAAAGTAGGCGTAGTCCATGAATGTTAGTATTGGTGAAAAGAAAGCATTCGGTGGTGCCGCACCTTGCTACAAGCGGTTGGAAGACTACCGCAGGTGTAGGGGCATGACAGTTGGTATCAGAGCAGGTCTGAGGACTTGGAGAAGTCTTGCAGAAGCTGGGTGAAGCAAGTGTGTGTGCACTTGGAACTTGACAGGTGATATTGAGACTTGAACAAGGTTCAGGTGTTGAAGCATTTGAAGGTAGTTTCAAGACTCGGTTTGAGCAGGGTTGCTCGTGACAATGGAAGCAGGTTTAGCAGAGGTGAAGCTTAGTGCTTGGACCAAGTTGAACGACAAGACATGGAAAGTTTGGGAGAAGGTGAAGGGAAGCTCTTGCTTACCTTATACAGGTTGAAGAGGTTGCAAGAAGAGAATCCCCGGATTCGAGATAAGCTTGAAGTCTTGGAAAGGAATATTGAAGAAGAGCTTCTTCAACTTGGTTGGACAATGGAGCAAGATGAAGTTGCAGATTGTGCTAACAAGGAAGAGGAAGCCGTGATGATTGAAGGTGTTGTAGACATGATCATGATGGAGGATGAACTTGAGGATGATCAAGTTGGACCAGGATCGTGCAGTTTGCGGACATGGATGAATGAGGAAGAACCTCATGATGATGATGTAAGTACCATTGATACTTGTGTTTCATTTGGGCATTTGGTAGATGGACCGTATGCAGGGAAGGGCAAAGCCAGTTTGCCGAAGCTATGGAGGATCTTGCCATGGATGACTAGGATGAGACTTTGTATGGAGAAGCAAGGATTGTTGATTGTTGCGGGACTTGTTGGGGTTGTTTGTGACCTTATGGTAGAAGGTGCAAAGGCCCTTAACAAGGGTGGAACTTGATGATCGTTGTGGAGGATTGGGTCATGCTTTAGCCATATGGAAGATTGGCTAAGTGCCCGGCATGACTCATGGACATATTGAGGAGGGCACACACTTGAGGTATGATGATGCTTGGGTGGACTTCTCGTGGCCGAGACCAAGAGATAGTCTTGGTGGAACCTTCAGTGGAGGAGCCATGATGGAAGGGACTCGTGATGTGATGACGATGAGATGGTTGGGTGACTGAGTTCACTAAAGCGAATATTGAAGCTTGGATGAGGATGACCGATTGTTGTGATGAGTCTACTTGGTTGGACTACATGGGAAACTTAGTCATGGACATCAGGTTGGAGACATGGAGCATGGCAGCCTTATGCAGGGACATTATGTGGGAGCACTTATAGAGGTGTCACTTATGGACATCCAATGAGGAGTGCCAAGGCAAGAATGTTGTGCAGATGGATTTGCTGGTGTGACATGGAGACTTATTACTTATGAGTTGATGGAGAGGTTGTGCACTCTTGTACAACAAGGCCATGGACTTGGTTGGATTTGTGAGCTGATTATGGAGCTCATGATGACATGAGATTGTTGTGACTTTTAGGGACTTCATATATGGTGGACTTAGAGGATCTAATGCATTGAGGAGCTGAGGTCAAGAGACTTTGATGCAGTATGGGATGCATACTTTCAAAGTACATGTATGGGCATGGCTTGGAAGAGTGACTTGATGTGGAGGATCGATATGAGACACTTTGGAGTGATGGAGTTACGATGATGATGATGCCTTGACTTGGGCATGGGTTGAGCTAAGACTCAACTACTTTTACACATGGGAGTTGATTGATCTATGATCATAGGCAGCACATGGATAGATGAGACAAGTGCATACTTGTTTCTATGGATGACTTGAGGGATGGCACATTGCAGATATGATGGAGGTTGCTTCATGGACCTGAATGTGGCACATCAAGAGTCGATGTTTGAGGAGAGGGTCTCTTCATATGGAGGAGACACACACATGGATGATGATGTTGGGATAGATGTGGCTGATTTCTTGTAGCACATTGACACCAAACATCATGGACGACATGTTGCAGATGAGATGGATGGAGTTCCATGGACCTGAGCATGGATTATGGAGATAGATTCTTGATGAGTCAAGGATGTGACAGGATGTTTTGAGAAACGACTGATGGTGGCATGAGGATGTTCACTCTCATGGTTTGAGCGTGGCAGTTGGACTGGCCATCCGACTAGTTCAAACATGAGGGCATGCAGTGGGCAGAGATGTGTTAGCATTATGTTGGAGTATCATGGCAGCAGTTCACATCAGGACACATGATGAAGACGGAAGGGTCAGGTAATCGTGGATCAAGATGACATCTGATGAAGAGCATACCGTTGAGGTGCATACCTTGGTATGGTGAGCTTGGTGGTAGTTGGTCACTAAGTCGAGGCATGATGGAGATGAGGCTCTACATACGTTGCAAGGATGTTTTCCTTATGTGGAGAAGTTAACATCATGGATGATGATGATCTTGGTGGATGGCTACCAGGATGGTATGTTGTCGAGGACGACAACGATTTCAGGTGGAGGAGGATGTAAGGTCCTTGAGGCGTGAACGCGACGGGCGCCGGGCGAGTCACCGTGCACGACGGGCGCGCGGGTGAACGGCGGGCGCGCGGGCATGCGGGCGCACGAGGTGGGCGCGGGCTGCACGACGGGCGGGCGAAGGTTGCACAACGGGTGGGCGCTGAACAAAAATGCGACGAAAGTAGAAACGACCATGCGACGAAAGATGGACATAATGAAATGAGGAGCGAAGGTTTATACCAACGCTTGGGAGATGGCTTGCGATGGCAAGGCCGACTTGGAAGATGATGCGTAGGGGTGTGTAAGCCATGGATTGGGGGTCGGCTGGAGTGCCACCGCCCACACATGGCCCCACTCTAACTTGCATATATATAACACATACGTTGGACTTCATTTGGCATTCGAATTCACTCAACTCATCTACGCATAGCTTGAGAGGTAAAAAGAGTGCGCAGTTTTGGGTAGAGCTGCGCATAGCTCATGCGCACTACTTGAAGGAGCATTCTTAAGGTTGTCTTAAGCCGGTAGAGGTGTGGGCAAGGTGTGCCCGGGGTTCGGTGGATGTGCAGAATTGTGTAGGACTTGGCAAGGGGATTTAAGTGGCTCGGGTGAGCACTACCCTTCGTGCAAGAGGTGCACATGGTTGTAAAAGGCAGGGTTGCCTCTCTTTGTAATATTTGGCTAAGTGTGAGACTTGGTTTGGCAAGACACACTTGTATGTTGTAAACTGATATTCTTAATATATTGTTGGGCAGACTCACATTATGGGGAGTTGCCCCTCCCCTTTATACTTGTTGCAATTGTTGATGTTCTTGTTATAATTGCTATGGATAATGAATGAGTATGGGCTTCATTAAGTATAAAGGATAATTGCATATTTACTTGGTTGCGAAACACAAGCTAAGTAATGTTAATGTGAAAGTAGGCGTAGTCCATGAATGTTAGTATTGGTGAAAAGAAAGCATTCGGTGGTGCCGCACCTTGCTACAAGCGGTTGGAAGACTACCGCAGGTGTAGGGGTGTGACATTATGGGTGGAGAGTAGAGAGTTTGTGATCACTCAATTCTGAGGTCCCAAACTCAATTCTTAGGTCCCTGACTATGGGTGGAGTATCGAGAGTCCCCCTGAAAAGTTGGACAAGATATAAAATCCTCCACACAATTTCATCTGAAAAGTTCTCTCAATATGAATAACTGTGGAAATATACACTTTCTCATGTCCTATCTTGTAAACATTTTGACTAAGTCAAAATAAAATAAAATAAAAATAAAAATAACCCTATGTTAAAATAAAAGTTCTACATTATTATTTTTTATATCAATTTTTGATAGAGATAAAGTTTGAAATAAAAACAAAAATAACTTTATGTTAAAATACAAATTCTACATTTTTTTTTATTAATTTACGTTGAGTAGTTAAGATAATTTTTTGACCTCCAGGTTTATGAGAACTCATGATATTGCCCATGGTATTCATGTGGAATATAGTCTATTTAAAGGGGGGAATTAAACGAGTCTAGATCCATCTTAACTTTGGATCTACCAAGCACAGAAAGGGATCATATCTATTGAGATACAAATATCTTAAGATGCAATTTCATCCTTCCCGGTGTTTGGGATCTAGAGTTGACGACAGATCTAGGCTGATATAGTAGAGATGTTGTAAAGTAATGTATTTTAAACATTTTAATTCGGTCAAAATAAAAAAATAAAAAACAAAAAAACAAAATAAAAAACTCTATAAAAATAAAAATGACCCATGGTATCGAGAACTCATGATATTGAGCAATGGTATTCATGTGGAATATAGTGTATTTGATAGCGGAAATTTTGGTGGGTATTAAGTTGTGGAGTTGAAATTTAGAGAAATAGTTGTGAATTTTATTACGAAATTGTTTTGTTGGAATTTAGAGAAATAGTTGTGAATTTTATCTGGAAATTGTTTCATAAAAAATGTCGATTATGTCATATGCAACAATGGAAAATCAATCTATTAGGGAAACTAAACAAAAATAATAAACAATGCTTAGATCATTTTTTGTTGTATCACAAATTGTATTAACTATCAGCATAGATCTATCTTAAATACAAATCTAACATGAGCTGAGAAGGATCCAAATTTTTTTAGAGATAAAGATTTTCTATGAACAGATATTATTTAAATGTTTTGTATAGTTATTTATTTAATTATTTTGGCTGACAAAATTTCAACTTTAATAATAAATAGACAACATTATACATCATACTACTTAACTCAAAATATATATTTTTTAAATTTGTAAAACACATAATTGTAACTCTATAAACAAGGGAGAACCTATTAAGTCAAAATATGTATTTTTTGAATTTGTAAAACACATAATTGTGAACTCTATAAACAAGGGAGCGTTTACAACTAAGTCGCCCAATTGCGAATAATAGAGTCATTTAGTCGCGTACATTCATTGATACATTAAATCGATATTAGTGTTGATCGTGGTTCCTCTAACTCCATTTTGATAATGTTTTCATCTATGTCTAATGGAAAAAAAATTTCCATTTTGACAGTTTATGGAAACTTTTTTTCCATTTTATTTTATATTCTCGTTATCATATTTATTTTCATAAAAATATACATTCAACATTAATATGCAAAATTATTAATATTAAACATGATTTATGTTCATGCAATTAATATTGATATATGTATAATATTTAATGTTCAACACCGATATCTATTTAATCTATGTATTTCCCATTTGCGTAGTATCAATGAATGTATGTGAGTAATGGACTCAATTGTTTGCCATTGTTCCTTGTCACTTAGGTGTAAATGCTCCATTATTTATGGAGTTTACATTTTGTATTTTAAAAATTTATTTTTGGTTAATCTAATTTTTTATATAACAAAAATATCTAAGTATGGTTTATTGTGTCGAGAAGATCTTTACAATATGGGGTAGATCTCAGTGAACGTAAATGTAAATATAATGTTTAACATTTTACATTTTATCTTTTTTATCCAATGGCGGCTTTATTTAAAAATTAATCTAATTATTATTATGTATAAATATAATATAAATTTAAAATATAAAGAGATTTACGAACACCCAAAAAAAAAGTATGGTAGATAAATAAAAATATAAATAAATCGGAGGTATGGTAAATAAATAAAAATATAAATAAACTAGAGGTATGGTAAATAAATAAAACCTCTTTTTTATATTTACTCCATAAACCTCTTTATATTTACGAAAACTCAAAAAAAGAGGTTTTATTTAGGTGAAGCCTATGGTTCATGTGGAAAAATAATTATTAATACCATGGGTGAAATATCATATTGATAAAAGAGCTATAAAGAGGTATCGAAAATAAATAAAAATATATCAAATAGGATTAGAAACCAACATCTAATTATATACCAAGCCTATGGGCCAAATTATTATTAATACCATGCAAAAAAATAATATTAACTCTAATATTCATATTAATGTATTATAATATTATTATTATTAAATTTATTAACTTTGGATTAATACTATATACATATACATATATATATATATATATATATATATATATATATATATATATGGGAGGGAAGAACAAAGACATAGAGTGATAAAGGGACAAGGAAGAGATGGAGATAAACTAGAGAGGGGAGAGGACGAATAAAGAGAGAGAGGGAGAAGAGTGAGAGAGGTAGAGAAGGGTAAGAGAGGGAGAGGGAGACAAATATAGAGGGGAGAGAGAGAGAAGGAGAGAGGGCAGGAGATAGTGAGTAGATCAGAGGGAAAAGAGAGAGAGGGAAAGAGATAAGGAAGAGAGAGGAAGGTAGGAGAGAAAGGGAGAGAGGGGAAGGATGAGAGAGGAGGAGAGAGGGAGCGACAGAGAGATGGAGTTGGAGGGGGAGAGAGGTAGGGAAGAAGAAAGACATAGAGAGTGAGAAGTGGAGAGAGAAAGAGGTAGTGAAAAGAGAGAGATTGAGAGGGAGTGTGTATGTTTAGGAGTGAGATAAAGAGACAATAAGGGGAGATAGAGAGAAGGGGGGAGATAAGGAGAGAGAAGGAGAGAGGGAGGGATATAGTAACATAGTTGGAGAGAGAGACAGATGGGGGAAGAGAGAGGATTGGAGGGCAGAGAGAGAGATATGGGGGAAGAGAGAGTGAGGTAGGAGAGAAAGGGAGAGAGATATAACGAGAGACAAGACTTGAGAGAGATGAGGAGATTGATGGGGGAAGAGAGAGGATTGGAGAGAGAGAGAGAGTTATGGGGGAAAAGAGTGGTAGGTAGGACAGAAAGGGAGAGAGAGGAAGTACGAGAGAGTGGACTTGAGAGAGAGGTGGGGAGAGGGAGGGATAAGGAGATGGAGTTGGAGGGGTAGATATGGAGAGAAGAAGAAATACATAGAGAGTGAGAAGTGTAGAGAGAGAGGGAGTGACAAGGGAGAGATAGAGAAAGAGTGTGTATCTTTGGGGGTGAGATAAAGAGAAAAAGGAGGAGATATGGAGAGAATGGGGGAGAGAAGGAGAGAAGAGAGAGGAAGGGATATAGTAATAGAGCTGGAGAGAGAGAGAGGATGTTAGAGAGTGGAGAGAGGGAGGGAAAGAGATATGGAGTTGGAGGGGGGAGATAGAGGGAGGTAAGAAGAAAGAAATAGAGAGAGAAAGGTGGAGAGAGAGAGATTGGGAGTGATAAGGAAGATAGAGAGAGGGAGAGAGGACAACAAGAGGGAAGAGAGATAGAAGCAGGGGAGAGGCAGAGAAGGGGAAGATAGAGAGAGAGAGAGAGAGGTGGGAGAGGAAGGAAGAGAGAGAGGATGTGAGAGAATGGAGAGAGGGAGGGAAGGAGAGATGGAGTTGGGGGGGAGAGAGAGAGAGGGAGTTAAGAAGAAATGAATAGAGATAATAAGTTGGAGAGAGAGAGGGAGTGATAAGGAATATGGAGAGAAAGGGAGAGAGGATAGTAAGAGGGAATAGAGATAGAAGAGGGGAGAGGGAGAGAAAGGGAGAGAGAGAGAGAAGGAGAGGAGGAGGGAGGGATAGATAGATAGATTGGCGGAAGAGATTGTATGTTTTGGGGGTGATATATAGAGACATAGGGAGATAAAGATATACATGGAAAGTGAAGAGAGGAAAGAAGAGAGAGAGAGAGAGGGAGGGACATAGATATTGATAGATATGGAGTGAGAGAGTGTGTGTGTTTGGGAGGATGAGATAGAGAAACAAAGAAGGATAGCTGGAGGGAGATATAGATATAGATTAAGGGGGTAGAGAAGGAAGAATATTTCTTTCACTAGAAGCAATGATTTCAATGTATATTGGGATTTCTAATCCTATTTGATTGTTTGTATGAGATACATTGATTTTGGTGTAGATGTTTATTTCTAATTATATTTGATTTCTTGCACTAGATGCATTGATTTCAATGTAGATGATTTCTAATATTATTTGATTGCTTGCACTAAATGCATTGATTTCAGTATAGATGTTAATTTCTAATCCTATTTGATTGATTGCACTAAATGCATTGATTTGAGTGTAGATGGTGATTTCTAATTTTATTTGATTGCTTACACTAGATGCATTGATTTCAGTGTAGATGTTAATTTCTAATCCTATTTGATTGATTGCACTAAATGCATTGATTTGAGTGTAGATGGTGATTTCTAATTTTATTTGATTGCTTACACTAGATGCATTGATTTCTGTGTAGATATTGGTTTATACTCATATTTTATTACTTTCACTAGATGCGTTGATTTCAAAGTAGATGTTGGTTTATAATCCTATTTTCTTACTTGCACTAGATGCATTGCTTTGAGTGTAAATGTTGATTTCTAATCATATTTGATTACTTGCATTACATGCATTTATTTCAGTGTAAATGTTGTTTTCTAATCTTGTTTGATTGCTTTCATTAGATGCATTGATTTCAATGTAGATATTGATTTCTGATTTGATGTAATTGGATGTATGATGGTACATTAATTTTAAATTGATTGGATTAACATTGTGCATTCATTTCAGTGTAAGAAAAAAACATTATTGACAATGTACATTGATTTTTGTGTTATAGTTATTCAACCTATTAATATTGGAGAGAAAGAGAGACAAGGTATGATGTTTACTATGATAGCTCGAGCTAAAGATTTGAATGGTTTGTGATGTAATTGGATGTATGATGGTACATTAATTTTAAATTGATTGGATTAACATTGTGCATTCATTTCAGTGCAAGAAAAAAACATTATTGACAATGTACATTGATTTTTGTGTTATAGTTATTCAACCTATTAATATTGGAGAGAAAGAGAGACAAGGTATGATGTTTACTATGATAGCTCGAGCTAAAGATTTGAATGGTTTGTGATTTAACTTGTCCTTTTCATATAATCGATATGAAAAGATGACAAAACTAACAAGGGTGACAATAATAATAGTAGAAGAAAATAGTTTGAGATTAATCGCAATGAAGACTATTTGTAATTGACTATATTCTTATTATTCACATTTTCCATCATTCAACACTATTACATTGTCACTTTACATTCAAAATTTGTATTTCATCATTTTTCATCATTAAAGTTATTAACAATATTTATCATATTTAAAATGATTAGATTAATATTAGATGAATTTACATAGTATTGATAAAATTAATTATATGTTTGTTATATTTATGTTGGCCGCACACAACTAAAACCGGCCTAGATCTGTCTTAACTCAGGATCTATCAAGCGCCAAGAGGGATCAAATCTCTCGAGGTGCAAACCTTTCCTCGAGTTTTGTAGTCAAAAAAGAGGTTTGCACCTCAAGTGGTATGATCCCTCTTGACACTTGATAGGTCTGGAATTAAGATGGATCTAGGTTGGTTATATTTTTAATATTTTTTAGACATGAAGGATTTTAAAAGAGGAGAAAAAATTGTTGAAATTGTGTAAAAGCAAAAACCTTTCATCATTACATGGGATTTTAATATACTTAAAATGAGAATAAAGTTTGTTGAAATTATGTAACTTTAATTTGTCATAGTTGACATAATATTGTCAATATGAGATAATGTTGAGTGAGACAACCACTCCCATCGAAGCAATTTCTATGGCGCATCTCATAATATATCTAAAAGGGATTGTGCAAATGTGAGTAGGTAGATGGCCTAAAGTTATCTTCAACAAAGACATGAGTGAAAGAAAGAAAATGTGGAAGAGACAAAACAACAAATGGATGCAAAAATGGAATATCTACCTTTATGCCTGTCCCAAAAATAATAAGGAGTTAAATAATTATGTTATGGAAGATTTTCGTAAGTGTATAATTGGAAAAGAGTTAGGTAAAAAGAAGAAGTAGTATGTTGAGAAATTCAACCCCACTTGTGAATTCCAACAAAAAAGTACATTGAAGCTAACATTAGGTGGAGAGAAAAGATTCTTATTGCTCAATTAAGAACTACCTAGCATCAACTTCGATACTTGGAATAATGCTCACATTAGTAAATGGGTAAGATTAGTTTGTTGGTTGTTGGAGTTTTGTTGAGAGATTTTCTCAACACTATTCTCCTTATTTGGAATCTGTTGGATCTCATAAGCACTATTTATGTGGCTTGTAATTTGGCTTTGAAGGTAATATATGAATAATTTTTGTGAGTAATTTGTGCACATGACTGCTCCTCCAATTTATTTGTCGGTATTAGAGCCCATATGGGCTTGAATCCCTGAAGTGAGGGCCAAGGAAAATGGAATAATTTTGAGAATAAATCCCTAGTGTGTACATAGAATAGAGAGTGTGTTGTGAGTTTTTTTTCTTTGATTTGTTTGTCCATTTATTTGTTATATTTACTGCCTTCAATTGCCCTCATGTGAATGTGACAGGCATGTGTAAAGAAGAGGTCGTGGGAGATATTTGAGGCAAAAAGTAGAGATCCTGTTTTATTGGCAATTTTGTCTGTGTGTTGATAGCAGTAATTTCACTCTACCTTTTGTTGCATCAATTCGAAGACATGATCCTTGATGCTAATAGAGAAATCGTTTTCATCGAGAATATATGATTTCCATAGAATGACTATACCATCGACTCATTTTTACGTCATGTATAATCTCTATTCGATTGGCATACAATGAAATTGGGGGTTCTTGTAAAGGTGCATGTCTCAAATGTCTTCTTCACTCTTTGGACTGTGCATAACTCCCTGTTTTGGTCACTCTTCACATGTACCTTGATCGATTCCCCACAAAAAACAAATTGGATTCCAACACTTCCATAGGCCCATGATGAAAATTCGATCCATTCATGAGAAACATAATAAAATGGAATAGCTGCAGGATTTGAAAGCCTAGTGATGAATGCTCAGAATTACAGTCCTCCCGTGCATCATGGATTTCAAAATTTTCATGATCTTCAATGCCATGAATTTGTTGAGATGAGATGTGGGTTCATCCAACAATAACACAACTGGATCATGCATCACGTCTGTTGAAAATGCAACAAGAAAATCGTAATTTATTTTTTTCCTTGAATTAAATTAGGAATAAAATTGTAATTCCACATCTCATGACAACTTGTATTAGTTAACTAACTTAATTTGACTTAATTTGATTATGTAATTTGAGTTAAGGATCTAAATTGAGTCATGTATAGTGTCTCCTACTTTATAGGAGTGTTGGTTGAGTTTTTTTAGAGTTGTAATTAATTAATTCAGATTCACTGAGTTAAAGTCAGTTAAACTAGTTCCAACTATTGGAGGAACTAGTGGGAGGTCTAGTAGTGTAGTGTTGTTTGCAGTGATCAATCAGTTAACTAATGATCCACTCATAAATATCTCATGCATGTTAGATCTAAGGGTTACCCTGTTGATATTGGAGTTCAGGGACAGTGTAATATTAGTTGTATAATCATCCAAATTGTACAGGTGGTGCATGCAGTCATAGGAAGGCTTATGATGGATTGTGCAATTCCTTTGAGGAATTTCCCTAATTAATAGGGGGCTAATTCCCAGGGAAACAATGCAAGGAAATAGGGACTTGGGAAAGCATAAAATTGGTTAAGTATTGGCTTGGGGTTGGCTAGGAAGTTGTGAGATAGATAGAGATAGTGCAGAGGTTGCTCAAGCTTGAGCAAAGCATTGTAATCTTCTCATATTTTTTTACCAATGAAATACATAGATAACAAGGGTTTTTAGTTGTGGCTTTCCCTAGGAATTCATTGTGTAATGTCTTGATTGAAATATTTCTCTTGTATGCTTCGTGATTTTGCGATCGTTTAATTATTTCTATTGATGAGTAGAGTAGAGTAGATTCAATTCAATTGTTTTAGTAAATTACAATTAGTAGTTTGAATCTACATGGTATATGTTAGCTCTGCTACAGGTTTCTGATAATTCAAAGAAGCTGGAGTAAGCTTGGTCCTCAGTTTTGGCTCAAAAGAAACCTATGCCAGTGTGTTCACGCCACCCTTCACCTTGCTCATACTCATTTCTCCTTATTTTTCCGGGTCCTTTGTTTAAAATCGCATATAAGAGCTTTTGCTCTTAGCCCGAGCGTGGAGTTCAAATTGCCATATGATTATGTCCTCATAACCGTGCATTTTTACAAAGTCTCTGGCCCGTTGCTTTCCCTGTCACATTAGTCACACAAAACATGTGCGCTAAACCCATGCCGTCTGATCAACTCCGCCACGATTGGACGGCAGTCAATCCTCCCGATCCCGCGAACTGCCCGCCCATTAACCCGCGGGGAAAGCGGTTTTCCGCCGGTCCCATTTGCCATGTGTCGCGCGATGACTCGTATCGCGAGCCCGTGTACGAATACCACCAATCCCCCGTAAGTGGTGCGGGCAATACCGCTTACCGCCTACTCGCCTATCCCCGTGCGTTAACCCCCCCTGCATGTCTTCCGTCCGATCACCGTCGGATCTGTCCGCCCGAGATCCGACGGCTCACGACTGTCTACCTCCCATTTCCATCCATTACTCCCGGCGATTAAGTCCCTGCGCAGCTTCCACCCCCGATCACCGTTGGATCTTCCCATGTTTAATCCAACGGCCCTCATCCATCCCGATCCCATATCTCCCCATACCTTCTGCAAAATGATCCCTGCCACTGATCACTGTGATCCAACGGTTGATGTTCATTCTCCGCCCACTCATACATCCTCCATGAAGTCAACACACCCTGGTCATGCCGTGCACCTGAAGGACGACAATGATCATCTACCAAGTACCTGGTGCATTTCCTTTCCAACAACCACATTCAAGAAACAGAGTAGCCGAAGAATGAGAAGGACAAGCCTTGAGCAGTTAAACACATTTATCAGTTATGGATGTCTTCCATATTGCACTCCACCTGCTCAAGAAGGACAACAAAATATTAGAGAAGATCAAATCCGTTCACCAAAGCAAGCAAATTGCAGCAGAGACCCATACTGGATAGTTAAAGCGGTTGGTGGTCAATTATGACCCCTCCACGCATAGAACAACAGGATATTTTTGTAATCAAACCCTATATATACCTTGAACACAGATGTAATGAGGGTTGATGGTTGTTGTTTTGATGTAAGGTTCAACTTCTAGAGACTGTAACTACTGTGATACTTGCAGCGTCTGGTCTTCATTTTCAGCTAATACAAGCTTCTTTTGTTGTTAATTGCTCACTTTCCATTTCTACTCTATTCTAGGTTGTGCCTGTTATGCATTTGTTCATGTGCTCTTGATATTCAGCATTAGAGGGGCTGTCATCCCACCTTTGCGTTGAAGTCTGGTATGTATCATTGAATGTGTTATGCAGGTTTCTATTTACTTAGTGCCAGAGAGCTATCATCCTGTCTGTGCATTAGGAAATATATTTGAAGACCTCTTTATTGGTTGCAGCCGGCCATCACATGGTCTTGTGCATCTACTGGTGTGGTCAGTATTCTCCATGTTCACACAATCCTCAAACTATGAGTAATTCGTGGTCTAAATCCTTGTAGTCTGGGGGTGTTCACCCATGTCTGGAGTTAAGCATAGTAGAAGTGGTTATCTGGCTTGAACAAGCATCATTCCTTCCATTCATCCATCTCCAACATTTTTTTGAGTTTGTAATGTTCCCGAGCATCTCCGAGATACAACCTAGGAGAGTTTCTTGGGGTGATAACATTAATTGGCGTCGTTGTCGGGGAGAGGAGATTGAAGCTCAGCTTCCCTGGGAGAACGACACAGTTCAAGATTTTGATGATAGACAAGGTTTGGACACATTTATGGTTGTAATCATCTATCTGGCGACTCCACTAGAGGAAGACCAACCTTTGGTGACTCCACATTGAAGTTCTGGCTTAGTTTGTGAGGCATGCTCGAAGAAATCCTTAGACATCACCAGCTGAACTAGTGCCTAACCTTGACAAGATCATTAAGCAGAAGAAAGCATCCTAGAAAGGAGCATCAGGATCAGGTAAGCCTTAAAAGTCCCATGTATCTCTGCTAGTGAAAAATCACCTTCATAGATTCATAAATCTCCTTAGTCATTCATTTCCATTTCGGATTTCAGTCCAAAGAAAGCATCCCATGTTGTCCATCGTATTCCTCTGTCTCTGTTATCCATTTCATTGATCCATACTACTCAATCTACCAGTATCCTTCCATCCACCTTGGTCATGGCAGGCCAGCAAGCTCCCACAAAGATAGAAAGAATTGTTGCTGCTAGGTACGGCCTTTGGTCTTGCCTGTCCCTTTAAATTCCATGCCCGCAGGAGATTATCGGGAATATATGCCTAAGTTTACTGGTACAGAAGGAGTAACAGCTGAAGAGCACCTTGAGTCCTTTTATAGCTATGTTGATAGCCTGGATATCAATGAAGAGGATGTGTGGATGAGGGTTTTTGTCCAAAGCCTAGATGGGGAGGCTAGAAAATGGTTCAGAGAATTACCCCCTAGGTCTATAGCAAACATTGAGGCCTTAGATGATGTGTTTTTAAAGCATTAGGGGGATAAGAAAGATCTTCTCTACTATCATACTGAATTTGGGAACTTGCAGAGGGAGAATGGTGAGCTGTTGTCCGATTTCAACAAGAGATTCAACCATATGTACAGCGGAATACCATACGAAGTGAAACCCACCCCTACTTCTGCTATGATCACTTATGCCAATGCCTTTGATTCTCAGTTATGCCTGTTGTTAAGTGAAAGAAGATGTGCTTCTTTGGCTGATATGCAAGATGTAGCCTTTCAAGTAGAATCAAACATCATAGCTGCAAAGAGGCTCAGAGGTAATGCTGATAGGAGAAGACAGGGAGGAGAGCTCTCATCATCCTTTGATCCTGAGATCGATAAATTAGCTAGGATGATAGAGTTATTAGCCTCTAAAGTTTCCAGATTAGGGGGAGAGTAGCACTCTGAAGAAGCAAGAGCTCCTTGTTCCTTTAGTCTTCCGAAGCCAAATCTATATAGAGGAGCAAGGGAGCAATTACAGATTTTGCAGAGAAGCAAAAATGCAAATGAAGACCAAAGGGTAAAAACCCTTTTTCACAATATAGTCATGGAAGAAGAGCAGTTTGAAGAAGAGGAGGAGGTCCGTGGTTTGGAAGATAAGGGCAGCACCCCTTTCTTAACCAAAGCTACCTATGAAAGGTCATTATCTACAGGCACTGCTCACCAGTTTTTTGTACCTGCAGAACAACAAGCTGATCAGTAGAAGCAGTGAGCAGCAGGTCCCACCATCCTCGAAGAGCCTGAATCCAGCGCATCTTCCCATGACTATGCAGATCTGCAAATTAGCCAATCTGCTTTTGTCCCCAGCCCAATGATCAATAAGGGAGAAGAAAGCTCCCCATCATCTTATGTTTCTTTTTCTGCTCAAATGAGAATCCCTCGTAATTGCCCCCTAGGCACTGAGGCAGGTCATAGCTCCATTCCCAAGGTTGATATTGATCACCTCAGTCTTGATATTCTGAAACTTGCTGAAGTGGCCTCCACACTGTTTGAAAGGGCAATTTGTCAGATGACAGAGGAAGAAGGTGCACAGTTTTGGGATTCCTCCTTGGATGTGGACTTTTCTAAGAAAAATGAAGGAGCAGATGATATCTCTGTGTCCCCTGCACAAGAATGTATTGGTTCACCATTTATATTAATCGTGCAGGCCACAGATGACATAGACAAGTACACAACAACCATTGTTATTCAGCAGGTGTACCAAGGCTCCTATGAAGAACATCCAAGGAGGAGAGCATACAGAGAGGGGGTGAAATATAAGCCATCTCTACCTAATAAGCTCAAATGCCCCAAACTGTTTGAGGTGGATGATCAAATAAACCCAATTTTTCAGATCTTTGATGAACCGGCCGAGAGGAGGAGAAACATTTTTGATGGCCCAGTAGATAGCTAGCTTTTGAAGATTTATGTTGTTTGTAAGCATGTTCTTTTGCAAGTTTTAGTATAGACTTAATTAGACTCCAAGCCCAATGGAATACTAGGCAATATTTTTAAGCTTGTTTTGTATGAAGGCATTGGTCTGCAGTTCTTGAGACCTCACAGGGAGTATCTCATCCCCAGAAGGAGCCAGTGTTAGCTCTGCTATAGGTCGCTGATAATTCAAAGAAGCCAAAGTAAGCTTGGTCCTCGGTTTTGGCTCAAAAGAAACCTATGCCAGTGTGTTCCCGCCACCCTTCACCTTGTTCATCCTCATTTCTCCTTATTTTCCAGGGTCCTTTATTTAAAATCATATATAAGAGCTTTTTCTCTTAGCCCGAGTGTGGAGTTTAAATTGCCATATGATTATGTCCTCATAACCGTGCACTTTTACAAAGTCCCTAGCCCGCTGCTTTCCCAGTCACACAAAACATGTGCGTTAAACCCATGCCGTCCGATCAACTCCGCCACGATCGGACGACAGTCGCTCCTCTCGATCCTGCGAACTGCCCGCCCATTAACCCGCGGGGAAAGCGGTTTTCCGTCGATCCCATCTGCGACGTGTCGCGCGATGACTCGTATCGCGAGCCCGCATATGAATATCGCCCATCCCCTATAAGCAGTGCATGCAATATCGCTTACTGCCTACTCGCCTGTCCCCGTGCGTTAACCCCCCGTGCATGTCTTCCGCCTGATCACCGTCGGATCTGTCCACCCGAGATCCGACGGCTCACGACTATCTGCCTCCCGTTTCCGTCCATTACTCCCGGCCGTTAAGTCCCCGCGCAGCTTCCGCCCCCGATCACCGTTGGATCTTCCCGTGTTTAATCCAACAGCCCTCGTCCATCCTGATCCCATATCTCCCCATACCTTCTACAAAATGATCCCCGCCATCGATCACTGCGATCCAACGGTTGATGTTCATCCTCTACCCACTGGTACATCCTCCATGAAGTCAACACACCTTGGTCATGTCGTGCACCTAAAGGACAACAGTGATCATCTACCAAGTACCTGGTGCATTTCCTCTCCAACAACTGCATTCAAGAAACAGAGTGGCCAAAGAATGAGAAGGACAAGCCTTGAGCAGTTAAACACATTTATCAGTTATGGAATGTCTTCCATATTGCACTCCACCTACTCAAGAAGGACAACAGAAGATCAAGTCTGTTCACCAAAGCAAGCAGATTGCAGTAGAGACCCATACTGGATAGTTAAAGCGGTTGGTGGTCAATTATGACCCCTCCACGCATAGAAAAACAAGATATTTTTGTAATCAAACCCTATATATACCCTGAACACAGATGTAATGATGGTTGATGGTTGTTGTTTTGATGTAAGGTTCAACTTCTGGAGGCTGTAACTACTGTGATACTTGCAGCGTCTGGTCTTCATTTTCAGCTAATACAAGCTTCTTTTGTTGTTAATTGCTCACTTTCCATTTCTACTCTGTTCTAGGCTATGCCTGTTATGCATTTGTTCATGTGCTCTTGATATTCAGCATTAGAGGGGCTGTCATACCACCTCTGTGTTGAAGTCTGGTATGTATCATTGAATGTGTTATGCAGGTTTTTGTTTACTTAGTGCTAGAGAGTTGTCATCCTGTCTGTGCATTAGGAAATAGATTTGCAGACCTCTTTACTGGTTGCAGCTAGCCATCACATGGTCTTATGCATCTGCTGGTGTGGTCAGTATTCTCCATGTTCACCCAGTCCTCAAACTGTGAGTAATTGGTGGTCTAAATCCTTGTAGTCTGGGGGTGTTCACCCATGTCTGGAGTTAAGCATAGTAGAAGTGGTTATCTGGCTTGGACAAGCATCATTCCTTCCATTCATCCATCTCCAACATTTTGTTGAGTTTGTAATGTTCCCGATCATCTCCGAGATACAACCTAGGAGAGTTTCTTGGGGTGATAACAGTATCAAAGCAAAAATCACTCTAGAAGAGGAGAATATGAGTTTTTCTTTTGTAGATGAAATCAAATTTGCAGTATCATACTTCAAAGTTAGCAAGATGTTGTTCTACGAATTGAGACTCTAATATGCCCTTTAGGGTAGTACGAACTATATTTCTTGGAATGACATGATGGAGGCGGTGTTGGAAGACAACAGGTGTTAGAAAATTATATATTACGAAGCAATGGAACACATAAAATATTGCAGAAATATAAACACAAAAAACGCATAAAAGAAGAGAGACACAGATATACATGGTTCACCCAGTTTGGGCAATGTCCACGGAGAAACAACCAGTCCTTCCTTTTATATTATCCAGCAAACTGAAGGGATACAACCTACAGTAGATCCGTTGTAACACCCTCTTCGCTCTCAATCTCCTCTCTCTTTCTCACTCAGAATACTGATCTACATAGATGCAATACAATTCCCTCATATATAGTGAGGGGTTGCCTTCTAGGACAAAAAACCCTAAATTAAACATAACTTCTATCGTTAGATCTTTTCCTAATGAATGGCTCAGATTGACTAGAAATTACTGTACTTTTACAAGGCAATTTTACATCTATTCTTAGCTTCAGGGGCGCTGCCCCCGAAACCCCCCGCCAGGGGGGGGCTCCCCAAAGGTCGCAACCGCCCCCCCTTGGAGCCCCCTTGCAATGAATATTTTTAGGCGGTGTTGTCGCCCCATTTCGAACTAGGGTCCAATGTGGTGATACCTTTGAATATAGAAGATAATCAGGCTCCACACCCAACAATCTCCCACTTGGAGACTGATTATAGCAACTCCACCGCTGCTTCATTTGCTGGACAATGACTCCTCTTTGGACCTGGCTATTTCTCATCTTCTTCATCATACTTGAAGACCAATTGAAACTGAGCATATTCTCAGTTTCTCCCTGGTTACAACTTTTGTTATCATATCTGCAGGATTCTGGCTAGTGTGTATCTTTTCTAGCTTCAACTCTCCATCTTCCAACACTGATCATATGAAATGGTACTTGAGCTGTATGTGTTTAGTCCTAGAATGAAATGTTGAGTTCTTTGCGAGATGAATGGCACTTTGGCTATCACTGTATAATGTGCCTAGATCATGCTCCTTACCCAATTCACCCATAAACCTTTGTAACCAAATCATTTCTTTACTAGCCTCTGTAGCAGCAACATACTCTACTTCTGTTGTTGAAAGTGCAACAACACTTTGGATTTTTGAAACCCAACTGACAACTGTTCCACCTACAGTAAATACATATCCTGTAATGCTTCTCCTATTATCTTTGTCACCTGCCATATCTGCATCAACATATCCCTGTAGAAAAATGTTTGAACCACCAAAGCATAATGCTTGATTTGTGGTACCTTTCAAATATCTGAGAATCCATTTCACTGCCATCCAATGTTCCTTTCATGGATTGTTCATGTACCTGCTTACAACTCCCACTACATGTGCAATATCAGGCCTTGTGCAGACCATTGCATACATTAAGCTTCCAACTGCTGATGCATATGGAACTTTAGACATATAATCCATGTCTTCTTGGGTCTTTGGCCACATTTCCTTCTAAGTTTAAAATGGCTAGCGAAAGGTGTACTAACCGGTTTTTCATTGTGCATATTAAATCTTTTCAACACCTTTTGTATGTACTCATTCTGAGACAATGTTAGTTTGCGATTTTTTTTGTCTCTAGTTATTCTCATACCAAAGATTTTGTTTTGCAGCTCCCAAATCCTTCATTGCAAATGAATTTGCCAATTTTCTTTTGAGCACATTTATTTCCTGCATGTTAGACCCTGCAACAAGCATGTCATCTACATACAATAACAATATAATATAGCTTCCATCATTTTGCTTTTTCAGATAAACACAATGATTAGAGTGACATCTAGTATAACCTTGTTCAGACATAAACTTGTCAAATTTTAGATACCACTACCTTGGAGCCTGTTTTAATCCATACAAGCTCTTCTTCAACCTGCACACTAGATTCTCATTCCCTTTTACCGCATATCCTTGTGGCTATTTCATATATATCTCTTCCTCCAAATCCCCATGGAGAAAGGCTGTCTTTACATCTAAATGCTCAAGATGCAAATCTTCAGCTGCTACTAGACTTAGAATAGTTCTGATTGAAGTCATTTTAACAACAGGAAAAAATATTTCATCAAAATCAATACCTTTCTTCTGTGCAAACCCCTTCACCGCAACTCTAGCTTTGTACCTCTGTTTTCCTCCATCTTCTTCCTTCAACTTGTAAACCCATTTATTCTGCAATGTAGTTTTACCTGCAGGCAACCTGACTAAGTCCCAAGTTTGGTTATGCATTAAGGAGTCCATCTCTTCTTCCATGGCTAGCTCCCACTTCTCCCAGATTTCAACCTAAATTGCTTCTTCATAACAATCGGGTTCACCAAAATCAGTCAACAATAAATAATATAATGAAGGAGAGTATCGTTCAAGGGGTCTACTTATCCTAGTAGATCTTCTAACACCACTTTCAGGTGTTTGGGGTGCCTGTGGTTGTTGTGGTGGTTGTTGTTGTTGTGGTTGTTGATTATTATTATTTTCGGGCATCTTTACTTTTTCAGTGATTTCATCAAGAACTGTGTATTCCTTGTTTTCTTTTTCATGTTTCTTTTCCTGCAACCGGTTCTTATACAAGACCTTTTCATTGAATATTACATCTCTGCTCCTAATGATTTTGTGATTTTCATAATCATATAAGCGATAACCAAAATCATTAACACCATATCCAATAAAGGTACATTTCTTTGATTTTTCCTCAAGATTTGTTCTATTTTATTTATTAATATGGACAAAGGCCTCACAACCAAAAGGATTTAAAAAGGAGTAGTTTACCTTTTTACCTGTCCATGCTTCCTCTGGAACACCACCATCCAAGGAACTTGAAGGCCCTCTGTTTATTAGATAAACAGCAGTATCTACAGCATCTGCCCAAAATTGTAAAGGTAATCATGCATGCAATCTCATGCTCCTTGCACGCTCCATGATTGTTCTGTTCATCCTTTCTGACACACCATTTTCTTATGGTGTTCTTGGAACTGTCTTCTCTCTGCAAATTCCATGCTCTGAACAGTACCTATCAAACTTGTTGCTGCAATATTCACCTCCATTGTCTGATCTGAGACACTTCAATTTCTTTCCTGTCTCAATCTCAACCAAATCTTTCCATTTCTTGAAAGTATCAAATACATCAGATTTATTCTTAATACAATAAATCCAAGTTTTTCTAGTTGCATCATCAATAAAAGTAACTTAATAAAGAGAGCCACCGACAGATGATACCTGAGTAGGTCCCCATACATCTGTATGCACAAGCTCTAATTTTTCGCTCTTCTTTTCTTTCCCAACTCTGAGAAATATGACTCTCTTCTGTTTTCCATAAATGCAATTCTCACAGAAGTCCAAATCAACATTCTTCAAACCCAGCAACAAATTCCTTGAGTGAAGGATCTTCATCCCCTTCTCACTCATGTGTCCAAGCCTATGATGCCATAATGCTACATCTGCTCCTTTGGAAGTTAAAGCATTAACAGAGTTAGAAATAACATTGTATAAATACAATGTACCAACCTTTTCACCTGTTGCTATTACCAGGGCTCCTTTGGTGACCTTCCAAGATTTATCTGTGAAAGTTGTCACACAACCTTCACCACCTAACTGCCCTGTTGAAATCAGATTTTTCTTCAGATCTGGAACATGCCTTACCTCCTTTAGTAGCCATTGGTTTCCATTCTGTTGTTTTACAATAACCTTACCCATTCCAACAATTTTACAGGGTTTATCATCACCCAAACGGACTTGTCCAAAATCTCCTTGAACATAGTCATGAAAGTATTTCTTATCGGGTGTGGCATGGAATGAAGCCCCTGAATCTACCACCCAAGAATCAGTAATATTTTCGAAAGAAAGAACCAAGGATTTTGTAACACCTCACCTGTCACATTTGCTTCATGATTGTTTTCTTGTTGTGCATCTCCTTCTTTTCCCTTTCGAGATCTACAGCCTTTATTTAGGTGTCCTTTCTTTTCGCATTTCCAGTAGACTATCCCAATCTGGACTTGGATCTACCTTTCCTTAATTTACTGCGATATCCTGAGCTCTTTCCTCTCTCCATTTTTCTTCCCCTAGACTCTGCACTCAAAGCATTACTCGATGTCTCACCAGAGCTTTTTCGTCGCATTTCCTCGCTAAGGATAGCACCGACAACATCATCAAACTTTAAAGTACTAGATCCAGAAACAGAGTTACTAATGGCCATTACTAAACCATTCCAACTTTCTAGCAATGAGCACAAGAACAATAGAGCTCTAACTTCATCATCAAAGTTTACCCCTACAGAACTTAACTGACTTGTAACAATATTAAAATCATTTAAATGGTCTGCAATAGATCCACCTTCCAACATCTTCATATTAAATAAACGCTTCATAAGAAATACCTTATTTGAGGCCGAGGGTTTTTCATATAGTTTCGCCAACACCTTAATCAAACCCTCCGTCATTGTTTCCATCGAAATGTTGAAGGTGACTGACGCTGCAAGGCACAACCGTACTATTCCAAGTGCCTTTCTATCAAGAAGGTTCCATTCTTCATCTGTCATACCCGTTGGCATCTTTGTTTTTCCTCCCAATGATAGGTACAAATCTTTCTGATACAGATAATCTTCCATCTGCATCTTCCACAGCGAGAAGTTTTGGCCATTAAATTTCTCGACCCTAAACTTACCATCTTCTGCCATTGCTCCCACTCGAACCAGGAATCCTTCTCTCCTGCGAGTTTTTCAGCCAAAAAAAAGACCTTCGGCTCTGATACCAGTTGTTAGAAAATTATATATTACGGAGCAATGGAACACATAAAATATTGCAAAAATATAAACACAGAAAATGCATAAAACAAGAGAGACACAGATATACATGGTTCACCCAGTTTGGGCTACGTCCATGGAGAAACAACCAATCCTTCCTTTTATATTATCCAGCAAACTGAAGAGATACAACCTACAGCAGATCCGTTGTAACACCCTCTTCGCTCTCAATCTCCTCTCTCTTTCTCACTCAGAATACTGATCTACATAGACGCAACACAATTCCCTCATATATAGTGAGGGGTTGCCTTCTAGGGAAAGAAACCCTAAATTAAAGATAACTTCTATCGTCAGATCTCCGCCTAATGAACGACCCAGATTGACTATAAATTACTATACTTTTACAAGGCAATTTTACATCTATTCTTAGCTTCGGGGGCGCTGCCCCCGAAACCCCCCACCAGGGTTGGGGGGCTCCCCAAAGGTCGCAACTGCCCATCCCGGACCCCCTTTGCAGCGAATATTTTTCGGCAGCGTTGCCGCCCCATTTCAAACTGGTGTCCAATGTGGCGATACCTTTGAATACAGAAGATAATCAAGCTCCACACCCAACAACAGGCTTAAGGAATTCATAGACCAAGATATTCCTAAGCCTCCAGCAACTGATGCTCAATATCTAGCAGAGGGGAGAAAATGTGTTGCAAAGGTGAGAAGGATTATCCTAGAAGGAGTTTGAGATCATATTGTCTTGAACCCCACGGTAAGGAAACTCCATATGAAATGTGGAAGGCCTTGATAAATCTGTTTCAAAACAACAGTGACCACAGGAAGCTGGCATTGAAGGACAAGCTCAGGAAAATCAAGATGGGAAAGGGCAACACAATACCAAAGTACTTGACCAAGTTCACCCAATGTTGGGATGAGCTTGGAAGTGTTGGTGTTAGGGTTGCTCAAGATGATCTGGTCAGACTAGCATTTCTAGGCCTTCCTAAGAGTTGGCACAACTGCTAGGACTCAGTAAATAGGAGGGAGAAGCTATAAAAGTGGGACCATTTTTGGTCCGACTTGGTGCAAGAAGAGATTTCGCGGAACACTAGAGATGGATCCTCATCCAAGCATGATGATAAGGAGAAATGTGCCTTAGCTGGAAAGTAAAATAAAGGGAAAGTCAAGTCATCCCATTCCAAACTAGATTTTAGTCAAGGCGGCAAGAAAAAGGACTTATCAAAAATTAAATGTTTTCACTGTCATGAGCCGGGATACTATTCCATGAAGTATCTACACTAGAAGGCTGACAAGAAACCCTTAGGAGGAGTGACAAGTGAGGCTATTGCATCACAATTCGCTTGCATGGTGACATCGATGATGGGTAGTGTGTGGTATCTCGATATTGGAGCCTCATTCAATATGACTGGAAACAAAATATTCTTTAGTGACTTGGACGAGAAGGACCTCCAGATGCACAACGAAATGGGAGATTATGGAAGGTATAGTGTGACCGGTATCAGTACTGTTACTTTTAAGAGGGAGTTTGGTTCTCCCCTCACATTAAACGATGTCATTTATGTTCAGGCTATGAAGAAGAATTTTTTTTTAGTTGCTACGTTGGAGGATCACAAAGGAAAGGCTTTCCTTCATCACATAGCCTCAGTACAAGTTAAGCGGATCGGGGTTTGGGTGAATAACCTCTACAAATTTGATGTAGAATACTATGCTACTTTGCGAACAAAAGCAAAGAAGGTGCAGAGCCAAGACATTGGTGAGTTGTGGCATAGAAGATTAGGTCACTTGCACCACGAAGCTTTGAAGATCTTGCAGCTAGTTTCTACAGTACTTCCTAAGGGTACACTAGAGGAGAGAGACACATGCAAAGGGTGTACATTGGGGAAGTACACCAAATCTACCTTTCATGATAATGGTAGTCGAGCACAAGAGATCCTTGAAAGAGTTCACTAATATGTGTGTGGACCATTCTCGATAGCCTCCACAACCAAGCACAAGTATTATGTAATATTTGTAGATGATTTCTCACATAAGCACTGGATTTTCTTCATACAAAATAAAGATCAGACGTTCTCTAAATTTTGTGAATTTAAAGAACTTGTTGAGAAAGATATTTTCAGGAAAGTTAAAGCTATCAAGAGTGATAACTGTGGAGAATATGTGTCGAATGAATTCAAGAAAATATGTGCATCAGAAAGCATTCGATGGGAGTTAATAGCACCCCATAAACCATAGAATAATGGAGTGGCTAAAAGGAAGAAAAAGAGTATTTTGGGAGCTACACAGGCGATGTGACATGATTGGGGCCTACTATTGCACTCATGGGCTAAAGCATGCAACACTGTTGTATATGTGCAAAACATGAAATCACCAGATTCTCATGATTAGTACACTAGAAGAATTTTTTCAGGTAAGAAACCATATGTGGCACACTTCAAGATCTTTGGTTCATCAGTTTACTCCCATGTTACCAAAGATGCAAGTAAAAATCTAGAACCAAAAGTTGAGTTAGGAATATTTGTGGGGTACACTGATACACCTCACAACTATCAGGTGTACCTTCCATCTCACAAGATGACAGTGGTTCGTAGAGATGTGAAGTTCAATGAAGAGAAGGCCATGAGATGTTCCCTTCATAGGGAGCTTCAATTGCATGGAGAAGAGGATATTTTAGCTCCAAAGGAAGAACCTCGGGATGATGTGGAGCCACCACATGTAGGGGAGAAGAGAGTGGAAGAACCCACTCATGCAAAGACTTCAAGAGATGGAAGGAAGTGCACCAGAGAGGATGAATGATTGATGCATGATGTTAGAGAAAATGTGGAAGCACGCAAATCATAGTGTAGGCATAGGAGGTCACTAGATCAATACACTAGAAACATGGCTCTCATGAGTGAGAGTGTAGAGATTGACCCATCCTCATTCAAGGAAGAAATGCAGAAACCAGTATGGCTTGATGCCATGGTTGAGTATGACTCCATTATCAGAAACAGTGTTTGGGAAGTGGTCCCAAGACCAGTAGACAAGTCAGTGGTGAGTTGTAGATGGCTTTACAAGGTAAAGTAAGCAGTAGATGGGAGTGTGGAGAAATGCAAGGCCATATTTTTGGCCAGAGGGTTCTCTTAGGTCGAGGGAATTGATTACGAGGAGACATTTTCTCTAGTAGAAAGGTACTCTTCAATAAGATCTATTCTAGAACTTTCATTGTAGATGGGATAGAAGATACATCAGATGGATGTGAAGACGACATTCCTCAACAGTTTGATTGAAGAAGAGGTGTACAATGAGTATTTGGTAGGATTTGATACTTTTAACAGAGAGTCACATGTGTGAAGACTCAAATGAGAATTGTATGGATTGAAAAAAGCACCGCGTGCTTGGTACACCAGGATTGACAATGATTTCACTAGGTTGGGTTTCACCAAAAGTGAAGCAGATGCAAATATTTACCATATTGAGGTTTAAGGTAATTTTTTTATTATAGTATTATATGTCGATGATTTAATTATAACAGGTGATGAGAAGATGGTAAAATCTTTCAAAGAGAATCCTGCAAGAGAACTCGAGATGAAGGACCTGGGGCTCATGGATTATTTCCTTGGTATGGAAGTATAGAAAGGAGATGAGTAACTGTTTGTCTCTCAGGGGAAGTATGCCAACGTGATACTGAAGAAGTTCCACATGGGGAGTAGCAAACCCATGGAGAGTCCTTTAGGAGGGAACTAGAGGAAGGAAGATGCTACTTCAGGTAAAGTAGTGGAGGCTACTATTTTCAAGAAGCTTGTGGGTTCACTTATGTATTTCATGAACACATGACCAAAATGTTTTGCATTTAACTAGATTAGTCAAGCAATCGTTAATCCAACCAAACGCTATTGGAAGGCAGCTAAACATGTGTTGAGATGCCTCAGAGGCACCACTCAGTTTGATCTTTGGTATAGACAGACAGAGGGAGTGAATTTGGAAGGCTTCACATATGCATATTGGGCAGGGATTCCATTCGACAGTAAGAGCACATCAGGGGGAATATTCAGTATTGGGTCAGCAACAATTTCTTGGTACAATAGGAATTAGAGATCAGTTGCACTAAGTTTGAAATAAGTAGAGTACATGGTTTCTATTCAAGCATCTTGTGAATTTATCTAGATGAGGAAGATCCTTGTTGGGTTATTTGTTCATCATATGGATCCTATAGTGATTTACTGTGACAACCAGAGTTGTATCAAACACTCTAAGAATCCAATTTTTCATGATCATCCAAGAATATTGACATCCAGTATCACCATCTTCAAGATTGTGTGCAGAGGAGAATCATGTTGTTGGAGTACATACCTATAGAGGAACATGATGAAAATATTTTGACAAAGTCATTGTCAAGATGAAAACTCAAGTTTCATAGAGGCAAGATCGGGGTAGTTTCATAGAGGCAGGATCGGGGTAGTAGATATTCCCTTTCTTCTTGAGAGGGAGTGTTGAAAATGCAGCAAGAAAATCCTAATAATGTTGTACTTGAATTAAATTAGGAATAAAATTGTAATTCCACATCTCATGACAACCTGTAAAAGAAGTTAATTTGACTTATTTGGCTCAGTTAATTTGAGTTGAGGGTCTAACTTGAGTCGTGTAGAGTGTCTCTTACTTTATAGGAGCCCTATTTGATTTTATTTTGAGTTGTAATTAATTAATTCACTTTAACTGAGTTAAAGTCAGTTAAACTAGTTCAACTATTGGAGGAACTAGTGGGAGGTCTAGTAGAATGGTGCTTCCTGTAGTGATCAACTAGTTAACTAATGATTCACTCAAAAATAACTCATGCATGTCATATCTGAGAGTTACCTATTTGAGATTGGAGTTCAAGGAGAGTGTACTATTAGATGTATAATCATCTGAATTATATAGCTGGTGCATGCAATCATAGGAAGGCCTATGATGGATTGTACAATTCCTTTGAGGAATTGCCCTAATTAACTGGGGGCTAATTCCTAAGGAAACAACGCAAGGAAATAGGGACTTGGGCAAGTATAAAATTGGTTAAGTATTTACCTGGGCTTGTCTAGGAAGCTGTGAGACAGATAAAGATAGTGCAAAGGTTTCTCATGCTTGAGCAAAGCATTGTAATCTTCTCATATTTTATGACTAATGAAATATGCATATAGAAAGGGTTTTTAGCTGCAGATTTCCCCAAGAAATCATCGTGTAATGTGTCGATTGAATTCTTTCTCTTGTATGTTTTATGATTCCGTGATCATTTAATTGTTTCCACTGATGAGTAGAGTAGAGTGTATTCAAGTCTATTGTTTTAGTAAATTACAATTAGCAGTTTGAATCTACAAGGAATTTCTACAAAGTCCACTCCAATCGAGACTCACCTTCTCTCTCCTAAAAATTCCTCTTATTTTCTCCTAGAGTCCTAGATCCACCATTAGATCCCTAAATATCTATTTTTTTTCTACCTTGTTGTGCCCGCGTGAGCACAGTCTCAGCCTGGCACTGAACATGAGATTTTATTTGATTGTAAGAAGCATAAAAAGTGCATTGTCTTGTGTTACAAATCCTGAGATTTTCCTCAACTTCTTGTTGTTCATGGGTTGATGATTTACCAACAGGCTTTCTTGTGACCTGGTGGGATTGATATAACCAGCCTATTGGTAGCTATGATAATATGGAGATAAGATGGGAAGTATGGAGATCCAAGAAAAAAATAGGGCATAGAGGTTGATCGGTTTCACTAATATGGGATTCTATTTTTGTTTATTTTTTTTCAGTAGTGGGTGAAAAGTTAGTAGAAAATGGAAATTGGTTTTGTAGTTATAACATTTGTTATTTTATATTTCTATCTTTGCTAGTGTGAAATGTAAAAAGCAAGGAACCAATTATTGAACAGAGGAATATAGTGCAAATTAGTGGTTCTTAGTGTTCTTCGGTGTCGAGATAATATATAGTTAATTTGATTATATGAGTATGTTATATGTTGATGGACCTTGTTGTGCTTCGGGCTTCAATAGCATCAGTTACAGGTTATATTATAATATCCTTGTATGTAGAAATGTCAGTTGCATAATTGACTGTTGAATATGCCCAGTAATCAGACAACTCACCTATACAACTATCAAAAGTGTAGTACACTGAATTTAGATAGATGGAATTTTTTCCATAGGATGGTCCAGTATCGAGATTTTCTTTCGAAAGATCAAGAAACATCAATTATACAAATTTCATCAAAGATGGTCATAGGTGGTTATGTCTTAAATAAGTTGAATGTGAAGCTCGAAGATTGTGTTATTCAAAAGAGTGTTGTCTAGGAGACTTCATAGTGGGGATAAGTGTCAAGGAAGACCAATCAGACATATGTGACATGTGAATTATAATTTGTCATTTTTGTAATAATGTTTGTAATGGTGTAATGGAAGCATTAAAGGGGGGTCTTGGAATAATGCTTACATTAGTAAATAGGTAAGATTAGTTTGTTGGTTGTTCGAGTTTTGTTGAGATATTTTCTCAACAATGTTCTCCTTGTTTAGAATCTGTTGAATCTCATGAGCACTATTTTTGTGTCTTGTAATTTGGCTTTGAAGGTATATACGAATTATTTTTGTGAGTAATTTGAGCACATGACTGCTCCTCTAATTTCTTTGTATAATATTATATGTATAACATTTCTTTATTTTTAATTTGGTTTTAGAGATGAAGGGTTTTAAAAGTGAGGAAAAAATTGTTGAAATTGTATAAAAGCAAAAGACTCTTATCATTACATGGGATTTTAATATACTTAAGATGAGAAAAGAAAGAATTGTTGATATTTTGTAAAAGTAAAAGTTTCGTAGAGATTTTAATTTGTCATAATGTTGAGATAATGTTGTCAATATGAGATAATGTTGAGTGAGACAACAACTCCCATCAAAGCAATTGTTATGGTGCATCTCATAATATATCTAAAAAGAATTGTGCAAATTTGTGTAAGTAGATGGCCTAAATTTATCTTCAATGAAGGCATGGGTGAAAGAAAGAAAACATGGATGAGACAAAACAACAAATGGATGAAAAATATTATATATGGAGACTCGAAGATCATTATAGATTGGTTCAATAATATTACTGCTTGTCACACTCACACACTCAGTAATATTTTGGATGAAATAAATATTTTAAAGGCTCATTTTAATGATATCACTTGCAATCATATTTATAGGGAACATAACTGCAGTGCTGACGAGTTATCCAAGGCGGCCATGATACTTCCCAGAGGAAAGTGGATGATCCAGGAACAGCGTGGGTCAAATGCATACCAATACTATCACCGCCCTTACATAGACCCACATTACCACAGGGCTAATAGCCCATGAACTGAATATCTGATATTTTTTGGAATTTTGCACATCTTTTTTATTATATTGGATAGAATATATATGGCCCTGCGTGGAAAATATACACACTAAATAGAAGGACTGATTATGAACATCATACGTGATGTTTCTGGTAAATATACTGATATTTTTTGAACTTCTTCTGAGCCCTCAGAGGCTGACAGATACTAGCATATGCATCCTGTATCTACAATATGTAATTTTTCAAAGTTAATGAAAGATTACGATTTTTCCAGTGGAAAAAAAGAACAAATGGATGCAAAAACGAAATATCTCCCTTGACGCTTGTCCCACAAATAATGAGTTAAAGAATTTTGTTATGGAAAATTTTCATAAGTGTATATGGGGAAAAGGTTGGGTAGAAAGAAGTACTTTTTTGAGAAATGAAACCCCTATTGTGAATTCCAACAAAAAAGTACATTGAAGCTAACATTAGGTTGAGAGAAAAGATTCTTATTGCTCAATTAAGAACTAACTAGCATCAACTTAGATGTGAAATCGGAAAAACATTTCATTTTGGAATGTGATGCTTTCAGAGACATCAAGGACAATTATATCAACATGTTAGCATTAGTCTCTTGGAATTATCTTTTCAACTAGGGGACTGTTAGAAGGATTGGTCAGCTAATCATCAATTTGAATAAGAAAAGGTTTGAATTACAAAATATGAAAAGCAAAGAGGTTAGTAGTCCTATAAATTATTTTTAATCTCGTATATTAAAATATCATTCATTCATAAATAAGTAATATGGATAGAAATATTAGTCGATGAGTGAATGGGAAGGATGAGTGGCCTCAACACATTTATGAAGTATGGATCGCAGTCATAACATGTGGATGTATAGTCCGGGTAGAGGTGGAGTGTCATGTGGAAACATTGTTAGCATGGCAGAAAACGGAGAAAAGAATAAACAAAGAAACATATTACATGTGGTGATGGCACGTTGTGATGGGAAGCTGTATTCGATTGCGGATTTAAAGTACCAAATGGACATGGAAGGAAGTCTGAATTTACAATCGAAATAAGCCCCAGAACCATGCACGTGCATGGTTATTTTTTATTGTCTTTTGGGAACCATGATGTTTGTCAATTTAATTATCTTAAATTATAAAATAAATTATCGACTGGAGTTGGTAAACTTATGAAGTGAAAGTGCACTATATATGCTATAAGTCCTTATTAAATCAGATTATTAATGTCCACGATTGAGTTATTGAAAATTACTTCTAAGGACATTTTTCATTCCTATTGTACTCTTCAAAGAAAATGGATTTAACACATTAAATATTCCTAAAATTTGCTCACTCCTTTCTAATGAAAACAAAAATGCTCTTCACACTTACAAAATGAAACTTAAAACAAACTCACACTATCTCATTAGGAAAACTTGACGGATCTATTGCAACAAAAATTTAATCTCTAAAAGCATAATTATTCATCTAACATTATAGCAATCCTTTGCATAAAAACCAAAATGAAATTGACTTCTATTCAAAATGAAAACCATACATTTACTCATTATCAATCACTCATGCTTTGAAATGAAAACTATAAGGAAATCACACATGCTTTGAAATGAAATACTGTAAAATGAAACTATAAAGAAATCACTCAAGCTCTGAAATGAAATACTCAGAAATTATAAAGAAATCTATGGAAAGAGATCACACTACCATTATCATCATTATAAATCAACTTTAAAAAGGAATGATTAGTGAAATCTTGCTATCGCTATTTGATTGAAATCCAAACTATAGAACGATCCTAAAAAAACTAAATATATGCAACAAACAATAAAGAAAAGATATGAAAATGCAGAACCTTCACTGTTTGTAGGGGACCTTCACAAACAGGTGGTAACATAACTTTAATTGAAAAGTCATCTAAGCATCAAAGTTTCATTCTTCATTAACAGATAAAACAGAGTTTGAAACTATATTGTTTCATATATAAAATTAACCTCATGTTCATGTTTGTTGCATAGTATTTATAAAATCCCATGTCAATAACTGTTCAAGGCTTTTACGCCTACCCTAGCTAATAGAGTTCTAAATTAAACTTCTAACAAATATCAAGATATCGATGCTCACGATTTTCTATTTGGAAAAAAAAATCGTGAAGCGTAGGAATTTTGGACTCTCGCTCACCTATTCAACAACAAGTTGACTTTATCCTTCGACCACACAATCGGATAATCATTTGATGATCTGGTTCAGACGAATAGGAGGAAATTGTTAATGTATCAATCTCCACCTGTCCATATCTTTCTCCTCTTAGCTGGCACCTCTGATCCTAGTAAACCTTGGAATCGGCTATAGAAACATATATTAGCTGCAAAATCATGCGAATTCGGTAGCTAATACAAATATTAACTCATTAATAAGGAACATTATTAAATATGAAAGATAAGACAATTAAATACCTTACCATGTCAAAAAAATTATAGTTTGATGCCTATTGAGTTGATGATGATGGTCAAAGAATGAAAAATAGGTAAGGGAGAGTGTCAAAATGAAGAAATCATGAGGCTCAAAATCCTGGGCTTCTTCATCAAAATCCTACATTTTAGACTCATGACCTTCCTTTTTAGAGATTCATTCTTTTTCTTTAACTTCTTGTTCTTTTCATATCATACCAGTTGTTAAAAAATTATATATTACAGAGATATAAACACAAAAAACCCTTAAAACAAGAGAGACACAGATATACATGGTTCATCCAATTTGGGCTACGTCTATAGAGAAACAGCCAGTCCTTCCTTTTATATTATCTAGCAAAATGAAGAGATACAACCTACAAAAAATCCCATGTAATTCCCTCTTCGCTCTCACACAATATCCTCTCTCTTTCTCACTCAGAATACACATCTACATAGCCACAATACAATTCCCTCATATATAGTGAGGGGTTGCCTTCTAGGGCAAAAAACACTAAATTAAACATAACTTCTACCATCAGATTTCCACCTAATGAACGACCCAGATTGACTATGAAAGTACAACATTTTACAAGGAAATTTTACATCAATTTTTAGCTTTGGGGGCACTGCCCCCAAACCCCCCTGGACCCCCCTTGCGGCACACATAAACCGGTGGTGTTGCCACCACATTACGAAATGGGGTCCAATGCGGTGATACCTTTGAATAAAGAAGATAATCAGGCTCCACACCCAATAAAGTCCATATGTAGAAGAATGTAATCATTCTCAGTCCTTTATATCTCATTCTACATCTGTAATATTTCATGTTCCTTCTTCAAATGTCTATTCAGTGTCTCCAACTCAAAGACTTCTTGTTTCAGAGTTTTCACGAGTGGAGGTTCTACCATTAGATTGGATTTATTTTTCATGGACTGTAGAACAAAATGAATTTTGCGACAGCTCTCCTCTCCATAGATTCAATGTAGTCATAGATTTCTTGGTGTACTAGATCTATTTTTGGTGTTTTTCGACCTGGGATATGAACAGGTGAGATGACAGTAGGTGATGGAACCTTCATTTCTTCTTTTTCCTCCACATTAACAACCTATTTAGATTGTTGATGGTTTTTGATTAAGCCTGGTGCTTCTTCTTAAATTTGATGCAAGAGGGTTTTTAGTTTTAACGCTTTTGTTCTTTGTTTTAGCTTCACCTATTTTCTTGGATGTGCTTTCCTCCTTTTCATTGGATTTCGTTCTTCTAACAGATTGCCTTTTAATGCTTCCTAAAATTTATGCAATAGGAGTCTCATCTCCTGACTGTTCTTATAGTTTTTGTTGAGGTAAGTTTTTAATAAGATTATTGGATATTCTCTTCCTTCCTCTTTTTTCTTTGTTGTTGCTAGGTGGTTCTTGATCCTCCTCTTTAAAATGATTTCTAATTAGGAAGATATCCCAATTATCTCGTAGTCTTTAAAGATGAAATTCAATAAGTATTTTTATAAGGTCGTGGTGATACATGGTGTTTTCTATGAATTGGATAATTTTCTGAACATTCCCCAACATTTTCCTTAAGCTATTTAATAGAAAACAAGGGAGATTGATTTCATTTTCTTCGAGAAAATGAATCATCAAATGAATGTGGTAAACGAACATACAACCAAACCTTCCTTCATAGGTGACAAAATTTTGAATTACTAGCAACAAATTTCTCCATTTACCCTTAAGTGTTGTAGTCGGAAATCCTTTCCTAAAAATAGTGATATCCATACCTGGGTTTTTCAAGAAAGTCTTCCATTCTTCTCCTTCAATGCCCTTATTCTTAAACCATTTCTCTCCCACTCTTGACAGTCTGGTAGCTTCAGCAATAAGAGATTTTGGCACTGCAAATTTGATGTCTCCAATTTCAACCTCTACACCATCAAAAGCTCTGGAAAATGATTTGGTTACTTCCTTGTTAAAACCATCAAACTTTTCCACGAACTCTAACCACTGTGCTTTTTGCAGATTTTCCTTCACCTGCGGATATCCTTCCATGAATTTTCTTCCATTTGGTTTTTATCTTACTATGATGCCCATGGTTGAGAAGTTTTACCTTAGAATTCACTCCTTGACAAGGTATAGTGAAGGTTTCGAGATAATGACTTTGGGGAGAGTATGAACAAGAGCGGGATGAAAAATAAGTGAAGTGCTTGTTAGGGTATGAATGAATTGAGTTGGGCGATTTCAACAATGAACTCATAATTTGAGACAAGTGTTTTGTAATGATGAGGGATGAATGGGTGGTTTATCACTTTTTATTTGATATGACAAGATGTTTGCATCTCACTTTTGACAATGAGGTTTTTGAACCAGTGGTATATTGTCCATATAATTCATATAATAATGTTTTAACCCTTATTATTAAATTAAATATTTGCATTCCTTTTGAATTGATGATTCTAACGTTTAATTGCTCCTTTTTGTATTGTCTTCAGGTGCTTCCAAGAATGGATTTGATCATTTCTTCAATTGCTCCAATTATTAGTCCCTGTCAAACATCAATTGTAGAATTATTTCAAAGCTGCAAATTCTTAGCAATTTTGTAGCTACTTTATTCGAGAAAGAAAAAGAGGGATAAAAAGAAAATGGGAATGGGAAAGAAAATTTAAGATGCCAAAATTACTTGGTTTTCACCCTAAATTTTCTGTATAAACATGCCAACAGTGTTGGTTTTCATGTTTATACAAAATTTATTATTATTATTTTTAATTATTATAATAATTTTAAAAAGGCTTATGAGTGTATATATATATATATATATATATATATAAAGGCTTATGAGTCAAGTTGGAGGAGAAGGAAAATCCTTCTTAACCAACTGGAAATCAATGTTGTCTTGCAAATGTTTGATAAACTCCTCCTTTGTTAATGGCTTATGATAGATTCTTAATCAATGATCATTCACACGAAATGTGATCCTTTATTCATCAATAGTTCTAATCCTAACGACACCATTATCAAAGACTATTTCAATGTCATAAGGTTCAAGTCAATGAGTTTGAAATTTCCCTTGGAAATCTTTGAACGTTGAATCAAAAAGTAATGCCCAATCTCCTGGTTGGAACTTTCTTTCTTTGATATATTTTTCATGCCATCTAGATCGTTGTTGTTGAACTAGATTTTTTTTTTGGATTGCATCTTGTTTTATCTCATCAAGTTCATTTAGCTGCTCCATTATTTTTTTTTGTTCTTATGAACGATCAACACCCAATTTAATTTTTGTCTTGAAATTTCTTACTTGAAACTTAATAGGAAAAAGGACTTTCTTCCCATAAACAAGTTCATAGGGAGTATGTCCTATAGTGTTTCTGCATGTGGTATGGTATGCCCATAAAGATTCTGGAATCTTTTCTACCTAGTCTCTTCTATGCAAATGCATAGGCTTGGTGAGAATTGCTTCAATTACTTTATTGATGGACTCAACTTGTCCATTTACTTGTGGATGGTATGGAGTGGACTTCCGATGTTTGATTTGGTACTCCTCCATTATCTTATGTACCAACTTGGATGTGAATTGAGTACCTTGATCTATTACAATTTCCCTTGGGACACCAAAAAAAGTAAAGATATCCTCGAAAAGAAATGAAACTACAACATTTTCAGTAGCAAAAGGAAGTGCTTTAGCTTCTACCCATTTTGTAACATAATCAGTGCAAAAAAGAATGTACCTTTTCTGTCTTGATGGTGGATTGATTGGACCAACAAAATCTAGAGCCCATTTTTCAAAAGGGTCAATAAGTACCTGAGACCGTAGAGGAATTTCATTAGAGGGAACAAGTTTCCCCATCCTTTGACAACTATCACATCTCTTGACATACTCCTTGGCATCCTTAAAAAGGGAAGGCCAATAGTATCCTAACATAAGGACTTTGTAGGAAGTTCTTTTGTCAGCGAAATTTCCTCCACATGGCTCATCATGACAAGCCTTCAATATCTATGGTACTTCATCTTCTCTAACACACCTTCGAATGATCAGATATGGCCCTATTTTATACAATTCTTCATTTATCCATGAATAAGATGCACTAATTTGAATTACCTTCCTTTTTTCTCGAGGAGATAAATATGATGGTAACTTCCCTATAGCCTAATAATTAGCAAAACCTACAAACCAAGGTGATTTAGTAGATACTGCAAAAAGATATTCATTAGGGAAATTTTCTTCTACAGATACATCATTATTATCATTTTGAATTCTAGACAAAAATTCAGCAACTGTATTTTGTTTCCCAGGTCAATCCAAAATAGTAATGTTAAACTCTTGCAACAACAACAACCATCTTGTAATTCTGCCATTAGTGACATGTTTATTCATTAAGTACCTAATTGCAGAATGATTTGTATGTACAAAATTTTCATGGCCAATAATGTAATCGATGGCATGGACAACAACGAAAAACTCCTTTTCTGTTAAAGTGTAACTTAACTTTGCAGGAGTCAAATTTTTACTAGTGTAATAAATGGCATAAGGATTTAAATCATTTGTCCTAGTACAACTCCTAAATCTATGTCTAAAGCATTAGTTGAAATGTGAAAAGGTATTTTCCAGTTTTGTCCTCTAAGAATGGGTGCTTCAGAGATTTTCTCTTTTAATGTTTCAAAGACCTTTTGGCAATCAAAATTCCAATTGAATTCACAGTCTTTCATGAGCAGTTTAAAAAGTGGGGTTGAAATTTTTGTAAATCTTTCTATAAATCTTCTATAGTAACCAGTGAAACCAAGAAAACTTCTAAAATCTCATTGAAAAGTTGGAATTGATAATTAAAAAATAACTTCTACTTTAGATGTGTTCACTCTAACTCCATTTGCTAAAATATGGTGTCCTAAAACGATTCCCTCAGTAAAAATCATAAAATATTTTCCATGGCTTAATGAGGGATTTTCCTCTTTACATCTAATCAAAACTTTTTTCAAATTTTTAAGAGCTTCTTCAAAAGAATTTCCATAAACTGTAAAATTGTCCATATACACTTCCACATAGTCATGAATTATATCAGAAAAATGCCTAATACTGCTCTTTGGAATGTTGCAGGTGCATTACATAATCCAAAAGGAAGTACTCGGTAAGCATAATTTCCCCATGGGCAGGTAAAGGTAGTTTTATATTGGTTTTTTGGGGCTACTTGGATTTGATTATACCCACTAAAACCATCTAAGAATGAAAAATATTTCTTTCCTTCCAATATATCTAAAAACTGATCTATGAAAGGAAATGGAAAGTGACCTTTTAAAGTGGATTTATTCAATTCCCTATAGACAATACATTCTCTCCATTTTCCATTCTTTTTAGGAACAATTACTAAGGGTGAAACCCATTGGCTGTCTGATATTTGATAGATGAAATTTACATTCAACAGTTTTTGTAGTTCCTCCTTAACAATTTCCCTTAGATTTGGATTCATTCTTCTTTGAGGTTGTCAAATTGGTTTGGCATTTTCTTCAATGTAGATATGATGTATACAAGTATTAATATCAATTCCCTTCATGTCAGTATATTCCCATGCATAAGAAAATTAATATTCTTGTAACATCTTTATTAGTTCTTTCTTTTGAAATTCTTCCAAATTATTATTGATATTCAAAGTTTTTCCTTGAAAGATTTCAATTATATAATTGCAAAAATTTTCCATAGAATGCAAGGATAGTTGATGAGATGATAAATATTCATTATTACATTGCTCTTGAAAACTCTGACTAGATTCACAATATGATAAAGATTCATTATTTTCCATTAAATTCAAAGCTTGATCTTCCTTGTCTATTTGTAAAGTAGAAAAGATTGGTCTTATATCAATTTCATCATCTAACCATTCTTCATTTTCAACTTCTATTGTTGTTTTTGCAGGTGGATACAATGTAAATTTCTTTGTTGAGCTCCCATCAGAAATAAACATATCACCAAATCTACAACTTATAAAAGCATCAATTGTAGCTAGCCATGGTCTTCCTATAACCAATGGATGTCTTCCTAAGTTATTCTTGGGTGTTAAAATCATAAAATCGACAGGGTATTCCCAAGAATATAAGGATACATATATTTTCCTAATACACCATCAAGTTTAATTACAGATCTATCTACCAATTGTAATAGTGTAGGTGTATATTGAAGATTAGAACGTTTTAATTGATTCATAGTTTGTCTACGCATGATGTTTATAGCTGCTCCTACATCAATCAATGTCTTTGGGATATCTAGACCATTGATGTGTGTTTTCACAATAGGAATTTGTGGATCAAGATATTTTTGAATTGTTGTTTTACCTATCATGATATCTAGAATTTTCCCGACTAGTTGGATTCTTTTGACTTCTTTTCTTTTTCTTCTTGGTCTTTTTATGCTCAATTCCCTAATTGTCTTTACAAAAATTGGTATTTCCTTAATGGCTTGTAGCAAAGATATTTTTATGCAAACATTCTTCAGTTCATCTAGCATGTCATAATCAGGTAATAAAATATGTTTTTCTACCCCTTCATCAATTTTTAATCTCTCAGTAAAAGGTGGTTTTGAAACAAATATTTAAGATTGTTCCATAATAGGAGTTGATTATATGCTGGAGTAAATTGTCTTTGAGGTTTTTCTTTTTCATTAAGGGACTTCTCTTCTTCAGAGATTTTTTCTTTTTCAATTTCATGAATGACGACTTATGGGGAATTTTTCTCTAATACTCTACCAGATCTAAGTTGGACATTGTTTATATCTAGTGGAGTTATCATGTCAGTTTGGAAATTTTGTCCTTCCATATCGTAAACAGGTTGTGAGTTTATTTTATTATTCGGATTTGCAAGTGGTTGGGCAAGAAATTGGTTTGGTCTTTGAGGAAATGGTAATGCAAATTTTGGATTCAAATTATGGGGTGGAGTTTGTTGAACTGGCCGAGGAAAATAATGTGGAGGAAAAGTAGGATATGATTGTTGAAATTGTGGAAATTGAGGATATTAAGGATATTGAGGGTACTTTCCATAAGGATTTTTCCATCCTTGTGACCAAGGTTGTGGCCAAGATTGGCAAGGCATTGGGGAAGTCTAATTACTTTGTGATGATTGTGCAAATGGTTGAGTGTTAAAAATTTGAGTTATATTTGGTTGTGGAATTTGCCATGGTCTCTTAGCAATAAAACAAAGAGGGTCTACCTGATTTGGTACTCCTTCTTCCTGATAGACATCTTTAAGACCTGGTATTGAGGGACATTCTTTTGTGTCATAGTTTTCCATGCATATAACACAAGTTTATACACTCTTTAAATCAAAAGGACGGTTTCTCAAGGCATGTTTATTTCCGCACTTATGGAAAAAATGGAAAATGCATCGTTTTCATATTTTTTCTTGTTTTGTATTTTAAGGGGGACAATTTGTTCACTAAGTGATGAGCCTCATCATTGGGTAATTATATGGACCTTAATACACCTCCAAGATTATTAAAATAAAATCTTCTCATAATTCATTACATATTTTAGTCATGTTTTTCTTAATGAGATGAATAAAAGTAAGATGTTATGTCTAGTGGTCTAATGTGCATTGATTGCAGGTTTTTGAGAACAAATCATGGCAATTTTGCCTAATTAAGAGCAGAAACTTGAATGAGACAAGGAGGAGAGATTGTAGCAGATAAATCCTCCTCATTTAATCCTCACTCATTCGAATATTCCTCCATCAAATCACACGAGCTCAGAGTTGCAAGCAGCCGAGTCATGAAGATCAAAAGGCAGCCGAGCCAGTGACAGTTAAGAGCCATTTTATCTTGATTTTAGGAGCCAAGCCTCCCTATATTTAAGGAATTCATTGGAAACTTTAGTTGTATAAATAAGAAGGCCTATTGCCTCATTAGGATTCAGATATTTTATGTAAGAGTACCAAGCATTTTCGAGTTCAAGACTTGTGGAAGACATTGTTATGTAATTTTTCTGATATGATAATGAAAATGAGCATTTCCTTGATCCAACACTGAGTTGACTCATAGGGCTGAAGCTCTTGGGTTAGGGCCCAACCCTAGCAGCAAAGGCTCATCTTCTTGTACTTGTATGCTTAGCTAATTTCATAGATTAATGGTTGAATTGGTTTTAGCACTATTTCATTGCAAGTAGTTGTGAATTTGATTAGTTTGTTTCCATTTGTGCATTACTTTAGCAATAGAATAGAAAGATAAAAGAATACCAAAAAGTTGTTAGTAGGTAGGTTTGTCCTCACTCCTCCCTTCAGGGACCATGGTTTGAGGAAAGAACTCCTATGCAGCCCCAAAAAGACAGAATTCAATTTTCTTATGGAATTTCAAGTTTTCTGCTACTTAGGCTAAGATCTTGTCAGTTTCAAGAATAGGATTCAATTGTCATTTATGATATCTTCAGCCTTGTATTAGATTTCACAGTGCTTCACATAGTCTGCAAGTATTTTCATGCATGAACTAGGCAACTAGATAAGGAAATTATGTTTTCTTAAATTGACTAAAAAGCTTTCTTATTTGACATGATTCATGGATAAATGTCAGTGATTGATGCAATGTAGGAGTTTCAATAGTGTAGGGAGATCTCATGACTAGCAACCCCAGCCTAACCTCATCCATCCATGAACACCAAAAGCCACTAAGTCCCTCAACCAATTCATCATTCCATAAGAACAACTTTCCATGGTTGTTGAGCAAATCCAACCATCTTACAAACTTTGTTTTGAGCCATAAAGAAGTCCTAGCCACTCCCTTGCCTTATTTCTCCCATAATTCACCTTCCCTAAGCCCTACACTACCTTCCAAATCACTCCTATTTCTCTCATCTAGATCTTGTAGGAGTACAGGGGATCCTGTAGGAGCATTAGGACATCCTGTAGGAAGCATTAGGACATCATGTAGGACGACCTGTAGTGGCCTGTTTTGAGGCTGAATTGTGGAAAAAGAATCTAGGAAGATAGGAAAAGACCCCTACTTGCCTCCCAAGCCATCTGACCTTTCACCACCATCTCTAACCCACCTGCCACATCACCAAGAGGATTTAGCATTCATATTTTTCACACAAGAAAGGAAAAAAAGGAAAAAGATTTATTGTGTTCATTTACATGCACAACAGTAGAGTGTTTGGTTATTTCAGATTGCATGATTAGAACAATAGGCTTACACACATGTTAACTTAGCATTATTTTGAAGAAAAGCCTCTTATCAATTAGTTAGATGAGTGGTGTGTTTAAGCATCTGATTTTAGTCTTTCCTTACTACAATAGACAAGATTTCAATTAGTGCAAATTTCCCCTTTCCTCATTGGTAATCAAGCTTCTTCTAAATCAATAGAAGGATGGTTTGAGAAGCCATAGTGATCTATCACCAACTTAGCAGTGATAAAGAGTGGACCCATTGCATATGCTTGTGTATACAACATTGTCATCTCCAAGTTTGTACAAACCCCGGGTTGATAAAGTAAAGTTGGTAGCCCCAGGAGTTGCAACATTCTTGCTGCAATACTGGTGCTCATCACTAAGACTCCCTAAAATATATGTTTTAAAATTATCAAGCAAATTACCTAATTCTGCTCTCCTTACTGTCCCAGCTGCAGATTTATTAATCCTTGATAAAAGAGGATCTCTTGGATTTTTCTGAGTTCTTTCTTTGCCTCTTGAAATTTGTATGCATAACTCAAAAATTTCTCCAAGTGACAACTAAGAAATGTCTCCCTTACCCATTAGATTGAGAAGATCAATCCACTTATCTCTAATGGATTTCAATAAGAGAGCTTTCAAAGTTTCCTCATCTAAATTATTCATTTTTTCCCTTTTAACATTATAAGCAAATATTTCAACGAAGTCTTCAAGATTTTCATCTTCTTTCTGTACCATTTTAAAAACTTCATCCTTAATATTATGGGGCATACAGTAGTCCTTATATTTCTCTAAGAACGTAGTTTTTATTTGTCCCCATGTTCTTATGGAATTTATTCCTAAACTCATAAACCATTTTAATGTTGCATCTTTAAGGGTTGCGAGGAATAATTTCAACTTTTGAGAATCATGAAGATAATCATATGATCTACACAGGTCTTCAAATTTAAAGAGAAATGTTTCAGGATCTTCACTCCTTAGTCCATGAAAGTTTGGAAGGATAGAGAGTGAGATATTTTTCATTGTCACAAGTGTATCTTCATCAAGGATAGGAAATCCAAAGTGTTTTGGATTTATATATTCTCCTCTCCCTCTTCCTCTTCCTCCATCTCTTCTACCTCCCCTATTTCCTCCTCTTCATCCTCCAATCCTAGGTTGTTCACCATTCACATTATGTACCTCTCCTTCCCCTTCTCCAGCCATTGTAGATTCTTCAGAACTAATATAGGGTTCTAGTTACAAAATTGGGTTTTCAACTTCCTCTAGTTCCTCTGGTTCTTCTATCAATGGTTTGTTAAAATAGGTTTCTTCTTCCTCGTCTTCAACAGGAATTTTCAGCTCTTGAGCTAGAAGTTGTTCTCTAGTTGATGATATGAAAATTACTCCTGTTGTTGGAGATATAGGATCTTATTCTTATATTATGGCTTATGTTGATGAAGTTGGTGAATCTCTAGGTTGGATTTCGGATCTTAATATCTTGGGGAGTTTGTGTTTGCCTACTATGGATGGAATTCGAGTTTGTGTGGGTGGTGTGGCACTACGAGGTCATGGTGGGGTGAGTGGTGTTGTTGGAATTAAACTCTTACCTCTACTTACAAATCTACCTCTAGAGTCTCTTTCCCTATGAATATCATATTTTTGTTCTTTTTTGTTCTTTTTTAATTTATCAAAATGAAAAAGACAAAGACTTCTATTTACACTTCCCCGACAATGGTGCCAAAATGTTTGTCAATTTAATTGTCTTAAATTGTTACATAAATTATCGATTGGAGTTAGTAAACTTATGAAGTGCAAGTGCACTATATATGCTAGAAGTCCTTTTTATTAAATCATATTATTAATGTGCATGATTGAGGTATTTAAAACTACCGCTAAGGATGTTTTCATTCCTATCTTACTCTTCAAAGAAAATGGATTTAACACATTAAATATTCTTAAAATTTCCTCACTCCTTTCTAATGAAAACAAAAATGCTCTTCACACTTACAAAATGAAACTTAAAGCAAACTCACACTATCTCATTAAGAAAACTTAACTTATCTATAGTAACACAAATTTAATCTCTAAAAGCGGAATTATTCATCTAACATTCTAGCAATCCTTTGCATAAAAACCAAAATGAAATTGACTTCTATTCAAAATGAAAACCACACATTTACTCATTATCAATCACTCATGATTTAAAATGAAAACCATAAAGAAATCACACATGTTCTGAAATGAAATACTATAAAATGAAACTATAAATAAATCACTCAAGCTCTGAAATGAAATAATCAGAAATTATAAAGAATCTATCAAAAAGGATCACACTACCATTAGCATTATTGTAAATCAACTTGAAAAAACGAATTATTAGTGAAATATTCCTATCGCTATGTGATTGAAATCAAGACTGTAGAACAATCCTAAAACAATTAAATAACTGCAACGAGCGATAAAGAAAATATATGAAAATGTAGAACTTTCATTGTTTGCAGGGACCCTCTATGTTTAGGTGTTCAAAATTATGCTCAAAAATCAAAGTGTCAGAATATTTTCAAAATCAGCTTCAGATTGAAGAGCTTGCCATTATGAATCCAATGGCTTAAACTGGACTCAAATCTGAGTTCGTATGTAGAAGATAGAGCAAGTCAAAGTTCAAGTTTGACTTGTCTATGTGGCAAGATTGGATGACATGGTAAGGGTCCCAATGAATGGGGAAGCGCCAAGTGGCAAGTCGTCACTGGGTCCCGCATATCACATATCGGGGAAAAACCAAGGATGTAGGCCAGAATCAGTCCTGGGCCCGGCAAGGTTAGGAGTTGTGATGCGATGCGATCGCATATTGCAATCGCAGCGACAACAAGAATCGGCCCCAACGTAGTGTGTGTTCCAAAATGCAATAGACCCCCGATGCGATGGTTTTTTTTGCTAAAGTTTAACGTACCAATGGGTCCATCATATCATACTAGTTATGTTCCTGCAACTGATTGTTGATTGCGATAAGACCTAGACGCGGGAACTTTATATATCATAGTTTATTACCCCGGCAAGTCTGCAATACTGCAATCGCAATGTTTCCATGTTAACAAAACCTTCGACCATTGAACTTCAACGATTGCGATGAGCGGGAGGTTTTGGACGTGATACTCTTATATGTTGCAATTTAATACCCTGGCAGATCCGCAATATCGTAATCACAACATTTTGTTGTGTTGAGATCCCGTAGAACTTGTCGATTGTGATAAGGACGACAGGATATAGCCCATCGAACGGAAAATTTCTCACTCCATTAGCAGATTTTGGAACGAAAAATGGGGTTTTTGGTCAGTTTTAGAGAAATTTGTGGAACAAATAGTGGAGGAACTGAGAGAAGTCATAACTTCTTCAATTCTTATCCAAATGGGATGCAAAAAGATGTTAGATGGCCATTTTTGGGTATTCTTAACTCATTGACACGGGTTTTAGAGGCATTTGAGCATTGTAAACACACTTTTGTTGTAATTTAATCATAATAGAGAGGCCAAAGCAATTGGATGCTAGACCAAGGAGATGTAGCCCAGGAGGGGTGAACTCCTTTATCACGTGATTGTTGTGTGTTGTGTTTTGATGTTCTTTGATAGTATTTTGTTGTTGTTCAGCATATATTTTTATGTAAAATTGTTTAACATTTACATAAGAAACTCTCATGGGAATGAGTTAATTAAGAAAAAGTATTAAATCCTTAAGCACTTGATAAGTAAATGATAAGCATCTTGGGTTTTATTTTGAATGGGGTATTAGCACAGCATTACTAATCTGCTCCATTTCAGAACAAGTTGGTATCAGAGAAAAGGTTTTTTCTTACTATATTTGCTTAGTGAAAAAAGGATTTAATTGTTCACAAGTTTATGTCATGCTTACAAGGTTAAAATCAAAAGAGGAGAAGGGAAACTGGTTGAAAGACCTATAGTTAGCTCAAGGGGAAGAAGAGAAAGGTTGCCAAATTTTTCTACACCAATACATCCTCAAGTTGTAGAAGTTGCAGTTGAGTCTCCTGAGATCATGTCTCATGAAGGAGAACCTATCATGACAGAAGATGAGAAGACCTTCAAAAAGGCTTTCTTTGATATGACAGAGATGGTTAAGGTCCTATATGAAGAGAGGAATAACAGGTTGCAAGGAGAAAGTTCCAAGCCTCCCAATGGAGAAGGCTCTTCAGGAGGAGGTAATGGAAAAGAAGATAAAGGAAAAGGAGGTAATGGGAATGGAGGCAAACCTCCACCATCTCCACCATCTTCTTCATCTTCTTCTTCAAAAGAATATTCACCCTCTTCCACTAATACCACCGCTACTCATACTCATCATCATTCTTCGAAAGGAACTGGTAAATCACCTTTTCTAAAGCTTGATGTTAAATTCAAGTTTCCTATGTACAATGGTGAAGTTAATGCAGAGAAGCTGGATAATTGGATTCGTTAGTTGGAGGTGTATTGTATAATTCAGAACCTTCAAGAGGATGATATCAAAATTCAGTTGGATTCATTGAGAATGGAGGGTGCAACACTTGTATGGTGGGAATCAAGGACTTAAGACAAGATCAAAAAACATGGTAAGATCTCTATTTCTTGGAATGATTTTATTTTTGTTATAAAAATACAGTTTTTCCCTTTAGCTCATATGCAAAAATCTATCATGAATTGGCAAAATTTCAGACAGTTAAAAGGAAAAAATGTGCAATAGTATTCTCAAGTGTTTAGGAAAAGAGCTCTTATGCTAGGAGTAGACTTACAATCACAAGATACTTTTCTGAAATACATAGGAGGGTTGCATAGCTATCTTCGACATACCATTCTTATGTTTAGTCCCATGAATCTTGATGAGGTTTGTGTTCAAGATACACAGCTCGAAGAAAGAAGGAAAAATGTACAAGAAGAAGGTAAGAAGAAGTCATTTCAGAGTAGTGAAAAAGGGAAGAAATTTAAAGGAAAGTAGAAGAAAAATTCTTTTGTTAATAAAGAAGGGGAGAAACTTGTGTGCAAGAATTGTTCCAAAAAGGGCCATGATGAAGCACATTTCTGGAAGCTTCATCTAGAATTAAGATCGGAGAAATTTAACAATAAAGGGAAATAGATGACAAATGTTGCTGCACAACAAGACTTTGGTTCCGACTCAGGTGATGAAGCAAAGATTGCAACCACAGTCACTAAAGGAAAATTCATGGCAAAAGAAAGCACAGAGGAAGTTGTGGCAAGCACCAGCGTAGAAAATAACTCCAATAATTCTTCAAATGAGGAAAATAGAATTTTGTTGTTCCATATCACATTTATTTCCAAACACACCATGATTGACACGTTGTTTGACAGTGGATCTCAGGAAAATTCTACAAACTTGGTCAAGAAGTTGAATCTGGAAACCATGCCTCATCATAAACCATATCTGTTGGGTTGGATAACCAAGGATGCCAATTTTCAAGTCACAAAGAAATGCATTTCAGGTTTTCAATCACTACCAATTTCATTGATGAAGTCGAATTAGATGTTGTGCCATTGGATATTTATGGGATTGCGTTAGGAAGCCTGTATATGTATGATAGGAAATCCGTTTTCCATAGACTTGAGAAAAAATATCATTTTTTAAAAGATGGTGTGGAGTATATTGCAAGAGCCCATCGCAGAAAGCTTAGTTTGTCTTTAGCAAGCGCAGGGGAAATGAAGCAACTGGTCAATTCTAGCAAGAGTCTCGTTCTCCTTATGATCAAGCAGAAGAATGACTCAGAGAATGAATCCTTTGCGAGCTGTGATATGAAGCTAAAAGATGAAGTGGTTGATGTGGTCAATCAATATGGAGACATGTTTCAAGAAACAAAAGGATTGCCACCAAAAAGAGGAATTCAGCATCAAATTCAGCTACAACAGGATTGTCCACTCCCAAACATTGGTATGTATCGAATGTCAATTCTAGCAAGTTTATAAATTGAGAAATAAGCCCAGGAATTGTTGGATAAAGGTGTAATTCATCCCTCGACTTCACCATGTATTTCACCAATTGTACTGGTACCCAAAAAAGATGAAACTTGGCGCATGTGTGTAGATTATCGAGCTTTGAATAAGATTACAATAAAGAATCGATAGCCACTACCCAGAATAGATGATTTGCTAGATCAGTGGAAAAATGAAAAATATTTCACTAAATTAGACTTGAGAAGTGGATATCATCAAGTAAGAATAACTGAGGAGGATATTTAGAAGACTTCTTTTAAAACCAAACAAGGATTGTTTGGGTGGTTGGTTATGTCTACATTCATGAGAGTTATGAATGATGTTTTAAGATCATTTCTTGATGAGTTTGTAATTGTCTATTTAGATGATATTTTGATATTTATAAAATCACGAGAAGAGCATGTCAAGCATGTGAGGAAAGTTTTGGATATCATGAGAAAAGAAAAGTTATTTATGAAGATGTCTAAATGTGAATTCGGAAAAACTTCCTTAGTGTATTTGGGCCACATAGTTCGAGAAGGTGAGCTGAAGATTGACCCCTCTAAATTTTCAGTCCTTGTGAATTGGCCATTACCCAAGTTAGTCACAAAAGTAAGGATTTTTTTGGAAACAACACAGTACTGGAGGAAGTTTATTGCTAATTTCTCTTCCATAGTAGCCCCACTACATGCTTTGACCAACGTGAAGGTTGTCTTCTAGTGGGGAGGAAAACATAAAAAATCATTCGATTCTTTGAAACAAAAGATCAATTCAGCCCCAGTTTTAGCATTGTCGGATTTGAAACAACCATTTGAAATACAAACAAATGCAAGTGACTACACCATGTGTGCAGTTTTTTTACAGCATGGTAAGCCCATTTCATTTCATTCTGATATTTTTAATGGTGTTGTTATTAAGTATCCTACATATGATAAAGAGCTTTATGCATTGGTACAAAGTGTGAAGAAATGGAAGCATTATTTGATAGGAAAAGAAGGTTCCATTATTCACACCGATCATCAGCCTCTGCAATCTCAAACTAAATTGCAACAGTCAAGGCACTTTCGTTGGATGGGATTTTTACAACAATTCCACTTGGTAATCAAGTACAAGAAAGGTATTTATAATAGAGTTGTTGATATGCTTTCTAGACCAGTTATTAATGTAGCCATTCTACTCAAGAACCATTCTGTTATGCCTGAAAGTTATGTTGAACAATACGCACAGGATGTTGACTTTCAAGAGGTATATTTAAACTTGAGTCAAGGCCACCAAGTTGAGGAATTAGACTACCATGTACATGATAATATGTTGTATCATTTGGGAAAACTTTGTGTTCCACAGGGAGAGAGAGTAAATGTCACGAGGGAAGCACAAACTTCTCTTATTGTTGGGCATTTCAGTGTAAGTAAAATAGTGGCAAATCTTCAGAGGTATTTTTATTGGCCTTGTATGCTTGAAAGTGTGTCATGTTTTATCAAAGGTTGTTCATTGTGTGCAGTCAGTAAGCCTAGTAATAGGAAACTAGGATTGTACACACCACTTCCAGTGCCTTCACAACCATGGGAAAGTGTTTATATGGATTTTGTAGGAGTTCTTCCTTTATCAAGGAAAAGTCATGATTATTTGTATGTAGTTGTGGATAGGTTCAACAAGATGTACATATTAATGCCTTGTAAAAAACAAATTACAGATGAACAAACAGCGCAACTTTTCTTTCAAAATGTAAGGGTTCATTTTGGATTGCCTACTTCCATTGTAAGTGATCGTGATTCTTGATTTGTTGGGAATTTTTTATCAAGTTTATGGAACTTGATGGACACCAAGTTGAAGAAAAGTACATCCTTTCATTTGAAAACAAATGGTCAAACAGAAGTGGTTAACAGGACAGTTATTCATTTGCTAAGAGGATATTGAAGCAAACATCCTAAGTTATTGGATGAACAGTTGCATTATATTCAACATGCTCACAACTGAGAAAAACACTCTTCTACTCTAACTTCATATTTTGAGGCATGTCTTGGTTATTTTCCTAAATCGCCTCTGGATTTCATCTTTGAGAAAGATGTAATTGTATATGGACATAGTGACATCAACAGAGCAAGAAATTCATTGATAAAATTCAGTTGATTCACCAAACAGTTCAAGAACAACTAGAAAATAGTCAAGGCAAGTTTAACGCAAGGCATGATAAGCATCGTGTGGATCATAAGTTTCAAGTAGGTGATGAAGTTTGGCTATACATTATCAAGGAAAGGCTTCAAGGTGAAGGTAAAAAGTTGAAACCGATTCGTTATGCTCCATTTAAAATTCTGGAAAAGATTGGTAATAATGCTTTTCAAGCTTGATTTGCCTTCATATATGCAAATCTATTCCCTTGTTAATGTTGAAAATTTGATATTTTATGAACCTCCTTTGATTGAAGATCAAGGAGATAATGTTCAAATTCCATCTATTGAAGACTTTTCTAGAGAATTCCTTGATGTGCTTCAACAAGGCACTATACTTGACAGAAGGACAAGGACAACTAAAAGGGGAAGTATTGATTATCTTCGGGTGTGTCTCAAAGGTACACATCCATCAACTACCAAATGGATGGAAGTGGGGAAGGTGAAGGAACAATACCCTCATTTGTTCAATAACTGAATATAAATATTTTGGGGTCCAAAAGGCTTCAGTGGGGAGGAGGGATCAGGTGCTCAAAATTATGCTCAAAAATCAAAGAGTCAAAATCTTGTTAAAATGAACCTCATATTGAATCCAACAGTGTGAACGACACTCAAATCCAAGTTTGTATGCAGAAGATAGAGAAAGTCAAAGTTCAAGTTTGACATGGCTATGTGGTAGGATTGGATGACATGGCAAGGGTCCCAGCGAATGGGGAAGCGCCAAGTGGCAAGTTTCCATTGGGTCCTGCATATCGCATATTGGGGAAAAACCAAGGATGTAGGTCAAAATCAGTCCCGACCCCGACAAGGTTAGGAGTTGCGATGCGATGTGATCGCATATCGCAATCGCAACGACAACAAGAATCGGCCCCGACGCAATTTGGTTTCTAAAATGTGATAGACCCTGGACACGATGGTTTTTGTTTGCTATAGTTTAATGTACCAGTGGGTCTATCATATCGCACTGGTTACATTCCTGCAACCATTTGTCGATTGCGATAAGACTCGAACGCAAGAACTTTATATATCACAGTTTATTACCTGGAATGTCTGCGATACTGCAATCACATTTTTCTGTGTTAACAAAAACTTCGACCGTTGAACTTCATTGATTGTGATGAGAGGGAGGTTCCAGACGCGATACACTTATATGTTGTAGTTTAATACCCCGGCAGGTCCACAATACCACAATCACAACATTTTGTTGTGTTGAGAGCCCGCAGAACTTGCCGATTGTGATTGCGATAAGGATGATAGGATATATCCCATCGAACAATGAATTTCTCACTCCATTAGTGGATTTTGGAGCGAAAATGGGATTTTTGGTCAGTTTTAGAGCAATTTGTGGAACAGATAGTGGAGGAACTGGGAGACGTCATAACTTCTTTAGTTCTTATCCAAATGGGATGCAAAAAGAGGCTAGATGGCCATTTTTTGGTATTTTGAACTCATTGAGACAGGTTTCAGAGGCATTTGAGCATTATAAACACACTTTTTTTGTAATTTAAGCATAATAGAGAGGCCTAAGCCATTAGAAGCTTGACCAAGGAGACGTAGCCCAGGAAGGGTGAACTCCTTTATCATGTGCTTGTTGTGTGTTGTATTTTGATGTTCTTTGCTGGTATTTTGTTGTTGTTCAACATATATTTTTATGTAAAATTGTTTATAAAATTTACATAAGAAGCTCTCATGGGAATCAGTTAATTAAGCAAAAGTATTGAATCCATAAGCACTTGATAAGCAAATGATAAGCATCTTGGGTTTTATTCTGAATGGGAAATTAGCACAACATTACTAATCTGCTCCATTTCATATCACTCCACAAACAGACGGTCACAAAACTTTAATCGAATAGTCAGCTACGCATCAAAGCTTCATTCTTCATTAACAGATAAAACAGAGTTTGAAACAATATTGTTGCATATATAAAATTAACCTCTTGTTCATCTTTGTTGCACGGTATCTATAAAATCCCATGTCAATAATTTTTCGAGGCTTTTACGCCTACCCTAGCTAATAGAGTTCTAAATTAAGCTTCTAACAAATATCAAGATATCATTGCTCATGATTTTCTATTTGGCAAAGCAAATCGTGAAGTGTAGGAATTTCGGACTCTCGCTCGCTTGTTCAGCAACAAGTTGACTTTATCCTTTGACCACGCAATTGAACAATCCTTTCATGATATGGTTTGGATGAATAGGAGGAAATCGTTAAAGGGATCAATCTCCACCTGTCCATATCTTTCTCCTCTTAGCTAGAACCTCTGATCCTGGTAAACCTTGGAATCGGCTACAGAAACATAGGTTAGCTACAAAATCGTGCAAATTCAGTAGCTAATACAAATATTAACTCAATAATAAGGAACATTATTAAATATGAAAGATAAGACAATTAAATACCTTACCATGTCGAAAAAACTTGTAGTTTGATGCCTATTGAGTTGATGACGATGGTCAAAGAAAGGAAAAATAGGTAAGGGAGGGTATCAAAATGAAGCAATCATGAGGCTCAACTCATGACATGCATTGTTTCTTCAGTATCGTTTGCTGTGATCAAGGGACACTCAGAGTACTTAAAGTTAGATTTAAATTTGGTAGGAAACATGTTTAAAGTAAGAGTTGATTTCCTTTGCTTACGAGGTTATTGATTAACATGATTTTTATTTGGCTTATGGGTTGTGAGATAAAAAATATTTATAATGTTATTAGAACTGATTTCCTTTGCTAATGAAGCTACTGATTAAGATGGTTTTTATTTGACATATAAATTGTGAGATAGAAAATATTTATAATAATATTACTTATTTTGGATTATTAAATTTGTTAACTAAAATTTTCACATTTAAAATAATTTAGGTTATTAAATAATAATAATAATAAAATGTGATATTGTGATTTTTAGAAAAAACAAATTCATCCAAATAAAATAATTTGAAACCTTTTATAACATACCGATTTAAATAGTATCCAAATTTTGGATAAATGAATGTTATGATAAATGAATATTATATAGATACATTGTAAAAAAATTGTGTTGCACGAGCTTCTAGATTAAGGAAAGTTGAGAATATGGGTGCAAGTCTATGAAAGGTTAAAAGTTTGTTTCAAATTTATGGAACCGATCAAATTAAGGAAAGCAATAATAAATAAAGAAATGTTTTACAATGTATTAGACAATTTTGCATGGAGAATTGCAAAATTATATATTCATATTATAATTTATTTGATTTAGTACCAAATTTTATTTTAGTTATTAATAAGTGTTAATTTAAACATATATCAATTTTAATATGCATAAATATTTATTTATAAAATAGGAAACAAAATTTAACTTTATATACATAAAGTATTTTTGTAAATTTGGAAATTTATTCAAGCGTTTAGATTTCCACCTCTTATAATCATATTGTTGATGACAATTTCTAGAAAAAATTTCTGCGCATGTTTATTGAGGGGCAATGTTTTAAATGGTCTCACCACTATCATTAAGGACTCAAGTAAAGTATAATACATTTGAATAGAGTGTTGGGATCATTGTAAAGAAGAAAAACAAAATAAGAATGTTAATATGAAATTAACAAAGTGAACATTAAGATGAAATAGAGAAAAAAAAATAGATAGATTTTAATTATAGTAGTGAAAAATATAATAGGAAATTAAACTGTAAAAAAGGTTTAACCCATAATGAACGAAAAAATATTAGATCTTTAACTAAAGTTTTATTAGAGAGGATTAAGGTGTAATTAATTTAATTTAATATTTTTAATAATAAGGATTATAGGTTATCAAAATAGAAATGAAATAGAATATAGTAATTTGAAATGAGATTGATTTTATAAAGTAAATTTGGATATAGGACAAGGAGAATAGGGAAATATTCATATAAAGAGATTTGGAAAGGGGAGAAAAGGGAGTGGGGAACAACCATAAAAATTAGAAGGATTAGGGGAATTAACTTTGGAGGAAATAAGATGGATAACAGGTTTCCCATCACCGATGTCACCATGCAACAATGTAGGTGAAATCCAACTTGAATTGTGAAGAAAGAGCTTCACCTACTGCTCCTCCTGAGGGCTTCTTGATGACCTTCTTGTGCGGCCACTTCATGGCATAGTGTCCCAACCCATGATAGTGAAAACATTTAATCTTCGACAAGTCCTTCTTCTTGTCGCCCTGACTGGAATCCCCTTTGGATTGGAATTTCTTCCCTTTCCCTTTCTTTGTCTTTCTAGCCAAGCATAGTTCTCCTCATCATCATCATGCTTGGATGAGGTTACATCTTTGTTGTTCCTCCTTATCTCTTCTTGCACCAAGTTGGACCACAAACACCCCCACTTTTTTAGATGCTCCCTCTCATTTAATGAATCTTGGTAGTTGTGCCAACTCTTGGGAAGGCCTAGAAGTGCTAGGTTGACCAAATCATCTTCAGCAACTGTAATACCAATGCTCCCAAGCTCATCCCGAAATTGGGTGAACTTGCTCAAGTACTGTGGCATTGTGTCGCCCTTCTCCATTTGGATCTTTCGAAGCTTGTCCTTTAGTGCCAACTTCCTGTGGTCACTATTGTTCTAAAACAAGTCTATAAAGGCTTGCCACATTTCATAAGGTGTATCCTTCTCATGGATATTCGAGATAATACAATCTCAAAATCCTTCTAGTATGATCCTTCTCGCCTTTGAAACACATTTCTTCTACTCTGCCAGATCTTGAGCATCGTTTGTTGGAGGCTTAGGAATATCATTGTCTATGAATTCCTTTAGCCCATTGTATTCCAACACTGCCTCCATCATGTCCTTGCAAGAAATATGATTCGAGCTGCCATCAAGGGAATACTCGAGTCTCAATCCATAGAACGACATCTTGTTGGCTCTGCAGAATGATGTTGCAAATTCGATTTCACCTGCAAAGACAAACTCATATTCTTCTCTTCTAGTGTGATTTCAGCTCTGATACCATGTAGAAATTCCTTGTAGATTCAAACTTCTTATGTAATTTTTTAAAACAAAAGACTTGAATCTACTCTACTGTTAAGAAATTTACTGCATAACATAAATAATTACTGAGAGGAATAAATATAAAAATAACCAGCAACAACCTTAAACACATAAACACAAATGTTTATCTGGGAAAACCCAAAATCTGTGGAAAAACCCAACCTAATAAGATATCATTAGCATTGGCCAAAACCCTAGCCAATCCGACCAAGTGAGCCTTCACCGCTCACCTCCAGGTCTTACATTACAATGAAGTCCTTCCAGCCTTTTATAAGCTTCATTACATATAATACCACGGGCAGAATACTATGGGTGCACAATACCATGTGCCCCAAAACCATCACTGTTTAACCTGGTCAACTTTGACTCTATCCTGAGTCAAGTTTACCTAACAATTCCCCCTTAAACTTGACTTGGGGTTCCTTGAGTAACTCCAGCCAAACCTGCTAAGTGAGACAATCCCGTTCACTCTAGCTCTTACCCCCCTCAAAGTTTTTACCCAGGGCATTGTTAACCCGACATCCCCCCTATCGCCTAGGTCTAACCCAGACTTTACCCGTGATCACCAAGGGGTACACATGCCTTACCAGGTCTTACAGTAGTATGCCCATTTACATGCAATAATTTTGACTTCATTAATTTTTTTATTTTTTTATTTTTTATTGTTGTTGCGATTCTAATCCATCCTCTCTCAATTTGATTTTCTCAAAAAACTTCTATCAAACTGCTCCAACTGCGAACCCGAGAACCTCGTAGATTCATCCTTGTTGACACCTAATCCGAAACGGATGAGGTGAAGCCGGACAGTCATCTAGAAGATGAACTGATCCGTTTTGTATTTGTATAAATAAAGTACTAGCTAATGAATAAGATCAATCAGTGTTTTCTCTCGTTCAATTGCTGGAGTTACCCTGGCCTGACATGGTATCAGAGCTCAGGTCCCAGTCCCTAAAATTAGCTGTAACTCCTGCTGGCCACCTCTGCTCTCTGCGCTGCCTCTGACATACCTGTCTCTGCGCCTCTAAGCCTGAATACGCTGCCTGAGCGTTTATCTGACACACCAGCACTGCATATGCTCTCTGCGCCCTCTGCCATTACGTACGTTGCTGCCAGTACATTGAATTGAACCTGTCTACATTGAATCCAGCTGCAAGGCGCTTGACACTTCCTGGAAGGACGCTGCGAGACTCTTCTCATTACTGCGTGTTGGTGAAACTGAGGTATCGTTTTGTTAATGGAGGTATGAGTATGCTAAATGCTGTGGACTGTGTTGTTTATTTGATGGACTTCGTTTTTTAATGGTGCGGAGTCCTTCATCCGCTAAGATAAAACACTCAGAAATTTGTGTCGTACCCTGCGTTGAATGGAACGTTGGACTACTACTCTACGCTTGACTGTGTGTTATTGGTGTGCGTTGGCTTTAACTCCATTCTTCATTGTATGTAAGATATAAAGAGAGGAGGCATTTTATGGTATGAACGCGTATTATTGGTGTGATGCATTTCTTTATGTTCATGTGTGAAATTCGATAGTCTGGGTGAAACATTTGAAAGCGTTCTGTGCATTCAAATCTGGGCTGGTTGTTCATTGAAAATGGTATCGCTGCGTTTTTTAATGCTAGTTGCGTGCGTCCTTATGACCATTGCGTTAATGGTGCCTTCTTCATGACTGTCTTTCATTAATGGTGCCTTCATGACTGCATTGAAGCAATGTATTGAGGCCTGCGTTTTTGTATAAGAAAGACTGCGCTTTTAATCGTTGAATGCATTGAAGCAACATATTGAGACCTGCGTTTGATGTATTGAGAACGTATTGAGACCTGCGTTTAATGTTATGGTATCAAAGCAGTGATATATATTGAGACCTGCATTTAATGTTATGGTATCAAAGCAGTGATATATATTGAGACCTGCGTTTAATGTTATGGTATCAAAGCAGTGATATATATTGAGACCTGCGTTAATGGTGTGCTATTGAGACCTGTGTTTAATGCTATTGGTAACTGCATTTTTTGTTAAACAGTAATATATATTGATATATGGAAAAGCAGTGAGCGCCCTCATTTTTTTTAAACAGTGATATAGTGATATATGTGAGCAGTATTTGAGCAGTGAACACTATTTGAGCGCCCTTTGATTTTTAAACAGTGATATATGTGAGCAGTGAACAGTGTATTGAGCGCCCTTTGATTTTTGAACAATGATATATATATGTGAGCAGTGATATATATAATGCATAAGGCAATCATATAAGGATATTTTTACAGAAGTTTTTGGCAGAGATATTTTTTTCAGAAGGATTTTGTTTACAGAAGTTTTTGGCAGAGATATTTTGTTACAGTATGCATTCAAGAGAAAGAAGAAGATACTTCAAAGGCAGGGGGGGCAGACACCCTCAAGAAGAAAAGGCAGACTTACATTGCATTCGCTGCAAACAAAAAGGATCTCATGATGCTTCTACATGCAAGCTACCATGGGAAAAGATTGAGCAGAGAAGAAATCAGCAGAAAGGTAAAACTGATGACTCAGACAAAGGTAAAGCACCTGAATCCGCTCACTATATTGAGGCACAATGTAACATTGGAGTAAATGAAGATCTGTTTAATGCTTCACTTACTTCTTCGAAAAATGACTGGTTGCTTGATTCAGGAGCAACCTGTCATATGACTCATAGGAAAGAATTTTTTGAAGATTTCACTGATAATGTTGATGGAGCAGTATACTTTGCAGATCAGTCAAAAATCAAGCCATCAGGGCTTGGCACAGTCAGGCTTAAACTGCCTGGTCTTCTAGACTTTCTTCTGGATCATGTTCTATATCTCCCACAGCTCAAGAGAAACTTGTTGTCCCTGGTCCACATCCGCCAGCAAGGTCACTCCATTCATATGTTTGATGGAAAGCTTGAGGTAAGAAAGGCATCTGACCATTCACTTGTCATGAGGGGTATAGAAGAAGAAAGACTTCTTAAACTGCAAGGAACCTCTGCTCATGCACAACATTTTTCATATATTTCTCATCATGATGAAGGTACACTTCCATCAAGTTTATTATGGCATGCTAGATTTGGACATTTAAACTATGATAGTCTCCACTTGTTGAAGAAAAATGGTGTTGCTGGTTTGCCTACAATTCCTAGAAAACATAAACAATGTGATGCTTGCATTCTAGGAAAGCATAGCAAACAGTCTTTTCATGATTCACATTCAAGAGCACATAGGAAGCTTGAACTTATTCATTCAGATTTATGTGGTCCAATGCCTGTTCCTTCTGCAAATGGAAATAAGTATATCATGACATTTATTGATGATTACACCAGAATGTGTTGGGTTTATTTATTGAAGAACAAATCTGATGCTTTTCAAACATTCAAGAATTTTCATAAGTGGATTGAAACTGATGCACAATCTCATATTGGGTCTATTCGCACTGATAATGGAAAAGAATATACATCAAATGAATTTGAACACTATCTTCGCCAACATGGGATTAAACATCAAACAACTGTGCCTTATAATCCTCAACAGAATGGTGTAGCTGAAAGAATGAACAGAACAATTTTGAATATGGTACGATCCATGCTTTTCTTCAAAAATGTAAAGACAATGTTTTGGGCTGATGCTGTTCTATGTGCTGCATATATAAAGAATAGATGTCCATCTAGTGCTATAAGAAACAAGACTCCTTATGAATTGTGGTATGGACATGTTCCTTCGGTAAAACATCTCAGGATATTTGGTTCCACCTGTTATGCTTTAATACCAAAGGTACATAGAAACAAACTTGGTGCTAGAAGTCGTAAGTGTATCTTCCTGGGGTATTCAAACACATCTAAAGCATACCGCCTTTATGATGAAGTAAATAAAAAGTTTGTTTTATCTAGAGATGTCATTTTTCTTGAATCATCCAAATCTGACAGTGTTGTTGAGCGGCAACTTGATCGCTTGGATAGATTCACAAAACCGAAATCATTTCAAGAGTTTGATAATCAGATTCCACATCTTGAAGGGGGGATTCCTATACTAGATCAACATGTGGAATCTTCTTCTGAAGAACAATCTCCCCTGCATGACACTCCAACAACGGATGATGCTTTAAGTGATGTAATTTATAGAATTGGGAGACTCAATCTTGATTCAGACCCAACTCAATCAACAGAACAACCTGGACCATCTCAGAAAGGTCCCCCAAAGTGGTTGACAAAGACACTTGAAAGTGTTCATCCTGATGAAATTGGAAAAACAGGAACCAGAAATTCAAACCGACAAGATGGAGGTGATGTAGATAACTCTAATTCACCTGTTGATATGGATGTTACTTATGATTGTGAATTGAACTTGTCTACAGATTTTGAACCAACTTCCTTCAAAGAAGTTGCTTCTCATGATGAATGGAAAGAAGCGATGCAGAAGGAGTATGATGCCCTCATAAAGAATGGCACTTGGAAGCTGGTTGATCCTCCATTTGGAACCAAACCAATTGGCTGCAAGTGGGTCTACAAGAACAAGTACAAAGCTGATGGCTCACTTGACAAGCACAAAGCTAGGCTTGTGGCAAAAGGTTTTGCACAGAAGGAAGGGGTCGATTATGAGGAAACTTTTGCTCCCACAGCAAAATGGGCCACCATCCGGACACTCTTTGCACTAGCTGCTCAGAACGGTTGGAAAGTCCATCAAATGGATGTAAAAACTGCATTCTTGAATGGAGATCTAAAAGAGAATGTTTTTATGTCCCAGCCTGAAGGATTTTCTGTGAAAGGACATGAACACAAAGTATGCAAACTTGTGAAGTCCTTGTATGGCCTCAAACAAGCACCACGAGCCTGGTATGAAAAACTAACTGAGCATCTTCTGAAACTCAACTTCAATCATTTTGATCTTGATGATGCAACTTTATTTGTCAAGAAAGTTGGCAAAACAGTTGTATATCTTGTGGTATATGTAGATGATCTTTTAATGACAGGGAACAATGAAAGCTATATTGCATCCATAAAGAAAGAATTAGGAAAAAATTTTGAAATGATTGATTTGGGCTATGTTCATTACTATCTTGGCATTGAAGTAACCCAACACCCAAAGTCCATATTTCTTTCTCAAAAGAAATACATTGGAGATTTGTTATACAGATTTGGCATGACAGAGTGCAATCCCCTTTCTACTCCAATGGAACAAAACTTGAAGCTCACATCTACTGAAGGAAAGGAATTTGAGGATGCAACTAAGTATAGACAGCTTGTAGGAAGTCTCATCTACCTCACTACTACCAGACCAGACATTTCATTTGCTGTTGGAATCCTCTCCAGGTTTATGCAAAGGCCTTGTGAGGGACATTGGTCTGTTGCAAAAAGAGTCCTAAGGTACTTGAAGGGAACTCAAGACCTTGGAATCAAGTATACACAGGTGGACGACTTCAACTTGATTGGATACTCTGATTCAGACTTCGATGGAGACAAAGAAACTGGGGTATCTACTTCAGGATATGCTATGAGTCTTGGATCAGGAGCTGTCTCCTGGAGATCACGCAAACAATCAGTACCAGCAGATTCCACAACAGAAGCAGAATACGTGGCAGCAGTTGAAGCAACGAAAGAAATTGTGTGGCTCAGGAAAATTCTTGAAGATTTGCAGGTAAAACAAATACAATCAACTCCACTCATGATTGATAACACATCTGCAATAAAGTTGGCCAAGAACCCAAAGTTCCATGATCGTACTAAGCACATCAATACTAAATATCATCTGATCCGACATCATGTTGAGGCCAAAACAATCCATCTCCGTCATTGTTCCACAAACGAGCAAATTGCAGACATCTTCACCAAAGCGCTTGGAAGAGAAAAGCTTGAAAGATTCAGAATGATGCTTGGACTCACCAACATCCCTTCAGATTAAGGGGGGGAATGTTGACACCTAATCCGAAACGGATGAGGTGAAGCCGGACAGTCATCTAGAAGATGAACTGATCCGTTTTGTATTTGTATAAATAAAGTACTAGCTAATGAATAAGATCAATCAGTGTTTTCTCTCGTTCAATTGCTGGAGTTACCCTGGCCTGACAATCCTCTCTCAATTTGATTTTCTCAAAAAACTTCTATCAAACTGCTCCAACTGCGAGCCCGAGAACCTCGTAGATTCTAGCACCGGTGGCCTCACGTAGCAGATAACGAACAATTTTCGAAGCCGCATGAATCCCGAACAATTCGTCAGCATGTTCCAAACTGGTAAATATCGCAAATGCACTGCGATCCCTGGCAGTTACAGCACTATCTTCTGCACATTCTCCTCGAGGTTCTTCCGCGTACGATTGTTCCACCATTATTTTCAGACCCAGATCTGTAAAAAGACTGCATTGATCTCATCAAGCACTATAAACCCCTGGCATCAAAGAATCCCTTTGAAACCAATATCTGGCTCTGATACCAGTTGTTAAGAAATTTACTGCATAAGATAAATAATTACTAAGAGGAATAAATATAAAAATAACCAGCAACAACCTTAAACACATAAACACAAATGTTTATCCAGGAAAACCCAAAATCCAGGGAAAAACCCAACCTAAGAAGATCTCATTAGCATTGGCCAAAACCCTGGCCAATCCGACCAAGTGAGCCTTCACCGCTCACCTCTAGGTCTTACATTACAATGAAGTCCTTCCAGCCTTCTATAAGCTCCATTACATATAATACCACAGGCAGAATACTATGGGTGCACAATACCATGTGCCCCAAAACCATCACTGTTTAACCTGGTCAACTTTGACTCTATCCTAAGTCAAGTTTACCTAACATCTACTCATTATCATAAACAGTTAATCAATCGAGAAATCACGAAGCATACAAGAGAAAGAAATCAATCAACACATTACACAATGATTTCCTGGGGAAAGCCACAGCTGAAAAAATCTACTATCTGTATATTGCATTAGTCACAAAATATGAGAAGATTACAATGCTTTGCTCAAGCCCGAGTAACCTCTGCACTATCTCTATCTGTCTCATTACTTCCTAGACAAGCCTTGGCCAATATTTAACCAATTTTTTGCTTTCCCAAAACTCTATTTCCTTGCATTGTTTCCTTGGGAATTAGCTCATATTAATTAGGGAAATTCCCTCAATTGGAATTTCACAATCCATCACAGTCCTTCCTCTGACTGCATGCACCATCTATACAGTTTGGATGATTATACAACTGATAGTACACTTCCCTTGAACTCCAGTCTCAACTGGGTAACTTTAATATCACACATGCATAAGTTATTTATGATTGAATTATCAGTTAACTGGTTGAACACATGAAGCAACACACCATTATTAGACCTCCTACTAGTTCCTCAATTAGTTGGAACTATTTTAATTGAATTTAACTTAGTTAAACTAAATTAATTAATTACAACTCAAAATAAACTCCACTAGGGATCCTATAAAGTAGGAGACACTCTACATGACTCATGTTAGACCGTCAACTCGAATTAATTGAACCAACTAAGTCAAATTAAATTAGTTAACTTGTACAAGTTGCCTTGTGATGTGGAATTACAATTTTTCTCCTAATTTAATTCAAGGGAAATTTCAATCAAGATTTTGCTTGTTGCATTTTCAACATGATGCTCCTTGGTATCCCAAAGTTCACCCGGACCTGTCCAAAGCAAAAGTTTGTTACTTCTTACCAACTGATGATATTTTTACAGGGCTTCAGAACACACATATTGTTGAACCTGTCAACTACCACGAAAAGGCAGTCATGTCTCTTCCTAGTTGTTGTTAAACCTCCCACGAAGTCTATGGAAATGATTTCCCAAGGAGGAGTATGTAAATGTAAGAGATGATATAGGCCTTGTTTCCTATTGCTATACTTGCTCCGACAAAAAGCATGCATCTTATTATGAACGTAGCTACATGCTCTTACATCTTGGGACAATACGCATACCTCTGCAAGTTGTCCACTATCTTCCCTACACCAAAGTGTCCTACAACCTTGGAGGTGTGAGCCTCTCTAATTATTTGCAATCTCTCACCTTTAGGTACACATAACTTATCCAGCTTGTGGATTAACCCATTCTGGAGATGGTAGCCAATGGTTTTATCACCATCGTGCACATGAATTTGACTCTACAATTGTTGAAACACCTCCCTGAAGTCCTCATCGTCTAAATATGCCTTTCTATATGCATCATGGGTGAATGGATCCATGTGCATAAGTGTTCTCAAAGCTATGATATTTGGTGTGGGTGGCCCTTAAAGCATTTCATCCAACTTTTTTGTGTTTCCCTTCGTGTACTTGATCACCAAATGAAATTGTTCTAAAAAACCCATCCACTTGTAATTTATGGTTTGCTATAGCTTACTTTGGGCCTGCAAGCGTTGTAACAACTGGTGATCTATGTGGATTACTCCCTCCTTTCCACTCATACAATTCTTCCACTTCTTCATAGTTGTGCATAGAAATCATTATTGTAGGTAGGGTAGTTAAGAAATTCCTCCTTAAATACTTCATAATTGTAGCATACAAGCCTTCCACCCTGCATCAAGACAACTCCCATAGCATACCCAATCACATTTTTCTCCAGTTCAAAGGGTCATTGCAAGTTTGGTAATGCCAGACCTAGTACTTGACTGTTCTTCTTCTTTAGCTTCTCAAAAGACCTATGTTGACCTATTCCCCACTAGAAACTCTTGCCACTTGTTCTAGAATGGAGTGGTGATGCTACCACTGAAAATGAGGCCATGAATTTCCTCAGGAATTGTGTTGCCCCAATAAATCTTCTGACCTCAGAAACATTAGTAGGCACTGGCCATTTCATGATGGCCTCCATCTTGGCAAGATCTATATCCAGTTGTCCTCCACCTATCACATACCCCAAATACACTAAAGACTATCGTGCAAACTCACACTTCTTGAAATTTGCTAGCAGTCGATGCTTCTTTGATGTTTCTAGCACCTACGTCAAACGTGAGATGTGCTCCTCCCAAGTAGCACTGTATACCAATATATCATCCAAATATGCAATAACAAATGAATCTATAAATGACTGCACTACATCATTCATTAATCTAATAAAAGTAGTTGGGGCATTAGATAGGCCAAATGGCATGACTAACCACTCATACAAAACTTGTCTAGTTTTGAATGTGGTCTTCTTGGTATCTTCTTCTATGACTTGAAACTAGTGATATCTAGACTTTAAGTCCATTTTGGTGAAGTATTTTTCTTACTGCAACTGATCCAACAGATCATCCATCCTAGAAAGGGGGTATATGTTCTTGAGCATGATTTTGTTCAACGCTCGATAATCTATACACATTAGCCAAGTCCCATCCCTCTTTGGCACAATGATGATCGGTGATCCACATGGTGACGTACTCAATCAAATGACACCTTATTCCAATAGTTGTTGCAATTGTTTCTTCACCTTACTTGCTTATATAACAAACTAAATGTACATCCCAATGTTTGGCAATGGGGAGTCTAGCAATATTTGGATCTCATGCTCCACTTCTCTCTTAGGTGGTAACCCTTTAAGGTCTCAGAACACATCTCTGTATGCATCTAAAAACTCGTCCAATTTAAGAATGAAATTGTATCTAACATATATCTCACTATTTTTATTAGTAAGTTAATTTTATCTAAAACTATTTTAGATTCACCTAAACTCTAGATCTACCAAGCTCAAAGAGGGATCAAATATCTTGAGATGCAAAGGGATTTGATCTCTCTCGAGGCTTGGTAGATCCAAAGTTAAGATGGGTTTAGGTTAGTTTAATTACCTATTTAAATAAGCTATATTCCACATGAATACTATGGGTCAATACCATGGGTTCTCATAAATTTGGAGCTAAGAAACCACTGGTAACTTAACCAAGTCAAGTTTACCTTAACTACCCAACAAAAATTAATAATAAATAATAAATAATAAATCTTTATTTTAACATAGAGTTATTTTTATTAGAATTGATATTTTAACATAGGATTATTTTTGCATAGATTGGTTGAGATGCTGTAAAGTAATGTAATGTAAACATTTTAACTAGGTCAAAATAAATTAAAAAAAAAAATAACAAAAAAACAAACTTTATATTGCCCATAGTATTGGCCTATGATATTGAGAACCCACCGTATCTACCCATGATATTTGAATATAGCTTATTTAAAAGAGGAAATTTGAAAGGGTCAAGATTTAGCATTGAAAATCTTGAAACATCGTTGTGGATTTTATGATCCTAGTTTTTTAAGAAATCAGAACATTATGTTGAATGATAAAGAAATACATTACTTTGGAAATTGTTTCATCGAAGGTGTTGGGAATGTGGTAATCAAAGATCAATCTATAGATATACCACGCAGAAATAATGAACAATGATTTGATCATTTTTAATGTATTAGAAATTAGATTGACTAGAAATACAATTTTTGGGTTTGCAAACTGCAAAACTGTGAACTCCATGCCATCCATAAACAATGGCTGAGTGCGACGAACCTAGAACAACAACCAACAATATAGTCCTTTGGTCACATGCATTCATTAATGCTATGTAAATTTTTAGACAATATTTAAGAGATTATTCAACATAGTCATGTCTTGTGAATAAAACCCAATGGGGAGATTATCATTAAATGCTCCCAACCACCCAGGCTCATTGACACAATATTTAAACATTAATTACATTAACAATAATACCCAAATTAGACACTATTTTAACAATAATACCCAAATTAGACACTATTTGAACATGAGTTACATTAACGATAATACCTCGATTAAATCGATATGATCATTTTTCCGAAAAAACTAAGGGTGTAGGAGTTTGGATCCTCGTTTCTCAAACTCCATTTTGATATTGTTTTCATCTATTTTAAATATTAGAATGTATATGTGTGTATTTTATGCAGATTATTTTTCAATTCATTTCTATTTGGCTATCATATTTGTTTAACACTCAATATGCTTTTATTTATTTAGGTTAAAAATACATATTTAATATTAATATTAAATTATTAATATTTAATATGATTTTAATATTTATGTAATTAATAAAATGTATTTATAGAAAATTTATATTTTTAACTTAATGTTTTTTGTTTATATGAAAGGTTTTAAAAGAAGAAAAAAAATCGTTGAAATCATGTAAAAGTAAAAAAAAAAAATTGCTTAAGCAAGAGATGGTCCTTCTATTAACTTAGGTAAAAAAATATTTTACACATGTTACAACATATGCTCAGAGGCACAAACTCCCACAAAGGGGAGTAAAAATACCCTAAGTACCAAAAAAAATCCTCCAAAAATCAGACAAAGACAAGGCCTGGACTACCCTGGAACCAAGAGCGGGCAAGTGGATCCGAAGTCCGCTCCCCAAAACCGATCGAAGATCTGTCTTCTAACAATCCGACGGTCAAGATTCAACCCGCGCAGGGGTGAAGCCCCCAAAAACCCTAAAGTTTCCCGATCAACGCTGACCGTTGATCTTCTCCTTCTAATCCAATGACTGTAGTCCATATCGCGTGACTTAAAAAGCCCGCTGAATACCGTGCGATGAAGGCAGTTTGCTTTGTCGGTCCTCCGCCATGTGTTGCTTCCTGAGTGGAATCGCTGGCTTTTCCTTAATACTGTCTTTGGTTTGGAAGGCGCCCGATGAAGGTGGTAAACCATTAGTGGTTTTATCCTTTCGGCCCCACCAACATGCACACCAAAAGGTGGCCATTGATCTTCCCTCTCCAGATCTGACGACCACAGACCATATCGGACCACACAACTACTCACGAAAAACCCTAAAGTTGCACGATCAACGCTGACCGTTGATCTTTTCCTTCTGATCCAACGGCTGGAGTCCATATTGCGCGGCTTAAAAAGCTCGTTGAATACCGCATGATGAAGGCGGTTTGCTTTTTCGGTCCTCTGCCATGTGTTGCTTCCTGAGTGGAATCGTTGGCTTTTCATTAAAACCATCTTTGGTTTGGAAGGCGCCCGATGAAGGTGGTAAACCATTAGTGGTTTTATCCTTTCGGCCCCACCAACTTGCACACCAAAAGGTGGTTGTTGATCTTCCCTCTCCAGATCTGACGGCCACAGACCAAATCGGACCACACAACTGCTCATGAAATACCCAATGATGAAGGTGGTAATCATTGTCCATCCACCTCCACACGTCGCCTGCTGAATGGCATCGCTTGTCTTCCAGGAAAACTTCTCCCGGGTCAGAGGTTTCCCGAAGCAGGTGGTATGTCTCGGGCAATTTTTGACCCCAGTAATCTCTTCCTTTGACGCCTTCATCTTCCATGGAATCATTCCTCCTGTGAACAAATATCTTCTATCTCGATTACTGCCTCTGTTTCTAGAAGCTCCCTTAAAAAACCGACAGTACATCTCCACTGATAGGCCTTCTGAAGTGAACTTATCCATTGTTTTCATGAAGTAAAATTCTTTCTCTTGATTTTTCCTAATACTGTTGTTTGTCATTGAGGGCTCGGGATGAGCATTCCTCCTTCAACCTATCATCTGTTACCTCCTCCCACCAGCTGCACAAGTCAATATGCTTGTTTAGTACCCCCTCATTGGCTAGCCAGTTCGCAACTTTGTTGGCTTCCCTACGGACATGCACCAACCTAAGAGTTCTCAGCATTCTTAGGTGTGCTTGGATTCTTTGGTAGACTTGCAGAAGCCGCCAATGTCCTGAGATTTTCTCTGGTGCAGCACTAGCATTTATCCTCTTCACTAAGTTAATGACTAATTCCAAGTCAGCCTCAATGATGACATTGTGAATGTTGTACTTGAGCAGTATTTCCAAGCATAATTCCATCGCTATGAGCTCAGCCATATTGTTGGTTACTTTTCCTAGATAGCTATGGAAGATGACTTGTATGTTTCCTTCCTCATCCCTCATGTCCCTTTGGAGGCTCCATCTATGTTAAATTTTAAAAATCCATGTGAAGGGGGTTGCCATGAAGCCTTTTCTGCTGAGGTATTCTTGTTGATCTGCATAGAACCCTGAGGAGGATGAACCTTGAGCTCTAACTTCTCCAGTCTTCTGGCCTCTCTTTGTCCGATGGGTTTGCTAGTAGCTACACCTCCCAAGATATGAATAGTCTCTTTGAGTTGTTTAAGGATTAGCTTAAGGATGCTGCTCATTGGACTCGCTTTATCCTTGAAAATCCTGTTGTTGCACTCCTTCCAAACATTCCAAATTATGAATCCTGGGGTCAACATCTAGGCGGAGTTAATGATCTCATTATCCAAAAAAAAATTCCGCCATTTCTTCAAAGTAGCAATGATGTCATTTACATTTCTGTCTGTCTGCTCGAAGACTTCTCCAACCCAATTCCAAAGTATTGAAGTGAAAGTGCATCTATTTAGGAGATGATTTGTAGTTTCTTCCTGTTGTCTGCATAAGTGACATCTTGAGGGGCCAACAAAGCCTCTTTTTCTTAGGTTATCCCATGTCAGAATCTTGCCCTGTTGAACCAGCCACTTGAACAGTTTGACTTTCATCCAATGAGGATTATCCCAGAGTTCTTTCCACATCTTATCAATGTTTGGAAGGTTAAGCCCTGAATCTATCCTTTTGGCCTCCTTAAGGTTGAAGAGACCTGCCTTGTTCTTTCCCCATCTTAGTTGATCGTCCAAGGTTGAGTTTAAGATTTGTCTCTTGTCTAAAAGACCTTTAAGGGCTATAGCTTGGGTATGCAACATGCCCATTCCACTGTAATATGGAAGTTTCCATGTTCTCCATTTCCCATTGTTCCTTGATTGGTCCCAATAGTCACTTACCCACCTTAATCCTTTGTTGATGGTATCGGTGTGAATGTCTACTAATTCTTCACTTCGGAGATTGTCCTCCTGCTGCCAATTATCCTCCCAGAACCAGGCCAGATTTCCATTTTTGATCTCCCAGAAACTGTGATTTTGGACTAGGGCCCTATTCTCCCATGCCCTATTCCAAATTGTAGAACCTTTTACTTGTCCTGTCATTCTGATGAGGTTCTTCTCCTGCCACTCTCTTGCATATTTTTGCTTCCAAAGTTTTGCCCAGGGGGCTTGTATTTCCTTTAGCCATCTCCACCAGATTTTGGCACCAAGAACTCTGTTAAGAATTCCTGGGTCATGAAGACCCAAGCCACCATGGGACTTAGGTTTGCATACCCTATCCCATGCCACAAGGGCCCATTTCTTCTTTTCTTCACCTTTCCCCCAGAGAAAGTCTCTCTGAATGTTTCTTATGTTAGTAATTACACCAGTTGGTGCCGGAATGGTTGATAGCATATAGATAGGGATACTTTGGAGGATAGCCTTAGTTAGAATCAGTCTCCCTGCTAGATTTTGATCCGAATTGGATCCATGGAAAATTACCAGAGTTCTATGACTGTATCAAATCATGACAAACTTGAAAAACTTTTCAACAAAAGCTATCAGGAAGGACCTCTGGACAATGGAAGTTTGTAGCCAGCACAGAACAACGAGTACCTCGGTCAAAGCGTGCTGACTGAGGCCCATGGAGACCACGCAGGATGTAAACTAGCAGTTAGGAAGTCTGGATCGGAAAACAGAGGCCGTTTCTGATGAGCACAAAACCCCTCGAAATGGAATAGCCCCGAGCGCTCGGTCACAAGGGAAACCCGAAAACCATGGGAAAAGCGCTAAACTGAAAGGCAGGTCCCGCGCTCCAAAACCGACGGAATATCGGAGGCGTTTTGGGAAGTAAGTGGATTTGGCAGGGGAATGAGCGATTCCATAAGTTGGATGATGTGTGTCCAACATATGAGAGAGAAAACCGCTCTCATCGCGGGCTAACATCTGAGCAAGTCAACCGCGTGATAAGAGCGAACATTGTAGGATTTAGGGGCTCTAGATCTAACGATGAAGATTGCACCCGATGAATGACCGGATCTGGAGGGAGAATTGAGTTGCGGCACATAAAAGTCTGAAGTCCCAATTGACCACTGAGTTGGCAGATGAATCATTTCACAACGTAACTGAAATACCGAACCGTTTGAGGAAGAGTTGGCACAGTTCGTGAAAGGACAAGTGACCACTTCCTTGGGAGATGTTACACAGTGGCGAAGACATAGAGGTAGGGAATTCCAAGCGAACAATAGTAGGCGTTCCAAAGAGGCGAAAGAGGAAGCGAATAGTCAAAGGGACGAATTGGCCTTAAGCCATGAACAGGCAGAGAACGAAACAGAGAGAAGGAGACAGTGAGCCAGAGAAACTGAACAGAAAGTAAAGCAAAGAACAGAGAGCCAAGCTGACCTACGGAGCTAAGGCAGCATCGAGCAGACAAAAGGCTTGAGATATTCAAGCAATCCCAGTGAGGATATCTACCGAGGAACTGAGTACCAAATTGGACTCATCCCATTAAGACCAGTTGAGGTCGAGACTTGGTAAGGAAGAATCTGCGCACTCTAGTGACTTGCGGAATCCAAGAACCACCCTACTAAGAATTATCTGTTTCAGGAGACTCAAATTAAACTCCTCATTGTAAAAACTTTGCTTAAAGACACAATAAAAGGCCACCACTAAAAGCTGGACCGGAGACGTAGCCCTAGAGGATTGGGTGAACTACTTATTAATTTTTTGTGTTCTGCATTTGCTTACTATGTTTCTCTTACTGTTTTCCATTTTCCAATGTCTGTGTATTTTGAAATATGATTGATCCGTTGCCTAAGATAACATAGACACACACCAACACATGATTCTGTAATACCTTCATTAATTAATTAACTGAGATCACTCATGAGTGATTTTCAGATCAAGAGGTATCAGAGCTCTAGGTTGTAAGGTTAAACAAGCTTGTGTTGGATTTAGTTGTTGAATGCTAACTAGATCAAAGCTCAAATTAGGAGAAGGAGAGTTGGTCGAAACTAATCCTGAAATTGGGAGAGTTTATCCTCGGAAGACAATGTTAGAGGAAGGTTTTGTGGGGCTAGACCATTAATTCATAAATAGTTTCCTAGCCATAAGGTCCATGGTAGAGGAAATGTATAAGGACTTTAGAAAATATAAGGATGAAGATTCATCAGGCTTCAAACAAGACAAAGGAGAAGATGAGTCTCTCCTCCATGACCACTCAAAAGGCAAAGGGAAAGAGGAAAGCTTTCTCACACCTCCTAATAGCCCTGAACACAAAAATAAGGCATCTTTGATTAAACTAGATGTTAAATTTGATTTACCTATATATGATGGAGAGTTGAATGCAGAAAAGCTAGACAATTGGATTAGACAAATTGATGTTTATTGCAGAGTGCATAGCATCGATTCAGACAAGAGCAAGATTCAGCTGGCAAGCCTACGCCTTGGAGGCACTGCCTTGGTTTGGTGGGAAGGCAGGACCCAAGCTGACATGAAGAGACATGGTAAGACTATCTTTGTCTGGAGTGAATTTGTTTTTGCAATCAAAAGTAGTTCTATCCATTGGCCTACATGCAGCAAGCCATGATGTGCTGGCAAACTCTTCGATAGTTGAAAGGGAAAAGTGTACAAGGTTACACCCAAGAATTTAGAAAGAGAGCATTGATTCTAGGAATCTCATTAGACTCACCTGAGACTCTGTTGAAGTACATTGGTGGTCTACACAGCTACATGAGGCACACTATCCTCATGTTTAATCCCACTAGTATAGATGAGGTATTTGTACAAGCTACTCATCTAGAAGCTAGAGAAAAGAATGGAAAACTAGAAGTTAGGGGATCATCCCAACCCACTGCAAGCAAGAATAAGGAGAAAAGAAAACAGAAATGGAAAGCAAGGAAGGCTAACACTGAACAGAAAAGCAAGGAAGGCTAACACTGCACAGAAAAGCAAGGAAGGCTAACACTGCACATAAAAGCAAGGCTTCATGTACTCACTGTAAGAAGGATGGGCATGATGATGAGCACTGTTGGATTCTGCATCCGGAGCTGAGACCTAAGAAGTTCGAGGGCAGGAAGAAGAAGACTGCTACAACTATTCAGAAAGATTTGGGGTCAGACTCAAGAGATGAAACAACTATTGCAGCCACTGGTATAAAAGGTAAGACTTCTGAAGCATCTACTAGTAATTTTACACAATCTACTATTGATGAAGAAAATGAGAGAAAAAGACATGAGCTTTTCCATATTCGAGTTATTTCCAAAAATCAAAAGATTGATACTTTGTTTGATAGTGGCTCACAAGTAAATTTAATTTCTGAAGCAATTGTAAAGAATTTGGGATTACTGACTACACCTCACAAGAAACCATACCCATTAGGATGGTTAAGTGATAAAGCACAACTACAAGTGACTAGACAATGCAAACTCAAGTTTTCTTTTGGGTCAACATTTGTAGATGAGGTTGAGTTAGACATAATTCCTTTGGATATATGTGGAATTGTTTTAGGAAGCCCTTACTTGTATGACAGAAAAACTATCTTTTATCGAGCTGAGAACAAGTATTTACTCGTTAAAGATGGAATCAAATACTTTGTAAGAGCTCATAAGCTCAAGAATAATTACTCTCATAAACTCAAGGCAGATGAAACAAATGATAAATTCATGCAAACAATTCTTACTGATGGTTGTAAAGGAAAAGAAACATGATAAAACCAATGTATTTGAAGGCTGTGATGCTAAACAGCACGTTGATTTAGAAAAAGTTGTTTTAGAGTATGATATCTTATTTCAAGAACCTAAAGGTTTGCCACCCAAAAAGGAAATAGTGCATGATATTATTTTGCAACAAGATGCTCCATTGCCTAACATTGGAATGTACAGGTTGTCCGCTTTAGAGAACGCAAAAATCAAGAAGCAGGTGCGGGAGTTGCTCGAGGAAGGGGTCATCAGACCTAGCACATCACCATGTGGGTCACCAATCATTTTGGTGAGAAAGAAAGATGGCTCATGGAGAATGTGCATTGATTACTGAGCACTAAATAAGATAACAATCAAAAATTGTTATCCCCTTCCTCACATAGATGATCTGTTGGATCAATTGAAAGAAGCTGTTTATTTTTCCAAGTTAGACTTGCATAGTGGATACCATCAGGCCAGAGTTGCAGAACAAGATGCATGGAAGACTTCTTTCAAAACAAAGCAGGGATTGTATGGTTGGTTATACCTTTTGGCTTAACTAATGGTCCTGCTACTTTCATGAGAATAATGAATGATGTACTCAGACCTTTTCTTGATGATTTTGTTATTGTGTATATGGATGACATTCTGATATTTAGAAAAACATGGGAAGAACATTTAAAGCATGTTAAGCAGACACTAGATGTTTTGAAAAGAGAAAAACTTTATGTTAAACTCTCAAAATGTGAATTTTGAAAAACATCTTTGAATTATTTGGGACATATAGTAGGGGGTCGCGAAGTAAAGATAGATCCCTCTAAAGTGGCAGTCATTGTAAACTGGCCTAAACCCAAATCTACTACAGAAGTTAGGAGCTTCTTAGGAGCAGCACAATATTGGAAAAGTTCATTTCTAACTTTTCTTTAATTGTAGCTCCCTTACATGCTTTGACAGGATTGAACAAGGTGTTTCAATGGGGAGGAAAACAGTAGAAAGCCTTCGACGCCTTGAAAGAAAATATTAGTACAACACATGTACTAGCATTGACTGATCTTCAAAGACCATTTGAGATCCAAACGGATGCCAGTGACTATGCCATGGGAGCAGTGTTGATACAACACGGTAAAGCCATATGTTATCATTCTGATACATTTAATTATGCAAGTAGTTAACTACCCACATATGATAAAGAATTGTATGCACTAGTACAGAGTGTGAAAAAGTGGAAACATTACTTAATGGGCAAAGAGACAGTAATACATACTGATCATCAACCACTTCAATATCTACAATCCCAAAATAGGTTGCAGCAATTAAGACACTATAGGTGGATGGGTTTCTTACAACAATTTCATTTAGTCATCAGGTATAAAAAGGGCATACACAATAAAGTTGCAGATATGTTATCTAGACCCATTATAAATGCATCTACTATACTTAAGCATAATTTTGTGTTACATGAGAGCTACATTGAACAATATGCTCAAGATATAGATTTAAAGATGTATATGCAACTTTAAGTCAAGGCAAACGAGTAGAAGAATTGGATTATCATGTAAAGGACCAGCTCCTATATCATTGTGGGAAGCTATGCATTCCACAAACTGAAAGAGTAAAGATATTTTAAGAAGCACACACTTCTCTAATATCGGGTCACTTTGGGATAAGTGAAACAGTTGCACAGCTGCAAAGATTTTGTTATTGGCCAAAAATGGACGAGACAATTTCTAGATATGTAAGAGGGTGTACTATGTGTGCTAAAAGCAAGCCCAGCAATAGAAACTAGGCTTGTACACTCCATTACCAGTACCTTCTCATCCTTTGGAAAGTGTTTCCATGGACTTTGTTGGAGGACTGCCTAAATCTAGGAAAGGTCATGATTATCTATATGTTGTTGTGGATAGGTTCAGCAAAATGTGTATTTTGATACCTTGTAATAAATAGATTACAGCTGAACAAACTGCAAAACTGTTCTTTCAACATGTATGGGTTCATTTTGGATTACCCACTTCCATTGTATCTGATCGAGACACCCGATTTGTGGGAAATTTTTGGTCAAGTCTGTGGGAACTGATGGACACCAAACTGAAGAAAAGCACAACTTTTCATCCACAAACTAATGGCCAAACAGAAGTAGTCAACAGGACAGTGATCCAGTTGCTCAGAGGATATTGCAGCAAACATCCTAAGCTTTGGGATGAACATTTGTGTTATGTGCAACATGCTTACAACCGAGCAAAACATTCTTCTACACAGAGATCTCCTTTTGAGACCTATTTTGGTTTCACACCAAGGTCTCCTTTGGATTTTGTCTTTTGTAAAGACACAACAGTTGATGGACACATTGAAGTGGACAAAGAAACTAGGTTCATTGAACAAATCCAAGAGATCCACCAGGTAGTACAGGAACAGCTGGAAAAGAGCCAAGCCAAGCACGAGGCAAGGCATGATAAGCTTCAGATGGAGCATAGTTTCGAAGTTGGTGACCAAGTCTAGCTATATATCAGCAAGGACAGAATGCAAGGTGAAGGTAAAATGCTAAAGCCTATCAGGTATGGACCCTTCAAGATACTTGAGAAAATTGGTGAGAATGCTTTTCGCCTTGATCTACCAGCTTACATGCACATCTACTCAGTCGTGAATGCAGATTTCTTAAGATTGATTGAACCTTCACTAATTGAGGATCTCAAAGAGTAGAGTCAATTGCCTTCTATTGATGACTTGTTACCTGAATATCTTAATGAATTGTAGGAAGACACAGTTCTGGACAGGAAGGTGAGAACGACGCGCAGGGGAGATGTTAAGTACCTCAGAGTTGGGCTCAAGGGTTCAAAGCCAAGCAGTGAAAAGTGGATAGAGATTGGACAAGTGAGACAGTTGTATCCTCACTTAGTCGATGCTTGAAAACCAACTTTTGGTGGTCCAAAAGCTTTTTCAGTGGGAAGGCCGTGATCCGAATTGGATCCATGGAAAATTATTAGAGTTCTATGATTGTATCAAATCATGACAGACTTCAAAAACTTGTGAAAAAGAGATATCAGGAAGGACCTCTGGACAATGGTAGTTTGTAGCCAGCATGGAACAATGAGGACCTCAGTCAAAGCACGCTGATTGAGGCCCATGGAGACCGCGCAAGACGCAAACTATCAGTTAGGAAGTCCGGATCGGAAAACGGAGGCCGTTTATGATGGGAAAAACCCCTTAAAATGGAATAGCCCCGAGTGCTCGGTCACAAGGGAAACCCGAAAACTGTGGGAAAAGTGCTAAACGGAAAGGTGGGTCCCGCGCTCCAAAACTGACGGAATATCGAAGGTGTTTTGGGCGGTAAGTGGATTTGGCAGGGGAACAAGCGATTCCATACGTTGGATGACGCGTGTCCAGCGGATGAGATAGAAAACCGCTCTCATCATGGGCTAACATCCGAGCAAGTCAACCACGCGATAAGAGTGAACACCGTAGGATCTGGGGGCTCCAAATCTAACGACGGAGATTACACTCGATGAATGACCGGATCTGGAGGGAGAATTGAGTTGCGACATATAAAAATCTGAAGTTCGACTTGACCGCTGAGTTGGCAAATGAATCATTTCACAACGTAACCGAAATACCGAACCGTTTGAGGAAGAGTTGGCGCAGGTCATGAAAGGACAAGTGGCCACTATCTTGGGAGACGTTACACAGTGGTGAAGACGCAAAGGCAGGGAATTCCAAGCGAACAAAAGCAGGCGATCCGAAGAGGCGGAAGAGGAAGAGAACATTCAAAGGGACGAATTGGCCTTAAGCCATGAACAGATAGAGAATGAAACAGAGAGAAGGAGATAGAGAAACCGAATAGAAAGTAAAGCAGAGAACAGAGAGCCGAGTTGACTTGCGGAGCTAAGGCAGCATTGAGCAGACAGAAGTTTTGAGAGGTTCAAGCAATCCCGGTGAGGATATCTGTCGGGGAACTGAGTACCAAATTGGACTCGTCCCATTAAGACTAGTTGAGGTCGAGACATGGTAAGGAAGAGTCTGTGCACTCTAGTGGCTTGGGGAATCCAAGAACCACCCTACTAAGCATCATCTGTTTCAGGAGACTCAAATTGAGCTCCTCATTATAAAAAATATGCTTAAAGACACAATAAAAGAAGGCCACCATTGAAAGCTGGATCAGAGACGTAGCCCTGGAGGATTGGGTGAACTCCTTATTAATTTGTTGTGTTTTTCATTTGCTTACTGTGTTTCTCTTACTGTTTTCCATTTTCTAGTGTCTGTGTATTTTGCAATATGATCGATCCATTGCCTAAGATAACATAGACACACACCAGCGCATGAGTCTATAATACCTTCATTAATTAATTAACTGAGATCACTCACGAGTGATTTTCAGATCAAATTTAGTGCTCTATTTGTCCATTTGCTAATCTTATCTTTTAGCTTATTAAGAATAGGTTCCCAAATATCCTTGTGTAGTGGTTTTTCGGTGAGGGGAACTCCCAGGTACTTCGCAGGCAGTGACTCCCTTTGAAAGCCCAAAATTCTGGAAAGATTTATTTGTATTGAAATATATGTATTGAAAAAGAAAATCTTTGATTTAGTAAGACTTACCTCTGTTCCTATTTCCCTAGCAAACTCACTCAGAATCTGCTTGAATGCTTTGGCTTCCTTGACAGTGGGTGTGCCTTGAAGCATAGTATCATCCACAAATTGCTGATGTGTCACCGTGTCCCCACCTTGAGTGAGTCTTAGACCTTGAATTCTCCCTTCCTCCTTAGCAACTCTGATTGCTCTCCCTAATCCTTCCATCATTAGAATGAAAAGGAAAGGAGAAAGAGGATCGCCCTACCTGAGACCTCTAGAAGGCTTGAAGGTTTTGGAGGGAGAGCCATTGAGAAGAATTGAACAGCTGGCGGTGGTAACTAGCACCATAACCCATTTAATCCAATTGTAATCAAATCCATAGGCTTTTAATATTGCTCTTATGTACGACCAGCTAAGTTTGTCATAGGCCTTTGCTATGTCTAGCTGAATTATCATTCCTGCCTGTTTATTGGTAATGAGTGAATGAACCATTTCATGTGCTTGAATTATGTTATCTAGAATTTGTCTTCCTTCCACATAGCCTGTTTGCTCCTCTAATACTAGGGTTGGGAGGAGTGGTTTGAGACAGTTGGCAAGTACTTTGGATATTATTTTGTATACCACATTGCATAATGCTATAGGTCTAAATCTGTCTGGAGAGGTGGCCTTTTCCTGTTTGGGGATTAAAGCTATGAAAGATTCATTGAGCGCCTTTAGGACTGTCTTAAATGTCGAGAGTCTTCCACTACCTCCAGGATGTCCTGCTTTACTATCCTCCAACAAGCTTTGAAAAAGTCCACATTGAAGCCATCCAAGCCTGGTGCTTTCCCATTGTGCATCTCTTTAACGACTTCCTCAATTTCTTCCTCTGTTACTGGTCTGTTGAGATTATAATTATCTTCTCTAGTAACCAATTTAGGAATGTACTGAGTAAATTTTTTCGTAAACTGGTATCTGTCTTCCGAGGTTTCCTCAGCAATTTTCTGAAAATGCTGGACTAGAACCTTCTCCATCTCTTCATGAGTGTTTCTTTCTATTCCATGCTGATCTATAAGTTTCACAATTCTATTGTTGTTTCTGTGAGCTATGGTGGATCTGTGAAAGAATTTGGTGTTTCTCTCCCCTTCTTTAATCCATTGTACTCTAGATTTCTGTCTCCAGAATATTTCCTCTTGAAGACATCTGTTGTCCCATTCCTGCTAGAGTGACTCTGCCATCTCTTTCCTTTCATCTGTATAGCCTTCTGTGATAAGAATATGGTTTATTTCCTTTAGTTTCTTTTCCACATCTCCTTTAGCTTTGAAGATATTACCAAATTCCTTTTTATTCCACTCTTTGAGTCTGCCTTTAATGTGTTTGAGCCTGCAGTGTAGAAGGAACATCTTTGTACCTTGAAGGTGTAGCTCTTCCTTCCACCATTTTTTGATGTTTGTGAGGAAATCTAAGTGTGTGAGCCAAGCGTTCTCAAACCTGAAGGGGGAGTTCCTTGGTTTACCAAAAAGAGAAGCTTCCAATTGGATAGGCCAGTGATCTGAACCTCCAAAAGGTAGGATGAGCGCAGTAATGTTGCTTCCCATGAGAAGAAGTTCCTCTGAAACAATAAATCTGTCCAATTTTGAGGCTACTTGGGTAGGGCCCCCTCTTTTGTTATTCCAAGTGAAGATTCCATTGCTTGTTTCCATATCAACCAATTTCATATTGGTGATGAAGTTTTGGAAGGCAACTGAATCTCTACCAAGTGTTCTAGTTCCTCCTTTCTTCTCCATAAGTGATTTTGTCATGTTAAAATCACCTCCAAGAATCCAGGGTAGAGCTGGGTATCTCTTCTTCATATCCTCCAGTGTTGTGAGGAGTCGAAGTTTGTCCTCCATTGGATGCGGACCATAGACATTGGTGATCATGTAACATTGTCTGTCTCCCACCGATTGGAAAATCAGAGAAAGGTGATGTCTAGATGCCTCCGCATCAATCACACCAAATTTTTGTGGATCCCATAGAGTGAGAATGCCACCAACAGATTTATTTGCCTTAACTTCAAGGTATTCATATCTATTTAACCATTTGCTATGTTTTTCACGGATCTTCTCCACAGAGCATTTTGTTTCCTGTATGAATACTATGTCAGGTTTTTCCTCTCTGATCTTGTTACCTAGATTCCTCTGTTTTCTTCTGCTCCCTAGTCCTCTAATGTTCCATGTTGTGATTTTCATTGAGGTGGGGTTTTAAAGGAGTAACTGGAAAGGTCTTTCATCCTTCCTGAGTCAATCATGAGTTTGCCACACTCCAATAGTAGTTCTTTCTGTCTTTTTCTTCCCCTCCTTTTTCCTGGATTTTTTGTTAGTTTTCCTGTTATTAATCCTATTGAGGAAGTCCCTTTATTTTCCTGGTTATCATGTCCTCTTTTGACTCCTGCAGCTGTTTGATGTGACTTGTTAAGAAATATCTGTTGTACCTTGTCCACATCCTCCTGAGGGATGGAGTTTATTCCCTGGTTTCCTCCTTGTTCTAGAAACTTTTCCAGCTCTAGGTTCTCCCTTTCCAGGATCTCCTGTAAGTCTTGGTCCTCTGTACCACTTTCACTTTGAGTCATTTCCTGGTCTTTTTCTATTTCCATGGTACTCAAAGGGTCCGTCGTGTGTTCATTCTGATCTTGAGTGAACTCCATGCTGGTCTCTTTTCCTTTCCCCCTTGCTAACTGATTCTCTGTACTCTCTTGATCACCTCCATCTACTTCTTTTTCTCCTAAGATCTCAAAACTATTGTGACTTTTTGTTTTGTTATCATTCGTAATAGGGTTCTTTTGTGTCTTCCTTCCCCCTCCTTTTCCTTTTCCTCCTGCTTTGGTGAAACTTGTCTGGTCTTTCCCTTTGTTGGTGTTTAGGTTTTCCTCCCTTCTATTAAGAGGACAATCTCTAGATAGGTGTCCATGCTCATGACATTTGTGACATCTGAACGGGATATGTTCATAGTCAACTGTTTGAACCCATTCCTCGTCATAGACTTCTAGAATGACCTCATCTGGAAGGGCTCCTGATAGGTCCATCTCCACACATATACGAGCATAGGAGGTATATTTTCCTCGTAGAGTTGCCTCTAAAATTTTTAAGAAATGACCTAATTTATTGCCTATAGCTTTTAAGGACTCTGGCATCCAGTAATCTAAAGGTAAGGAGTAAAGTCTAATCCATACTGGTACCAAAGTGAATGTTTCTCGTTCTGGCACAAAGTTCATCATCCATGGCTACATATAGAGACCAGCAGCTGCAAAGAAGTAGGGTCCCCCTTCAAAAATCTTATCTCTGTCTTCCATATTCATGAACGCTACTGTAAAAAAACCTTTGGATCCAAGATGTATATTTAACTCCCCCTTTGGTTTCCAGTTGTATTTTATCCAGGTGTACAATGCTTTCTTTGACGACCAAATTCCCATAAATTTGCATATGATGGCATAGTTTGCCATGTGATCCTTGTGCGCTTGCAGAGCTAGATCATTCAGAATAACCCGAGGTTTAGTTATGGTCTTGGGTTTACAGGGCCCCATCTTGGCTCTGTTCTCTGTTCCCTAACCTCTGTCTTCCGCTTTCTCCTCCTGTCGGTCTTCTTCATGGGCCCCTTGATCTGCATGGGTTTTGCTGCCTTCCGCCTTCTGAGTTTCAGTGTTTTTTGTCTTGACCTCCAAGGGTTGTGGAGGTTTGTTCTTATTCCCTCCTCTTCCTCTATTTGAAACCACATTACTGTAGGAGGGAGTGGAGCTCCCTCCTCCCTATGCCTCCATGGGTGTTACCCTCTGTCACTCTCTTAGATAAACCCTAGAACCCTTTGCGGAACCAGTCACTCAGAGATCGTAAAAGTAAATTTTTTTTATTATTATATAAAAATTTAATTTATTTAAAATGGAAAAATGTTGTTGAAGTGGTATAAAACTAAAAGCGAGATTTTAATTTGTCACAACTAAGTTAAAATAGTAATACAAATATTAATATATTTCTAATAAAATTGAGTAGTATTTTTTATTAGTTATAATTAAAATGTTATTTTAGTTAATAAATCATATTGAATAAGGTTAACTAATATTTAAGTCATCTTGAATAAAGCTAATTAAGATTTAAATGAAGGTGAGCAATATCACTCTAAATCTCAATTGTTTAAGCTATCAGAGATTATGGATAGCATTAATATCATAATTACATGTAATCAATTTAGATCTACCAAAGTGTCTAGAAAGATTAAATATCTTGAAATGTGAACCATTTTTAGAATAAAAATATATTTGATCTCTTTTGGCCCTTGGTATATGTGGAGTTAAGATTATTCTAGACTGTTTTTTATTTTATTTTATTTTGATTGACTAAATAAATATTTACATTAAATTACATTTCAATTCTTGGTGCTTGGTATATGTAGAATTAAAATGGTTCTAGACTAATTTTTATTTTTATTTTATTTTGACTAAATAATTAAATGTTTACATTAAATTACCTTTCAACATCTCTATCATAATGAAAGAAAAAATGGTATAGACACAATGATTCATGAATCCTTTTTCATTTTTTTTAAATACGATTTTTTTTTATAAAATATAAATTAATTACTTTATCTAAAATTTAATTCTCATCGAAATAGTTAATTAATTTATATAAAGTTTAAATGATAAATTAAAATTAAGTGTATGTTAATATGTTATGTTTTTAGGAAGAGTTTCAACGTAAATCACAAGTAGAAAACCTTTGTCGACCCGTGTTCCCAACTAGTGTGGTTCATAGTGTAACTCCTCAACTTGTGATGAACCACAGTAGTTGGTTCGAAACGCGTGGACAAAGGTTTTCTACATGTGATTTACGCTGAAACTCTTCTTAAAAATATTATGGATCACAGAAACCTCAATTCAATAATATGTTATGTATTAACAGCGATATGCTATAGATTAACAGCTAATTTCGATACATTATCGGCAGCTAATTATAACAGCTAATTTCGATACATTATCGGCAGCTAATTTCGATACATTATCTGTGGAGATTACAGATCTCCACTTAGAACCTTCATTTCTAAACCGGCGAATGGATAAAGTGTTCATATTCGACAAAACCTCGGGGACACACCCTAATTATTGTGGAAAAAAAAAAAAGGGAGAACCTGTCCCTATTTCAACCACAGCCTCGTCAGAAATTTGGCAGATCCTCGAATCGGTGAGACGGGTGAAGGAATTCTTAGTAGAGAAGTCGGAATTCTGATAGACGCAGAAGAATATGTAGAGGGTTAATCTCTGTTCTCCTAGGGAAATCAGATTCAATGTGATCAGTAAATTTGTGTATTGAATGGAAATAATCATGTTACCACAACTGTCAGAATTCGACTCCAAGAGATCCCGAAGCGTCCGGCCGGATCTCGTCAATGGTCTCCAACTTTGGTTTCTAAAATTTGCATGCGTTCAATCTCAGCTGCGCAAACGCCGTTGACAGCTCTAGATCGTCCTCCAAATTCAGCTTCGGCACCGCAGGCTGTTCCTCCTGCACCCCACTAATTTGATTCCCTTCCTCCAATAAGAATACATCCTTTTTAACTTCTGGCGGGCGATCTCCACATATGGGGAGTATTTTGGCTCCAAAGGTCCGTTTGCTTGCAGGTTTCATGGCGGAATTGGCCTCCAATGCCAGGGAGGCCATGTCTGTCCGAGAGAGCACGGAGTGCAGCTTGGGCATGGGCAGAAGAAAATAGAGATGCCCCAATTCCAGTTCTTCGTCTGCCGTGAGAGGATTAATCGGACGCCCAATCTGCAAGCCATTGGCGTGGCATACAAAGTGCTGAGGATTGTCCAGCATCAGCTCTGCCGCCTTTATCGGCCTCGGAAGGTCTTGAACGCTGCCATTTGAGTTTATGACTTTCACAGCGCTGGAATGTACAGAGTTGGAAGCGCAAGAGATGTAACCGCTCAACGCATTTATGAAGTACGGATGGCAGTTGTAATGTGGATGTACGGCGGGGTACAGGTGGAGTGTCACGTGGAAACATCGTTGGCAGTGCGGAAAGTGGAGAAGGGAAGAAACAAAGAAACATGTTGCCTGTGGCGATGGCAGGCTGTGATGGGAAGCCGTGTTTCGATTGCGGATTTCAAGTATCAAAGGGGCCTTGAATTTAGGACGAGATATTGAGGCCGAAGAATTGTTTGGATGGTTAAAAGTGATTGGAATTTGGGTTAATTTTTTTTGTGGTACAATTGTTTAAATCATATTTTGATGGGATTCAGTATTATTAAAAATCGGAGTTGTTTTTAATGCGATTTTTTGGAGATTTTGGTGACGGAATCTGGAGAAAAATTGAGGTTAAATCTTGATTTGTATTAGTTAAAATGGTTTTTTAACTGCATATTTGGATTCAGCACCCTGAAAAACCCCTGGGACGCTTTGATTGTGCAGAAATTATCTATCAAACTTGCGATTTCAATAAATTGCTGCAGGATTTTCACTGGAAAAGCTTCCAAAAAAATCTCTTTAAAGACAACTGGTTAAAAATCTTCAAATTTGAAATTTATAACTTAACAAAAAATCCCTACCAATTTTTATCAAAATCTTACCAAAATTTCAATAATTTTCCAAAAATCAATCTCAAAATAAACTTCAATAAACTTCAAAACCATGCATGTGCATATTTCCTTTTTATAGTTTTTTTGGGGAACCATGACATGCTTTGTTGGTTCCTTTATCTTTTTTTGGGGTGAAGAGACACTCATACTACCAATTTTGGATTTAAATTTGGTAGGAAATATGTTTAAAGTAAAAGTTCCATCTCATTTCTTTTACCCATAAGATAAGATTATTGATAAAGATTATATTTATCTCATTTCTTTTACCCATAAGATAAAGATTATTGATAAAGATTATATTTATTGGGTGTATTGGTTGTGGAATAAAGAAGCTTTATAATGTTATTAATTTATTTTGACTTTATAATTTTGTTCATGAATTTTTTTAATAAAATTTTGTTTAATTTAAGATGATTTAAATTGTTAATTTTTCAAAAAATAATTAAAAAAATATTAAAAAACCACTTTCACTTAAAATAAGGTAATTTCTATTATATAATATGGATTTAAATAATGTTCAAATTTAATTTCTATTATATAATATGGATTTAAATAATGTTCAAATTTTGAATAAATGAAAATTATGATTAATGAATGTTATAAAATGACATTATGATAAATTTTTATATTGTACGAGTTTCTGGAATCAAGCAAAGTTGAGAACATGTGTACAAGCATCAAGCATCTACGATGCTAAAAGTTTTATTAAATTTAATAAAAAGTCAAATTATATATATATATATATAATATTTTGTATTATATTATATCTAGATAATTATATATTTTAAATATTATTTAAATAAATTTAAAACTAATTCAAACAATTTTGTATGGAGAATTGTTATATTACATTCCTATTATAATTTATTTGTCTTTGCCATATCAATATATTAAATTATATTTCCAATATTAATGAGTATTAATTTCAATATCTATTCAAATGTGAAATTTTAATATGCAAAAATATTTATTTACAAAATAGAAAACAAAATTAAACTTTACATTCATAAAGTATTTTTGTAGATTTGGATCATTGTTTTGGTTTAGATAATTACATAAAAAAATTCTAAATAATACAGCTTTAGTAATGTAGTTGTTTAATAGAAATAATATAATATACGGAAACATTTATTTATTAGACTTTTATGTTTAGTTTTTGCACAAAGACAAACATACATGCATTAAAAGCTCTGCATATTTACAACTATAAACTAAATACTATTAAGTTTTTTTTATTTAAATAATTTATGAAATAATGTTTAAGTGTTGTTTCAAGGTTATGGATTACGGTTAGGGTTTTTTGTCATGGCCTGTAACTTGGGTTTCTGGTCATGGGCTGCAGTCTCTCAACTTACTCAGTGAAATGGAGAAATTTTTATTTTTTCCCTGATTATTCTAATAACTTGTCATATGTAGCCTACGTCATAAGCATGGCCGACATCGACCTCATAGTTCGCCTTAGGTTTCACTTACATTCTCCAATATCTAGACCTTAGTCGTGGAAGGAGGGATTGTTGCAGGTCAGGTTAGAGGTTGACATGGTTGATGATATATCTTTGTCTCCAATGGAAGAAGATGAATTTCTTGATTACAAGCCTAATGATAATGACAAACACGATATTTGGGTTTGGTCATTAAACCTCAGACTAAAGTCGTTGATGAAAGGGGCGTTTGACAGGTCTGATCAGGAGATCCATGTTGCTTCTTTTGGCAAGGATGTTAATCAGGCAACAAAGAACCAACCTCTTAGTGATTCAGGAAACCTTCCCACTATGGTATTGATGTCGGGCCTAGAAAATTTGTGGAGGGCTATCCACTATGGAGAAATCTTAGGATAGGGTTTGGGTAGTCATCCATGTAGCAGTGCAGACACAAGCCTCCCAGCGCAAAATTTATCGTTGTCATCATCCTGGGCTATAGGAATCAAACCCTTGTTCTCCTCTGTAAACTCTACTCTTTCTAAGGGTTTTGGCACTAGTGAGGGATTCCATCTTCCAAATGTACTCTCAATCTCCCCTTCCCCTCATGGGTCATCATTCCAATCCCTTCCATGTAGTTTTTTGAATGATTTAATAGTTTTGGCAAATGAGGCAAGTCAAAACAAAGGGGGTTCAGTAGTAAACCCCTCATGCAGGGTGCTTGTGCAGTTTCAAAAGGGGAAGTGCCCCATAAACCAATTCGAAAGGCATTGGGAAAGCGGAAAAAAACCATTGTATAAGCCGATTGAAAAGACAAGGGTCTCACTAGTTTTGGGAGTGGACATAGCCATGCATCAAGCAAAGGACCTTGCCTGAAAATCATTGGTTGGGAGGGTGTGGAGGCTGAAATTTGGTACTCTCTTCCTCAGAGCATGGGTTAAAGAAGAAGTGAAGCCATTAGTAAAAAATTGTCTGACAGTCAAAGCTTTGGCTCGAGGTTGGATTCGTCTGGTTTTCCAAAATGAGGAGGTTGCAAAAGAAGTATTCGGGAGGGTGTAGAAGGTTGATTTCTCTCTATTAATAGTCAAATTTTGGAATCCCATTTTCAATGCAAAGCGAGAACGTTTGGATGTGGTTCTCAAATAGGTAAGATTCCAGATCTACGAGCTCAATTATGGCATGAAACTATCTTTCGTGATATAGGGAATACCCTGTGAACTTACTTGGAGAAATGCAATTCCTATCTGGTGATGAGAGACATGTCGATGGTGCGGATTCTTATAAATATTGACCTACAAGGAGGTTTGGCTAGGGAGATGGTGATTGATCAAGAGGAAGAGAGGTCCCTGGTTTTAGACTATGAAGGCATCCCATTTAGATGTAGATGTCATCAACATGGGTATCTGGTCAATGACTACAAGATTCCTTCTCAAAAGAGGGTGAACATAACCACTGGCCTTGTTACATCGAGCGACCCTATGTAAAATGACTCCTCTAAGTTGAAGAGGATGTTAAAGGAAAATCAAGCATCTCATAGTCAATTTACAATGGGACAAAACAACTCTAGGGAGGAAGTCGGCATAGGACATGAAGCTTTGGATTTTGTTAGCGAGGTTCCATATTCAAAAGATACCTCGATGGAAATCTCCTCTTCCTTTTTAATTCCATATCTTTCTTTTTATCAGTTAAATGTCTTTGTAGACTTTGTTAATATGAGTGAATCCCTACCCTTGTGTCTTTCTCATGCCACTGCTTCTCCCCACTTTCTATAGGTTTGTCCCAATGTCTGCAAGCTTTCATCTCCTTTTGTTTCCTTTCGAGGTAGTGCCCCCCTCTTCCCTCCACTTTATAATGTCTCAGTGGCTTAACTATCATACATTGCATCCCTCCACTATGCTCCTCCTTTCCCCCCCCCTTATCGCCATGTCTCATCTATGTGCCCATGTCTCAACGCTTTGGGCGATTCCCCTTTGATATCATCCTCAGCTGCTCCATCCTCACTAAACATCTCAAATTTAGAGGATTCCCTATACAACCTTTGTTCTAGGAATGTGGTTTCTTAGAAGGAGGGTTTCATATGGGGCTTAGGATAGATTACCCTCCCTACAATCGAAGGCATAGGTTAGGGCTGAAAATACTTTTTATCTAAAGCAAAATAAAAATCCTGTGCAAATCTTGTTGTCGACAAATAGTTTTCCATCAAAAGGACCCTTAGGGCAAGGTCGACCTCATCAGGGGTGTCAAAATGAAACTATTGTCCTTCAACTACATGGGTTTGGCATATTCTTCTAAAAAATGTGTAGTCAAGTTAATTGTTGAAGTTAATGAATCGAACCTCATTTTTCTTCATGAGACCCTTGGTTGTGGAAATTTTATCATCAAATGCATCGAATCCCTCCTGGTGGGATGGAGTTTCACGATGTTGGATGCCTATGGGTGATTAGGGGAGCTCGTTGTGGGTTGGAGATCAAGGTAAATCTAAATGAAAAACCTGTGGAGCACGACTCTTGTTTGGGAGTTGAGGTTTTCTCAAAAGACCTAGATTTATCTATAGCTCTAATTCATAGTTATGGGCTTTCCCAAAACCGCAATGAGTACTAGTATGATATTCTACATAGATCTATCTGTAGATACAACTTGGTTATTACTGGAGGAGATCTAAACTTCTTCCTGTGACCCACAAAATTGTAGGGTCCAAGGGCAAGGTCAAATCCCCTCGTTGATTTCCTCATAAGCAGACTGGCTCGGAGTAAGTTGGTGGATGTGGAACCTGTTAAAATATTCCCCACCCAGAGGAATCAAAGAATAAGGGAAGACAGGGTATCCAAGATAATTGATCATTTCCTCCTCTATGAAGCTTTGGTGGAATCCCTCCCCTTGATAAAATAGTGGACACGTATTGGGGAATTTTGGATCACTCTCTTATTTTTCTAAAAACTCCAACAAGCCAACTATACCATTCAAAATGAATTCTTCATCGCTAAAAGATGAGGATTTCTTATCCCTTGTCAAATCCCACTAGAAAACTTTCGACCCACACTAAAAGGCATCGGTTGTTTTCCATTTTGAAGCAAATATCAAACTTGTCAAACAAAAGACAAAAGAATGGAAAAAAGAATGAAAATGACTACATGAGAGTTTGAGATGATTGAAAGTCAGATCGAGATATTGAAAAATCAAATGAGGAGGGTTTCAACTCTCAAGGCTCCAAAGAGATTCTCATCAGCCTGGAAAAAAAAGGAAAAATGGAATCCTCACTGTGAGGGAGGAAGAATGGTGCCTGCAAAGTAGGGCCATCTAGTTAAAAAGTGGGGATGAAAACACAAAATTTTCCAGGCCTATGCAAAGGGAAGAAAATTTGTTAATAACATATGGAGTTTACAAGATGTTGACAATAGGGAGGTCTCATCCTTTGAAGGTTTGGAAAGCATGGGAAAGAACCCTTCTTAACACCTCTATCAAGCTCCAATGGAATTTTCAATTGCATAGTAATCTAGGTAGCACAATTTTTCCCAAAAATGATCAAGGAAGAGGAAATTAGGGCTTTTATGGAAGATATCTTAGAGGAGGAGCTCAAATCGGTGATGCATAATTTTCATAAGGACAAGATCCCTGGGCCTGATAGGTGGGCCATCAAAAGTTGTATGGAACTTTATGACATATCAGGCCCTGATCTCCTGGAAATGGTTGAAGACTCCAGAAGGTAAGAAAGTAAGCATCTTATTTTTAATTCAAACTTCATTTCCCTCATTCCCAAAGTGGATCACCCCTAATCCTTTTTTGATTTCCATCCCATCTCCCTTTGCAATACCATTTATAATATTATCACAAAAATAATAGCCTCCAAACTCAAGCCTACCATCTCTAGATCTATTTCATTAGAAAAAATTATGTTTTTGGAGGGGAGATAAATTTATGAAGTTATCAGAGTGGCACAACAAATAATGCATGCTATAAAAACTCAAAAATTGAAGGGGTTTGTTATCAAAATCAACCTATTAAAATCCTTTAATCAATTTAATTGGATATATTTAACGCTTCTTCTCACCCACGTGGGCTTCAACATTAACTTTATCAATTGGTCCATGAGTTGCATTCAGACCGTATCCCTTGTTGTACTTATAAATGGCTAGACCTCCCCCTTTTTCCATGCTCAAAGGGGATTGAGACATGGCTCTCCCCTCTGTCCTTTACTGTTTTTAATGGTGGAAGAAGGACTGACTCATCTTCTATCTCAAGCAAAATGATGAGGGGAATTCCACAGATCTCTCATTACTGGGACTTTGGTTGTCACACACCTGCTCTTTATGGACAACATCCTTATTTTTTGCAACATGGAGTTAAGGGAGTTTAACACTCTAGCTTTGATTTTATCCCTTTTTGAGAAAGCCACTAGGATGACAATAAATTCCCATAAATATTCCATTTCATGTAAAATCCTAAATGAAGTATAATCCTGCCATTTGTTACAACTTCTTCCATATTCTTTTAAACCATTAGTGGAAGGGTTAAAGCATCTTAGGTTTCATCTAAAACCTAAATACTACAAAGAAAAATATTTCCTCTTGATAATTTCCAAAGTGGAAAAACATATAAACAAACTAGTGTTTTTTATGGGTCTCCATGGAGGTATCTCTTGTTTTAATCAAATATATGCTAGAAGCCATTCTTGTATATTGGGCATCTATGGCTTGGATTCCAAAACATGTTTTGGAAAAAGTTAGAACAAAATTTTCAAATTTTCTATGGGAAGGAAAGCAAGATCCAGGGATGCTCCCTTGGGCTAAGTGGGACCATATTTCTCGCCAAAAGCACTGGCAGGTTGGGGCCTGAAAAAATTTTCAAAAGCCTTAGCTTCCAAGTGTGGTTGGTAGTTGGTCCCATCATGCAACCTATGGATTTTGGTGGCCACTCAAAAATATATTTCCCCTAGCTCTCTAGAATATTGGATTTGAGGGGCTAATAAGCCCAGAGTAAACATATCCATAATTTTGAGGGCGATGCTCCATTATTTTGATGTCTTCAGTAGTGGGCTAGCTTATGGGATTGGTAGGGGAAACATAGATAGACTTGGGTTGGATCCTTGGCCTGCTTGTGGTTAAAACCACTTGCTTCCCTCTCCTCTCATCTATCTTTTAAGGGATACAGGTTATACAAAATTATCACACATTGCCAATCCTATGACCTCCTCAATTTGGAGCCAAGGCTGGATTTCAGATGAGGAGATGGGTTTAGAGGAGGTCTACCATGGTCCATGGCAGGTATATTTGAAATAACTCTCTAATGGTCATATAATATTGACGAATAAATATGATTGGATCATTTGGGGTATCCCCCCCTATGGTTCCTACACCCCAAAATTGGGTTACCTCTTTCTTATGGTCAACATAGTGGCACTTGATCAAATTTTCTGGTGGAAAGCGGTATGGTGTGAAAAATTCCAAACAAAATAAAATTTGTTTATGTGGTGCCTAATGGTGAGGAAGGCACCAAATTAGGATAAATTGCAAAAGTAGTTTATGAGTGGATCATGCTAGTGACATTTATGTAAAAACAATGATGAAAATTTATAACACCTGTTGATCTCATGTCCCTTCTATTTGTAGGTGTGGACAACATTAAGGACTTCCCTTGGTCACTCAATTTTATGGGATGGTATGGATTTGGAAGAAGTCTGGAAGGCATGGTGCTCCATGTTGGAAAATTCAAACTGGCGGCTTATTACTCTCAATTCTCCTTAACCTTAATATTTTCTTGTGAACTTAGTTTGTCTTTTTGTGTTCTTAGATATTTTCATCAAACAAATATCAAGACCATAAATAGTTACAATAAAGGACACAAAAAATAGGTTCTCAACCAGGGAAAAACCCCTCCAAGGGGAAAACCCAGAAAACTCTTCTGTTCTTATCGAATATGCTTTAGATGAGACAAAAAATACCCAATCCTAAACCAAGTCCTCCTCCAGGTACCAAGTCAACTCTTTCAATAAGTCCTTCCTTTATTTAGCACCAGCCAACTTCAAACTACAATTTTGTCTTGCCAGCTTCAATACTGCTACCTTGACCTACAACTTCGGCCCTTGTAGCAGCTACAAAAACTCTAATACAACTTCCTCTTGAGACCTTCCTTGATCAAGAAAACTCCTTCCAAGATCAACGAGGTCAAGATAGATTATTCTTCCTTCCAGAAACAAGAGACTACAATTCATCCTGTTGCAATTTGAATCTACAATTCCAGCCTCCTTTGTAGTTGTAGAAACCCTAGAATTTCACATGTGTGAGAGAGAGAGAGACTAAAAAAAAAAAATTCATCCTTCCTTTCTTGTTTTGGACCTTCACTATATTCTTCTTCTGCTTCCCAGCTATAGATCAAACTTCCTTCTTCGGATTGAACTTGTGAGTGAGTGGATGACAAATGAGGTCGAAGTGCTCCATTATATAGTGTTTCCAAGGGGTCGAATTCCCTCCTTTAAGCCAACTTGAAGCTATCAAGGCCAACTTGTACTTTTGGAGTTTCGAGGACTTTCTAGAATAAAAATAATTCTTTTTCCAAATGCATTTTTTGTGGAAGGGTCCTATAAACATGATGTTGACTCCTTTGAGTCATGAAAATAAATTCTAAGACCTAACAAACCCTAGAAGCGTGAATAACATGCTTTTACCTAGAAGATAATCAATAAGAGGCATGAAACCCATGCTTTAATAATAATAATAATAAAATATTTTCTTTTTTTTTGTTACATAGGATACATATTGAAATGAGTACAACAACAATTATGAATACTTAAACTAGTTACATTTTAACACTACCTCTTAACAAGGGAGGTATTCATAATTGTAAAACCAATACAAAATCATTCTCAAACTGAAAAGTTATCATAATAAGAGTAAGATTGATTATCCAAAATGTAAGCATCATCATTATTACCAACGTTGTCATTAAGGCCTAACTTGACAAGCTCAACTTTATTTGAGAGCATTATGTTGGGAGGATTTATGTGTGATACCACACTACCTCTACAAGGTACATACCCCATCCATGTTGAAGAATGTAACTAGTTTCGATCTTCATAATTATATTTGATGAAAAGAAAGAAAAAGAAATTTTATTGAAAAGGAAATTGCCTTATTAAAGCATGGGTTTCATGCTCTTTTGTTTATTTTCTAGGGCAAAGCCTCCATTGAAGGCTTCAAGGTTTTGTCATGAGTCAATAGATTCATCGACATTTTTATTAAACCCTTCTTGGGCTATTGTATGATGTAAAAATAATTATTTCTGAGTCAAAAGAGTCATTTGTCACCTCCACACCAAGTCAGACATGTCCTCATGAAGTCGGCCTCGATTAGGGCTATTCAACCCTCTAGAAAGAGTATATATATAAGCAACTTGACTCATTTGGATCACACACTCAACAATTTCGGTTTACAAGAGAAAGAGGCAAAAAAGAAAAGCAAAATTGGAGGAGAATAAATGAATAACCTGGGAAGACTAAAATTGAGTTCTTCGGTGTCTCTCTCTCACACGTGCAAATTTTCAGGGCTGAAGCTGGGGCCAAAATTTTTGAACTTATGGCAGGTCTAAAATTCTAAAGTGGAGGGGCCGAATTTTTGGATTGAAGTTGCATCTAAGAAGCTGACACTTGGAGACTTTATCAGATATTATCTATAAGAAGGAAGGGTTGACTTGGTGATTGGAGGAGGTCTTTGTATAGGTCTAAAGGGTCTTGGATTGGCTCATCTTGATTTGAATCTACTAGTGGAAGAGTTGGACTGGGTTTTCCCCTTGGAGGGGTTTTTCTCTCACTGAGTTCCTACATCTTGTCTCTCTTGTTCTTGTGGTCTTCATATACATTTAATTTGGTAATTTCTTGATGAAATATAATCTAACATAGAAGTAAAAGAAGCCAACATAAATCAAAAGTAATTATCAATACGGAGGAATCAAAACCCAATTCATATAAGTATTGATTTCTCAACATGGTATCAAAGAAAGGGTGAAAGAAGGACTAGCTGGAGATCACTTTGTTGGCTATCAATAGAAGGAAGGAAAAGCAATCTCGGAAGAAAATTTCACTCCCTCAATGGCAAGTTTTTTGAACATGGGACTCAATATCATGAAAATTGAAGGAAGTTGGGTTTGAAGGATCATATACAATCTATTTAAGAGAGTCAAGAGTGAATAATTGATCTGAAATGATCATATTTAAAACTGATGTAGAATTGATTATGAAAACAATGAACTAAATGTTAACTTAAAGTGTTGAAATCGTGAGAACTACTTGAGAAGAAAGACTTTACGATAGATGATACACATAAGCAAGATGCAAAACAGAAGTGAAAAATATTAAATACACAGTGATACCAGACAACAAGATTGATTACGGAGTTCATCCCTGATGGACTACGTCTCTGGGACCGTCCGCTTTCAAGATGGGTGACCGCTTTATTAGGATTGACTCCGAGGAGGTCGATTACACAACAAATTGACCAGAATGATTGTGCACGCAGGAACTTCTGGTCACTGTCACAAGAAATCTCTCTGAAAGCTTTCCAACACCTATCTCAGTTCCCAATTCTGACGCCCAATGCTCCTGTTACACTGAAAACAAAAACAACCTATATTCTCCAGAATCTGCATACAAAACTCAAAACCACTCTTCTCCATCTTTAATGAGAAAAGCTGCCTTTATAACCCTGAAAATACATTCCAACCTCTGCTGCCCAACTTTAGAATGCATGACCTGACTTCTAGGGTTAAATTAGGGTTTTAGTTGAAGATATTATGTCACTTTGTGACATTAGGCTTATTATGGTTAAACAAAATATCTTAATACCTTAGAAAACCCACTTTCTGACCTTGGTTATCTCCAAACTTCTAGCTATCAGGGTAATCCGGGCAAAGGTTTCTGACTTGCCATGTGAACAGGCGCAATTGTAACTATTTGCGGCCACGTACCCCAACGGTTCTAGTGACTCAAGACGGTTCTGCTAATTGCACCTACTGCTGTTACTAACTCTGCTCACATGCCGACTGTATACCTGGTGGTTACTCCTCATGGTTCCTATTGTGGTTAACTTAACTCTCATCCGCTCACATGATCTTGGTTACTCCACCACGGTCAGGCTAAACCTTTGCGGTTTAGATCTTGCAGAGTATTTACATTTAAACATTTTGGTTTTGTTCACATTGCTACGGTCTCCAAGCCGAGCAGTTAGGATTGTAGTTAACTTGACAGTGCTCATGTGAATGAGGCTAATGGTTCCGACGTGGTTAGGCAACAGTTAGGAACATAGTTAACTTTTAAACAAGTTTTAATGTTTATTACATGGTTTGTAAGGTGAACATGGCCCAAAAGGTTTTTGCATAGGTTTTAATGCATTTTAATGTTTATACAATGGGTTTGGTATTGTATTACATGACCTAAATGGGTTTTAGCATAGAATTAATGTATTAGGTTTTGGTTAGGTTTTTACATGTAGATTAGGGTTTTAGGTCTTAGGTTAGGGTTTTGTCATTTTGATACATGGATTTTTCACAAAAACCCATGTACGCCTCCTAATCACAAAGCGACATTGTCAACGTCACATGACGACAAACCCTTGTCGACGACCAAATCCTAGCGAAACTAACGATAACCACATGTCGACAACTAGGTAGAAAACCATATCAACTATGAAAACCAACACTGGACAACCATAACATTACTGTCGAACCTGAAGATACTAGACATTAAATGCTAATGACGAAACTGAACCTGTGCAACTAATTTGACAAGATCCTCCTGTATCAATCCTCTCCACTTGAAAGCTTTTGGACCACAAAAGTTTGACTTAAACATATAGTAAATGAGGGTAGAGCTCCCTCACTCTCCACCTTGCCCTGATGATGTGCCAATACATTCCATCAACCACCTGAAACTGATGACCCTGATGATACTGACCATGGCACATTTTGAATCGGTGACCTGTTCCATCCATCTGCAGTACATACAACTTGCGAAGATGGTCAAACAACCTGTTATGAACATGGAAATTGACTTCTTTCCACGAAGTACCATGAATTAGTGATTCATAAACATCTTTGAAAATAGTCTCTACAGGATATTGTTCAATACTATTGACATGTATTAACAATCTATATTGCGGAATGACAGAGACAATCAAAGATATTTTTGACATCAAACCAACTACTTGACTTGATATACTTTCCTACTTCCTGATTACTAAGTGAACTTGCTGCAATAAACCCATCAAACTGTAATATGAAAATTGTTGCAACTTAGTTTGATTTTGAAAGTATTGAAATGGTTGTTGATTTTTTTGAATCACTATTTCCTTATTCATTAAATGATGTTTCCATTGATTAGCACTTTCCCCTGATGCATAAGTTTCCCTTAGATGTATTGAAACTTTGACACTGCTTTAGAAAAGGCTTTGATGTGAAAACAAATAGGCTTCCTCTCCACTTGAAAAGAGGCTTCCAAACTATTTGAAACATGAAATGGTGACACAATACAAGAGAAATTTAACATTGAATTTCCCCAATACTGACCTGCATCTTGTAAATGATAACTTCCAAACTTGGACTGAATTGATTCATTCTGACATTAGAAAAAGGAGCTTTGGATATCAACTGTAATTCATGTTGTTTTCCTTGCTTATGAGTAAGATGATTGGTTTCTTTAAATAGAACTGGAAAAGTTTCTACCTCTTTTATCAAAATATCTTTAAGCTGAGACTCATAACTTGAACAAACATCATGTCGATTCTTATGGTGTTCCTTTACACACATGATTACAAATCTCTTATTTGAACTTATTAATCGCTTCATCTGATTAGCAACAACTAAATTCAAGTGATTTTTACTTTGATGTGCCCTGACAATAAATTCAACCCCATCTTTCTTAAGGTGATATTTATGCTCTCTTCTATAAAATACTGCATCACGATCATAAAGATAAGGACTTCCTAAGACAACTCCACATATGTCTACTGGAACCACATCTAATTCCACTTCATCAATGTAATTAGCTGTAATGGAAAATCTTAATCAACATTGTTTTGTGACTTTTATCTGAGTTGATTTATTTAGCCATCCTAATGGGTAAGGTCTTGGATGATTCTGTGTCTCCAAACCCAAGTTCTTAACTAAATATTCAGATATTAAATTTGCCTATGATCCACTATCAAACATTGTATCTATCTTTGTGTGCTTAGAAGTTATCCTTATGTTAAATAATTCAACTCTTTTATCCTCATTTGAAGGATTTATGTTTTATCAAGATGCAATAGTATTCGAACTTGAACCAGTGTCAGAAGTTTTACCTGTCGAAACTATGGCAGTTATCCTCCTTTCATCACCTGAATTGGAACCTAGATCTTGCTGGACTGCTACAATTTCTTTCTTTTCATCCTTCTCTTTAAGGAACTTTTTGGGCTTAAGTTCTGGATGAAGTTTCCAACACTTAGATTCATCATGACCAATTCTATGGCAATGGGAAAAAGTAGGTCTTTCCTTCTAATCTATTGCTGATTTCTTTCTTTTCGAATTATTCTTCCCTTTACTGTCATTTGAATCCTTGATTTCCAACTCTTTGGATGCTTGCGATGAAAACTTGAATGGTCTGCCACCTGATTCAATATGTATGGCTTGAACACACACTTCATCAAAATCATCAGGATTAAACATCAATACTGTATGCTGCAAATATGAATGTAAATTGTTAATGTATTTTAATAAAGTTTCATGTGTATCCAATGAAATACCAAGCGCCAATGCTTTATTTCTGAACTCCTGAACACTTTGCCTTTTACCTCGCCTCAAATGCTACCAATCAATAACAGCTTGCTGCATGTATCCTAAAGGATAGAATTGTTTCCTAAGAGCTTTTAAAAACTTAGATCATGAAGACATGACTTTACCTTTCTGCTTTACATCTATTTGAGTTTTAATTTCCCACCAGATTAAAGTTGTTCCCCCATTCTAAGTGTAGCTAACTAAATTTTCGTTTTATCGTCATAAATGTTCTGAATATGACAATACAGTTCTAATTGCTTAATCCAATTATCTAGCTTTTTGGGATTCGTTTCGCCATCATAAATAGGTAACTCAAATTTTACATCAAGTTTCAAAAGAGATTTTTTCTTAGGTTTCTTTTTTGTTTCAGATTCTGCACTGGAAGAAGAAGAAGAAGAATATGATGGAGAGGATGGAGGTGAAGGAGGTTTATTAGTCTTGCCTTTACCTTTGTCTTTCTTCGATCTCTTTGAAGAAAAAGTTGCATCTCTCGCCTTCTTATCTTTGTAAAGTTCTCCCAACATCTGTTGCATAGTCAAGAATTCTTGCTAAAACCGTTCCTCGCTCATCTTAGTTTCTAGCGTTTCACCTGCATCAGATCCTATCATGGTCGACTTATGAGTGACTCTTCGCTTTCCAATCTCTGGATCAACCTCCTCGAGGATTCCTTCTCCACGTTGCGACTTTGACCTAGTTAACATTCACTGACAAATTATACAAATGCAACTTGCTCTGGTACCAAATTATATGATCTGAAATGATCATATGTCAAACTGATGTAGAATTGATTATGGAAATAGTGAACTGAATGTTAACTTAAAGTGTTGAAACCGTGAGAACTGCTTGAGAAGAAATAATTTATGACAGATGATACACATAAGCAAGATGCAAAAAAAAAAAGTTAAAAATTGTAAATACACAATGATACCAGGCAGCAAGATTGATAACAGAGTTCGTCCTTGATGGACTCTGTCTCCAGGTCTGCTTTTAAGATGGGCGACTGCTTTATTAGGATTGAATCCGAGGAGGTCGATTACACAGCAAATTTACCAGACTGATTTTGCACGTGGCACTTTTGGTAACTGTCACAAGAAATCTCTCTAAATTAGCTTTCCAATGCTTGTCTCAGTTCCCAATTCCGACTCCCGATGCTCCTGTTACACTGAAACAAAAACGACCTATATTCTCCAGAATCTACATACAAAACTCAAAACCACTCTCCTCCATCTTCAATGAGAAAAAATGCCTTTATAACCCTGCAAATACATTCTAACCTCTGCTTCCCAACTTTATATTGCATGAGATGACTTCTAGGGTTAAATTAGGGTTTTAGTTGAAGATATTATGTCACTTTGTGACATTAGGCTTATTATGGTTAAACAAAATATATTAATACCTTAGAAAACCCACTTTTCGACCTTGGTTATCTCCAAACTGCTAGCTGTTAGGGTAATCCGAGCAGAGGTTTCTGACTTGCCATGTGAATAGGCACAGTTGTAACTATTTGCGGCCACGTACCCCGACGGTTTTGGTGACTCACGACGGTTCCGCTAACTGCACCAGCTGCGGTTACTAACCCTGCTCATATGCCGACTGTATACCTGGTGGTTACTCCTTGCGGTTCCCGCTACGGTTACCTTAACACTCATCCTCTCACATGTTCCTGGTTACTCCGCCACAGTCAAGCTAACCCTTTGCGGTTTAGAGCCTGTAGAGTATTTACATTTAAACATTTTGGTTTTGTTCACATTGCTACGGTCTCCAAGCTCGGCGATCGGGACTGAAATTTACCTGACAACGCTCATGTGAATGAGGTTAATGGTTCCGACATGGTTAGGCAATGGTTAGGAACAGAGTTAACTTTTGAATAAGTTTTAATGTTTATTACATGGTTTGTAATGTGAACATGGCCCGAAAGTGTTTTGCATGGGTTTTAATGCACTTTAATGTCTATACAATGGGTTTTGTATTGCATTACATGACTCGAATGGGTTTTAGAATAGAATTATTGTATTAGGTTTTGGTTAGGTTTTTAGATGTATATTAGAGTTTTAGGTCTTAGGTTAGGGTTTTGTCATTTTGATACATGGATTTTGTTAACAAAAACCCATGTACACCTCCTAATTACAAAGCAACGTTGTCAACGTCACATGATGACAAACCCTTGTCGACGACCAAATCTTGGTGGAACTGACGACAACCAAATGTCGACAACCAGGTACAAAACCATATCAACTATGAAAACCAACACTGAACAACCATAACATTACTGTCGAAGCTGAAGATACCAGACATTGAATGTTGACGACGAAATTGAACCTATGCAACTGATCTGACAAGATCCTCCTGGATCAATAATTCTTGGCTGCACTTACAGGTACACTTGATGATGATAATTTACATATCACTGATAGTGGAGCCTCAAGACATATGACAAGAGAAATTGAACAACTTCATACTCTATCAAGAGAAAAATCATCACATCTAGTGGAGTTAGGAGACAACGACAATTATGCAGTCAAGAGCCTTGGATCTACATCATTGAAGCTAGAAACTGGGACAAAGCTACACCTCAACAACATTCTCTATGTCCTAGGTTTGAAAAATAGTTTACTTTCCGTTTCTTTTTTAGAAGATAAAGGATATAGGGTTGTTTTTGTAGATGGTAAAGTTTTGGTTTGGGGAAAGGATTCAGGCATTGAAAGGGAAAAGGTTATTCGTGAAGGAAGACTATGTAGAGTTATAACACTATCTCCTCAAGCCATAGTTCACATGGAGATCAATCCAATCGAACTTTGGTATAGAAGATATGGGAATATGCATTACAAGATAATACCCTATCTAAGTCAAATAGTAAAGGGAATCCCCAACATCAAAGAAGACCATGAAGGAGTATGCAAGAGATGTTCTTTGGGAAATAACACTAAGAAACCTTTTACAAGCAATGACAAAAGGTCAAAGGAGATATTAGACCTCATTCATTCTGATTTTTGTGGGCCATGTCTAATAAATATCTTGGATGCCTTCTTTACTATGTGACATTCATTGATGATCACTCTAGAAATACATGTCTCTATCTTCTCAAGACAAAGGATGAAGTATTTGAAAAGTTCATGGAATTTAGATCAAAAGTTGAGACCTTAACTGAAATAAAGATTTGAGATCCGACAATGGAGGTGAATACACTTCAAAAGAACTTATAGCATATTGTAAAGAAGCAGGAATTGTTGATTTTTGAGTAGCTTGGGAGGTACTCCAAGCCCTAGGGTTCGGGGTTTGGAGGGTAAAGTGGCACAAGAGTCACTTGTGGGCTTGGAACCCAAGCTTGGGGTTTTTCACCAAATTGTGTTTTGGGAATTTCTACTAGCAAACTTCTACATGTGATGGCATGAGAAAATAGAGGGCGGAAAGGAGAATCCAATGCTTCGAGAATCATCAAATTCTAAGTTGTAGAAGTGTAGATATGAATTTTTGAAGGTAATTTTGGGGTTTACACCATAAGTGCCAAAGTCAGCCTAAGGTGGTTTTAGGATTATGACAGTTGGCAGCGCCTTGTGATGACATTTTAGAAACCCTCCTTCATGGTATATAAAGGAGGTGATGTGAGGACTATTCCTCATCCAAAAAGTGCAACACATACCTTGGAGAATAACTCGTGGAGGAGAGAAATATTTCTGATTTTGGCCACAACAAGGGAGGCAAGTATAGCGTGGATTTCAAGGAATATTCAAGGATTGAATAGGGTTCTGAAACTGCAGCAAGGGAGCTGTAATGCTTGTTGGGCATTGTTTTAAGGGTAGGGATCTAGTGTAATGTTGTCCACAAGCTACAGGAGAACTATGTGCTAGGTCACAGGTCATAGCACCACTGTTAGGGCTTTTGTAGAGGAGACTAAGGGCTCAAAACAACTACGTGCTAAGGGAGTTTCCTAATAAAGGTGTGTCGCAGTCCTAAAGGGTTGTTTTTTGACTGTGGAATGGAGATTTTAGGGTTGTTGTAGTATGCCATAGTGCCCTAACTTGAATAGTCAAGAACATCAAGTTGCAAATAGATTTGGAGCAGCGTTAGATGTGTGTTGGGTCAAAGTGTGTTGATGGGATTTGGATCAATTTACATTGCAACCTGTAGGTTCTGTTATCACCTAGATTGACCTCAGGCTGAAGGGAGGCAATTCTAGGGTAACCACAAACCAAGCTTAACCTTGTAGCTAACCCTACAAGGCCGGGAGAGGGATCTCTCCTTTAGAATCTCAGTCAGGATGACTGAATCAGGTAAAGATTTAGGCTAGGTATAGTAGCTCGAAAGATTTTGATTGAATTTGTTGGTGTTTTTTGGATCAGATGGAGTTGGGCAGTTTAGGTCTGGGAAATTAGGTCAGAAATGCAAGGTGTTCTATGGGGCAAGGTAGGTATATGCTTTATCACTTTAGGTTTAATGGTGTGATGTGTTTAAGACTAATGAGGAGCTAAGGAGGGCATGTGACAATCATGGATCCTTCTCAAACAGTAGAAAACATAAAATATTGAATGATTTCCCAAGGTAGAGCACTATAACAATGGATTCTACCTATCTAACTTGATAACATTCAATAAGAAGCAATGAAATGTATGATGGCATACATAAAACATGTAAACAAATGATTACAAAAGAAGAAACTATGCTAAAACTCCATACCATAGGGATCCCATAAAAATAGCTGCAAATCCTTTTAATCTCCTTACCAAACTGCTTACAATGATGTACAATCAAGCTCTGAGCATCCAAATGAGTCCAACCCTTCCAAATGACAAAGAGAATACATGATATAGACATCTAAACCACTCATCCTAGCCTTTAGGGGTCGAATCCCTGAGAAGAGGAGCTGTTTCAACCATTTATAATCAAGGAACTGGAATCTAGGCAACCAAACAACTTGCCTCTAAAAGAGGGGAAACTGATTCTTAGGGGAAACTGATTCATAGCCCTCAAAACCACTTTTAATCTAATGAATCTACCATCTGCAATTGTTTAACCATAATACTTACAAGCCATGACATTAATTACATTAGTAAATCATCCACCATGAGAGAGAAATCATGACCATAGTCGAAAATTGGCAAAATAGGCATCCTGAGCAAAATTTGCTCTACGAGCAGCGCCACTGGTCCTACGTGTAGCGCCACTTTCAGGCCACTTTTGGAGGCCTTCCCATCATCCAAATTGAGCTCAAGATAGCTCATTGGAAAGGTATTCAAGTCTACTTTCCCAAACACCTATAATTTTGGTGGTTGGAGCTCATTTGACCCCTCAAAATTTGATTCTCCCAAGGCTTCTTCTGTGTGTCCAAAAATTGACAGAAAGGTCAATTTTGGAGTGTTTTTGGACCTTCTGGTGGACTAGTTTTGCTCCAAAAATTCTAAAAATTGCTAGGATACATGTCCTTGATGCCCTGAATCAAAAAAAGGCAAGCCATTTTTCCATTGGGTGCCCCTAGAAAAAGCTGGGCAATTTTTCTGTGTATTGAATTTCAAAAATTCAAAAATGACAAAATTTTCTTAAAAAGTGCCCAAAATTGGTATGAAGCACCACCATCAAGTGCTTTGATTAGCCAAGGAGGCTTTAGCCAACATCTTAAGTCTATCCTCCTCCTTTTTTCCTTCTAAAGCCCTCCTTAACCTAGCCTTCATCTTTTTTATTCTTATATTGCAAATCTTATTGTGGGTCATGTAGTGATATGCCATGTGTGTAAGCATTTTGTTATCCCTGTTGGCCTTCTTAATGAGCTCCTCAAGATGTAGATTGACTCTTTCAAGCCAAGTCTCCCTATCCTTTTCAATTTCTTGCTTGATAGGATTCAAAATGACATGAGCCTCTTTGTCACTTTGCCTCTTTGCTTTTAGTTCTTCTAACTCCATGAGGACTTGTTTGTCACTCAAGTGTTTGTTCTCCTGCTCAAAGTATGTGTTGAAAAACTTGGCTCTCTCTAGGTTGTCTATCAAGGCTTGTATATGAGCTTCCTTCTCCTGAATGATGATTTCTTTGATAGTTTCCCTTTCCTGAGCTTTTAAATCAATAATCTCAGTGTCAAGCTGCTCAGGCTCATCATGTTCTTCCAACTCAAACTCTCTTTCTTGCTCATCATCCAAGTCTTCCTCCTGCACCTTTTCCTTCCCTTTGTTCAGCTATTGTACCTGTACCTGTTGTGTCGATGAAGAAGGCAAAGCCCCTTCCACATCCTATGGAGATAGAATTTGCCTATGGGTTGATGAAGAAGGCAAGGTCCCTTCCACATCCTATGGAGCAAACACTTGCCTAGCAGCTGCAAACAATTTCCTTGTACCTCTTTGATATGTCAAGTATACTGGCACCTCAACAATTTTTGTCTCCTTGGTTTCTTCTCCTGTTTCCACATGACTAGAAGGCCCACCTGTTTCTTGAACCATGGATGGAGGAATTTGGGGTCCCCTAAACATGTCATGAGCAATGAAAGTCTCCCAAGGGATGTTGAGGAGACTGAGATGGTGAAGAACAATAATCTTGATCAAGGAGTAGTGATAGATGATGTTCATCTGCTGAGGGTATGGCTTCTTCTGCACAAGGTAAGCCATCTTATCAATGTTTCTAAACAAAAATTATGGGAGGTTCAACATTTTTACCCTTGTAAAGTGCATGAGGAGCTTGATATGGTAAGTGTACAACTTGGAAAATCTGCCCTCACAAGTGAAATATTTGATGATGATCCTCATCAAGGGGACATACCTGTTCTCAAGAAATTTGAAAGGGAAAAGCCTCTTCACCTGACTTCTGTGTTGAGGTTTAATGTAAGGCTCATAATAATGCTCATCAAGATCTTGAGCCTTATACCACTTCTCACCAACATTTGGAATCCTGGTGGCATCTGAAATAATAGATGGTGACACTGTGAAAGTCACCCCAGCAAGAGTCACTTCATTGTTTTGCAGGTGAGCTACAAAAAGTCTAGCAAGTTCATGGTGAAATTGGACTCTCTCCACTAGTTCACAAAATTCATAGCATCCAAGGTGTCTAAAACATGAAACTGCCAATGGAGAAGCCTGCAATTCTCTTAGGTTAGTGGGCTCTTCTCTTGTGATCTTGCCTCCCTTATGAGGTTTTCTGCGCTGCTTGGTTCTATCAGCTGAACAGTCACTAGCTGTATTTTTCTCCTCATATTCATAATCTCCTCTATCCATGTTTAAAAGCTTTTTTAGTTGCACACTTTTTAGACAAAAATGAAGGAAATGAGTGGGATTTCTTTAGGGTTTGTAGGGATGTGTTTAGGATCGATTTATACACTTATGGGTAAAGCATGAATCATGAGAGTGAGGGAGAGGGTTTCTCAAATGAGGGATATATGAGGGAATATAGATGAGGGGAGAGGGAGTGATATAAAAGGATTTTAGTTCTAGTGATAGGTGATGGGGAAAACAAACCAGTTAGGGTTTTATAAGGGAAAACTAGGGTTTGATACTAAGTGTGAAGGAAATGTCTAAAACAATCATTGTGCAAGCTAAACATCAAGTGGAGTAGGGAAACTTACTTGTAGAAGAGGAATTTGCAAGAAATTTGGTGGAATTTTGAAGTTTGAAGTGATTTGGTGGCTCACTGCCCTATGCGCAACGCACTCGCCCAGAAGTGCAACGCCTTCTCCTACGCGCAGTGCCCTTGTATTTTTGCACTGGCGAAATTCTCCCTACATGCAGCGCACTGCCCTATGCACAACGCCTCCTTCCCTACTCGCAACGTTGGGCAAATTTCTCCAGAAACGCAGTGCCGCCTCTCTTTTGTTCAAAATCACTTGAAATTTTTTCTTTCTTCTCTCCTTTGAGGTCTTTGGCTTGCAATATAAGCATAATGATGTAGAAAATAGAATGAGAGGTTTTATGTATGGGTACAAATTTGATTTTTCACTTTTTGAAAACGCACTTTTCAAATGTTCCTTGTCTTTTTGATAATTTTGTTTTTTTAATGCTTTTTCTCATTTTCTTTTGCAGGCGGATCAATGCTCATGCTAACCTGATTTTTTGCAGTGATTTTTGTTAGGCAGTAGGAATAGATGCTTAGAAGCAGCTGGGAATCATTATTACAGAGACATGAAATTACATAAGGAATATAAATAAAATCTAAATACTCTGTTTTTGCCTCAAAACATGTTTTGAGGTGAAAATTACATTAGGATTTTTTTTTTTAAATAACTTATGACTTCCAAGCAACTATGCTTGAGTTTATTTACCATCCTCATGTCTTTGTTGATCATTATTGGCATTTTAATCATCAAATTTTGACTTTGGTGGAACCCTAAAACCTAATGAAACCAAACCCTATGACCTAATGAAATGAACTGCAGAGTGAGTATGAACCATGATTGAAGACTATATGGAAGAGGATCAGCAAGTATACTCCATGAGGGAAAAAACTGAAGTGAACACAACCATCAATGGATCCATGAACTAATGGAGTGATGAAAAATTTATAGTATGAGACTCTTACTATGAAAATGCAAAAGAGCAGATTTTGATCCCTGATGGAAGTATGAAAACACTGACACTAACAAGTTCCATTTGGAGTGGAGGTGAAAATTCCATCCTAGGAGTAGAATCTACTGTGAAGTATTGGGCATCATTTGTCTAGTGTAGGGCAACGTGTTGATAGCCCAAAGTAGCCCTAGATGAGCTATCTTGAAATGATAAAGAGGAGCTGAAGATTGGGTGAAGTTTAGTGCCGAAGTGCAGTAACTTGATGGACAAAGGTGATTGCTAGCCTAGAAGTTTGGAGCTCAAGATTAGGCCTACCCAAAGAGTAGTATGGATTAGCGTGTGTACATGCTACAAAAGTTACTTGTTGCAGTGTTAGGTGGCCACCCTTCTAGAATCTCGATGTGTTATCCTTTGAAGGACTAAGGGGAAGATAGTGAGGAGTACAGAAGCAAAGCACTGACAGGACAAGATACGACATAGAGTCTACATAGAGAAGTTTATCATTGTATCTTGCATACCATATTCTATTGTATTATTAAGAATTGGTTTGATATAACAAAGATTGGGTTGTACATTATTGTACAATATTTGTTAAAAATTGTGTATACTTGTGGATATGTGATTTACTTCTTTATATTTTCCGATGTGCAAAGTAGTTCTTATTGAGATTCTTGGTTTGGTAGCGTAATAGATTTTACGATTCTGACCTAAACCCAAGATCGTGGAAATTCAACATGGTAGCAAAGGGTGTTTGACCTACTTTGTAAGTCAGTGAATCAGAGTTGTGCATAGCAAGGTACAATTTAAGAGGGACTTGGTCACATTGTAGGTGACAATGTCGAAGTTGCAAGTTGATATCTGATATGAGAATAGGTAGGAGGGGTTGTCCAAAAAATTCCATGGAAGGAAAGGATCAAGTTGGTCTTGCAGGTCAACAAGATCAACAAGTTTGTTGAGAAATCCATCAAGAAGAAAACTGGCCCAAAGGAGCTAAAAGTGTACGAGGATTTGGATACAAGGGCGAGATTGATCATCCTAGATGGTGTGAAGGATATCTAATACCTCATTTGTCTGGGAAGAACACTGCACATGAGATGTGGTTGCCTCTTCAAAAAAATTTCTAGAATAAGAACGAAAACTAGGTATTAGTATTGGAGGATAAGTTAAAGTCCACCAAGATGATAAAGGGTGAAGGCGTGACTTCGTATTTGATGAGATTTTTCTCATGTTCAAGGATTAGATTGCCACCATCGGTGTGACTATTTCAGATGGAGATATGGTGAGGATTTCCTTGAAAGGGTTCACTGAGGAATGGAAGCCCTTCATCAAAGGAATCATTTCCAAAGAAAAATTTCTAGACTGGAATAGGTTGTGGGACGACTTCATTCAGGAAGAGTTGTGAGATGAGGATCTTCATCTAAAGAAGAAGACTTTCGAAGATGATGTGGCACTTATAGCGCCAATGAAGGGTAAGCAGAAGACTAACTTGAGTAAGGTCAAGTGTTTCAACTGTGGCGAGATGGGTCATTTTCTGTTGATATGTCTGATGAAGAAGAATGGAGATGACGAGAAGAATAAAGGAAAGAAGGTCGACGGTGTTGCCACTTCTACTAAGATAGATGATCTCACTACGAGATTGGAGGAGGAGGACTTTGCTATGATCTCTCATTTCTCGCAGGGTACTGTCGATGAGGATGGATGGTACGTGGAAAGTGGTGCGACGAAAGATATGATAGGGTCATAGGATGTTTTTGAGACTCTATATGAATGGGACTTGAAGTTTCACATGGTGTTGGGCGACAAGACTCAATTGGAGATCCGAGGATCGAGTGTTGTGCCATTCAGGATGGAGACAAGACGAGTGATGTGGGTCCATGATGTTCATACCAAGACTCAAATATACTGTGATTTTTGTCTTGATGATAAAGAAGAAGGGGTTTGAGGTCTTATTCCAGGATGGGAAGGCAAGACTCAGACCTGGAGGCTCTAATTCCGATGGGATTGTACTCGGAGTTAGAGATCATGGTCTCTACAGTTTGACAGACAAGCATGTGGACCATGGAAAGAAGCGGGTGGAGCAGGTGCAAGCTTTAGAGGAGAAGGTACAGGTTCCTGAGAAGAAGGTTCACCTTCCCGATAAGGTCCAAATTCTAGAGACTCAGAGGGAGTCGAGTTCGAGAGGGAGCTTGCAGATTCAAAGGGAGACTTTGCAGTCCAAGAAGAGCATGTGGTTAGTAGGGAGCAAGGATGCTCCTATAGCTACTAAGAAGGAATCACGGAGAGAGTGGAAGATGTTACAGGAAGAGAAGAAGAAGCAAGGTGATTCCAGCAGTGACAGTGACACTTCTGAGAGGCGTAGTTAACTGAATAGGGATTCTTGCGATTGTGAGCACCAAGAGTTGGGAAAGTGTTGCGAGTAGTAATGATGATAATGAGTTACTTCCTAGTCTTGGAAATACCTCCCTCACTAATAGGTAGTCTTGATTTTTGAGTAGCTTGGTAGGTACTCCAACCCCTAGGGTTCCAGATTTGGAGGGTAAAGCACCACTAGAGTCACATGTGGGCTTGGAACCCAAGCTTGGGGTTTTGTACCAAATCGTGTTTTGGGAATTTCCATGAGAATGGTTATACATGTGATGGCATGAGATGATAGAGGGCATAAAGGAGAATCCAACGCTTAGAGAATCATCGAATTATGAATTGTAGAAGTGGAGATATGAATTTTTGAGGTAATTTTGGGGTTGACACCATAAGTGTCAAGGTAGGCCTAAGGTGGTCTTAGGCTTATGACAGTTTCCAACCCCTTGTGATGATGTTTTAGAAGCCCTTGTTCATGGTATATATAGGAGGTGATGTGATGACTATTCCTCATCCAAAACGTGCAACGCATACCTTGGAGAACAACTTGTGGAGGAGAGGAATATTTTTTATTTGGGCCATAGTAAGGGAGGCAAGTATAGCATAGATTTCATGGATTGTTCAAGGGTAGAACATGGGTCTGAAATTGTAGCAAGGGAGTCGTAATGCTCGCTGGTTAGGCCGAGTTGAAGACCCTTACTATAAATTTGTTTGGGCATTGTTTTAAGGGCAGGGAGCTAGTGTAATGTTGTTCAAAAATTTACAGGAGAACTATGTGCTAGGTCGCAAGCCATAACACCACAGTTAAGGATTGCGCAGAGGAGATTAAGGGCTCATAACAACTGTGTGCTAGGGGAGCTACCTAATAAAGGTGTGTCATAATACTAAAGGGTTGTTTGTTGACTGTGGAATGGAGATTTGAGGGTTGTTTCAGTATGCCAAAGTGACCTAACTAAAATAGTCAAGAACAATAAGTTGCAAACAAATTTGGAGCAGTGTTAGATGTGTGTTGGCTCAAAGTGTGTTGACTGGATTTTGATTAGTTTACATTGTAGCCTGTAGGTGCCATTTGGAGGACTTTCCGTGGAGGTGAAAAGTCCCAGGAGAATAATCTACATTGACGTATTGGGAATCATTGGTCTATTATAGGGCAGCATGTTGATAGCCCAAAGTAGCCCTAGATGAGCTATCTTGAAGTGACGAAGAGAAGCTAAATATTGGGTGAATTTTGGTTTCGAACTGCAACAACTTGATGGACAAAGGTGACTGCTAGCCTGGAAGTTTGGAGCTTGGGATTAGGCCTACCCAGAGAGAAGGTTGGATCAGTTAGTGTACATGCCATAGAAGTGACTTGTAGCAGTGTTAGGTGGACGCTCTCCTAGAGTCTCGATGTGTTGTCCTTTGAAGGACTAAGGGGAAGCTAGTGAGTCGTACAAAAGCAAAGGATCAACAAGACAAGATACGACATAGATTCTGCGCAACAAAGTTTGTCATTGTATCTTGTATACCATAGAATTTTGTATTATTCATAATTGGTTTAATATAATGAAGATTGGGTTGTACATTATTGTACAATACTTGATAAAAATTGTGTATACTTGTGCATATGTGATTTACTACTTTATATTTTCCACTATGCAAAGTAGTTCCTGTTGAGATTCTTGGTTTGGTAGCGTCAAAGATTTTAAGATTCTAACCTAGACCCAAGAGGGAGCTCATTATTCCCTACAACCCTGAACAAAATGGAGTAGCAGAAAGGAAAAATAGAACCATTGAAGAATGCATAAATCCTATGATATTTGATCAAGATGTACCAAAATTTCTATGGGGAGAAGCATCCATGACAATACTATACATACAAAATAGAAGTCCTCATAGAATCCTTGATAATATGACACCAGAAGAATCATTCCCAAGGAAGAAGTTGTGTGTAGACCATCACTAAATATTTGGGTGTCCTGCATACATTCATGTTCCAAAAGACAAGCGAAAGAAGTTAGACTCTACAAGTATAAAAGGTATCTTCATTGGTTATAGCCTTTCATCAAAGGCTTATAAAATCCTCATCGAAGAAGGAAGACAAATCAAATATAAAAGGGATGTTATATTTGATGAAAATCATGCCTACAAAAAATCGAAGGATATACCAATCGAATTTGATGAAGAAGATGTACCCTTTTTTAATAAGAAGAGAAACATGACAATTCACCTATAAACCAAGAATAAGAAGGACCAAGTGAGCCTATTCAACCTATAATCATTTCCGAAACAAAGAATATACCAAATTGCTTAAAAGCTACACTTGAAGATGTCGAAGGACATGGAGAAACTAAAGGAACTTTCAAAGAAAGAAAAAGACCGAAGAGATACTTAGGATCTACAACATACATGATGAAGTTAATCGAAGTAGAACAAACTACCTTCGAAGAAGCCTCCCATCAAGAAAAATGGAATAAAGCGATGCAAGAAGAATATCAATCCATCATGAAGAATGGGGTTTGGGAAATCTTTCCTAAACCTAGTGACAAATCGGTTGTCACTTCCAAATGGATTTACAAAAACAAACATGCCATTGATGAAAGTATAGGAAAATATAAAGCAATATTTGTTGCAAGGGATTTCTCTCAAAAAAAAGGAATAGATTTTCATGTCCACTCCTAAGCATCCTCCTTAAAAGTAATCTTAATCATTATCCTTAAAAGTATTCTTAATCATTAAAACCACTCAAATTAAAACCACTCAAATTATAAATAGAAAAAGAATTTAACCTATTTAAAATTAAAATATATATATATATATAGATATATGATTTTTTCCCTTAACATAAACGGCATGGCATAAAATGCGTTGCCTAAACATGAACAATATACTTGCAAAATGTAATACTAATGAAATGCTCAATGAATGCTTAACCGTAATCTTTTCTTGCGAGTAAAAGTCCAAAGAATATTCAATTAAGATCAGATTCAATGTGATCGTATTTCTGTTTATTGAACGGAAAAATCCATGCTAGCAAAACTGGTCAATATTCAAATGCATCAATTCCTGAAGCTTTGGCCGGAACTCATCAATTGTGTCCAACTTTGGCTTCCACGATTTGCTTGAGTTCAATCTCAGCTGCGCAAGGGCCGTTGACAGCTCTGGGTCGTCTCCCAAATTCAGCTTCGGCACCACAAGTTGCTCCTCCTGCGCCCCACTAATTTGATTCCCCTCCATTAATAATACATTTTGTTTCATTTCTGGCGGGAGGGGACGCAGGAAGTCACCAAAGAGGGGGAGTACTCTGGGGCCGGAGCTGCGTCTGTTTGCAGCTTTCATGGCAGAATTGGCCTTAAATGCCAGGGAGGCCATGTCTGTCCCAGAGAGTACCGAGTGTAGCTTAGGCATGGGCAGCAGAAAATAGAGATGCCCCAAATCCAGTTCTTCGTCTGCCGTGAGAGGATTAATCCTCCTTCCGATCTGCAAGCCATTGGCGTGACATACAAAGTGCTGAGGATTGTCTAGCATCAGCTCTGCCGCCTTTATCCGCCTCTGAAGGTCCTGAACGCTGCCGTTCCAGTGTACGACTTTCACGGTACTGGACGGTACAGTGTTCGAAGCGCAAGAAATGTAACTGCCCATCCGGAATTTCACTTCTCTGTTTGTCTGTGTGTAGCGATCGGGAGGTAAAGGGAGTATATGGAGGGATGAGGGGGACCAAAGCATTTATAAAGAGGGACTGATCTCATTCGTAACGTGTGAATGTGGTGAGCGGGATAACATTCATGTGAATGGGATCACCGGCGATAGCTCGAGTGCCGCGTTAAATCATTGTCAGCGAAGAAACACAGAAACATCCTCTATGCGCGGAGGTGATTACGCGTTCCACCCGCTACGAATGAATGTGATTATAATACTGTTTACAATTTCAAAAGGTTTGGTAAGTCTACCTGACCAAACAAGAAAACAAACATTATATATATGATTTAAGAGACTGTCATATATCATAGACTAAGTCTATGCTCTGAGGAGGCATGTGAGAGTTTGTTTTTAGTTAGTTTAGGTGGGACATTTTGATTCCTAGGTTTCGGGTTCAAATCATTTTTTAAGTAAATAATATATGTAATAGGTAATATCTTACCCAACCTAAAAAAACCAGTCAGTTTGTTTTTAGTTAAGTTTAAAGACATAGGCATGTAGCTTAGTGATAGGGTAAGAGTTAACGAGCTTGTCATAGGGCATTAAATGTCCGTTTAGCTGCAAACTCGATAGCCATATAAAACACACGCGCGCCGTGATTTTCCGAACACTTTGTCCCCACCGAAGCCATATCACTTTCGGTGGAGACGGAGTGTTCGGAAAATCACGGCGCGCATGTATTTTATATGGCTATCGAACTTGCAGCTAAGCGGGCATTTAATGCTCTATGGCAGGCTCATTAGCCCTTGCCTAGTGATAAATATAGTAAAAAAAATAGGTGATAGATATAGTAAAGAAAGTAGGTGCAACTGAAGGTCAAAAGTTTAGTGCAAGTGTCAACCAAAATAAAATTTGTGGATACAAAGATCATGAGTTTCAACCATATGCATAACTAAAAGGTGTAATGTACAGAGAAATCAAAGTGTATTTAGTGATGAAGCATGCATTACAGGTGGATAGACAACTTGACCGAGAAATACAAGTGGAAATTTAATAACCTAACCAGTGTGCATCATGGATGGTCTTCTGTGATTTCTTTCAGATATAAACCAACAAAGTGTAAAATGTTTGTATTCATCTGCATTGTATTTTTATTTTTTTTCTCAAACTGTGTACAGGGTTGATGTTAGTCATAATAGTTTTATTAATATGAATAAATAAGTTGTAAAATATTTGTATTATTTTTCACAGTAATATTTATTTCAAATATTACCTTTTTAAAAGTGTATAGAAATTGATATAGAGTTTAAATTTAATTAATATATTGATCAAACTTATTTCTCAATTTATATATATATAGATATTTGGATAATTTATTTATAGTATTATATAATTATTTAAATATTTGATTTCACTTGACATATTATATTATTTGTAATCAAAATATTGGATTTACTATAGAGAGTAATATGGAAAGGTAAATTGCAAAGTCACATGAAAATGTTCAAATTTAAAGTTGTTATTCTTAAGATGAAGCTAGATCAATGGATGTAAAATTGATGAATATTGTCAATTTTTTTTAACAAAAAGAGAATAGAGGACAAATTACAGTCCACATTAAAATGTTCAAAGTTGAAGCTATTAATTTTAACATGAAGATTGGGTCCATGGATATGAATTCAGGAATATTATCATGAAATGACCAAGTCCATCAAATTTGGTAAGTAAAAAGTGCTTATGTGGGAGATTTCCAATATGTCCACATTTTTTGAGGTATTGTGACACCATTAAAATCTTTGATAAAAGAAGACAAGGTCCTTTGGACCACAACACAACACAAGAATAAGCATTCAATGCATTAAAGAATAATATATGTGAAGCACTTATGTTGAATAATATAAATATATAGGAGCAATTTGATGTTGAGGTTGATTCGTTGAGTTATAAGCATTCAATGCATTAAAGAATAATATATGTGAAGCACTTATGTTGAATATTATAAATATATAGAAGCAATTTGATGTTGAGGTTGATTCGTTGAGTTATGCATTGGGAAAGTTTCTTTATGTTAGAAGGAATATTTATTCTCATCACTCGATAACCTCAATGAGAGTTATTTTGAACCACCTTACATATTATAAAAAATATATATGCCTTGTATCAATGAGTAAAGAATTAAAGCGACTGCGTTTTATGTGAGACTAATATGGTCATCCACACTAATTATAAGTCATTATAGTTTTTGCAAACCCAAACCAAGTTACAGGAAGTAAAGCATGTCATTAAATGTCTTATAAGTAATTTAACCTTGTTTTCAAGTATAAGAAGGGGAATAATAGTTACATAAATTAGATGATATGTTGTGCATTCCAAGTGGCAACTACCAATTAAGAAATTGTGTTGCTTAGAGAGTCTCATACTTCCAAGGTAGATGGACATTTTGGAGCTAGGAAGACATTGTCAAATTTTTAAAGATATGTTTATTAGCCATGTAAAAGTTTAATAAAGCATGCACATATTGTTATACCTAAAGGTCTATTTGTAAGGACCATTACGGGTTCCTTCAATTTGATAAAGTTTTCACATTTTCCATACATAAAAAACAACATATTTTACAACTCAATATATATATTGTTTACAACATATTAAAAACATGTAAAGAATTTGATTAATGGAAATTTACATAATTTAAACAACAACAACATGAATACCCGATTACAATGACTCGATTGTGGTGCTCCTTCTAGACCACCCAACTAAATTTTCCACTCTACCAACTAGAAAAGTCTAGTCAACTTCCTAGCCCAAGGCACCTCCACAAGTTCCCTAGCCCTCTAAGCCCACATCTAAACCATAGTCGTAATATGTTTGATATCCTCATGTCAATACCCCTCAAGTACCCAATACCAAAATCCACCTCTCAGTGATAGCCAAACATCTACACTCCCAAGTGCTAAACCCCAAAATCAATATAAAATGCCAAAACCAAATCAACCCTCAGTTGCTCCCCAAAGTTACCCCATAAGAATGCCCCTTGAGCTTCCTCCAATTTCCAACATTATCTCCCCCCAAGTCAATGCCATCAAGCCTACCATTATGTCACCAACCTAAATACCTTTGAAAGCTCTATCATCGCAGGGAAATGATGGACATGTATCCTCCCAAGTAGTAGACCTTGGGCTATATTTGTCCCACTAGACCTTAACCTAGTCCATAAATTGATGCTTGAGCTATCGAAATCTATGGTCCAATATCTGTAACAGTTCGACCATAATGGTTCCCACATTTGAAACCTACGATTCCCTCCAATTGGGTTTGTGAGATTCATCAAGAATTTAATGTTGTAGAACAAATATATAAAAACATCATAATTTTATGTAAGTGGGGCAGTAGTACAAGATGATAGGAAACTAGTCTAAATTTCTCTTTGATCCTAAAAGATTCTATAAATTGAGGTGACAACTTCATCCATTTCCCAAACCAAATGGTGCTCTTGTTGGGTCAGGTATGAATAAAATATTGATCTACCACATTATAACTTCGATCGACCCTATGCACATTGGTATAAATCTTTTATCTATCTTGTGCTTCCTTTAACCTTTGTCGAATATGATTTACCTACTCCATTTTTTGAACCAATTTTGGCCTTACTATTACTCTATCCTCCAATATTTCCCAACTCAATGTTGTACTGCATGGCGTACCATACAAAGCTTGATAAGGAAGCATCTCAATCAAAATATGGTAACTATTATTGCAAGTGAACTCTACCAATTGTAGGTGCCTTTCCTACTAATTCTCGTTGTCCATAACATATATTCTAAGCATGTCTTCCATAAATTATTTTAATGTTTTAGTTTTCTCATTTTTTTTTGGATGATATGTAGTGCTCAAGTTAAAATGAGTCCCCAATGTTGACTACATACTTATCCAAAACCTAGATGTAAAGCTAGAGTTTCTATCAAAAATGATCTTTGTGGGAAACCCATGTAACCACATAACTTTGCGTATAAATTCTTGTGCTACGATGATAAAATCATAAGAGTCTCTCGGTGGGATGAAATGCACACTTTTGACCAACTTATCAACTACAACCAAGGTGGCATTGTGCCTCCATGATGTAAGTGGCAAAGCCACAATGAAATCCATGGAAGTGACCTCACATTTAGACTTAGGATGTCATGTGGTTTTAGGAGTCCTACTGGATAATGATTGTTAGGCTTCACTCACTAACATTCATAACACTTGGCAACAAACTAGACCATGACATGCTTCACACCTGTCCAAAATAAGCCTAGTTAATAGCCTGGTTAGTAGCGGTTCTAGCATTGAAGTCCCCAATTAAAAGGATATTACCTTCATTCCTAAGGCTATCAGTGTCTTTTTCTAGGGTATTGAATGGGCAATTATTATCCAATTTGTTTTTCATATAGGAGGTAGAGTCGATAGGAGAAAAATAATAGATTGCAAGGAAAATCCTAAGGGTGTTAGAATAAAAAATTTCAATCCAAATGCACGGATTGAGTGGATTGATTTTGTGAATTTGAATGTGATAAGAAGCCTTATTATTTATATAATAATCTATACCACCAACACCTCTGCGGGAAGATTTTTTGTTCCAAGTTGACCATAGAACGAACCCGTCAATGTGTGAGACCCTAGATTCCTCATGTTCCCAAGTTTCAACTTACAAAATAAGATCAATATCACTTGGGATCCAACTTAGCATAAGACCTTTACACCATGGAAAATCATGACAGTTCTAAAATAGGATCCAGTGTGACCTTATTTGTCACTCTTATTTTTTACTCTATCTCTAATAATAACTTTCATATTCCTAATGATAGCCCACTTCCCTTCCTTTCTTGCCTCCCTGGCCTTTTGGACCTCTTTCCTTAGTTTAGCTTGGTCTTATGGAATAAGGTCTTCATTTATGAATATTCTTAATCCTTTTAAGCTTGGGGATTTCCTAAGAATATATAATTTATGGTCATTATAACTTATCTTAACCCGAACTAGTCTGTGTTCATGTTCGATTATCTTTCCCACCCTTGTTGCTTCTATGAGATAGGTTGTCTAAGTTTGTGATTTGGTTTTCAATTGTTCTTTTACTATGTCTAATGTGTCCTTATTATTTTTCTCTTCTATACTAGCAATTATAAGGTTCAAGGCTCTTTTGTGGCACTCATGGTCTAGTTCAATTAGTTTGTTGATTTCTTATTTTATGGGTTTAATATCTAATTTAGTCTCTGTGTTATCTCATGTTGAGTTATTATTTAGTTGTTCTTTTAGATTTTTAATATCATTTCGCAAAGTCTCGTTTTCTTCAACCATTGATTATTTTCTGTGTTCTATTTCTTGCATCCTACTCTTCATTTCTTGAAGTTCAGTCTCGAGTGCTATTATTTTATTTTCTAATGATTTGTGGTTGTTGTCAAGCATTGTAGATAATTCTAGTTTAAATTGACTTTCTCTTTCCTCTCTTCGTTTTTATAAAGATTCAATGCACTCATAGAGACTTTCTAGGGTAATTTTGCTTGGCCTCCCTTTTTGAGAGGGAGGCTTAGAGATATGGGGAGAAATACTCATAGTTATAGTAAATAAAGGTTGGTAAGAGAAAAGTAAGAGGAATGTATGCACCTCGTAAGAGATTGTATGCCACAGAGTTGTATTAATGGTATTAGAGTTTCACGGAGATATATCCATCGCAGAGATCACCATATGTAATAGATGTATTTCCACCAGGAAGAGATAAAACACAAAGATCACGATGAATATTTGAAAGAATACTTCACAAGTGAAGAGTTCCAATAGATATGCCCTTTCCAATAAATATCATCGTAAAGACTTGGATTGAAAAAAAAAATAGACCAGAGACATCGCCGCATAGACTTCGCTTGATATATAATTAGTCTAGATTCATATCGCAGAGACGAACCACAATATATATATATATATATATATATATATATATATATATATATATATATATATATATATATATATATCCAATGAGGTCGCAAAGAAATATAGACCATATATTATATGCCATTTACTAACCATTATATAGTTTAATGGTCACCAAAACAAAATCAACTCAAGGGAATATATGTGACAAATAGTATAATGCACCCATTAGAGAAATTTTGAGGTCTAATATGGGCACCCTAAGGAACATTATAAAATAATACTGGAAATAATAAGATAATATTACATTACATCATCAAAGTTTAGAGGGAAAAAAAAAGGAAAAATTACTTTTTCAACTCGTACTTTCAACTAATCTCCCTACAATTTTACTCAAATTTCAAGCAGGATCACACGTTGGATGTGGAATTTTATTTTTGATCCAATGAGTACCTGTGGTGCATACTTTTGATGGACCCTGCTACACGAAAAATGAGAAATGCATGGAAAATGTGATTGCAATCATGTTTTTCATGTATTTCTCATCTTTCATGTAGCATAGTCCATCGAAAGTATGCAACATGGGTATTCCTTGGACAAGGAATTAAATTATGCATCCAACGAGTGCTCTCACTCGAAATTTATGTAAAACCACAGAGAGATAAGTTGAAAATACGAGTTGAAAAAGTAGTTTTTTTTTTTTTAATATTTTTACTTTTTTATTCCAAAAATGGTGAATCATCCTCCATGTTTGACATTATCATCTTGAATCCTATTGGTACTTATAAAGTTGATTTTCGTTGTAGATTTTTTTAGGGTCATTTTAGACCTCAAAATTTCTCTAATGACATGACCTTCATAAAATAAAAGGGCTCAACGCATACCATATATCATAAAACTTCAACGCACAAGTGAACCATAAAAAATCTTAAACAAATGTATGCATATGTCATCCTTCAATTATACAATTCAACACATGTATAACCACCATGTATTCAATAACCAATCCACATACATATATCTCAGCTCAATCCACATACATATAGCTCGGCTCATGTTTTATCAACACATGTACATATGATTATGCTCATGGTTTATCATGGTCTTCTCAGAGAGCATTCAATGCACCGAACAACACATACATGCCACAACCATGAACTCATAACATATAAAAAGATAACAACATAGAAAACTAATAACACATCAAACAACCATACATTAAATACACCAATTCACCAAAGATTTATGGATTTAAGGCTTTTTGATGGTGATGGACCCGTCAACATGTCAGGGGATCTCCCCGTAAGAAGTCCCAACTAGACCTCAGACTGTTTGGAGTAGGAGTCCCAGCAGTGGGTAGTAAATCTATGCCTTGACTGTGATAGCGTGCAGAGGTAAGCGTGATATCTTTGTTGGATGCAATTGTGTGACCTTGCAATGAGTCAAGATAGATGCATGGGGAGGTTCTAACACGCGAAGGGGAAAAGGAAGTATGTCCCTTAGAAGCATGTAATAGTACACATCCTAAAAGCAAGACATGAGAAAAATGACATTGCGGGCTGGAAAGCAGAATAGTCAACAATCCAAAGTGATGGGTTAAACCAACAACATGACTTCAACAAGATTCATATAATCGTATATGAAATAGTTCATACAAAAATGTGTAAATTAAACAACATACATTGCTAAAGTAACCAAAATAGTCAAACTACAATAACAACATGTGCATGAAGACGTGTTGGCTCTGTTATATTATATAAAGTGAAATTTCCATCCATACATACAACCATGACAACCACTAGCCCCAATAGTGGAATGTTACAGTCAACACCGCCTGCTCCTCCAAAGAGATGTACTTGCTCTGCACTGTGGAGAAGCCAAGGCTCATCACAATACTCTCCAAGCCCTCTCTAAGAAATGCCTAGCAAAATCTTGGCTCCCAAAAGCCCATTCTATGAGTTATGAGGTTCTATTTATAACAAAGGGTGGGGTGACCCTTAACATTCCCCTTTGTGACTCTTGGACTACCCTCATGACTCTTCAACTTCATTACACAACTCTTTACATTACATATGATTGTTTTCATTCCAATAATGACACTTGGAATTTCACTTTACATCATGTTTACAATAATAATACATTTTCCACATACACCCATGTGGGACAAAAATAGGCTTGAGTCAGCCAGACAAGACAACACTAAGACTTGGATGGCTGTAGAAAGACCAGCTCATCAACATCCTCTTTGTGATCCTCAATGAAAAACTGATACCATGCTTGATAGTGCGCAATGGTGTCCGCATACTCTTTGATGATGTCTTCCTGGAAATGAACTCTTGCCTCCATTGCTTCCAGGTATACTAATTTGGAACCTTTGTCCAACTCGTCTTGTAACATGTGTAGGTTTTAACCCCGTATAGAAATTCCCTGCATACGAATTCTAAAAAAAGAAAATAAACAATGGTGGGAGCATAACACATAAAACAAATATACACAGATATCTTCCCCTGGATCCCAAAATCGGGACTACCAGATTGATTTCTCGTTATGTTTCGTTCAATGTTACAATACAAATATATACATGTCGAAGCATCCATAAACCCCAATCCATTAACCCTGGATTAGAACATAATCATAGTTCCCTTGACAGGATCTACAAAATACCATGGATCGAAAACCATCTCACCCAAAACCATGTAAGAAATCCATGCACAAAACCAGGTAGGTCCGCCCACCCAATATATGGTCCAAAAAAAAAAATTCCCAGGGCACTGCCCCGGACCCTGTAGAAGGGGGCTACCACCCCCCGGTTCAACTACTGGGGCTAGTCATGGAAAGAATATAACACACCCCAACATTATCCCACTTGTTATTTTATTTCCACAGGGGGCCACAGGAGAGCTTAATCATTGATCCAACCCTACAACGCTCATTGTTTCTCTACACCAAGAGAACTTTTCAGAGCTCACACATTTTTTCAATGCATCTGCAATATTCTTCAAAGTGGCCACATTTACCAGCAACACCTTTCTGTCTTCTACCATATCCCTCACAAAGTGATACTGAACATCAATGTGCTTTGTCTTTGAATGATAAGTAGTGCCCTTTGCCAAGAAAATTGTACTTTGGTTGTCACACTATATCCTTATATCTCATTGTACTAACCTCATACTTGAACACAATCTCTACAACGAAATTTCTTCCTTGATTACATGAGTGGATGTCATTTATTATGCCTTTGTAGTTGATAGTGCCACTACAGATTGTCTCTTAGTCATCCAACTCACTGCACCTCCAAATAGGTTAAACACATACCCACGTGTAGATCTTATTTGATCCAGAGCTTCAGCCCAGTCTGCATCAACAAAGTCACAGATTTCTAAAACTCTGTCCAATCCTGGTCTTCCTTGATAGCACAAACCATCATCACTAGTGCCAAGAAAATACCTGAAAACCCGCTTCAATGTTGTCCAATGCTCCTTCCCTGGTTTTGACATAACCCTGCTCAATACTCCCACTGCATGTGCAATGTCTGGTCTAGTACAGACCATCACATACATCAGGCTACCGACTGCACTTGCATATGGAACACGACACATTTCCTCTTCCTCTTCTTGTGTCTTGGGACATTGTTTAGCAAATAACTTTACACCTACAGGAATAGGAACCTTCAATGGTTTACTATCCTGCATATTAAACCTCTGTAGTATTGTCTCAACATACTTCCTCTGGTTTAACCAGAGCTTCCTCTTTTCCCGATCTCATTTAATTTCCATGCCCAAAATATAGTTTGTAGCACCAAGATCTTTCATGTCGAATTTGGAGGACAATTGGGTCTTCACATATTGGATATTTTCTTTGTCATTTCCAACCAGCAACATATCATCCACATACAAGACCAGATCAATAACACGATCACCAATTAATTTAAAATATACACAGTGATATTCTTTTCTTCTGGTGAAGCCAAGCCCCTGTATAAATGTATCAAATTTCTGATACCACCTCCTTGGTGACTGTTTTAACCCATACAAAGACTTTTTGAACTTGCATACCAATTCTTTCTTACCCTTCACCGCAAAGCATTCAAGTTGCTTCATGTAGATCTCTTCTTCTAGATCCCCGTGAAGAAATGTTGTCTTCACATCCATCTGCTCTACCTCAAAATCAAAAGCAGTAGCAACAGATTAAAGTAATCTAATAGAAGCTACCTTGGCAACAAGAAAAAAAATATCACCAAAATAAATTCCTAAAACCTGGCAATACCTTTTGCTACTAACCGAGCTTTGTATTTCTCCACTTTCCCTTTGCATTCATCTTCTTCTTGAACACCCATTTGCTATCAATGGGTTTCCTTGTAGCCGACAACTCCATCAGATCCCAAGCCTCATTTTTTGTGCAAAGATTCCATTTCATCAACCATGGCCTCTTTCCAGAGTTCACCATTCTCTAAATCTACTGCTTCCTTCATAGTTCTGGGATCATCATCAGTAATAGATAAAGCAAAATTTGAACAGAAAACAGATTGAATATACCTTTCTGGCTACCTTATTTCTCGAATTGATCTTCTCACAATCGGAGTTTGTAGCTCTTCATCTTCTAATTCCTCTTCTGCTATAGAGTCTGATTCTTCCTCCTTTAGCGCAAACTCTACCTTCTCAGGTTTAAATTGGTAGGATTTCATGTTTAATAACAGATTTCACCTCTTTAATCACCACATCTCGATTGTACACAACCTTCCTTGTTACTAGGTTCCAAAGCTTATAACCTTTTAAACCATCCTTATACCCAATAAAGATGCATTTTTTCAGATTTAATATCCAACTTTGTTATTTTCTCCTTTGGAACATGTATATATGCATCACATCCAAATACCCTCAGATGTGAAAGAGAATATTTCTTACCAGTCCATACCTTTTGTGGAGTATTATCCTCCAACACTAATGAAGGTGACCTGTTGACTAGGTAACATGCATTCTCCAATGCCTTTGCCTAGAATTCTTATCCTAACCTGACACCACTAAGCATGCTACTTTCCCTTTCTATCAACATCTTGTTCATTCTTTTTGAAACTCCATTTTGCTCAAGTGTGTATGGAGTAGTCTTTTTTCATGCTATACCACACTTCTTAAAGAACTCTTCAAATTCCTTCTTGCAAAAATCTCCACCGTTATCTGTCCTCAACACCTTTATCTTCTTCTCTATCTAGTTTTCCACAAGAGCCTTAAATTCTTTAAACCTGTCAAAGACTTCAAATTCATTCTTAAGGAATATGTCCATATATTCCTTGAGAAGTCATCTATAAATTATACATAGTACATAGACTTACCCAGTGATGGAACCGACACAAGTCCAAACACATCACTATGCACAAGCTCTAATACATGTTTTGCCCTCTTACCACCAGAGGGGAAACTCACCTGATTCTGCTTCCCATAAACACAATTTTCACAGAAATCAAAATCCAAAGAGCTATTAGACATACCTTCTACCATACCTTTACCATGAAGTATTTGAAGGCCCTTCTCTCCAATATGTCCAAGCCTTTGATGCCATAGCATGGTCTTTTCTCCAGAGACCACTAGATTTTCTGCTCCACTTTCAGGAACCACAAAACTGTTACACCCATCAATAACATTGCTACCTTGCAGCTTGTACACAGTTCCAATCCAACTCCGCGCATCAATACCAATGCTCCCCGAACCATCTTGCAAGTATCTTTCTCAAACACTGTTTTTACACCTACATCGTCTAGCTTTCTTATAGAAATCAGATTTCTGGCTAATGCAGGAATATGCAAAACACTCGGAAGTGTTCTAATCCTTCAACCTTGCAACTTCAACTTGAATTCTCCGTGACCAATGATTCTAGCCTTCTTGTCATCCCCTAAGAAGACATCACCACCGTCATATTTCTCATACTCGCAGAACCACTCTCTATGGGGAGTGAAGTGAAAGGATGCACCTGAGTCAATAAACTATGCCTCATGATCTACATGTGTACTTGAAGAAGAATCAAAGTACACATACCCACCTTCATATGAGGTGGTTTTCGCCTCTACAGAAGGAGCATCATCAAATCCCTTTTGTTTCCCAGGAGCTTTAGATTTACAGACGCATTTCTAGCAGAGCTTTACATGTTTTCGTGGAGATTTAGATCTCCCTCTAGATTTAGATCTCCCACTCAAGGACTTATTTTTTGTTTCTGTTTTGGGACCATCCTCATACATATAAGGCATCAACATTTTGACTCTTCATATTTTTCCATCTCATCTCCTCCGTCAGCAAGGACGAGACCATTTCATCAAACTGCAAGGCAGTTGCATTGCTCCCTATTGCAACAACCAGAGTATCCCACGAATCTGGTAGAGAATACAACAAACTGATGCACTTATCTTCATCTGAAATTTTAATATCAACAGATAATAATAGGCTTACTACAGTGTTAAATGCGTTCAAATGATTTCTGACCAAGTCTCCATCTTTCATCCTCAGGCTATAAGCTTTTTCCATAGGAACAATTTATTCACCAAAGACTTAGATTGGTACAAATTCCCTAACTTGTCCCAAAAAGCCTTCGTCGTAGCTTCCCCTGATACATTTAGCAATATTGAATCTGAGACACACAATCGTATTGTGCTTTTTCCTTCTGATCCAACTTCTTCCTGTCTTCATCAGACGTTGTTGTTGGTTTAGTGCCTAGATCTACTGCGATCCACTAATATTTATACCAACAGATCCTCCATCTTGAGTTTCCAAAACTCAAAACTCAGACCATTAAATTTCTCGATCTCTATCTTTCCGCTACTTGCCATCTTCTTTCACCACAAGAATCGATCCCGCAGATCGCCCACTGAACTCTACCATAAGCCCAAGAAAAACCCCTCAACAGTAAAGGCTTCCCCTTAAAGCCAAAACAACTATGATACCAAATGTAGATTTTAACCTCGTACATAAATTACCTACATACCAATTCTAAAAACAAAAAATAAACAATGGTAAGAGCATAACACATCAAACAAATATACACAGTGTTATGCTCTTGACCTGCGAGAAAATACCAAAATACCAAATATGTGAAAAAATATACCCATAACACAAAACAATAAGAAATAACAACATGTATTTTATTATTCAGAAAGGAAAGCAATGTTCACTTGCCTCTTCGAGGGGGCAACCTCCAATAGAGTTGGGCTCAATTACAAAATAAGACACAATGCTCCTCAAGGGGAGTCTCTATCCTTTATATAGGATTCATACATGCAATACCATGGGCCAGTACCATGGTTCTTAATAATACCATCTATCTAATACCATGGCCCATTTGCAACTAACTGTGGTCTCTTCTTTAAATGCGGGTCAACCACTTACAATTATTAATATGGGCTTTATTGACTCTTTAACTAACTATAACTATGACTTGACCCTATTACATAAATAAGGGGGTTAGGATTGGACCCTTGGGAACCTTTTGAACCTTAAGTGTTTGGGTAGTCCTCGGAGCCTGAGTGGGGCGTCCCTTGGCTATGAAATTTGGACGAGTTGACTGGGTTGCTAATGCACGTTCTACTTCACTTGCTATCTTGCAAGCTGCCATCCATGAGACTAGGTGTTGTAGTTGGACGTGGGCCTGTATGGTGTCTTTGAGACCACTGATAAAACATTCCAAGTAGAATTCATCTGCTAGACCTCCTGTGCGGAAGGCTAATGCTTCAAAGGCTTTGATATATTCTTGCACTGTAACTGTCTGTCGGAGCTTAGTAAGACGACCCAAAAAGTTAGATTCATGGTCAAAGCGATCAGAAAGGGCTTTTGAGAATATCTGCCAGGTCAGTGGCATTGCATAATAGCGTTGATGTCACTGCCACCATTGCCATCTTTCTTGGTCCAAGTCCAGGCTTTCCACACTTAGCTTAGTTTCATCATCTCTGATGTGATTCAATGTGAAATATTGCTCCATTTGTGCTAGCCATATGGCCGGATGAGAGCCATCAAATCTATACATGTCCAGCTTGGGTGGTCGAAGCTGGGACTGTTGGTGGTTGCCATAGAAGTGAAGAGAATGGCTAGACTCGCCCTCAAGGTTTTGATTAAAATCATATGCCTCCGATTGTTCCCTCGACTTGCCCTTTGTGATTGTGTCAGTTAAGGTCTGGATCTGCTTCGTTAATGACTCCAACTTTTTTTCAAGGGTGTTGATCTTATCATTGGCCATAGCTTGAGCTCTGGTTTGTACCACGCATCGATCCAGTGCACTTGTCATTACTGTGAAAAAAATTGGGACCACCCGAAATTTTGACGCTGACAAGTGAATGGTACCACCTTGCTCAGTGCGTTGACCTAATTTTTACTCTAAAAGGAGTTTTACTCCTCGCTTAGGAATACTGCAGTAGCCGATTCCCAGAAAAGTTAATTCTGCCTAATGTCCTGCGAGAATCACGCCCAGGTATAGGAGCCACACAAATAGTCGAATCTGTCGGTGAAACCCTCAACTGCAGAGTATGAGTAGGAATGTGGTAGTGATCAAACCCCTGCTGCAAGATCTGAATGTCGGATCTGATTATTACGACTGCTACAGAACCCAAACTGCTAGATCTGAATGGTGGAACTGATTGTTGTGGCTGCGACAAAACCCAACCTGCTAGATCTGATCTAGCAAAGATGATGCGTGATCTAGAGAGAGACAAGGGAACTATGGTCTCAAGGAGTGTCAGGTGCTACAGATCGCAATATACATAAGGGTCCGACAATAGTACTCGGCCCAATCTTTCAGGCCACTAACCAAGAAGGATCAACCGTACCCTTAGCCGTACAACCCGACTACCCTATCGTACGCGCGATTAATCTCCCCAAGTTTTGTTCTCGGTGTACTGTAGCAGCAAGACGACTGACGGTTTATTTATGGTGTGGTTTCAAGAGAGCCTAGGGGGCTTCCGATATACCTAGGGGGTACTTGGAAGACAGTCCGTGCACAGTTCTGTCTAATGTGCTACTACTCGAAGAGGTACCCACAGGGGTTACAAGGGAGTCCAACAAGCATGACCACCTCTTGTATTTCCTATGTGCATTCCTCCCCAAATCTTCAGGTTTATGCGCTCAACGATAGATCCCGTGGTTTAAAGACACCGAAACACGTCTCTAACCAATTTTTTTTTTTGCTAAAAATGGAGATCCCACCGACCCTAGAAAGTGATCTAATACCTCTTGTTATGCTCTTAACCTGCAAGAATATACCAGAATACTAAATATGTGAAGAAATATACCTAGAACACAGAACAATAAGAAATAACAGCATGTATTTTATTATCCAGAAAGGAAAGCAATGTTCATTTGCCTCTTCGAGAGGGAAACCTCCAATAGAGCTGGGCTCAATTACAAAATAAGACACGATGCTCCTCAAGGGGAGTCTCTATCCTTTATATAGGATTCATACATGCAACACCATGTATCAGTACCGTGATTCTTATTAATACCATCTATCTAATACCATGGCCCATTTGCAACTAACTGTGGTCCCTTCTTTAAAGGGGGGTCAACCACTTACAATTATTAATATGGGCTTTATTGACTCTTTAACTAACTATAACTATGACTCGACCCTATTACATAAATAAGGGGATTAGGGTTGGACCCTTGGGAACCTTTTGAACCTTAAGTGTTTGGGTAGTGCTCGGAGCCTAGGTGGGGCATCCATTAGCTATGAAATTTGGACCAGTCGACTGGGCTACTAACGCGCGTTCTACTTCACGAGCTATCTTGCAAGCTGCCAGCCACGAGACTAGGTGTTGTAGTCGGATGTGGGCTTGTATGGCGTCTTTGAGACCACTGATAAAACATTCCAAGTAGAATTCATCTACTAGACCTCCTGTGCAGAAGGCTAATGCTTCAAAGGCTTTGATATATTCTTGTATTGTGCCTGTCTGTCGGAGCTTAGTAAGATGATCCAAAAAGTTAGATTCATCGTCAAAGCGATCAGAAAGGTCTTTTGAGAATATCTGCCAAGTCAGTGGCATTGCATAACAGCGTTGATGCCACTGCCACCATTTCTATCTTTACAGGCTTCCCACACTTAGCTTAGTCACATCATCTCTAATGTGATTCAATGTGAAATATTGCTCCATTTGTGCTAGCCATATGGTCAGATGAGAGCCATCAAATTTATACATGTCCATCTTGGGTGATCGAAGCTAGGACTATTGGTGGTTGCCATAGAAGTGAAGAGAATGGCTAGACTCGCCCTCAAGGTCTTGATTAAAATCATATGCCTCCGATTGTTCCCCCAACTTGCCCTTTGTGATTGTGTCAGTTAAGGTCTGGATCTGCTTCCTTAATGCCTCCAACTTTTGTTCAAGGGTGTTGATCTTCTCATTGGCCATAGCTTGAGCTCTATTTTGTACCATGCATCGATCCAGTGCACTTTTCATTACTGTGAAAAAAAAATTGGGACCACCCGAAATTTTGACGCTGACAAGTGAATGGTACCACCTTGCACGACCCGTCGACCTGATTTTTACTCCAAAAGGAGTTTTACTCCTCGCTTAGGAATACTGCAGGAGTCGATTCCCAGAAAAGTTAATTCTGCCCAATGTCCTGTAAGAATCACGCCCAAGTATAGGAGCCACACAAATAGTCAAATCTGTTAGAGAAACACTCAATTGCAGAGTATGAGTAGGAATGTGGCAGTGATCGAACCCCTGCTGCTAGATCTGAATGGTGGATCTGATTATTGCGACCTCTACATAACCCAAACTGCTAGATATGAATGGCGGATCTAATAGATCTGATTGGCGGAGTTGATAGATTTGAATGGCGGATCTGAGAGATCTGAATGGTGGAACTGATTATTGCGGCTGCGACAGAACCCAACTTGCTAGATCTGATCTGGCAAAGATGATGTGTGATCTAGAGAGAGATAAGGGAATTATGGTCTCAAGGAGTGTCAGGTGCTATAGATCGCAATATACATAAGGGTCTGACAGTAGTACTCGGCCCAATCTTTCAAGGCACTAACCAAGGAGGATCAACTGTACCCTTAGCCGTACAACCCGACTACCCTATTGTACGCGCGAGTAATCTCCCCAAGTGCTGTTCTCAGTGTACTGTAGCAAAAAGACGGCCGACTGTTTATCTATGGCAAGATTTCAAGAGAGCCTACGCGGCTTCTGATATACCCATAGGGTACTTGGAAGACAGTCCGTGCGCGGTTCTGTCTAATGCGCTACTACTCGAAGGGGTACCCACAGGGGTTACAAGGGAGTCCAACAAGCATGATCACCTCTTGTATTTCCTTCATGCATGTTTCCCCAAATCTACGGGTTTATGCACTCAATGATAGATCTCGTGGTTTAAAGACACCGAAACACGTCTCTAGCCAAAAAAAAAAATGGCTAAAAATGGAGATCCCACCTACCCTAGAAAGTGCTTTGATATCACTTATTATGCTCTTGACCTACGAGAAGATACCAGAATACCAAATATGAGAAGAAATATACCTAGAACACAAAACAATAAGAAATAACAACATGTATTTTATTATTCAGAAAGGAAAGCAATGTTCACTTGCCTCTTTGAGGGGGCAACCTCTAATAGAGTTGGGCTCAATTACAAAATAAGACATGACGCTCCTCAAGGGGAGTCTCTATCCTTTATATAGGATTCATACATGCAATACCATGGTTCTTATTAATACCATCTATCTAATACCATGGCCCATTTGCAACTAACTGTGGTCCCTTCTTTAAAGGTGGGTCAACCACTTACAATTATTAATATGGTGTTTATTGACTCTTTAACTCACTATAATTATGACTCAACCCTATGACATAAATAAGGGGGTTAGGGTTGGACCCTTGGGAACCTTTTGAACCTTAAGTGTTTGGGTAGTGCTCGGAGCCTGGGTGGGGCGTCCCTTGGCTATGAAATTTGGACGAGTCGACTGGGCTGCTAACACGTGTTCTACTTCGTGAGCTATCTTGCAAGCTGCTAGCCATGAGACTGGGTGTTGTAGTCGAACGTGGGCTTGTATGGCATCTTTGACACCACTGATAAAACATTCCAAGTAGAATTCATCTACAAGAGCTCCTGTACGGAAGGCTAATGCTTCAAAGGCTTTGATATATTCTTGCACTATGCCTGTCTGTCGGAGCTTAGTAAGATGACCCAAAAAGTTAGATTCATGGTCAAAGCGTTCAGTAAGGGCTTTTGAGAATATCTTCCAAGTCAGTGACATTGCATAACAGTGTTGATGCCACTGCCACAATTTCCATCTTTCTTGGTCCAAGTACAGGCTTCCCACACTTAGCTTAGTCGCATCATCTCTGATGTGATTCAATGTGAAATATTGATCCATTTGTGCTAGCCATATGGCCAGATGAGAGCCATCAAATTTATACATGTCCAGCTTGGGTGGTCGAAGTTGGGACTATTGGTGGTTGCCATAGAAGTGAAGAGAATGGCTAGACTCGCCCTCAAGGTTTTGATTAAAATCATATGCCTCCGATTGTTTCCCTGACTTGCCCTTTGTGATTGTGTCAATTAAGGTCTGGATCTGCTTCATTAATTCCTCCAACTTTTGTTCAAGGGTGTTGATCTTCTCATTGGCCATAGCTTGAGCTTTGGTTTGTACCATGCACCGATCCGGTGCACTTGTCGTTACTATGAAAAAAGAATTGGGACCACCCGAAATTTTGATGCTGACAAGTGAATGGTACCACCTTGCTCAGCCCGTCAACCTAATTTTTACTCCGAAAGGAGTTTTACTCCTCACTTAGGAATACTGCAGTAGCTGATTCCCAGAAAAGTTAATTCTGCCCAATGTCCTGTGAGAATCACGCCCAGGTATAGGAGCCACACAAATAGTCAGATCTGTTGGCAAAACCCTCAACTGCAGAGTATGAGTAGGAATGTGGCAGTGATCGAACCCCTATTGCTAGATCTGAATGGTAGATCTGATTGTTGCGACTACTACAGAACCTAAACTGCTAGATCTGAATGGCGGATCTGATAGATCTGATTGGCGAATCTGATAGATCTGAATGGCGGATCTGAGAGATATGAATGGTGGAACTAATTGTTGTGGCTGCGATAGAACCAACCTGCTAGATTTGATGTGGCAAAGATGATGCGTGATCTAGAGAGAGACAAGGGAACTATGGTCTCAAGGAGTGTCAGGTGCTACAAATCACAATATACATAAGGTTCCGATAGTAGTACTCGGCCTAATCTTTCAGGGCACTAACCAAGGAGGATCAACCGTACCCTTAGCCATACAACCCAACTACCCTATCGTACGCGTGAGTAATCTCCCCGAGTGTTGTTCTCGGTGTACTATAGCAGCAAGACGGCCGACGGTTTATCTATGGCGAGGTTTCAAGAGAGCCTAGGGGGCTTCCGATATACCTAGAGGGTACTTTGAAGACAGTCCATGCACAGTTCTGTCTAATGTGCTACTACTCGAAGGGGTACAAACAAGGGTTAAAAGGGATTCCAACAAGCATGACCACCTCTTGTATTTCCTATGTGCATGCCTCCCCAAATCTTCAGGTTTATGTGCTCAATGACAGATCCCGTGGTTTAAAGACGCTGGAACATGTCTCTAGCCAAAAAAAAAATGCTAGAAATGGAGATCCCACTGATCCTGGAAAGTTCTCTGATACCACTTGTTATGTTCTTGATCTATGAGAAGATACCAGAATACCAAATATGCGAATAAATTTACCCAAAACACAAAACAATAAGAAATAATAGCATGTATTTTATTATTCAGAAAGGAAAGCAATGTTCACTTGCCTCCTCGAGGGGGCAACCTCCAATAGAGCTGGGCTCAATTACAAAATAAGACACGATGCTCCTCAAGGGGATTCTCTATCCTTTATATAGGATTCATACATGCAAACCATGGTTCTTATTAATACCATCTATCTAATACTATGGCCCATTTGCAACTAATTGTGGTACCTTCTTTAAAGGCAGGTCAACCACTTACAATTATTAATATTGGCTTTATTGACTCTTTAACTAACTATAACTATGACTCGACCCTATTACATAAATAAGGGGGTTAGGGTTGGACCCTAACACACAGATATTATCCCTTAGATCCCAAAAGGGACTACCAGATTGATTTTTCATTATGTTCCTTTCAATGTTACAATACATATATATACATGTCGAAGCATCCATAAACCCCAATCCATTAACCCTGGATTAGAACATAATCGTAGTTCCCTTGACAAGATCTACAAAAAACCATGGACCGAAAACCATCGTGCCCAAAACCATGTGCGAAATCCATGCACAAAACCATAGGTAGGTCCGCCCATCTAATATAGGGTCCAAAAAAAATTTTCCTGGGGTGTTGCCACGGACCCCGTAGAAGGGGGCTACCACCCCCCCCCCTCTAACCCCTTGATTCAACTACTAGGGCTAGTCATGGAAAGAATATAACACAACCCAACAACATGCAAAACTTAGTGTTGAGAAAGGTCGGACTGACGATGTACATCCACATTTTATCTGCACTGACTTGCAAATCTGTGCTGGTGGTCATGAGAATCAACTCATCAAAATACACGTCGAGCTCTAGTCTGACTTAGTTCTTCTCTTTGGCCTCGGTGAACGTACTAATCGACGAGGTGCCATAATTTCTCACCACGACATCCAAACTCCTCATCGACCATGTGTATGAAGCCTCAACACTGGTGATGAGTGACAAGAGTTGTTCATAGTTCTGGATCAGACTCCGGATGCGTGCTTTGTCCAACTCTACCTACGGCTTCATCATCTTGTGCAAGTGAAGCGGGGCTCTCTTATATCTCATTGTCCATGTACGTACATGATCAACATCGGCATGTATGTCTATGAGTTTCCGTGTTATCTTGGTGCAGCGCTACTGATGACCATGTAGATGGAGAACTGCCTTGTACATGGTGATGAACCTATCATACAGTTTCCGCGTTACTATCTCAAGAGCCAATACTTCAGCAAGTATCACTTTCTTCATCTCTGCTCTGGTGGATCTCATTGATTGTTCCCCTCTCTTCTTAGTTGTTTGCAACTCCTTAACCAAGTGCTCGTTTTCTCCTATCAAGAACTTCACACTCGAGCTCGTGGCTTCGGTATAAGCCTTTGTAGTATCGACCAAGGCAGTTGGATGTATTCGTACATCTGACACAATCACTCATTCTTCAAAGTGCGTAGGTGATGCATGCTCATCTAGGGTGTGCGCTCTACGTGCTTGTACAACTTTGTTCTATGACTCATCAAAGGCTATGTTGTACACATATGTTCTTGAATTATCCTCAAGGAGAATGGTATCCCCTTGTTCACTTGGGACTTACTCTGTTGCTGGAGATGGTGAAGCCTGTGGGGTGACATTGGTTGCTTTTGGCATGAGGTCGATGTCCTGGTCTTGTTCTCGCTGCTTCATCTCCATTTCCATGTGTTCTACTATCAGTTCATCTTGCGGAGAAAATTCTTGTTCTTGCGACTACTCACCTTGTTCCTCATCAGTTGTTGGTTCAGAGGCTTCAAACTGTGCACCTTGCACTTACTCTTGTTCTTGTTTCTGTTCTTGTTCTTGTTGCACTTCCTTCTCTCTTCTGCACAACTCTTGTTCTTCTTTAAGGTTCTACTCTACTTCCTTCAACTTCCTCTCTGCTTCTTCCAGTCTTTGCTTCTCCCTCTTTCTTTGCACTACTCTCCTATCGTGTTTTCACCTCTTTGCATCTATATCCAAAGCTACTCTTTCCATAAGTGGGTCTTCCTTAAACTTGTATCTTTGCTCTGTCTCTATGCTTTCGGTAATCTTCCTCTTACCTTTGTCTTGCACAGGTTTGTTGCTTGCTGCTGTTGTTGTTGCTGCTGCCTTGAGTGCTACTAGCCACTCTACTGCCATGCTGACCGGTTCATTAAGCCTAGAGAAGTTATAACAATATCTCCATGGGTCTTCCTCTAGCCAATGACACGCCCTGTGGATCCAAGAATAGTACACTCTCGCACAGTGGTCCCTGCATAAGCCATGTAGATCGTACGAATTGAAACTCTTAGTGTCGAACTTAAACTTCTTAAAGTCCTTGACCTCAGCATCCGCTTCTTTCAAACTTCGGATCGCGTACAACCTAATTCACAAAGGAAGCATTAGCCATGGTGCCTTCTTCTTCTTGTGTAATCCATCTAATAACCCTATTGAGATGTGGTATGCAACCTCTTTCATGAGCATCTTATCTATGGAAAACCTCGGCAACACATGCGGAGCTTTCTCCGCATTGTACATCCTGATGAAGGTGCCATCAGGAGAGGCGTACCAATTTGCAATGTTTAGCAACGCCTCCATTGTTGCCTGGGACATGCAAGGCAGATCTTGTTCAAAGATCATCATGTACAAAGGGGCGATGAAATGGTTAGATAGTCTAGCCATGACTCCTCGGTAGCTACAGTCTAAGAGAAACTTGCAATATATGTTCACAACATTCTCTAAAGGTGTCCATACCCAACCCATGCCAAGAAACTCTTGATGGGCATAGATTGCATCGAGCAAGTAGGCATACATGAAGAATCTTGCTTGTTGATCCTTGGGCGGACTCCGGTCATTGGCTACATGCACTTTCAGTTGGAGAGCCAATAAGTCGGACCAGTTGAACAGTTTTCCTTCACTTGCCAGTTGATCCAACATAACAACCCAACTCTTCGGGAAGGTCTTCGTACTTCCTTGGCCATACAAGTGGCATGCAAAGATGACCAAGAATTGGTAAGCCTTCCTATCTTCATCTTGTATATCTAGTTTGGTGCCATCTTGAACTTTGATGGCTCCCTTACCCAATGCTTCAAGATGTCTCTTGTATTCGTGTTGTTGTTGGGAGTATAGAATGGTGCATCCTTCCTTTTCACTGGCTATGGAAAATGATATATCTGCTGATAATATTCCATCTTGAAGGCAACAAGCTCTACTCAACTAACACTACTCAGTATCATCGTCTCAGGATCAACGTGTGAGACAATCCAGTGGATCACGTTGATGAGTCCCAAAATGGATAATTATATGGGCTCATTCAACCTCCTAATTCAACTTAATACACCATTCTCATTAGTTTATTGCATGTTTTTTATTATATTTATGCTAATAGAGTGAATTGGGTTAGTCATTATGCCAACAAGTCTAATGGGTGCTTTGTGCAGATTTTAAGTCAATTTTGAGACAAAATCAAAGGTTTTAATGAGCACTTGGTAGCCAAATTCGTGGAAGAACAAGGGAGAGGATTTGTAGGAAGGTGTCCCCTTCATTTATGGGCCCTTACCTCAAATTCTCCACCATCAGCCCGGAGTTCAAGGGCCACCAAATCAATTATCACAAGGGCAGCCGAGCAAGTGCTAGTAAAAGTGCTGTTAACTACAAGTTTTGGCAGCTGAGTTCCTAAAGTTTAGGACGACTGTTGGGGTCCTCAATTTGTATAAATATGAGGGCTTAGGGCCTCATTTCAGTTAGTCACTTTGTAGGCAGAAGTTAGCTAGTTTGTAGTTCGATTTTAGTCAGTAGATTAACTTTTCATTTCAACACATTTTCAAGCTTTCCCATGTGGACAGTTTTTGATGTAACTCTTCTTGTCTTGCACAATAAAGATGAATCCAGCTTTGCACCAGCTCTAAATCTCTCTTAGGAGGCTGTAGCTCTTGGAGTTGGGCCCATCTCAAGTGCCCAGTACCTCCTTTGTTTACTTTCATGTGTCTTTGCTGCATTCTTAGATTAAAATCTGCTATTTAGATTAAAATCTTGCTTTGTTATTTAGATTGCTTTTGATGATTAAAGTAGCTTTTCATGTTCAGATTTATTTGATAGGTTAATAACAGAAAGGATCCTCGGAAAAAGGCCTCAAGCACCTCTGATCTCACCTCTACCTCAAATGGGATCGTGAGCTGGGACAAAGGTGACATTGCTGCCAACAAAAACACTGTTTTTTTCTTTGCCATGCAATCATTAGTGTTGGTATTCTCATTTGCAGACATTGATGTTAGTTGTGTTTAAATGCTCCAGTTTATGATTGCTTAGTTGCATAGTTATTTCACGTATTTCATTGCAAATAAACTTCTATCCATTTCCTTTTGCTGTCACTTAGGTCATATTAGAGTGAAGTAACTAGGTCATTGGTTTTCCAAGTGTTTGTTTGTTCAGTTTGAAAAACAACTTGCAGAGCACCTATTATCCTTCTTTACCTGCCCATACTCCATAAACCCATCTGCTCCATCCCTCAACTTAGCTTCTTGCCTTACGTTTTCCATTTGCTCACATAACCCTAGTTTTTGTGCATCATTGCTCTTCCTCTCCTTGAACAAATCCAACCATCCTCGCCACTTCTCAGCTCCATTCCCCAAGTCCTGGACCTCCTCACACCCTTATCTCACCTCCATGCCCACTCCTTCATCTTTCTTCCTCCATCCACCCTACAAAATCCACTTTTCAGAACATCCTGTAGAAAATTACAGAACATCCTGTAGAAATTCCAGAACACCCTGTAGAACCCCTGCAGACTTCCTATAGAAGCTCACGAATGAGGTTTCTTGATATCTAAACTTTGTGAAACTCTCTGGAAGGGTGTTAGGGACCCCTTAGGCCCTCTCTGAACCTTCCCGACCTCCTCCAAGCATTTTCTCTCGCCAATCCACCTCTGCACAGTCAAAACCAGTTAAAAGCACATGCATGATAATTCTAACAACTTATTCAAAAATACAAAAAGATGTTTCTTTTCAGATGTTACTATAGAAGTAGCTTAGACACATGCATTTTACCTTCCTAGAAGTCAATGGAATCTCTTTCAGTAGCTTGCATCCTCTTTTTCGCATCAGTAGGACTAGATGGTAAAATTAGGGTTTGCTAGGGTTTACATTTCCTTTCAGCTTTCCAATTTCTTTCTACGAGTAGATTAGCCTTCTTTGAGTTAGCTTTCGTTCATCAGTTAAAAAGCTTCTTCTAAGAGCTCATAGAAGTTGGCTTAAGCTCCTAGCGGACTTGTGCCAGCTGACCAAGTGACAGCTGCGGCAAGAGCTAGTACTTGTGCATACAGCACCGTCGCTTCCAAGTTTGTTACGAACTACCGGGTTGATAAAATTAAAGAAGGGAGTTCTAAGAGTTGCAGCAATATTGCTGCAATACTGGAGTCCACCACCTCTTTTTGGCGTCGTTGCCAGGGAAGCGTCAAAGTATTAGTGATTGCTGCTTTTCTTCTATTTTCCACTACAACCTTCTGCTCAGTAGTTTATTTCATTTCATTTCTGCAAAAGTAGAGTAGATATTTCCTGCTTTCATAGATTAGCATTTCAATTCCGCAATTTCATTTCTGCAAGCGTAGATTAGCATTTCAATTCCGCAAGCGTAGCCTAGCATTTCATTCCTGCAATTTCATTTGAGCAAAATAGATTAGTCCTTTCCTGCTTTCATTTCAATTCCGCATTTTCATTTCAGCAAGATAGTTAGTTGTAGTTCAATCTATTTTAGTTTTATAGGTACAAGCAGAAAAAAGCAAAAATCAACCAAAAAGAAAAATGATTGCACAACACCCCCACTGCTTCACACAGCCAACCTTCTCTCTTCTTCGATGGCTGTGATTAAAGAACCCTTAGGTGGACAACAATACATATTTGAAGAACCTCAAGGGAAGAAGAAGAAGAAAACATTCCTCTGGAGCAAATGGCTACAAGCAGAAATGTTGGGAGCAGTATCTTATCCAAAAACGAATTTGCAAATCAGATGGAAGATTTCAAGAGCGAGATGAGGCGGTTTCTTGCCATGCAACTCGATACCTTGTAGATCTAAAGGAAGCAAGAGGAAGCCAAGAGGGCTTTGGCCATCTTTTGTCCCAGGCGCACTCGGAAGCATCCTAGGAACGAATGTCCAATGCACTCCCTAGAAGTATGTTTCATCTGTGAAGAATACCATCCTACGAATCAGTGCCCTTCCCTGCCTGGACTTAAAGCTGCATATCAGAGATCCAAAGGAGCCACTGAATCACTCTATTATATGAACCAAAGGAGGCCACATTGACCTAGATCTTACCCGCAGGAACTGCAAGGGACATCCGAGACCTATTATGACCCCTATCAAGCCACTTTCATGCCTTCCTGGGGTCCCCCTGCTCATCCTTCCTGGTTCACACCTCCTCCTTGTTCCTTCACAGATCCATATTATTCCCAACCAGTTGCTCATTCATTTCACCCTTATGCTCAGCCACAGCCTTAGTGGAATGCACCTCATCAGGGGTGGAGGCCCCAGTACAACTCTCCTCCCGCTCATTTGCCTCCACCACCTGCCCAACCACAAACCCATCCACATCCATCTCAAATATACATCCCCACTCAGCTACCCATACCACCATTCCCAAAACCATACAATGGAGTAGCTCAATCCAATTACAATGCTGAGGCACAACATGTCCAAATGACTCCTCTTGAGCTCGATGATCTTCACCATAGCTCAGGAAGAGTATTACAAAAAAGAGATTATATTGACAACATTGAAGGACCAAGGGCAAAAGAAGATTCAAAAGAAAGGATCAAAGAACCAGGGGCTGCTCTTGATGAAGAGAAGAGATCAGAATCAGAGATCAAGAAAGCTCCCTCATGGTTACCATCAAACCCTCCATGTAGTCAAGAGAAAAATCAGCAAAAAGAGGAAGATGTGAGGGTCATGATAGAAGGTGACACGAAGAATGATCCAGATCAGCGAAAGGACCAAGGATATCAGAGCTATACTGAGATATGGTTCCAGACAGTCACTAAGTTGCAGCAGTACTCTCTTCCTCAGCTATGTTTTATCCCCTCAAAGTCAAATCATTTGGTCTCTGAAAGTCGGATAGCTGTCAAAGCATGCATCTCAAGCCACCACATCATTTTGTCTCTAATCTCGATGTGCACATGGATCCATTGGAAGTATTCTTATACTTGAAAATGATTTTGTTTTTCAAGTAGGGTAGGGTAGAGAGAAAAAAAAAAAAGGGAAAAATAATGAAAATAAGAAGAAAATAAAAATCGAAGGTGAAAACCTCCTCGAAGGTTCCTTAGATTGGCTCACTGATTGAAAACCTCCATGAGGCGGTCAATGGGTTGGAAAGAAGAGGAAATAAAAAGGGAATAAGATCCCTGGGTGAAAACCTCCCTTGGAGGCGCCCAGGGCAGGCAATTAGGGTGAAAACCTCCATGAGGTGCCCTAGTTGTTTTTCAAAAAAAAGAGACAAAGAAAAAGAAAAATAAACATAATTTCCATTGAATAATTGCAGGTTGCAGCAAGGACATTGCAGGTCAGAAGGATCGCTCAAAACAAAGACAGAGGAAGTTTTGTGCCTTCTACAGGAAGTTCTGTGTTTTCTACAGGAAGTTCTGTGTCTTCTACAGGAAGCCTACAAACAAGCCAAAATTGATCTCTGAAGAGGACCTGAAGGCCGGGAATCTTTCCATGAGGCCGGCAAGCATCCATGTTTCCATCCCTCACCCTTCTCCATCATTTTTTCCATATCATTGTGCTTCTTTCCTCAAAACTGTGTGTTCTACAGGAAGTTCCTGTAGAAATTACAAGATTTCTACAGGAAGCTAGAAATGGATTTGAAAAAGGTATTTTGGCAAACATGATAGCTTCCTCAAGGGTTCAGAATTCCTCCTGCAATCTTCAAACTCCTCCTCCATCATCTCCATGCCTGCATCATAGCCCAAGCTCAGTTTTTCTTTCCATGCAAAAACTTGCAGAACGCTTTGAAGAAAACAATACATAGAACAGAATTTGTTTTTTCCCTAGCTTGAAAGCCGTGCATCCATTTGCAAAATTGTTACAGGGGGAGTTGTATAGGGACAATGGAAACATTGAGCAATTTCAGCCCATTCCGGTGCATGGTTTCCAAGAAATCCGCCTCCATCACCGTCAGCCATGTTTGCATTTTCTCCATATCCGTGCATCCATTTCAAAACCTGTTTCATGGGGAGATGCATATGGGTGATAGTAGCCTACCCAAGCAGTTTCAACTGATTCCGATGCACGGTTTCCAAGAAATTGATCTCTGTAACCTTCAGCCATTTTTCATTTTTCTCGAAATCTGTGCATCCATTGATCGCAATTTTGCTATGGGAGGTGCATCATGATGATAGGAACATTCTCAGCAAGTTTCAGATCAATCCGGTCTATCGGTCGGGAGCAATGGCGAAAACAAGTTTCTGTCCTGTGAAAATTCAACATCAGCAGCTTGAGGGTGCAGATCTGAATGTGAAGCCAGCTCCTACAGCATGGATCCGACTAGAGGATACCTGCACAAGAAAAAAATAGCCATGAATCAGCCACCAAGCCCTCATGCAACCACAGAAACCAATGCATGCAGCAAATGAAAGGCCACAGCACCTCACGATAGCCACATTAGACTTCTAGGTATGTGACTAAAACTCATTCCTCTATTGCATGAATCTAATCTAAGCACTGCATGAACAAATGAGATGGTGGGATTCAGCTAGGAAGCTAGCCAGATTCGATTGCACTCATCCGGGCAAAAATCACGCATCATACGTGTATAGTCGTTCACGTGAAATTTGAAAAACACACGTAGTGGTAGACGTGTTGAACTCCAACGCACAGGACATCAAATGATTAACAGATAGAAGAGAACATGCAGTTCATCACATCACTTCAGTTCGAATAAAGCCATCGCACATTTTTGCCACCTCACCACAAATCACGCAGCAATTAACGAACGCTCGGCTGAAACTCACAAACTGCTATTAACTTGCACTTGCAACATTTTCAACTGAAGTATGCATCCTCCACTTCCACAAAATGATTAACCCGTCATCCTCCATTGAGCTCTGCGGCCTGGTTCACAATTCTCCAGCGTATTGGGCTCACTCAGAGGCGCAGGGGCGTTCTACAGGAAGACGTTCTACAGGAAAGTACAACAAAGCCTTCCAAAGCAGAAAAGACAGAGTTTTTCTTCATCAAATTTGGAGCTTGAAGAGAGGTAGGCTCAAAAACACCATTCCCATGCATGATATTTCGAAAGGTGGTGAACTAGCTTGTTTGAAGTGGGGAAAATTAAAACCAGTCTGCCTGTGGGTCAAGAATGGTGGTTTACTTATATGATACACAGAATTTCTTTTAAATGGTGCTGCGTCATATTCACCTCCATGGTTCCTGTTAACAAACTCTCCCCATTATAACGATAAACCGCTGTAAGGCTCACCTGTGCACATATAAAATTTTTGTGACTGCTATATGGTTGGTGTGAAAATTAAGCTCTACACTCTATCTGTGAGAACCTAACTTCATTTTGACAGTCAAGTTTTGGGGCAGCATCAGCATTATAACCAGGGAATTGGTGAAAAGGGAGATACAAACATCTGAGAAACCCTGTCATAAGAATCAAAGGAGGAAACCATACACAGAATTCCCTTTCTGTTCAGAGCACAAGCCAAAATGGAGTATTTGAGTATTTTTCACCATGCCATGAGGTTTTATCAGAAGGGAACCCTCGGATCCCAAGAAGGTGAGAGAAACTCCTGAGGTGGTAGACCTATTTACCCATGCAAAGTGGATGACCTTCTGTGACAGAATTCAAGGTCACGATGATGAGATAACAGAGGAGTTCCTAAGGTCCCTGCAGCCTAAATCCAAGATACTGGCCATTGTAAATTTCCGAGGATTGACCTTAAGACTCACCCCACAACTCATTAGTCGGGTCACTGACTTGCCATTGGGGATACCCTGGGATAAAGAGGAAAGGAAATTGGGCCAGAAGGCCAAAAAGGAATTCTTCCTACCAGAAGAACAGTTTTCAGAGGATAAAAATGGGGTCCGGAGAGCTAGCCTACATCCATTTTGGAGCGAGGTCAACCTTCAGATTATGAAATACATTACCTGTGAGGGGCGATTCAGTATTGTATATGGTTATCACTTCCGGTTGCTCACTGAACTCAGGCATAAGATGGATTTACCCACAGAACAAAAGCTAAGCATCCCCTACTTCCTCCTACAGTCATTGATTGAGTGTGGCACAAAACTGAAGGAAGGGACACCAGACCAGCTGGCCCATCATGGGCTTATCAAGCTTCTAGTAGAAGATGCCCTCCATATTGCAAATCAGGGCAGAAAGGACTGAAAAGGTCCAAGCAAGTGAGGGCACATCCAAGGAAACCACAGCAAAATTGAAGAAGAAGACACCCCCAGCCAAGCAGGCCAAAACAGTGAAAACTGTTTCTACAGGAAGCCCGAAAACTGCTTCTACAGGAAGACAGAAAACAGTTAGCACAGTAATTTCTACAGGAAGTCTAGAAACAGAGGAACAAAAAGGGAAAATCGCCTGAGATTTTAGCCAGGGAGGTAGCAGCTGTGCTGACCACCCTAAGCACATCTGCAAAGCAGAAAGGGAAGCGAAAGAGGGAGCCTTCCCTGTATATTAAGGCAAGAAGGAGCGTGAGGATTAAGACTGGCAGACCCCAGCCACCGTCAAAAGAACCAATCACAATTGTAGACACCCCTACCACACAAAAGGAGAGGTCCCCCTCCAAGGCATCCATCACCTATGAACGGGGAAGCCCGAAGACATCCACCTGGAGAGAAAGAATGAAAATGTTGGACACAAAGGCCTCTCTACAGAATGCTGAGACAGTTCTACAGGAAGCTGAGAATTCTCTAGGAAAAGGAGCACAGGCAGTGGGAAGAAGAAGAGAGAAAAGCATGGTTTCATGACCGAGAAGAGGACATCGCTTCAGAAGCTTGGCATGACAGGGAGGCCACCAGAGCCATCAAAGATGAGGAGATAAAGTAGTTGCTCAGAGGATGAGCAACACTTTCAGTAGGGGGGTGATGATGAGCCCCAAAAATGGATAATTATATGGGCTCATTCAACCTCCTAATTCGACTTAATCCACCATTCTCATTAGTTTATTGCATGTTTTTTATTATATTTATGCTAATAGAGTGAACTGGGTTAGTCATTATGCCAACAAGTCTAATGGGTGCTTTGTGCAGATTTTTAGTCAATTTTGAGACAAAATCAAAGGTTTTAATGAGCACTTGGTAGCCAAATTCGTGGAATAACAAGGGATAGGATTTATAGGAAGGTGTCCCCTTCATTTATGGGCCCTTACCTCGAATTCTCCACCATCAGCTCAGAGTTCAAGGGCCACCAAATCAATTATCACAAGGGGCAGCCGAGCAAGTGCTAGTAAAAGTGCTGTTAACTACAAGTTTTGGCAGCTGAGTTCCTAAAGTTTAGGAGGACTGTTGGGGTCCTCAATTTGTATAAATAAGAGGGCTTAGGGCCTCATTTCAGTTAGTCACTTTGTAGGCAGAAGTTAGCTAGTTTGTAGTTCGATTTTAGTCAGTAGATTAGCTTTGCATTTCAACACATTTTCAAGCTTTCCCTTGTGGACAGTTTTTGATGTAACTCTTCTTGTCTTGCTCAATAAAGATGAATCCAGCTTTTCACCAGCTCTAAATCTCTCTTAGGAGGCTGTAGATCTTGGGGTTGGGCCCATCTCAAGTGCCTAGTACCTCCTTTGTTTACTTTCATGTGTCTTTGCTGCATTCTTAGATTAAAATCTGCTATTTAGATTTAAATTTTGCTTTGTTATTTAGACTTTTTTTGATGATTAAAGTAGCTTTTCATGTTCAGATTGATTTGATAGGTTAATAACAGAAAGGATCCTCGGAAAAAGGCCTCAAGCACCTTTGATCTCACCTCTCCCTCAGTGGGATCGTGAGCTGGGACAAAGGTGACATTGCTGCCAACAAAAACATTGTTTTTTGCTTTGCCATGCAATCATTAGTGTTGGTATTCTCATTTGCATACGTTGATGTTAGTTGTGTTTAAATGCTCCAGTTTATGATTGCTTAGTTGCATATTTATTTCACGTATTTCATTGCGAATAAACTTCTGTCCATTTCCTTTTGCTGTTACTTAGGTCATATTAGAGTGAAGTAACTAGATCATTGGTTTTCCAAGTGTTTGTTTGTTCAGTTTGAAAAACAACTTGCAGAGCACCTATTATCCTTCTTTACCTGCCCATACTCCATAAACCCATCTGCTCCATCCCGCAACTCAGCTTCTTGCCTTACGTTTGCCATTTGCTCACATAACCCTAGTTTTTGTACATCATTACTCTTCCTCTCCTTGAACAAATCCAACCATCCTCGCCACTTCTCAGCTCCATTCCCCAAGTTCTGGACCTCCTCACACCCTTATCTCACCTCCATGCCCACTCCTTCATCTTTCTTCCTCCATCCACCCTACAAAATCCACTTTTCGGAACATCCTGTAGAAAATTACAGAACATCCTGTAGAACCCCTACAGACTTTCTGTAGAAGCTCACAAATGAGGTTTCTTGATAGCCAAACTTTGTGAAACTCTCTGGAAGGGTGTTAGGGACCCCTTAGTCCCTCTCTGAACCTTCCCGACCTCCTCCAAGCATTTCTTCTCGCCAATCCACCTCTGCACAGTCAAAACCAGTTAAAAGCACATGCATGATAATTCTAACAACTTATTCAAAAATACAAAAATATGTTTCTTTTCAGATGTTACTGTAGAAGTAGCTTAGACACATGCATTTTACCTTCCTAGAAGTCAATGGCATCTCTTTCAGTAGCTTGCATCCTCTTTTTTGCATCAGTAGGACTAGATGGTAAAATTAGGGTTTGCTAGGGTTTACATTTCCTTTCAGCTTTCCAATTTCTTTCTGCGAGTAGATTAGCCTTCTTTGAGTTAGCTTTCGTCCATCAGTTAAAAATCTTCTTCTAAGAGCTCATAGAAGTTGGCTTAAGCTCCTAGCGGACTTGTGCCAGCTGACCAAGTGACAGCTGCGGCAAGAGCTAGTACTTGTGCATACAGCACCATCGCTTCCAAGTTTGTTACGAACTACCGGGTTGATAAAATTAAAGAAGGGAGTTCTAGGAGTTGCAGAAGTATTGCTGCAATACTGGAGCTCACCACACGTCTACAGAGGGGAAGGTGGGATACCTGCATGCAACCTTATATAATCCTGACTTATGAATATTGACATAGACCTGTCGGTCCTCTAGATTCTCCTCAAAGCTTCTTGCGAAATTACTGTTGATGTATTTCCATGTGATCTTGATGTCTTTCTGAATGAACAAGTGTGTTTTTGTGTACACGGGATGATCTAAAAATGGGGCACTAAAGGCTTCTTGTCAAGCTTGCAAGAACCTCTCCCACTCCCAAAGCTTATATATTCCCAAGACCCAAATGATTAACCAATTGCAGAATTAATAATGTGCTTGAAAATAAGATGTATGCTGGTGTTTATTTTTTACTGTTTATGTGCTTTAAAATTTTGTTGTTTATGCTGATATAACATACATTTAACAGTAAAATATTACAGCAAATAACAAATACATAAGACAGTGAGTTTAATATGGAGTTCACCTAAAAATCTTGGGCTACGTCTCCTTGAGCTCTAGTCAACTCAACTAGGCTCTCTGGGATTATGGCAGCAGTTCTTTTACAAGCTCCATGCTCAACTCCACTGGTTTACACAAAACACAATGGGCTTAGAACACCATCTTATCCCTGGCTCTGAAGCTCTTGGCTTTCTGGCTCTGGCTCTGGCTCTAGCTCTCGGCTCTATCTCTGACTCTTGGCTCTCGGCTCTGGCTCTCGCTCTTTAGCTCTAGCTTCTCTGAGCTCTCTCTCTCTCGGCCTCTGTGTGCATCAATGGTTCGCTCGACCTCCAAGCGACCTTTAGCAACCTTCCAATGACCTTTAGCAGCTTTGCTTCCTGTCAATCGTGCTCTCTGGATTTTCGCTCTCGTAGCTAATAGCTCTCCTTCAACGACCTCTAGCTCCCATGTCAATTGGGCTTTTTGGCTCCTTTGAGGCATTTTCCTAGCTCTGTGACTTCCCCAGTCATTTCTTTGCATGTCATTACTCCCCTGTGGCTCTGTGGCTTCTCTGCACATTGTCTGTTCGACTAGCCATCTGGCTCTGTGGCTCTGTGGCTTCAAACGCATCATTGTTTGCCAAAAACACCCGCATGAAGGGTGGCATAGTGATCAGGGGCCGTTACAAAGGGATCAGGGCCTTCTTCCAAGAAAAAACCCAAAAATGGAGAAAAATCCAATACACAGAGATTTTTCTGAAATTACACTATCGGGCGTGAATTTCGGACTTGAAATTTCATTAAATCGCTCCTATAACCCTATCGGGTCCGCCATTAGTTGCACTATCCCTATTGAATCATCGCATGGCCAAAATCCAAAATACACGGGATAACACAGAAAATCCAAATTCCCACACTTCAAAAATTATGTAATCGGGCTTATAATCCCCATCGGGTCTGGCCCTTATCACTTATCGCAATCACAATTGCATTAGCCCTACTATCGGGAATCGCCGACCATCGATTTAATCTAGACCGTTGATCTGATCTTGATCGGACGGTCTAGATCGCATCACATATCGCTATCGCATTGGCCCTTTGTGTCAGGGATCGCCGATCTCCCGACCGCCGATTTAATCCTGGTCGTTGATCTCATTTCCGATCCAATGGCTGAGATCGCACATCGCGGATCGGCAATTGCATGTCACATATGGTATCGGCCCATTTTATATCGTTGTGATATGATGTTGCAATGCGATATATCGCATGCCGCATAGTCCCGGGGTTCCTTCCCTTATCTCATAGCATCGCCGATGCCAATATCGGTGATCGCAATGTCGCATCGGCTCGGGGTCCTTTCCTTATATTATTTGCATATGCCTGCTTCCGACCCGATATGTCGGGGATCGGTAATCAAGAGTATCTTTTGCCTCCACTTTAAGTCTGCCTCTTGGACCATTCCGATGTGATTTTCCTTTATAAAGCCTTTTAGGTCATTTTTTTGAAGGTTTTGCCTCTTTTTCAAAGGACAAAGGGCAACTTCTTTCTGCGATAACTTCTGCATCCGAGGTGTGTTTTAGCCCATTCAAATTGCAGTAGATTCAGAATGAAAATATCTACGCAATGGGAATATTTCTAGGAGCATCCTTAGACTTTCATTTTCCTTTGTGAGGAACACTTAGACTTAGAATTCTATCCAAAATCCATTTTGGATCATGCCTTCCCACTAAAGAACTTTTGGTCTCCAAAAAACTGACATATTGATCTGAACAATAAATGAGAGTAACAACACCCTCTTCTTTCATCCTCCACACACTTACCTTGCATAGTGCCTCTAAACCAAAGCCTTTGACCACTTTCCTTCCTGGATGTGCTGGTCTTCCTGAGAAGAAATGTCTTCCTTCTTGACTTCATGCAAAACTCCTGCTAAGATGGTCATAGAATGTAGTTTGAACTTCTCTGCCTTGATCATTGATCCAAGGTGGCTCAAACGAATGTGAAGTACATATTCTTCACAAAATTTTCATTTGTACTTGTTTGAAAAGTTACCAACAACAACTGTTAACAACAACAAAAATATAGACAACAACTGGATGGCCTAAACTCCTGCTTCAACAAAAGAAAAAGATTTCACATCTTGTGAACACCTCCATGTCTTACATTTACATACAAATGATGGACTAGATAACAAGCCCACAAAACATGCTTTTAAAACAAATGACCTTTCAAGTCAAGCATGTGGAAAAGATCTCAAGGATTCTTTTCAAAAGATGAAACACTTCATCATCATCTCCATCTTGGAGACCAAGTTAACTTCTCTCAAGTCAACATTACATCTCATGCATGTCAAAGCAATCAACCCTACAAGTTAATTACACATGCATGTTCAAAAACAAGAATTCGTCAACATCCATGTGTTCATGCACAACATTCTCATGCATGCATTTCATCCTTCAACTTCCACTTAAGCACACTGTACTTTCGAAGCTGAAATGAAATATAATTTTGCAGCAACAAAGTGAGTCTCCTACTCAACCTTTTTCCATTCACCATCTTGGTAAAAACCTACAACTTGCATTCCATTAACAAATAAATGCAAATAGATGCATCAGTAGATATGCAATCTTAATTGGATAATAACTCTAGCCATTTCTTACCAATCCATTTCAAAGGTCTTTCCTTTGTCTGCACATCAGCATCAACATGTGAATCATCCTGAAACACATCATTAATGGAAAATTCCTTTCCATTTCTGCCATCTTCTCTTTCCACCTTCTTTGGCTTTTGTGGAAACATTGCTGGATTCAGAGTCCAACACTTTGCAGCAAGATGCCCTTGATTATGGCAGTAAGTGCAACACATGTGCATCCTCTTGACAACATCCTTGTCCAATGGACCTTTGGGTTCTTACTTCTTTTCCTTCAAAAGTTCCTTGTATGTGGCCATTCTCTTCCAACATCTAGAAACATGATGGTTATCCAAACCACAAAAGGAACATGCAATTCTTTTCCCATATCTATGTGGAAATTTATCATGCTTTGTAAAATCAAAAGGAAGATGATTAGAACCAGATTTATACCTTTCTCTTTCACCTTTATTACCTTCATGAGGAGGTGAAGCAAATGAAGAAGTGGCTCCCTTTCGAACACCATCAATCTCTTCAAGGCTGTTAGAGTTTCCACAACTCTCTGGTTCAAGTGTGTGCTTCTGAACACCTGCATCTTGCAAATGATGTTTCAAGCTATTGCATTCCTCCTGAATACAATCTTCACACTCTTGAGGTAGAGGACCTGAAATGAAACTCCTTCTTGGAACTGTTTCAATGGCCTTCATGGCAGCTTTGGAACTTTCTCCATAAGACTGTCCATAGCCAAGACCCAAATACTTAGGCCTTTCCTCAACCATTATTGGCTCAAAAATACCTTGTGCATGTTTACCCAAGCCTTTTCCCTCATAGCCCATCTTGGACATTAGCTTGGAACCTATGCCTCTGGTATGTTTTTCAAAAGAACCAATATAAGCATTATTAGAAGAATTTGAAGACAAACAAGAATGGTTTACCTTTTCTTCAAGCTAATACTTTACTAGGGCTTCTTTGGCAACAAAGAGTTGTGTCTCCAACTCATCCATCCTTTTCAGGTTCATATTTGCAATATGAAGTTGCCTCTCCATTTCCTGCAATTTGTCAGAAAGCAACTGCTTCGCTTCCTCCACGGAATTCCAATGCTGTCTAAGTATGCTGCTCTTCCTTCCATCCTCATACATTTCCCTCAACTTGTCCATCATGATGAACAAGTCTTGCTTCATGTCTCCATCAAAGAATCTTGTGATGAAGGAGGAATTTGAGGACCCACTTGTAGAAGTTGTCATTATACAAATGAACAAAAAAAAAACTTTAGACAAGATTGATAAAGAGCTTATTCAACAACCTTTTTGCAACAAACCTCCTGTGCTTCAAGGATTGCCTTGAGGTCCTTTGGGATAAGAAGAACGCCTTCAGCCCTTTTTCCTTCTTTTCCTTCCTGGACTAAGCTATCAATAGCTTTCCCTTCACCTCTGCAATCTGAAACAATAGTCAGTCTGCAAACAAGCATGCAATCAACTTCTGACTGTTTAAACACCTTTCAGACAAGCAATCTTTGCTCTGTCAATCAAGCATTCTGATGTAACCTTCTTTGAAGGTGGGGTTAACCAATCTTAAGCTCTAATACCACCTAATCTGAAAATGGGGCACTAAAGGCTTCTTGTCAAGCTTACAAGAACCTCTCCCACTCCCAAAGCTTATATATTCCCAAGACCCAAATGATTAACCAATTGCGGAATTAATAATGTGCTTGAAAATAAGGTGTATGCTGGTGTTTATTTTTGACTATTTATGTGCTTTAAAATTCTATTGTTTATGCTGATATAACATACATATAACAGTAAAATATTACAGCAAATAACAAACACATAAGATAGTAAGTTTAATATGGAGTTCACCTAAAACTCTTGGGCTACGTCTCCTTGAGCTCTAGTCAACTCAACTAGGCTCTCTGGGATTATGGTAGCAATTCTTTTACAAGCTCCACGCTCAACTCCACTGGTTTACACAGAACACAATGGGCTTAGAACACCATCTTATCCTTGGCTCTGAAGCTCTCGGCTTTTTGGCTCTGGCTCTCGGCTCTGGCTCTGACTCTTGGCTCTCGACTCTGGCTCTGGATCTTCAGCTCTGGCTTCTCTGAGCTCTCTCTCGGCCTCTGCATGCATCAATGGTTCACTCGACCTCCAAGCGACCTTTAGCAACCTTCCAATGACCTTTAGCAGCTTTGCTGCTTGTCAATCGTGCTCTCTAGCTTTTCGCTTTCATAGCTAACAACTCTCCTACAACGACCTCTATCTCTCCTGTCAATTGGGCTTTCTGGCTCCTTTGAGGCATTTTCCCGGCTCTGCGGCTTCCCTAGTCATTTCTCTGCGTGTCATTACTCCCCTGTGGCTCTATGGCTTCCCTGCGCATTGTTTGTTCGATTGGCCATCTGGCTCTGCGGTTTTGTGGCTTCAAATGCATCATTGTTTGCCAAAAATGCCCGCTTACAGGGTGACATAGTGATCAAGGGCCGTTATAGAGGGACCGAGGCCTTCTTCCAAGCAAAAACCAAAAAATGGAGAAAAATCCAATACACTGAGATTTTTCCGAAATTACACTATTGGGAGTGAATTCCGGACTTGAAATTTCATTAAATCGCCCCTATAACCCTATCAGGTCCGCCATTAGTCGCAATATCGCTATCGCATCATCACATGGCCAAAATCCCAAATACACGAAATAACACAGAAAATCTGAATTCCCAGACTTCAAAAATTATGTAATCGAGCTTATAATCCCCATCGGGTCCGGCCCTTATCGCAATCGCAATCGCATTAGCCTTGCTATCGGGGATCGTCGATCGTCAATCACTGATTTAATCTGCACCATTGATATGATCCCCAATCAGATGGTCCAGATCACATTGCATATTGCTATCGCATCGGCCCTTCGTGTCGGGGATCGCCGATCTCCCAACTACCGATTTAATCCTGGTCGTTGATCTCATTTACGATTCGATGGCTGAGATCACACACCGCAGATTGGCAATCACATGTCACATATGGTATCGAACCCTTTTATATCACTGCGATACGATGTTGCGATGCGATATATCGCAATCGCATGTCGCATAGTCCTGGGGTTCCTTCCCTTATCTCATAGCATCGTCGACGCCGATATCGGCGATCGCAATGTCGCATTGACTCGGGGTCCTTTCCTTATATTATTTGCATATGCTTGCCTCTGACCTGATATGTCAGAGATCGGTAATTTGGGGTCTCTTCCGCCTCCGCTTTAAGTCCGCCTCTTGGACCATTCCGATGCGATTTTCCTTTATAAAGCCTTTTATGCCATTTTTTTGAAGATTTTGCCTCCTTTTCAAAGGACAAAGGGCAACTTCTTTCTACGATAACTTCTGCATCCGAGGTCCATTTTAGCCCATTCAAATTGCTGTAGATTCAAAATGAAAACATCTACACAATGGGACTATTTCCAGGAGCATCCTTAGACTTTAATTTTCCTCTATGAGGAACACTTAGACTTAGAAGTCTATCCAAAATCCATTTTGGATCATGGGCAAGCTCATAGGCCCCTGCTCAACCACATCTTTAGTACTTCTTTGAACTGTGTCTTTTGATCCAACTCTCTTGGAGGCCATGATATTTTTACTACTGAGAAGCTGCTCAAAAACCTGTGGTACCTAGAGACAGAGAAGACACACATGGCAAGACAATTTTAGCTAAAAACATAAAGAAACTTGAGAATCAATCGAGCAACAAACTGGTGATTTCTGGGCAAGATTGCACAACTTTGACTCCGAGAGGCTGGGAGACTGTCAGCTGGAACTGCGCATTATGTAGTCGCAGTTGCCAGTGAGGCTCATTACTAATTGGGACTGCACAATGCGTAATCTAGTGAGGCTGACTGCTAACTGAAACTGTGAAATGTGCAGATCAATCAGGCTGGGTTGTTGGTTGGAACTGCGCAATGCGCAGTTCCAGTGGGCAAGATTGGGCATTGCCTCCTAGAATTGTGCAGAGCACAACTAGGATCCAGTCGGCAGCCTCTGCGCAATTCCTGGAGGCAAGGAACAACCTTGACTTCCAGGAATGCGCAAAGCATGCTGGGAGACAGAAGATCTGGGCCAAGACTGCCCAGATATAACCAATGGAAATCTGAAAACACGAAGGACTGAATGTGTGCGCAAAGTTGGTGCAGATCTGATTGAATAGACATGCACGTGATTCAAGCTAGTGCAGAAATTAGTCAAATGGAAAAACCATGAAGCTCATGAAGAGAGTAGCCGCAACGACAACTATTACTATAGAAACAGTGTTATGCATGCGACACTAAGGAAAGGCAATGGAAAACTAGAAACAACACTTCTACAAGTTAAAACATATTAAAATGTGAGCATTCGTTCAATGAAACAAGGGAAACAACACTCATACAAGCCAAAAAATAAAAATCAACAAAAAAAGTGGCAAAAGGCATGAAAAACAAAATTTGCTCGGAAAACATGTGCCGATTGTGCTGAAGGTTACTATATGCCTCAGGAATGCCAGAGCTCCAAGATCGAATGTGAAGAATGAGCTCTAAGGGGTCGTTTACATAGATTTGGTGAACTTAGGGTTTATGATGCCCATGCCACAAATATAGGAAAAAGCGACACTTGGTGGGAGTTTTTAAAATCGAATTTGCATGTAAGTCCTACTGCTAAAAATAGATCCCTCAAAATCTAGGGATTCTTTTTCTCTTTTATGCTTTTTTTCTTTTTCAAGGAAAAGTTTCCCGACATGCAAGAAAGGATTGCACAGTTCTAGAGGGAACCAAGCAACCTATTGGCACATGCAATGGACAGTCATTGAGGGAAAGCTTTTGCATTGTTTCCGGGATGAGTGGCCCTCACTAGTTGGCCAACTCTACGTAATTTTCCAAAGCAGTGTTGTTGGCCTACTTTGCGTATTTATGGAGAGCATCGCCAACTAGCCTGCTCTGCACATTTCTGGAGAGCGTTGTTAGCTGGCTTGCTCTACGCAATTCTGAAGAGCAGTGCCAGCTAGCTTGCTCTACACAAATCATTGTTGGGCTACTCTGCGCAATTCCTGAGGGGAAGACAGACTAACCTCTAGGATTGCGTAGTTTTTCCCGACAACCCAATGACCGGATGTGAACTAAGTGTTGGGTCAACTTGTGATTGGTCGACGGAACAAGTAAGTGAACACAAGGTGTTAAGGGATAGATAAAATCAAATAAAATCAAGTACTTGATCAGTGCAGGATAACTACTATGATTTCAATGAGTGAGGCTCCAAAACGAATCGAAGGAAAATTTTTGTAGGGTGGTTGTAGCTGCTACAACAAGGCCTTCAAAATGGTATGCACAACAACACATAACATTCAACACATGACTTTCAATGTATAACACTCATGGTTTGCATTAAGATCGGGTTTCAATGTAACATAATCAAGCATGGCATTCATATTCCATTGATGCAACATAGAATAAAAAAGCATACCATTCCAATGGACATCAGACAACAACTCTAGCTCTATGTAATCGGTCTTCAAAAAACTATGCTCCAAACATATAAAAAATGCAACAACCACACCAACTATACACAACATACGCCATTACGCGGTCTCCAATGCGCAACGTATATTATTACATGGTCTTCAACACACAACATTCACCATGAAATGCACCATGCACAAAAAACAGGAGTTACCAATGCACAGTGGTGCGCAAAACACGTCATGTCACGACCATATTCAATGCGGAGGAGTAATACAATGACCAAGACATTGATCCCAGACCCACAGTCTAGCCAACGATACCAGACAACATTTAAAACTCAATGCACAATGACATGCGACCAAAACACCACAATTCACAGAGATTCAACATACAGGAGGAGACAGGGAATTCAACATTCAACAGACAAAGCATTCAACATAAACTACATAGTAGAAAGTTAAATTCAGACCTGTAGCTTGAATACCATGTCAGGCCATGTTTGTGTAACTCTGAATGAATTTTATGAATCTTTGCATTAAGAGATTATTGACATATACACTTTGAGGGAGACTCTTGGAATTTAAATTCCAGTGTCTATTCACCTTCTCCATTTTCCTATTTACATGAATTTCTTAATCCCAAAGATTAGGTGTCAACAATGGGTTTCCTCAAAATTATTTGAAACTCTAGGAAAAACAAAGATGTCACGTTTTGGCTAAATCATTGTGAAATAAAGGAAGAAGTCATTAAGTAAAACAGTGATAATATTAAAAATATTATTACATATAAATTTAAATATAATCCTCAATCCAAAAAACATTTAGGGTATAAAAGAAAATTAAGACATTACAAGGAGGTGGTGAAAATATAATTTAAAAGATCAAAAGTATCATCTTTATGACTTGAAAAGAGTTAAAGATGAAAAACACTTTGGTAAAGTGTCATGTGTATATTTAAATTAAATTATAATTTCAAAATATTTGCCGCAATACATAACTTTCTATTTAAAACATAAAAATTACAATGATCTTTACTTAATATTTTTTGAATATAAAAATAAAAATTTAAAAATATCTAAGTAATCACTTTTTTTTTTAATTTGAAAAACCAATTCTAGTGTTAGAAGATATTTATCTTATCACCCTTGTTGTCCTATATGGTTGTGAAGTCCAAGGTTGCATTATATCCAGAGAGTTGTGGAGAAAGATTGAGATGATTCAAAAGCAATTCATAACCTGCAATTTCAAGATCAAGGGAAATACCCCCTATCCTATCCTCCTAATCGAAGTTGGCCTCTCCTCTACTGAAAGCAGGGCTATGTTTAAATATTTAATGTATAAGAAGAAACTTTACAACATGGAATCCAAGAGGCTTCCTAAAATTTCCTCAAGTGTGGGTGGCATAAGGATGCCTAGTCTTGGCTCAACCATTGGGGGATAAATGAGGAGATCATCTTGGGAAGAAAGCACAATGCCAAAGATACTATCACCTCCAAATTTAAGGATAAGTTACGGGATGATAAAGAGATGGAGGGTAAAAGGAAGCTAAGATATTATAAGGAGGTAATCAACCCCACCTTTGAGAACCATAATTATCTTTCTTGACCAGCTCAAGAAAAAGATGAACATCGCTAAGATTAGAACTAATTCTCATGAGCTTCGAAGTGAAACTGGGCATTGGTCTACCCCCAAGACTCCCTAGGACGATAGAATTTGTCAGTTTTGTGATACTAAGAGATTGGAGGATGAAAAGCGCTTTCTTTTAGATTGTCCGACCCCTACTCACATCTGCTCTCATTTCTCTAGCATCTGTCACACTTTCAATCTTCTTGACTTATTAAGTCAACCCAACTATAGTAATCTTGGTGCGCTTCTTTCCCTTCTTTTTGAGTAGAGAAATAAGATTCTAAAGAATTACAATTAGATTCTTCTTCTTAAGGTTTGATAGGCGGCATTGGTCTTAGTGGATCATCATCATCATCATCATCATTTTTAGATATTATTAATAAAATATTTATTAAATACATTTATAAATTAAAAAACCAAAATTAAGTAAAAAATTATACATAAAATTGATTTAATTATTTTAAAGATTTTTTAGGGGATGAAATTTGTTTTCTAATTTATGACTTTTAAATTTTTTTAATGAGTTGATAAGACAAGTATAACCATTTTATTTCTTTAAAGAATGGGAAAATTTATGATAATTTAGTTGTTAAATTAGATATGGGACCACCATCACTTTCCCGCAAATGCAAGTTGATTTATCATTGTTATTTAAGAAAAGTCATGCCATATAGAATTACACCGTCTCTTATGTTATCGAGAGAACTTTCACTCATGCCAAATTCCTCATGTTATCGAGAGAACTTTCACTCATGCCAAATTCCTCAAGGTCTTGAACCATTAACTTGTTTCATAATGTTTAGAGAAAAATGAACTCTCAACCACACAAAAGTAATTTATAAACATACTCCAACCCCAAAATAAACATAAAAGAAAACAATCATTCACAATATATATTTATAATAATAATAAAACAATCACTAAATACTTAAGACCGAATAAATACAAGTTTGAAGTAATAAACCTCTTCAAATATTAAAAACCAGCGTAGATCCATTTCAAATAGAGATCTAATATGAAGTTTGAGAGAATTTTTGGGCGTAAATCACATGATATTTCTTTTGTCGACGCGTTTCGAACCAACAAGTGTGATTCATCATCAGCACAAGTTGAAGAATCACATCTAGCTTTGCATGTTAAATAGTGAGAGGGGAACCTCCAATGGCTACCGTTAAAATGACTAACGGCTAAATTACACTGGGTCAGTTAGATGGACAGGAAAAATTATTTAAGCTGATAAATTCTCTCAAACTTGATATGGATCACAGAAGCCTCAATTCAATAGATCTAATATGAGTAGATAGAAATCCAATTTCTTCACTTAAAATTTCAACTTTATAACAAACAGACACACAGACACACTTGAAACATCATACTGAGCGTTATAAACCGACACACTTGAAACATCATACTGAGCTATATCTAGGCTCAATAATAATAACAAAAATCCATATATTTATTATAATAATAATAAAAGAATCAACGAATGCTTGATCCCAAATAACTACAAGTCTGCAGTACATAAGTGAACAGTCTGTCTGTGATCCCAAATGAATACAAGTTTGCTGTACATAAGCGAAGAGTCTGTCTGTAATTCAACGGCATCTTCACGTATTTAGTAGATCCTCAAATCTGTCCAGACGGGTCACGGGTCTCTTGGTACAGAACTCGGAATTCCAACACATGCAGAGGAATGTGCGTTTGAGAGATCAATATAAAGGATTGATCCATGTTCTGGAATAAGATCAGATTCAATGGGGTCAATAAATCTGCTGCTCAATATTCGACTGCAAGAGATCCCGGAGTGTTGGACGGAACTCGTTAATGGTCTCCAACTTTGGCTTCCAGCATTTGCCTGCGTTCAATCTCAGCTGCGCAAGCGCCGTTAACAGCTCTGGATCGTCTTCCAAATTCAGCTTCGGCACCGGAAGCTGCTCTTCCTGCACCCTACCGCTTTGTTTCCTCTCCTCCAATAACAATACATCAATCTTCATTTCTGGCGGGAGGGGACTCATGGGCTCACCAAACAGGGGGAGTACTCTGGCGCTGGAGCTTCGTCTATTTTTAGATTTCATGGCTGAATTGGCCTTCAATCCCAGGGCGGCCATGTCTGTACCAGACAGTACGGAGTGCAGTTTGGGCATGGGCAGAAGAAAATAGAGATGCCCCAGATCCAGTTCTTCGTCTGCCGTGAGAGGACTAATTCTACGCCCGATCTGCAAGCCGTTGGCGTGGCATACAAAGTGCTGTGGATTGTCCAGCATCAGCTCTGCCGCCTTTATCCGCCTCTGAAGGTCCTGAACGCTGCCATTCCAATGGATGACTTTCACAGTGCTGGAAGGCACACACTTGGAAGCGCAAGAAATGTAACTACCCATCCTGAATTTTGGTGCTCTGTTAATCTATGTGTAGCGATTGGAAGGTAAAGTAATTGTATGGAGGGATATTTTACTACTCTGTTTGCGTCTGTAGCGATGGGGAGGTTAAGGAAGTGTGTGGAGGGATGAGGGAGGCGCGCACAAGGCATTTATAAAGGAGCACACATCACATTCATAACAATGTGATTACTAGTTACAGCTGGAATGTCGCGTTAAATGAGGGTGAGGAAGAAAGTAAGCAAGATCCTCCATTCCATGTGGTTCTAATGGGAACTGGGGAGATCCAGCTAGCCGAAGACGAATTCACACTCAGTAGTACATGAATGGCTGTAATAGCTTGGCTGGATTCCAATTGCATACCGCGTTGTCCGTTGTCCACTGGTAGTGTAGGTGTTAACAAATCTGACGGTTGACACAGGGATGTTGCACGTTGAGAAAAGCCACTTTACAGAATTTGATGGTTTCTTTGTCGTTCCCGAGGTGAGAGATGAGGAAGCTTTTTATTTGGCGTATTGTTGGATCAATACTGATCTTGGTATATTGATGTGGACTTTTCAACACTGATTTTGGTATATTGATGTGACTTTTCATAATCTTGAATTTGTTTGTTTATTTAAAAATATATTTTAAATAGCGAAAAATCATGATTTTATTTAAAATTATATTATTTAATTTTAATTTAAAGATAAAAATATCATTTTTATATATTAAATTTAAGTAAAATTTAAAAATTGCTTAGTTTCTATTGTGATTATATATAGGTATGGTAATTCAGTAGTGTCATTGAAAACCATGTCTATTAAAATAATTTATGTGAATTTATTAGTTATTTGAAGATCATATTACTTAATGTATATTTAAATTAAATTGTTGATGTTTGATAAGGGAAATTTTTTATTTTTTCTAGATGTATCTTATGGTTAAATACATTTTGAGTGGGCTTAATGGTTAAGAGCATGTGTTTCCTCATAAGAGGTCACTGGTTCAAAACTAGACCGGGTAGAGTATGTATACCTTTGTAGACTTAGTAGTTCAAATAATTACTTAATAGTAAATAATTGAGTAAAATTTCACTCCTTCCAAACACCTTTGAATCTTAAATACTTAACATGTTTCCATATTATTGAAGATATTCTTCCCAAAAAAATCTCAAAAGATATGCTTAATTTTATATCCATAATTAAAATCAACTTCCTTTTAAATAACAAATCATTATCGTACTAGTCAAGTCTCACTAGCACAACTAGTTGAGGATGGACCTCCTCAGCAAAGCGCCCTAGGATCAAACCTCATGGGGTGGTTGTGCCCTGTGGTAGGGGGAGAAGACATGCTAAAAATTCCAATCAGCTTAAAAATAAAAGACCTTCACCCATCACACATTACTAATAATTTATTTTAAATAACATATTTTTCTTTGAATAATTATCATAAATTATCTTATATTTCTACACAACAACCAAAAATAATTATCCCTAATATTAATTGACAACTAAAATACAATAAATATTCTCACGTGCTTAACAAATATTTTCCTATAACTTTAGAAAAAATTATAAAAACTAAAATACAATAAATATTCTCACTTGCTTAACAAATATTTTCCTATAACTTTAAAAAAAACTTATAAAAACAATATCAAACGACTTATTGAAAATTAATTTAACCACTAATTTAGATGAAGATTTTGGAAGGGCACTACCCATAAACTATATAATTTGACGTTTATTTCTTTAAAATAATAGCTAATAATAATTATCCTTAAGTTGCCTCGTTGTTGAGGACCCATTGGAGGATGTGGCAATGTAGGTACTCCAACATGGATTTAGATGACACCGCTATTATCAAAGGCAAGCAAATTGTCTACTTGTACTTCAAGTAAGTGCTTATCCATAGAATTCAGCAACTCATCCCAAAGATTTTTGTTTTTTGACTTATAGTTTTCTTAATGATTTTCTAATTATATTTTTTTATATCTTGTATATATACAAAATAGGTATATTCTTAAGATCATCCAATATTGTCTTGTTCATTGTATTTATTGTGAAAGGAGGTTTCTTTCTTGAACATGGCTATAATTATGAATTTCTTATCATTTTTAAGAGCAACACCAAGAACCAAGAATCATAACATTAATGAATAGGGTTTAATGATCTTTAGTTATAAATAAGCCCCATTCAACTTTGCTTTAATCATAATTTAATGGTTTATATATATATATATATATATATATATATATATTTTATTAACATTATAGCAATTAATAAATATGACTAATATATATTTTATTTTAATTAAATTTATATAATTAAATATATATTACAATTATATACCTTTTTTAGGGTGGATATAAATCTCTCTCTTTGTAATATATACATATAATCATTGTTTTACTAAGATGAAAGTGCAAATAGATTTGAAAGGTATAACACTTTTTTCATTATTTATACTTTAATTACATTAATATTATCTATATATATAAACAAATTTTATTATTTTATTCTCTTTCTTTTCTATATCTAAACCTCCTAATCCTTGTTAATTCTTCATGTGTCTTCTAGGTAAGGATTTTTTTGAAAAAAAGCTAAAATATGTCAACAAGATAATATGGCTCTTTATCTAAACCTCCTAATCCTTGTTAATTCTTTATTTGTCTTCCAGGTAAGGAAATTTTGAATAAAAAGCTAAAATAGGTCAACAAGACAACATGACTCTTTGTGTCTACTTCAAAAAAAATTGGACCTTTCTCTAGGTAGTTTTAGGACTTTTGTATTATTTCCAATTTAAATTCAGAGATATTATAGGGTCATTACAGATTGTTTTGGCTACTTCCAAGATTAAATTAGATTTATTTTAATACTAGGGTTCCCGGGTTTGGGTTTTGTAGTCAACATTTTAATGATGCATAAAAGGACTTTTGAATGATGGAAATTAAGGGATTCCAGGGCTAATGAAATTATTTTCCATGTAAGACGAGACTGCGCGCGCCTCCTGTGCGTTCCCCTGACCTAGCAGCCGACTGCTGGTCCCTTCTTTGCAGCGCGAGGCCTCTGGCCTCTGGCCTTCCATGGCCTCTCTGATACCTGCCACGGAGGGCCCCGTTCAGACCGACACAGATGCATGCCTCCAATCTACTGCAGATACGTTTTCCGCCTTAGTCAAATCTCTTCAGCCTCAAAGAACTCGCCCTGCGCTGTCCAAGTTTGTCAAGAAACTGGATGGGTTGCAAGAGGTTGTCCTTCCTCCTTCGATACCTCGAATGGTTGCTCTCCCTTTAGCTGAGCGGGGGCTCATCGGACAGTTCACTGGCCTATGGCCTTCCCCGAAAACTGTTCAATGATGGATCGAAGGAAACTGGGCCGACAAAGTTAATGGTAAAATCTCCATTCGTTTCTGTGGAAAAGGTTATTATACTTTCCACTTTGAATCTAGAGCAGACAAGGACCTAATCTTCAGAAATGGGTCGTACTTCATGGACTCTCGTGGTCTGTACCTGAACAAATGGACTCCAGATTTCGATCTTGAGCTGGATGTCCCTAATGTTGTTCCGGTCTAGGTTCGTCTACCACACCTCCCGCTCCACTGCTGGGGAGATGACTCAGTTCGAGCCATCGGCAATGCTGTTGGAAAATACATTGATCGGTGTGAGCCCAAGGATAATATGCAGGCATGTGCGCGGATATGCGTGGAAGTTGATCTCGGCAAGGGTCTCCCAGAAGCAATCAAACTAAAAGTGGACAATTGGACGCATATTCAACAACTGGACTATGAACAAATTCCTTTCAAATGTAAGGTATGCCACGAATATGGCCATTTTTCCAATCGCTGTTCAAAAATTTTTAATGTTGAACCTGCTCAATCAGAAGAATAATGGGAAACCGTAAAGAAAAAGAAGACTGCCTCTGGCCTGAAAGCAAACTTTGAAGATCCTCCCAAAACTGCCCCTCCCAAGCCTAATCCCCCTTCAACTCCGCCCAAAGCCTCCTCCTCAGCTGTCCCTTCCCCCTCCTCTCCTCTTGGTCCACCCATCTTCCCCTCCTCGGGGCCTTCCACTGGTTCTCCCCTGATCTCTTCAAACCCCTTTGGCGCCCTCTCTCTCCCTGATAATGACCCCCTGATCCCCCTTGAAAATGACCCCCCCATCCTCCTTTCTCTTTCTCAATCCTCCCCCTGCCATTCCCTCGCCCCACCCCCACCTCGATCTACTAGAAGCTCCTCGAAAGAGCATGGAATCAATCAAGAATCTAAAAAAAAAGGACCTGGTAGGAAATCAAGTAAACAACAAAGGAACGAAAATTCTAAAAAAGACATCGCCATGGGAACTCAAAATCCCATAGAAACTTATATATTGGGGCAAAATAGCACTAAAACAACACATAAGGAGAAAGGGGGACGAGCATCCCTCCGAAACCCAAATACTCAATGATTACCGTCATATCATGGAACTGTAGGGGACTAGGGCACCCCTCAAAAATTGCTGCCCTGAAAGATCTCACAGCTCATGAGAAGCCAGGAATTGTAATGATTCAGGAAACAAAGCAAAGACTACAAGAGATGACAAGAATTATAGAACAACTCAGGCATTATGAGGGACAAATATGTGAAGCAAGAGGAGCTTCTGGCGGTATCACCACAATGTGGAACAAAAATACTTGGAAATGCACATCCAAAACTATCAATCCATATTGGATCAAAGTCACACTAGAAAAACAAGTAGAGGATAAGCAAATAGTCCTTTATAACATTTATGCTCCGAATCATTTTAGAGATAAAGATCAGTGCTGGGCCACTCTTCAGGAAGACATCCAAACTGAAGACAATAGAAATATCATTTTTGGGGGAGATCTAAATCTTATATTACACTCCAATGAAAAAAGAGGAGGCATTTTTACTCATGATCCTTATAGAGAAAAGCTAGAAAACATCATGCAAGACTGCGATTTAGTAGACATCATCCCAAAAAATTGGAGGTTCACTTGGAACAACCGCAGGCTGGGCAGAGATAACATTCTAGAGCGCCTTGACAGAATTTTTGTAAATACTTCCTTCCTCTCTAATTTTTCCACTGCTCATGCTGATATTCTGCCTTATTCAGCATCTGATCACTATCCCATTAGCATTGTCCTTGAAGCACACTATCCATTGGGGCCGTTGCCTTTCAAATACAATTCTCTTTGGCGTAGCAATCCTATTGTGGATCAGATTGTCCAAACAGCCTGGCACCATCATATAGAAGGATCACCAGGATTCATTTGGGAATGCAAGCTGAAGAATACAAAACACGCCCTGAAGGAATGGGTGAAGCAGCATTACAAAGAGCCAGAAAATGTCAAAGACGAGCTGAAGAATAAATTGAAAGAAACTCATAGAAAAATTGAGGAAAATGGGTTGTCCCAAGAGGATAAAGCATTAGAAAGTGATATATATTATCACCTGTACCGGGTTAATAGAGAAGAAGAGCAGAAGTAGAGAATTAAGTCAAGACAGCTTTGGCTTCATGGAGGAGACAAAAATACAGCATTCTTCCATAAGCAAGCAACTGTCTGGAAAGTCAGAAATAATGTCACCATGATCAACAATGAGGAAGGTCGCCCTCAAAAAACCCTAGAAGATATCAAGCAAACTGCCTCAGCCTATTACAACACTCTTCTAACTGAGATAAAGGAAACAGAGGATTATTCAGACTTTCTACAGCATATGCCCAAAGGAGTCAGTGAGGATATTAATGCATACTTGACTAAGGAGATCCATGAAGAAGAAATACATGATACCATCTGGGCTCTCCAGCCAGATAAAGCCCCAGGTCTAGATGGCTTTCCTATCTGTTTCTATAGAACATACTGGGGAGTAATAAAAAAAGATCTTGTCAAAATGCTAAGATGGGCCCAACGTAAATGCAAAATTGGAGGATTCACTAATGCCACTCATCGTGCCCTTATCCTAAAGAAAATCAACCTTTGACTTTCTCTCGCTTTCGCCCAATATCCTTGTGTAACTCATCATATAAAATTTTGACAAAAATCTTGGCTACTTGTCTAAAGCCTATCCTCTCCACTCTCATATCTGAAAATCAAGGGGGTTTTTTAGCCAATAGGCAAATTACGGACTCCATCCTTCTCGTCCAAGAGGCCATACACTCCAGTCAAACCCGAAATGAGAAAGGCTTCATCTTAAAGTTAGACTTAGCCAATGCCTTTGTGCGTGTCAAACATTCCTTCCTATTTGTTGTGCTTGAAAAAATGGGTTTTACCACATCCTTTATTAGCCTTATAAAAGCCTACATTATAGGACCTTGGATATCCCCTCTTCTAAACGGTAGACCTTGACCTTCCTTCCAATCCTCTCGAGGCCTTAGACAAGGCTGCCCTCTCTCAACTTATCTCTTTATATTAATGGATGAGTCTTTTAGTAGAGCTCTGGATTACAATCGTCGCATGGGCCTCATCACCGGGATCAAATTTGACAATGGAGTCAAAAACATCAATCACTCTCAGTTTGCCGACGATACTCTTCTAATGGGGGGAGCTTCAAACATCATAGCCCGTCGTTTTAAAACCCTCCTAGACAAATACATGAGCTACTCTGGAGGTCTGATAAATTATCTTAAGAGCTGTATATATGGGTGGAACACTTCGGCACATGTTCTCCATAGGATTGCTCATACTCTTGGGGTTCCTTGTAAGCTGAATTGGGAGCAATTTACCTATTTGGGCATGCCCGTAAGTGCTGGCAATTTGAAAGCTACAACTTGGGAAGTTATTATTGACAAAATGAAAAGGAAGATTCAACATTGGGGCACTTCTTGGCTTAACCCTGTAGGGCGCATAACTCTTCTGAAAGCAGGCCTCTCCTCCCTGCCCTTGTACTGCTTTACACTTATACAAGCCCCTGCTAACTTCCATTTTAAAATGGATTCTCTCCTTCGTCACTTTCTTTGGCAAGGAGGGAGAAATGAAAAAAAAAATACAACTTGGTAAGCTGGAAGCAGGTCACTCAGCCATGTGAGAATGGAGGGTTGGGAATCAGATCATCTAAATTCCTAAACCTCGCCTTTGCTGGCAAGCTGGTTTGGAGACTCATAACTGGAAGGAATGCTTGGTGGAAAACTGTTCTCGAAAAAAAATATCTCAGCCACCCAAGGCACGAGCTTTTGGATCATGAGCTCCCCAACAGAGCAAGCTCTAAAATCTGGAGGATGTGTAAAAAGGCTATACCTTTTCTTGACCAAAACACTTCCAAAGTGCCTGTCAAACACACATGGACAGCAAGAGAGATATGAAAGATAAAACATGCAATACATTTTTTATTAACATGAGATATACATTTATAGTACAATACGTGACTCTTGGGTTTCAGATCCCAAGGTCTCTTGGACTTCTTTGGTCTATTCGACTTCCACACTAACCCATTTAGGATTAGGTGTCCAACATTCCCCCCCTTAATCCGAAGGGTTATGTATGAGTCCAAGAAAAGAGCTGTAATACAAAATGTGCAAAAAATGCATGGCAGCACTAGGCTGAATGTGCTCTATGAAATGTTGGTATAAAGGGCGGTGGTTTAAGGATGACCACCAACACTGGAACGCTTAGTGCAGTTCCCAGAACTCTTCCAAAACTGGCAAGAAACTGATGTTTTCTGCTAGAGGAAGTGATCCTATTGTTTTAAAGAGGGAAACCATCAACCATAAAAGGGAGGTCTCACCCCGCATAAAAGGTAAAACTTCAACCTGAAAAGGGAAGTCTCAACCTGTGATGGTTTAAGGATGACCAACAACTCTGGAATGCTTAATGCAATTCCTGGAACTCTTCCAAAACTGGCAAGAAGTTGGAGTCTTCTGCTAGAGGAAGTGTTCTCAATTTTGTTCCTGGAACTCTTCCAAAACTGGCAAGAAGCTGAAGTATTCTGCTAGAGGAAGTGTCCTAGATTGCCAACTGAAGGCATGCTCAGGGGCATCTTTGTCTCTGGCTACAACTCTGAAACTGGTGTGGCAGGTTGTGGCTCAGGCTCACTTGATGTGACTTTGAAGCTTGTAGATGACCATCATTTCCCCCCCTGTCAGATACAAGGTGAGATGATGGAGAAAACTCAGCTGCAAGACTGTTCAATACTCTGGAACAAGTTTTAACATGTGTTTGGAATATCTTCTTGGCTGTTGATGCCCATTGCCAAGAAGCGATCCATCCAAGATGAATCTTTGTTCTTGCAGGACGTTTGTTTTTGAAGCATCTGTGTGAAGAATGGCTAGTTTTATGACAGTGCTTACATGGATGAAGATCAAAACAGTGATCTTTCAGATGGCCAACTCGGTCACAGTGTTGGCATTTTACGATCTGTTATTGTTGTTGTTGTGGAAGAGGGGCAGAGTCTAGAACAGCTGAAGCTGAACTGTCATGAAGAGCAGGTGAACTGTCATGAATGAATCCAACACTCTGAAACTGAATGGGCTTGGTGTAGTCTGGAATATGAAAGGACAAGTCCTTGTCATATCCAAGACCAGTTCTGTGCTTGTTGTGGACAAGTTGTTCCCAAGGTTTGATGATGGGCTTAGGAAGTGCAGACTGAGTTTCTGCATCTGCATATACAACTGCTACTTTATTTGAATGAACAGTAACATTATTGACTTGCTGTTTATGGGAGTCTATTTCAATCTTCTGAACAGAAACAGGTTTAGAATGATAACTCCACTTGTGTAATTCTTCCAGCTATAGCTTTGTCTCAAGCTGCAAAAACTCTATCTTTTCTTGTGCATTTTGTATACATTTTTGAATGTCAGCAATAATGTCTTTATTGATTATGATTGCGCTGTCAGCAGTGGATACAATTAGAGTTCTCAATAACTCTAATATTCTTTCAAGCTTAGCCATTTTTCTACACCTTAAAAATCCTCCAAAATCCCACAATAAAATGTCAGCTGCTAAATATCTTCAAGTTACACAAGAAAGCCCTGTAGCTTAAAGGGAAAAAAACCAACCAGAGATATCTTGAAACTATGAAAATTATACAAATATCACCGAGTCCATATCTTCCTGCATTTTAACCACTTTTGCAATTTCCTGCTGAATGGACTGAATGTAATCCGCTTCTGAAATCTTGTTTGATGTGTATTCACGGCGAACTCTGCGAAGTTCTACTGTCTGAGGAAAGGACCCAATTGTGGTCGTTGGAAGAATTGGGAGGTTCAACTTTTTCTGTTGCTCATCTAAACAAGCAACGACAGGTGTAGCTCGCTTGTGATCAGAGCCTTTTAGTGCTTCAACAGCTTTTTGCACTGCCTTATTGTTCACTCTAGGAGAGGTCTTTCTTGAAGATATAGCAGCTGCGTTGGCAGTGAAATATGCCTGATCTGCTTTACCAATTAGTGCTTTTGCCAAAGCTACTACTTCAAGTACTTTTTGTGCAACAAATACAAGCCAGGACTTAATCTCATTATCAAGCTTTGTCTCATTTACTAAATCCACAGCTGTATGGAGAAGAGAGCAGGAGGTGGAGAAAACTATTTTGTCTTTACCAACACTCTTTTCAAGATCCTTTAAAATGCTAAACGATGCTGCCAAATCATTAGCCCAGATGTTTCTACCATCAATGACTCCAGCGAAAAGGTATTTGTCTCCAGGAAAGCCAACAGTTACCCAAATCCTCTAATATTTTGAAGAAATCCCTCGACTGCTGCAAAACTATCAGCTGCTAAATATCTTCAAGCTACACAAAGAAAATCCTGCAGATTAAAGAAAAACGCAGGGCAAGCGCTGGTGGCTTAATGAGCAGACTATTGCAACTGTGGCACTTTTCATTGCATCCACAACAAATATTTTAGTTCCAAAATATGGCGGCAAGATTATTGATATTGTCAGCAGAGATTTGAGAACGGAAGAAGAGAAAGCGGATGCTTTTAATACCATCAAAAACACTCTTGTGGAAATTCTTCTTATAATCTTAATTGGTTCATTTGCTACTGCACTGCGTGGATGGTGGTTTTATTATCAAGTGAGCGTGTTGTTGCTCGACTGAGAAAAGATTTATTTCGACATCTTATTAATCAAGAGATCGCATTCTTTGATGTCACACGAACTGGGGAACTTCTTAGTCGTCTTTCAGAAGATACAAATTATTAAAAATGCAGCAACGACGAATCTCTCAGAGGCTCTCCGCAATCTCACAACTGCATTGATAGGCCTTGGCTTTATGTTTCAAAAATATAACTGAACCATCCATTAAACTGCTGCAACAACGATATACTATGATTGTGCCATATCAGAGAGCGAGTAACTTGTCAAAAAAACAAGTGTCGTAAAACTGACTATCAAACCAAGAGTAATGAGGGCTATCATGAAGCAATATTCTCCTGGGAATTTAAGCAATTTAGGCCTTTAAGAAAATACACTAATTCGGTCTATAATACCACGAAACTTGCTAATTAGGAATCAATACATATCTTCCTTTGATCTGTATGCGTTCTCTAGCGCTACCAAACCATTTCATTGTTCTGCAAACTAGACAAGTCGCTCTCTATTGCTGAAGAGCAGTTTTCGTTTTCCGCCGAACGGGAGGAACTCCACGCTTTTACCCAAATCGCAATTACGGGCAAATTCACACTATGCAGAAGCTATCTTTCAGATTATGATTATAAAACCATTTCACAATTAATCAATCACTGTATATGAGAGTTTCCTCTTTCATGGCAAATTTAGAACTTCTGAAATCTTCAATCAAATCCAATGACTCAATTCATGCATATATGACTTGAACCCATGAAACAATGCGCCCATATTCCATTCAACATTATATTAATTGACCCAACCAGCACAAAACTCTGTATTTTCGACCCAATATCAATCATGTATATATTAGCAGATTCAACTCAAATCTGTTCAAGAATAAACGCCCACCAGACACCTTGAATTCACATTCATATAACCCAATACAGCAATGGTTCCACAACGAACCAAACAGCCTATGAATTCAACATTAATTGAATTTGATTAGAAGTTTATACAGCACACAGTGAAAACCAGAGTCACTATTGAAGCCGGTTGCTGAGTAATGAGGATAGTGGTTTATGTGAAGTCCACGATTTCAAAACCTGCAGTTGGACTTCTATCTACATGGATATATAACCATCACAGTTTTACAAAATCCTTTCAAAACACTTCCACGCTATTGCAAAGCAGAATTGTTTAAATATACAGAAAGGCAAACTGAAGTCGTTAACTGGTTGAATGCTTAGCAATCAAAGGAGTGCTAATTAAAATCTGTATTGATTTTTCTTTGGGCATCGATTATTTCAGTCAACCTAACAACAATCCAGCTTACCACTCACTCGCTTGCACATTGACGACATATCAGCGTTCAAATATTTTAGCTATGGCAACCAAAACCATTGGTGCAGCTTCCCGTTGTATGAGAAGCATCCTTACTTGCGTGCGCTCATATTCATCCTCTGTCCAATCAACTCTGAAACTGGTGTAAAATAGCGCTTTGGCAATTGACAAAACAGCGCTTTGAAACAGCACTTATCAAGCTAGACAGATGTAAATTACTCCATCGATTGCGCTCACACAGAAGAGAAAGAACAAATGGATCTTGCTTCGCTCTCAAGCCAAAAGCTCAGCTCTGATTAATTATGCTTTCAGAATGGATTATTCTTCAGATATACATGGGGACAAGGGCAATTAAACTGCTGGGTTCTACTCTTAACCCAAGTTTGACCCACGTACCGTCATTTCAACAATTAAGAATCATTAAACTTCGTCAATTGATACCGCCTGCACATATGAATATACAGATGACTGCATATATACAGAAATCAAACTGCAAATATATTGAATGATTATGTGATCGCCACGGCACCCAGCTTGTGCGTTAACCGTCTGGGCTCTTCAGGGCAGACACAGTGCAATTCAGGGCATCGCAGGTGTGGCAGAACGACAGAGGCGTTCAAGTTTAATGGTTATTCAAACACATTCAGTAACGCAGGTGAGAATAATCAGGTGAATTGTCAGGCAGTAGAGGCGCAGGTGTAATGACGCTCTTTTTTTTAAACGTATATGACAGTCAGAGAGCGATTATTGTATTCAAAAGAACAGGTAGGCAGAATTAATGGAGCGTTACAGGTAATGAAGACTAGGCCAGCACTATTCAAGGCAGCTCAGGCCGGTTGTTCAGGGAATAACAACATCTCATTTTTTAACTAAAGGATAAACCCTGAGGAAGAAAACTACACAGGCCACACATCATGGCTCTGATACCATGTCAAACACACATGGACAGCAAGAGAGATATGAATGATAAAACATGCAATACATTTTTTATTAACATGAGATATACATTTATAGTACAATATGTGACTCTTGGGTTTCAGATCCCAAGGTCTCTTGGACTGCTTTGGTCTATTCGGCTTCCACACTAACCCATTTAGGATTAGGTGTCCAACAGTGCCCAAAGGAGGCAACTACATAAGAATTAGATATCATTTTTGGGATTCAACTGCGTTAAGTAAGTCATTCAAACGTATGACCATTTCCATGAGAGGTAGTCGTAACTGACTAATTTCTCATGATTTTTTGAATAGTTCACTTAGCACTCATTGCATCGGGTGATGCTCACAGGGGTGAAGAAGTGGGATTGAAACTAGTGAAATGTGGAGAACGAATCACATAGCATCAATCATCACTTCCGGGGCTTGCACCCGGTAACCAGGACTTCCCAGGAGGTCACCCATCCTGGAAAGCCTAAAATCTAAGAATTGGAGAAGACAAAATAATGGGGCAACAGCCCATAAGCCAACGGCCTGGTACTCAGCAGGTTCTAGCTCTTTTCAGCAGTGTAGGTATTCAAACTCTGGCCCAGATCTCTCAATGGGAAGCCCACTCCCAAATCTGGAAAGGTTGGAGTTTCCCTCATATACCAGCAGATGTAGAAATTAGTCTCAACAACCTGAAAACTTATCTTCATGGTATAGCGCCCACCAAACGCTACCTTGCTGATGAATTTCGATGGGACCCTTCAGGCACTATCTACACTATTAAGGCTGCTTATCATCAGATCTGCACCAACGAGTATCCCACGGCAATCTGGGCACATTGGAGACTTGTTTGGAAGGCAGAAACCCTTCCAAAAATCAAATTCTTCTTATGGATCCTCTTAAGAGGGAAAGTCCTCACTGCTGAGAACCTCAGAAAGCGAGGAATAATTGGACCATCACACTGTCCAAACTGCCAAAAGAAAGAAGAGACAATCCAGCATCTATTTATAGATTGTTCCTTTGCTTCAGGCTGCTAGAAGGAAGCCTTTCGGAGTCACAATCCCCCCTGGGTGCCTGGCACTAGTATATTTGAAGTGTTGCACATATGGAAAAAGAGCTACCCGTGGGGAAGAAAAGCAAACAATACAGCTCGAAGGGTCTGGAATGCCCTGCCCTGTACACTTCTATGGAACATCTGGCTAGCAAGAAACAAAATGATATTCAAAGGCACAGAAACTAATGTTAGAAAGCTCTACAACAAAGCTTGGAATCTCAACTTGGAAACTCTATCCACAAAATGTCATGGGAATCTGAAGGTGCTGGACCTAACAGTCGAAGAAAGGAATTACATAGGGTATATTCTGGACAGAAGCAGCATAGAACAAAAAAGACGTGATCCCAATAGCAGAGACAGGCCTAGATGCAGCTGGAAAATCAGGATGAAAGATGAAGAATTTGCTCGGTGGCTCAAGAACAGCGATACTCATTATCTTTTTTTTTATGGAGCCTACAAATCCAACCCAGGAATCGCTGGGGCTGGAGGTCTTATATGCAACGGTAATGGAGATGTGTTAACTGAATATGAATGGGGTCTGGGCCATGCTTCAAACAACAGGGCTGAAGCTTTTGCCCTCCTTCAAGGTCTGCTCCAGCTTCAGAAACTTGGTATACCCAAGGCTACTATTATTGGAGACTCTGCCATTATCATTGGTCTGATGATAAGCAACAGGAAAGCCTAAAATCTAAGTCTGCAGCAAATCATCGAGCGATGCCATACTCTGGACCAGCAAATGAAAGGCAATTTTATTACCACGTCCTTCAATCTCTTAACAAAACTGCAGATAAATTGGAAAATAAAGCCTGCTCACACCCTGTTGGCAACCTTCGGTGCAATGACACTGACCTTTACTTTTTCTTGCCATGATCAGGCTCTATCCCATTTGTAGATCCACCCCACAACAGATCACTGTTCGTGGTTTCCGAAGCTCTCTACCCTGCCTCTCTGCGAAGAACCAAACCTCTGCCTCCTATCCAATGGCATTGGCCACCATAGATTTAACCTCTTCAGCACCAAACTCGGACTCTCTCTGGACCGCCCTTTCAAATCCCTCAAAGCTCTGCGATCTCAGCGGTTCCAACATTTCGCGCTCAATCAATTGTTTTCCTACTCCTGTTGACCTCTTCCTACCTCCAGTCTATCGGTCTCAGGCGCATATTGGACATGGCTTCCCGAATACAGCATTTCAGCTCCCCTAGACAGAGTGCCTCTCTCCCAAATTCAGTCCTTTGGGAATCTTGTATTCCTCCGAGTCCGCTTTAAAGGAGGTTCTGATGTGTCCTTGTCTAGTCCATTTTTCCTGCACAAGTGGAATAAATCTTTTACGCACTTTCCATTATAAACCTTTGGAAATAAAATATATTCGCACTCCTTGCTTATTAGTTCTGGATTCAGCAGCTAGAGTCTGGCGCGACAGGAAGTTAGTGATTATTAGTCCTCGAACAGGAAGATACAGTGTTGATGTTGCTGGTTGGGAAGCATCGCTCGAATTCACAAGGCATTGTCGTCATGCTGCTGCAGCTATGGGTGATCTAGTTTTCATATATGGTGGCTTGCGGGAAGATCGTAACCTCAGTGGGCGGCAAAATCGACACATCTGCAAAAATTAAAAATGAAGTGCAAAACCTGTTATATTTTATTACAGTTTGTCAGAATTTATACAGCATTTCGCTTCTTCACAGCGACGGAAACAAGTTGTAATGCTGACTCAATCAACAACTGCATCTACTGTTGGATCATCATATTCCAACATCAATTTGTAAAACTGGAGATCTGTCTCCCTCCTTTTTTCTTTTGAATATAAGCCAGCAACCGATTTTGTGAAAAAAAAAGAAATTATTTTCCATGTAGCATAATGTTGTAGACACTCTTCCTCTTTAGGGATGAATAACTTTCTTAAGGGCTAAAGATCTTTCATGTCTACCTCAGGGCTAGTGCAGAGGTGTGTAAGTGGGTTTTAGGTTGTTTAGGGTTTTTCTATCAGGCACATAGGTGGTTTTACGACCTAAAGTTTGAATTTGGTTACTTGGATACCAAGTGTAAGGACCATTCTAGGTTCCTTCAATTTGATAAAGTTTCCACATTTTCACCACATAAAAAAACAACATATTTGACAACTCAATACATATATTTTTTATAGCATATTAAAAACATTAAAAACATGTAAATAATTTTATTTATGACAATTTACAGAACTTAAAAAACAAGAATAAGAATACATGGTTACGATAGCTCCATTTTCATCCTCTTGTTAGACTATCCAACTGCATTTGCTACCCTATCAACTAGGAAAGTATATTTGACTTCCTACCCTAGGGAACCTCCATAGGCTCCCTAACCCTCTAAGCCCAAGTCTAAATTGCAACTATAGTGTTTCTGAGATCCTTGTTCCAACACCCGTTTTATACCCAACACCAAAATACACCTCTTAGTGATAGCAAAACCTCTGCGTTCCTAGGTGCCAAACCCCAAAATCAACCCTTAGTTTTTCTCCAAAGTTCCCCCGTAAGAATTCCCCTCGATCTTCCTCCGATTTCCCGCATTTATTCCCCCCCCACCCCCCTCCAAGTCATTGCCATTGACCCCACCATTACTTGTGTTGGACGCATGATTTCCATTAGATCAAAACCTGCAGACATTAGTCTTCACTATAATCACCAGAAATAGGATCCACGAGAGGAAATTAGTCCATATTGTGAAACACATGGGGAGTGTTGAACTCAATGCCCAACCATATCCCCCCAAAGTAAGATGGGTGAGTTTTGAACTTGATATTTATTTGTTGGACTCATGATTTTCGTTAGACCAAAACTTAGAGGCGTTAATCTCCGCTACAATCGCCAGAATTAAGATTCGTGAGAGGTGGTTAGTCCATGTCACAAAACACGCAGAAAACACTAAATCCAATGTCCAACAACTTGAAGGGGCTCTTACTTTTTGTAGTTTTGAGAGCTACTTCTAAAATTTTTAATGAGGAGAAGCCCTTAGGGCCAATTTTGGATGAAAAGTGATTTAGTCTACGTGATATACATATTGTGAACTATTTTCGCTTTATCTATGGTTAGTTCCATTGTTGTAAGGTTACATTTCTCATTTAATAGGCCTCTCCTCTGCGAGGCCATCACTTTTTATCACATTAATTTTCTAATATTATTGTTGTGAGTGTTGAATATTATAGTACCAAATGTATTTGCTATTTCAAACTAATATGCAAACCTACTTTGTTCATGTGTTACTAAGCTTTATTTTTTTTCATTAACAACTAATCGTTTAGAGTTCAAGCAAAAACTAGTGATTTCATTATCTATTTATTGTATTTAGTTTACTTCTAGCTAGGATATGTTAAAGTACTTTTTCTTTAAGTATTTAGATCTAGTTCATATTACATTCTATATTCTACATATCAATCAATCCAATACTCATTCATTCCCAATAATTCTAGGTAGGCTAGAATTTGGATGGGTTTTATACACCAAATGATATGAGAACTTATTGGAACTTCACATTAAGAGGTACCCTTATTTGTTGAAGGGAATTTTTCTCACATCAACACCTTCCTGACCCTTTAAGTCATAAAAAATATGTTAGGTAACAAGGCTTCTCTTAAAGCTATACAAACACATAGATAAAATTCTATAGCAAATCAAGTAACTCCTTTCCTTTCTTAAGGTCCAACAAACCAAAGTTGTTTCTAATGAAAATTTTCATCATCATCATTATCATTAATTTACTTCAAAATATGATCTATTATGACAACTTCTCATTATCTCAATGACCTTGTCATTAATAACAATTTAATTTGGGGTGATGATGATGATTGTTTCCATCCACAACTAACCTAACCACTTAAAATATACAACTACCATTTAATTATCTTTTCCATGATTAGATAGGCTCTTCTTCCCTTAGTTTAGCATTAATTTTGCATAACCTTATCTACACTTGAATGAGCTATATTTATTTTTTTTAAACTAATCAATAAACTCAACCCTAAAGAAAAAAAAATGATGATTTCCAATTTAACAATTAGCTTGCATGTTCTACATAGTTAAATGAATAAATGAACTTTTTGAACACATGGAGTTTAGAAATGATTGGGAAAGAAGAAAGTATATTTTTTTCAATTTAAATTAGATTAAAGGTGAATCTCCTTGCTTATAAGATATATTTTTATACAACCATATTAGATGTACAAATTTTGATATGTGCTATCACAATTTAGTTCATATACTTTGAATCAAGTAAACCCAACTCACATGAAAACAAATTTCTAATTTCTAATTTCATAGTTATTTTTATTCACTTTCTAATCTATATCTTGTAGAACACATTAATTTAAAAGAACATTAAAATACGAGATTATACCACTGCTATGATGATATGTTATGATAAATTCCCATTATCTCAGTGATCTTGTCATTAATAACAATTTAATTTGGGGTGATGATGATGGTTGTTTCCATCCACAACTAACCTAACCACTTAAAATACACAACTTCCAGAAAAAGAAGATAGAACATTGAATACTTTATTCTTCAAAAAGATATACATTTATAATACATCCTTATGACCATTGGTTTCATATTCTAAGGTCTCTTGGACTCCAGTGACTATTCACATTCTACCACAACAACCCTTAGCAGATTAGGTGTCCAACATTTCCCCCCTTAATCCAAAGGGGTATATACGAGTCTAAGAAGAGAGCTATAATAAAAAAATACAATAATTCATGACAACAATAGATTAAATGTGCTCTCTCAAATGAAGGTATAAGGTGGGAGAACTCGAGGTATCAACCATTGGACTTTTAAGGATGACCACCAACACTAGAATGCTTAGTGTAGTTCATGGAGCTGTTCCAAATCTAGCTAGAAGTTGAAGTCTTCTGTTAGACGAAGTGCTCCCTAATTCTTTGAAAAGGGAGACCATTGGGATCTCAACCTAGAACGCTTTATGCAATTCCCGTAATAGTTCCAAATCTAGTAAGAAGTTGTTAGTCTTCTGTTAGAGGAAGTGTCCCTAATGCTTTGAAAATGAAGACCATCATCCTGGAAAAGGGAGGTATCAACCTGCGGAAAAAGGGAGAACCTAAAACTGAAAAGGGAGGTCTCAACATGCGTGGTTTAAGGAAGGCCACCAACCATAGGAATTCTCAAGGGTTTATCTGCCTCTAGCTACAACTCTGAATATGGGTGTGGTTGACTGATGTAACCCAGCCCACACTGGCCCACACTTCCACGTATTCTCGGCGTTACACCTGTTGTCCGACTTCATGACGTGGTAGATTTGGTTGTTTATTTCGGCGGTTGTATGCAATATGGTTAGTAGAAATTTGTTTGGCAACTGGGAGTGAGTTAATGCTGCATTCAATGTTTACCTACGATCCTCGAGCCTGGTTCCCTCCGTTTGATCTTTGGCCAAAATGCTTTGGCTTCCCGGTCATTCGCGATTGTTCTGTTCTACTGTGAGGTTTCTGCGAGGGTTTGTTGGTTACACTGTATGGTTCTTGCTCTGGCAAATATGGCAATCTCTGTTTTTCCTCTGGGTACGGCTATGAGTGAATGTCGGCCTTCCAAACATGGTTATGTGATTGCCAGTGGATTTCTCCTATGGCTCGAGTTTGTTCTGGCTCTGGAGGTGCGCTTGCTCAAACTCTTTTCACACAGTAAGCTCCTTGGTCTCGTCCTGTCATTCTTCTATGGTTTGGTTTTAGAATCTGGTCTCTCGTCCGATAATCGCCCCTTACTATTTTTTTATTGCCTCTGCTATTGTTATTGTTGCCTCTAGTCTCTGTTCGGTGTGTGAAATGGTTTGACTTCTGACGCCTTTGAATTCAGGTAACAAGATAATGGACTTACACGGCTCTAAATAGGTAAATTATCCTCTCCCTGGTTCAATTTGGCCCTCTTCTAGCATTGACACTAACCAGAAATGCTCCTTCTGTCTCAGCTCTATCGATTTGTCAACGGCTCTGCTCCACAAACTTCTTGGTCCGGCTTACTCAGGTAATTTATGGAACCCTCTTGTTCCTATTTTTGCTTCAACTTCAGGTCTCAATATACAGATGTATTGACTGTGCTCTGTTTGTATGTGCAGGTCAATGGCTCGACCTGGGTACGCGGGTTCCTTCTAGGTTCGGTCTCCCAAATGTGGCAACCCTCTGCTGGTAGGCTCTGGTTCTTAAGTCCGTCAATGCACTGTTAGGGTCTTTAATTTTCTGTAGGGTTTGTAGCTCGTCATTCTGCCTTCGTGCTCACCGTTCTGCCTTCATGTGTGGTCTAAATCCCTTTTGAAAATGAACTTCAATCTGGTTTTAGTCTCTGTGCTAGTTGGCTGTTCGTTCAGTTTATGGATGTTCACTGTTACCAAACCCTAGGCTAGGGTTTGTCCACTCTGTGGACTCGGCACTTGTTTCTATTTATAAACGCATGTAATACATTTATATTTCTCGGTCAACAACAGTGGGAACATAATTTTGTTATATCTGTTTTACTTATGAAAATTATGAAGAATTGTTCGAAAGTACCTCGGCTATGGTTTGTTTTCTCCGGCACTCTGTTTCCGGTTCTTTATCCTCTCGGTCGTCTTGCTGTATTTCACCGTTCTGACTGTGGCTCAATTCATTTGTTCTTCGCTCTGTTTTTGGACATATGCATGAATTCGATGTTGCTTGTTGTTCGACAAGAACACAAGGAAACACGACCTTACAATGGTCGTTCTCTGTCTGTTAGCATTATTATTAACAATTCAATAAATGAAAATACAGTGGTACAATAAATAGGCAATGATACAGATGGACAGTTTGGAAATATGATCTGTTTCTATTTTTTTCTTTATTATGAAATTGCTGAACCTTTCTCTTGTCTTACATTGTTGCTTTTATACATTTTTTGTTACAGTTAATTGAAACTACCATTGCTTTCAGTTGAACAGAAATGATATGGTTGTGTAACTACAGTTCGGTTGACATTACAAGATCTTTATTTAGACAGTTTTTGTCTTTTCCTCTTTAAGTTGACAGATCAATTTTTAAACTACTGTTTATTACTGTTTGGACCATAACAACCCTAACCGACCATTTAACTTTGACTAACATAGCAACTAAAAGTAAAATAAAATAAAATCCTATCTCATGACCTGATAAACTAATCATAAAAAAAAGCAATCCAAATACTCAAACAACCTTCCAACCTGGTAGAGACTTCACCCGGTCATGGTGAGCTGGATGCTCCTACATCAGGCTCCTGGGGCAAAAAGAAATCATGGCTCCGGTCCATGAGCTTCTCGACTGAAGGCCCCGTTTGTTCAATTTTCTTGGCATCAAGCCATGAAATTTCCTCAATAGGATGGTTCTTCCACTTGACCAGGTATTGCACATACTCCTTCCGCCGAGTTCGTTTAACCACCCGAGTCTCGAGAATGCGTTCGATCTCGGGAGGTTGACGTAAGGTATCTGTCTCTTCCAAGCTTCTCCTTCATCCTGGGTATTCCATGTAGGTCGCGTGGTTCCATATTCTTCCTTCTCCTCTGGGTCAGTCGTATAGGGAAACAGGTCTGCTACGTTAAAGATAGGTGAAATGCCTATTCCAGGTGGCAACTGTATCTTGTAGGCATTCGCCGAAAACTTCCAAAGGACTTTGCAAGGTCCTATCTTTTTATACTTCAGTTTATTGTACGTACCTTTAGGGAAGCGTTCTTTGCGCAAATGCGCAAGGACTTCATCCCCCACATCAAACTGTACTTCCCTTCTCTTCAAATCTGCTTGCTGTTTATACTTTAAGCTGCTGTCCTGCAATTTAATTTTTACCTATTCATGCAAATCTCTCATCGCGTTAGCGAAATCTTCTCCATCTGCGCTTCGCCTTTCCTGTAGTCCAAGGTCCCGCAGTTCATGCACTCCGCGAGGATGCATGCCATACAAGATCTAAAATGGGCTGAAACCTATGTTGTGGTTAGGCAAGTCATTATAAGTGAACTCTTCTTGTGCAAGCGCTCGATCCCACATCCACGAATTCTCTCCGACCAAGCTTCGTAACAGGTTTCCTAGACTCCTGTTTACAACCTCTGTGTTCCTGTCAGTTTGCGGGTGATATGCAGAACTGTAGCTTAGCTATGTGTCCATTTTTTTCCATAAGGTACGCCAAAAGTGTCCCGTGAACTTCACATCCCTGTCCGGAAGGATAGATTTAGGCAATCCATGTAACATGACAATCTCATTGAAAAACAAGTGGGCCACATGGGTGGCATCACTGGTTTTTCTGCAAGGAATAAAATGCGCCATTTTTTAGAATCTGTCCACTACTACCATTACCGAGTCGTAACCTCGCTGAGTCTTAGGTAGGCCTAAGACGAAGTCCAAGCAAACTGAGTCCCACAATCTACCTGGAACAGGTAACGGTGTGTACAGTCCTGTGTTTTGACTGTGACCCTTTGCTAACTCCGCATCTTTGGCCAAAAGTAGAAATGACTGAGCTGCTTGAGTGTCTTGTCCATACAGAAATGTCCGACCAAACCTCCACTATGCTTCTCTCAAATGATATTATCCCTCATCGAGCAGTCAGGTATGCACAGATGTCCTCCCTTAAATAGCAACCTCTCCTGTAGATTGTAGTCCAACCAAGGACTGTTATCTCTCACTAAGGGATTCTGACATGCCTCATAGGCCTCCTTAAAATCTGTATCAGTCTGGTATAAGTCCTGTAAGTGCTCAAAACCCAGCACCTGCACAGTGCTTTCCTGCAGAAGTAGAGCTTTCCTACTTAGCGCATCCGCTACCTTATTTTCTTGCCCGCTAATATGTTTCAATACGAAATTGAAACTCTGCAAATACTCCACCCATTTGGCGTGTTTGTGGTTCAGCTTGTGCTGCTGCATTACATACTGTAGTGCAGAATTATCTGAAAACAGCACAAATTCATTTCCCAATAGATAATGCCTCCAGTGTTTTAATGCCTGTATAATAGCATAGAACTCCTTATCATACGATGAATATTTCTGTCAACTCTCATTCAGCTTCTCGCTGAAAAACGCTACAGGCTTATCCTCCTGACTGAGTACAGCTCCAATTGCTGTCCCGCTGGCATCACAACGAACCTGAAATAACTTCTTGAAATCTGGTAATCTCAGGATCAGCCTCTCAGTGATCTTTCTCTTTAACAACTGGAAACTTCTCTCCACTGCCTCTATCCATTGAAAAGGCTAGCTAGCCTTTTTGATGGTGTCCAACATAGGCACACAAATTTTGCTGAAATTATTTATGAATTTCCTGTAAAAACTCGCTAATCCGTGAAAGTTACGTACCTCAAATAAATTTTTCAGAGATGGCCAATTCACTATCGCTACCACCTTCTCCGGATCCATCTTCAGTTCATTCTCTGCTATTACAAACCCCAAATAAATCAATTCCTTCTGCAGAAAAGTACATTTCTTCAAATTTATTAGCAGTTTATTCTGCTATAATTTCTCCAACACCTTACGCACATGTTGAAGGTGTTCTTCCCTTGTCCTGCTAAAAATAAGTATGTCATCCAAATATACTATCACAAACTTCCCAATGTACTCCTTCAGCATCTCATTCATTAACCTCATGAATGTACTGGGTGCATTACTTAGCCCAAATGGCATGACCAGCCATTCGTACAGCCCCTCATTCGTCTTAAAGGCTGTCTTCCATTCATCCCCCTCTCGTATCCGAATCTGATGGTACCCGCTCTTCAAGTCTATCTTAGAGAAATAAGCTGCCCCGCTTAAACAATCCATCATATCATCCATCCGTGGCAGTGGAAACCTGTACCGGATGGTGATTTTATTGATGGCCCTTGAGTCGGTGCACATCTGCCACTCTCCTCCCTTCTTGGGAGCGAGGACCATTGGAACAGCACAAGGGCTTAAGCTTTCCCTTATCAATCCCTTGTCCAACAGTTCTTGCACCTGCTTCCTAATTTCTTCATTGTCTTTGGGGCTCATTCGGTATGCCGCTTTGTTCGGCAAACTGGCTCCGGGTATGAAGTCAATATGATGACTTATGCTCTGTTTGGGGGGTAATTTGTCTGGCAAGTCATCTACAACTATATCTGTAAACTCCTGCAACATTTGCTAGATTTCCGTAGGTAAATCTGATACCTCTGTATGCAACAATACTGTCCTTGCTTTCTTTACAACTGCATAACCTATCTCACTGTCCTCAACCTGTTTTAGAAATTTTTTTCCGCTAACCAACAATGTTCTTAGTTCACTAGTCTCTGTTGTCCCTTCTTCCTTGAAAGGCACAAGCGTATGGTTGATTACATCCTTAACAAATTTATAACAATTCGTCACTCCATCGTGTACCACTTTCCTGTCGTACTACCAAGGTCTGCCAAGCAGTATGTGACATACATCCATCGGCATGATGTCACAAACGACTTTGTCCTTATATCTGCCTATTTGAAACTCTACCTCGCTCTGTTCATCCACCAGCAACTGATGGCCTTTTTGCAGCCATGAAACTCTGTAAGGATTGGGATGCTTCAAGCGTTTCAACTCCAATTTTTCCACCATCTCTATGGACACTAAATTATCAGTACTACCGCTGTCAATAATTAACTTACAACACTTACCTCACGACTTACAAATTGTTCTAAACAAAGCCTTCCACTACGTTTGTTCGGTGACCTCCTTGACTGGTTTTAACAACACTTTATGCAGCACTAGAGCTTCCCCTATCTCCGGAGCATTTTCTGCTTCTTGGGGAGGTGTCGTTGCTTCCTCTGGTTGTGCCACATACGCTCCCCATTGTCCAGCATGATCTGCTTTTGGACATTCAAATGATCGATGTCCCCATTTATGACACCTATAACACTGATAACCAGCCCCTCTACCTCGGCCATTTCCCCTGCCTTGCTGGGATGACCTACCGCCTCTCGTGCTGTCACTGTTGTCAGCTGATCTGGAAGCTTTGGAACTACTACCTTCCTCGTTGCTATTAGCAGTTCGGCCTCTGCCATATGACTGGCCTTTCCCCCTGATGGCTCCTCGTCCTCTCCAGGCATTCTGCCTTCTGGTAATTTTCCCTTCAGCCTTCATCGCACTATGATACACTTCCTCAGTGTTGTTTGGAGACAAAATGCTGATTTCATCCAAAATATCTAACCTTAACCCATTAACATACCTAGCTTTTCTTTCTGTTGTATCCTCTGTATATCCGGCTGGCAAATTCACTCGATAGAACTCCTCTATGTACTCCCTTACCGTCAATCCTTTTTGTTTCAGATTCTGCACCCGCCTGTGCAATGCAATCTGATAGTCCTCGACAGAAATCTGCCTTTTAACTTGGCCACCATCCTTGACCAGGTTTTAATTAGCGCCTTGTTCAATCTTTTCCTCTCGTTCTGGACACTATATCACTATAGGGCTGTGTGTCCCTTCAATTTCGTCGCAACGAAATTAACTTTGTGGTCTTCGCTGACTTCCTCGCACTCAAAATACTTATCCATCTCACTGATCCAATCCAATAAAACTTCGATAGACAGGCTGTCATCATAAGTCGGTAGTTCTGGCTTGGGTTTATTGCTTGCTACCAAAACAGATCTCAACAATATCACTTCTGCGGACTCACCTTCTGGTCCATCTGTTGCTACTTCAGTTTCCTCTTCACTATCATCGCCTATTTCCAGATCTCTTCGTCTACCTACCTCTACTGCCTCCAAACGGGCAGCAATAACTCTAATCTCCTCTCTCAATCCTTCCTCTGCCAATCTTCGAACACCTCTGCCATGAACCCGCCTTCCTCTCTCCATTCCTCCTACTAACATAAACAATTGCTCTGATACCACTCTGATGTAACCCAACCCACACTGGCCCACACTTCCACGTATTCTTGGCTTTACACCTGTTGTCGGACTTTATGACGTGGTAGATTTGGTTGTTATTTTCGGCGGTTGTATGCAATATGGTTAGTAGATATTTGTTTGGCAACTGGGAGTGAGTTAATGCTGCATTCAATGTTTACCTATGATCCTCGGGCCTGGTTCCCTCTGTTTGATCTTTGGCCAAAACGCTTTGGCTTCCCGGTCATTCGCGATTGTTCTGTTCTGTTGTGAGGTTTCTGCAAGGGTTTGTTGGTTACACTGTATGGTTCTTGCTCTGGCGAATATGGCAATCTCTGTTTTTCCTCTGGGTGCGGCTGTGAGTGAATGCCGACCTTCCAAACTTGGTTATGTGATTGCCTGTGGATTTCTCCTGTGGCTCGAGTCTGTTCTGGCTCTGGAGGTGCGCTCGCTCGAACACTTTTCACACGGTAAGCTCCTTGGTATTGTCCTGTCATTCTTCTATGGTTTGGTTTTAGAATCTGGTCTCTCGTCCGATAATCGCCCCTTACTATTGTTTTATTGCCTCTACTATTGTTATTGTTGCCTCTGGTCTCTGTTCGGTGTGTGAAATGGTTTAACTTCTGACGCCTTTTAATTCAGGTAACAAGATAATGGACTTCCATGGCTCTAAACAGGTAAATGATCCTCTCCCTGATTCAATTTGGCCCTCTTCTAGCGTTGAAACTGACTAGAAATGCTCCTTCTGTCTCAGCTCTATCGATTTGTCAATGCTCTGCTCCACGAACTTCTTGGTCCGGCTTACTCAGGTAATTTATAGAACCCTCCTGTTTCTATTTTTGCTTCGACTTCAGGTCTCACTATACAGATGTATTGACTGTGCTCTGTTTGTATGTGCAGGTCAATGGCTCGACCTGGGTACGCGGGTTCCTTCTGGGTTCGGTCTCCCAAATGTGGCAACCCTCTGCCAGTAGGCTCTGGTTCTTAAGTCCGTCAATGCACTGTTAGGGTCTTTAATTTTCTGTAGGGTTTGCAGCTCGTCGTTCTGCCTTCGTGTGTGGTGTAAATCCATTTTGAAAATGAACTTCAATATGGTTTTAGTCTCTATGCTAGTTGGGTGTTTGTTCAGTTTATAGATGTTCACTGTCACCAAACCCTAGGCTAGGGTTTGTCCACTCTGTGGACTCGGCACTTGTTTCTATTTATAAACGCATGTAATACATTTATATTTCTCGGTCAACAGCAGTGGGAACATAATTTTGTTATATCTATTTTACTTATGAAAATTATGAAGAATTGTTCGAAAGTACCTCGGCTATGGTTTGTTTTCTTCGGCACTCTATTTCTGGTTCTTTATCCTCTCGGTCGTCTGGTTATATTTCATCGTTCTGACTGTGGCTCAATTCGTTTGTTCTTCGCTCTGTTTTTGGACATATGCATGAATTCAATGTTGCTTGTTGTTTGACAAGAACACAAGGAAACACGACCTTACAGTGGTCGTTCTCTGTCTGTTAGCATTATTATTAACAATTCAATAAATGAAAATACAGTGGTACAGTAAATAGGCAATGATACAGATGGTAGTTTGGAAATATGATCTGTTTTTGTTTTTTTCTTTATTATGAAATTGTTGAACCTTTCTCTTGTATTACATTGTTGCTTTTATACATTTTTTGTTACAGTTAATTGAAACTTCCATTGCTTTCAGTTGAACAGAAATGATATGGTTGTGTAACTACAGTTCGGTTGATATTACAAGATCTTTATTTAAATAGTTTTTGTCTTTTCCTCTTTAAGTTGACAGATCAATTTTTTAAACTACTGTTTATTACTGTTTGGACCATAACAACCCCAACCGACCATTTAACTTTGACTAGCATAGCAACTAAAAGTAAAATAAAATAAAATCCTATCTCATGACCTGATAAACTAATCATAAAAAAAAACAATCCAAATACTCAAACAACCTTCCAACCTAGCAGAGACTTCACCCCGTCATGGTGAGCTCGATGCTCCTGCATCATTGACTCTAGCTCTAGGCTCAGGAAGCAAGTTTAGGCTATGGCTCAAGCTTGGTTGACGTATCTTTGAAGCTTGTAGATGATCATCAATTCCCCCCCTGTCAGATACAAGGCGGGAATATGAAGAGATATCAACTGCATGATTTTTTAATACTCGAGAACAAATCATGTGGTATGAGTTAAATATCTTCTTGGTTGTTGAAGCCCATTGCCAAGAAGTGATCCATCCAAGGTGAATCTTTGTTCTTGCAAGAGGCTTGTTTCTGAAGAATTTGTTTGAATGATGAGTGTGTTGATCACAATGCTTACAAGGTTGAAGATCAAAATAATGATATTTCACATGACCACCTCAATCACAGTGTTTCCATTTGACAATCTTTGACTGTGAATGTGAAGGAGTAGGATCGGGATCGTTTCCTACATAAAGTGTGCTGACATAAAGAGTGGCTAATTTCCCCTTCAAGGAAACATTCTCCTGCAAAGAAATCTCACTCTAAAAACATGAAAACCTACAGTCATTCATGAAACAATCACAAGAAAAGGATTCTCAAATCAAGACCCCATACTCCATTTGACTATGAGCATAACAAGTACAACAATTCACTTAAAGTACTAAAAGATAAATTTCCTCAACAAGCTATAATGAGAAAAGAGAAACATGAGCTACACCATAGATGTGAAAACTGCTGTAGAAAACATATGAAGACTAGAAAAACCCAAAAAGGTACTCTCCATTTTCAAAAGCCTTCAAAAACTTATTCAACCCACTAATTGATCCTAGCACCCATAGACTCAAACCTGCAAAAGGTCTCTTCAGAAGTGCTCCAATGGCTCTAAAACCTATTCCATTAGTTTCAGAAGACCTAAAAGTGTTTGTCTAGCCTCTTCCTGCTCCTGAAAAGACCAAAAACTCCAGAAGATATGAGCTTCCCTGGCCTTTATGTTAGTTGCTCTACAATTTCCCCAAAATTTGGCATCGTTCCTACAATTTCACCCCAAAATTAGCTAACGGAGCGTTGATTATGCCAACTATGGGAAATATTGTCAAAGCATTTAAATGGCCTCTAAGGCCTTAACTCCGAAAAAAGTGGCCACATGGGGGGCCACGTGCCCGGGATCTAGGGCTAAACGTTCGCCCCAGCTGGTCGGACCCCTTTATGCTCCGCTGCGGTCATGTGGGCTGCCATGCGACTAGGGTTGGGCCCCTTAACTCCTTCGCTTAGCGATATTCTACTAACGAACACGACCCAGTGGTTTAGGATCCTGTCACATGGCAGATCTTAGCATTCACTATGGCACTAGTGGTTAGGGTCCGGTTAGCGGTGTTAACGTCGGCGATCAAACCATGTCACATGCTACGGTTTAGGCAGAGGCGGTTATGCTTTGGCGGACAAGGCGACGGTTACGCCGACGGTTTCGTTGGCTATCACATGGGCGTAGTTAGTGTTAAATGCCATCAGTCTATGGTGGTTTGAACTTTAATGATATTTGGGGGTCGTGGTTAGCCCCTAACCATGGTCCGTGGACCAGGGTCGGGGGTTAACCATGGTCCCCACCCCCCAATCCAAACGCACTCAACGTTAAATATAATTTCCCCACCAATGATAAACAAGCAACAAAGATTATGTCTTGGTAAGAGAGGAGTTTCGTTAGCAAGAGGTTCAATGGTCAAGTCTTACGGAGTGCAGTCCAGAATTCAACATAGTTTTGGTGGCCCTCGAGCTTTCATGTGGCATACCCTGGCCATGCCACATGGAAACCTATGATTGGCCACCCAAAACCAAATCAAAACATGCCATCTAGGCACCTGCCGCATGTCTAGTTGTCATTCGCCAGAGGTCAAATCAGCACAGTCACCCTGCTACGTGTCCAGTTGTCATTCGTCGAAGGTCAAATCAACACAGTCACTCTGCCACGTAGGCATCCCAGTCATCTTGCCATGACAGCAGTACAGATTGTTGACTGTGCAATGCTTCTCATTTTTTCGCCAAATTCGCTTGTTTGAGAAAATAGACAGAACACGTTTATGGGAGCATACCAAGTATGTTTCATGTGAAACGAGTTATGTCAGAACGACGATCACTACACAGTCATTCAGGTTAACAACCAATCCAACAACTTTGTATTTTGAGCCTTTTAGGATCCATTTGGATCACTTTTAATGGTTTAGACTGACAGGGATGTTCCGAGAGACATGCGCTCTAATACCATGTTAAACACACACATGGAATAGATAGGAAAATAAACTAGAATGATGAATACTTTATCATTCACAAATATATGCATTGATAATGCATCCTTATGACTGTTGGTTTCATATTCCAAGGTCACTTGAACTCCAGTTATTGTTCACATTCCATGACACCAACCCTTAGTAGATGAGGTGTCCAACATCTATGAGTAAATATGATCTTCTTCCCTTAGTTTAACATAAATTTTGCATAACTTTATCTACACTTGAATGAGCTATATTTATTTATCTAAAAATAATCAATAAACTCAATTCTAAAGAAAAAATGGTGATTGACAATCAAACAATTAGCTTGTGTGTTCTACATAGTTAAATGAATAAAGGAACTTTTTGAAAACATCGAGTTTACAAAATTATTGGGAAAAAAAAACAATAATTTGTTCAATTTAAATTAAATTAAAGGTGAATCTCCTTATAAGATATATTTTACACAATGATATTAGATATAAAAATTTTGATATGTGTAATCAAAATTTAGTTCATATACTTTGAATCAAGTAAACCAAACTCACATGAAAACAAGTTTCTAATTTCTAACTTCCTAGTTATTTTTATTCATTTTTAATCTATATCTTGTAGAACACATTAATTTAAAAGAATATTAAAATATGAGATTATCATCATACAAAAGTCTCTCATAGACACACACAATTTGAAATGGATAATAACAACTCTCAACAAATGAGAAAAGTAAATCTCTAACCACAACTCACTTCATCTCTTAACACCCATATGCCAAACAAACAAAATGATAATTCTCTCACCACAACTACGTCAATCACTTAATAATCATATTCACATCTTCAAATATCTACTAGCTTCAAGTTTTAATTATCTCTTCTTAGGAAAGGATAAGTTCCTCACTTTTGTTTGTTTAGCAGTTTTTTCAATTGAAGGCTACAAAGCTAAAATCTTAAAAAATAGAGGGACTAGCATCATTCCTGACATACACAAGATCTTCAATTTAGCAATCAAGCAAGGATTCTCTAATATTTGAATTCAAACCTTCTTATACATATTTTTAAGAGTGGCGATAAAAGCAATCGTCTAATTATAGGACCATTATGATTAAGCACATTTTAGCCTAGCTATACATAATGGAAAAGGAGATCAAATTTTGGCTAGAATGCCACCAAAAAAGAGCTAAAGGATAGGCTAAATTTAGAGGCTATCATTTAATTGTAGACCACTTTGTTATGCTTAGGATCATTGTGGAGGAGTATTACAATAATAAGGCCATTCTCCTTTGTTATTTTGTTGACTTTTAAAAAGCTTTTAACATAGTGCCTAAGACTAACCTTCAAAATAGGTTAGAAGTGGTAAAAATTCGTCTCAAATTGAGAACTATTGTGGTAAATTTGTCTGGAATTTATTTCTAAGTTTAAGAACATTGAGGGGTGGTTGAAAGAAATTCATTCTAATATAGGAGTCAAGCAAGGTTGTCCTTTGTCTCATATCATTTTCGCCATATACACTGAAAAGTTAGAAGATTGTTTGGAAGATGCAAGTGATGTTGATACAACTCTTGTTAGTATAGTCACCATCCTTCTTTTTTTATCGATAATATTGTTCATATGGCTAGGTGTCCTTATGACCTCGATAAGCAACTAAGAATCCTCAAAAACTTATTCTCGAGTATGTGTATGACTTTACATATTAACAAAATAAAGATGATGATAATCTAATCCAAAAAATTCAACTATGATATTTTTGTATATGATGACAATAGCTTGAAGGAAGTACCTTCCTAAAAATATCTCAAAAGTGATACTCAATACAAGCTCAATTGGAACTATGTCACTAAAAAAAAGATGAATGGATTGTGGAAAGCTTATTATGAGTTCGAAAATAATTATAAATTAGCAGATCTTTGGCTATGGGATAAGAAAATACTCCTCTTGAGGACTCTTGTTACTCCCATTATCTTATATGGATGTGAAGTTTGGGGATGTTACTCCCATTATCTTATATGGATGTGAAGTTTGGGGATGTAGTGTTTCTAAAGAATATTTGGCTATGGGATAAGAAAAAAATCCTCTTGAAGACTCTTGTTACTCCCATTATCTTATATGGATATGAAGTTTGGGGATGTAGTGTTTCTAAATAATTTTAGAGAAAGATAGGTATCCAAAAGAATTTCATAGTTGATAATCAATATTAAAGGAAATATAGTCTATCATATCATCCTCGGAGAAGCATGCATTTCTCTCATTGAAGGCATGGCTATGATGATGTATTTAATGCACAAGAACAAGACCAAAAACAAGGACATAATGATGTTCCCAAAAATTACTTGAAACTCTAGCCAAAACCACCTATAGATGGAGATGGTATAAATATGTCACTTTTTGGGTAAATCATTGGAAAATAAAGAAAGAAGTCTTTTTGCAAAACAAATAATATTAAAATTATTATTACATCCAAATTTAAGGACAATCCTAAATGAAAATATGAATTAGGAGATAAAAGAAAATTAAAATATTACACACAAGGTGGTCAAGCCTAATCTAAAAGATCAATAATATTTCATAGTTTTTATAGAATAAGAGAGAAAATCAACATTACTAATAAAAAGAAACTCTCACCAAAAATGAAACAAGCCATTAGCTAATTCCTAAAATATTTGGGGCAAATAATTCTATTATCTTTATGACTCTAAGAAAATTAAAATGAAAAACACTCTCTTTAAAATGTCGTGTATACCTAAATTAAATTACAGATTCAAAATATTTGTCATAATACATACTTTTCTAAATCATTAAAAATTATCGTCATATTTTTTGAATTGAGACTTTTGTGATCTATATCAAGTTTATGAGAGATTTTTCGGCGTAAATCACATGATATTTCATTTGGCGACCATTTCGAACCAACCAGTGGTTCCTCGTCACAAGTTGAAGAATCAGATTTAGCTTTGCATTTGTAAACAGTCAGAGCAGAACATCCAACGGCTATAATTTTAGACCAGGCAACGACTATATTAACTAACCGCTAAATTTAACTGGAAAACCGTTAGTTGAACATGACCCGGGCCACAACTATATTTAATTCAAAAATTAAAATAAGTTAATTTAAACGATAATTAAATTAATAGTTAGTTACACTATTATTAAGTTAAAAGGGACATATGAATTTACATAAAGGTTTTAACTATTTTATAATTATTTTAATTTTTATTGATGATGATGATGGTTAACGTCCGCTGAGACCAAATAATGATCTATCGGACCTAAAAAGACAAATTATTTATTTTGATTTAAGATTTTATTCCTATGCTCAAAAAGCTTGGAGAGAAGCCTCCCGAGTTCACTTTAATTTTGGCATTGTAAAAGGCTAGGAAGGTCAGTATTGTAACAAAGGTTGTGAAATTGAGATCTAATGTGGTTGTATGCAGGGCACTGTAAGAGGAAGTGGTTTTCATCCTCGATGCTCCTATTCTCACAAATATGGCAGATCCTTTCCATCCATGGCGTTTTAGGAACTGCCCAGCGGCCAGTTTCACTATGGAGCTCATGAGAATTCGTTCTAATCTTTGCTATATTAATTTTCTTCTTTGAGCTAGTTAGAATAGAGAGATACTTTTGATCTTCAAGGGTGGAGTTGATGACCTTCTTATAATAACTTAATTTTCTTTTAGACGCTAAATCTTTCTCACACCACAATTTTTCTTTGAACTTAGAAGTAACAATATCTTTAATGTTATTTATGTTTTGCAAAGCATCATTCTTATTGATCTCCCAATAGTTTAACCAGGCCCTTGTGTCCTTATGCCATCCTTAGTATTATATATATATATATATATACTAAAATAAATTAATTTAAATGATTATTAAATTAATAATTAGTTATACATAAAGGAATTAGGGTCATATTTTCTTAATACTTTTTTCCTAAAAACAAAAATTCAAAAAAATCTAAATAATTATCTTTCGTGAAAAATTAATTATAATTTCATTATCCGTATTTTAAAATACCATCCCATAAAAATCATATTTGAAAATTTTAGATAGCATAAAATAAAATATTCTAAAATTTTAAATATTAATGAATTAAAAAATCAAAATAATGGAAAAAAAATTAAATATAAAATCGATTTAATGATTTGTAAGATTATTGCCCTTTTTTATTTGTGAATTTTAAATATACTTTAATCATCACATAAGATAAAGATAACCATTGCAACAAGAAAAATACAGGCACAACCATCCCCAATATATCTTTATAATTATAATAAAAGAATCAGAGAATGTTTGACCCCAAATACCCCACATAAATACAAGTTTTCTGTACATGAAGAGAAGAGACTGTCTGTAATTCAACAGCCTCTTCACATCTTGGGCACATCCTCAAATCTGTTGAGACGGGTAAAAGTTGTGTTGGTACAGATTCACCCACAATTCCAACAGACGCAGAGGAATGTGTGTGTGTTCAGGGATCAATGTTCGACTGCAAAAGATCCCGGAGTGTTGGCCGGAACTCCTTAATGGTCTCCAACTTTGGCTTCCAGCATTTGCCTGCGTTCAATCTCAGCTGCGCAAGCGCCGTTAACAGTTCTGGATCGTCTTCTAACTTCAGCTTCGGCACCGGAAGCTGCTCCTCCTGCGCCCTACCACTTTGTTTCCCCTCCTCCAATAACAATACATCACTCTTCATTTCTGGCGAGAGGGGACGGATGAGCTCACCAAAGAGGGGGAGTACTCTGGCTCTGGAGCTTCGTCTTTTTGTAACTTTCATGGCGGAATTGGCCTTCAATCCCAGGGCGGCCATGTCTGTCCCAGAGAGTAGGGAATGCAGCTTGGACATGGGCACAAGAAAATAGAGATGCCCCAATTCCAGTTCTTCGTCTGCCGTTAGAGGATTTATCCGTCGCCCGATCTGCAAGCCGTTGGCGTGGCATACAAAGTGCTGTGGATTGTCCAGCATCAGCTCTGCTGCCTTTATCCGCCTCTGAAGGTCCTGAACACTTCCATTCCAATGGATGACTTTCACAGTGCTGGAAGGCACAGAGTTCGAAGCGCAAGAAATGTAACTGCCCATCCTGAATTTTGGTGCTCTGTTAATCTATTTGAGTGTATGTAGGGATATTCTACTTCTCTGTTTATGTCTGTAGCGATGGGGAGGTTAAGGAATTGTGTGGAGAGATGAGGGGGGCAAGGCATTTATATTCATAAGATGTGAATGTGATTAGTGGCAACTGCTCAGATGTCGCGTTAAATGGGGGTGAGGGAAGAAAGTGAGAAATATCCTCCATTCCATGTGGCTATAATGAGAACGGGAAAGATCCAGTTCGCCGAAAGACGAATTCCACACTCAGTAGTACATGAATGGCTGGCTGTAATAGCTTGGCTGGATTCCAATGGTACACCGCGTTGTCCACTGGTAGCGTAGCTGTTAACAAACCTCATCGTTGACTGAGGGATGTTGCAAGTCAGTAACTACACGGAATTTCGTGGTTTTTTTTGTTGTTTCCTTGGGTGAGGAAGTGAGAGATCAGGGATATTTTTTCTTCGCATATTTTTGGATAAATAAATAATTTTCAATATATTTTTAATATGATTGTTTTTATTTAAAATTTTATTATTTAATTTAATTAAAAAATAAAAACAGAGTATGGTATAATTAAATTTGAAATAAAATTTCAAAATGTTATTTAAGTAATTAGTTAAGTTGGTAAGGGGTTATTTTTTATTTTTATTTTTAGAATCCTAATTCATTAAAAATTATGTTTTTGAAATAATCAGTGTTAATTTATTATTGTTATTGGAATATTATATCACTTAAAATATACTTAAATTATATCTCTGATGGGTGATAAGGGGATTTAATTTTCAGTTTTTTTCGGATGGGTGATAAGGGGATTTAATTTTCAGTTTTTTTTTAAGGTATATAGATTCATTATTGTTATAAGAAAGTAATATCATTTAAAATAATTTGTTAATAATATATAAATAGATAAATTTTTACTTTTCTTAAAAAATTATTTGTAATGAAATTATATATTTTTAATCATATCTAATCTTAATTTTATATCCCAAATTAAAATTATTATTTTTTAAATAACAAATTCTATCTTATTTCTTTGACTATATATTTATAATAATAATAATTAAAATTAAAAATATATTTATTTTTATTTTTATTCAAACTAGAAAAAAAACCAAAAACATTTTCAATATCTTACATCATTTTCAATATCTTACATAATTTTTAAATTCAATTTTCAATTTGAATTTAGTATAAAAAAAAAATTGAATTGTTATCCATTTTTCATATATATTTATATATATAAATGAAAAAATAGTCTTATTAAATGCTTTTTCTTTTTTAGTTAATTTTAACCAAAATTCACTACAGATTTTTAAAAACTTGAATCACTGGCTCTATTATGATGAGCACACACACACACACACACACATATATATATATATATATGTTTTGGATTAAGAGTAACTTGAAATAAGTTAATAGTCTAAAATGGATAAACAACTACTAAAAATGGCAGCTTACCCTTAAGCATCAATAATAATTACACCAAGAGCCCATTGCACTCCAAAAGTGGTTTGCATGTCAAGGGATATGATCAGTCTCGTGGACAATTTAATTTCAACCTTTAAATAAGATGCATTCCACATGAATACCATGAATCAATATCATGGGTTCTCATACCATGGGTGAAGTTATTTTTATTTTAATGTTATTTTTTTATCATTTTTTATTTTATTTTAATCCACTCAAAATGTTAACATGTAAGGTTAATGTTAGATCTAAGACTTTTGTGATCCATAATGAAGAAAAATGTCTTTTGGATTAATCAGGATGTAGGGTTAATTTTATTTGAAATGTTAAGCAGGGTTGGAGAGAGCCTCTAGACGCAATAAAAAACTTAACTAAAATTTAAAAATTAATAATTAAATGAGCCTATATCTATCTTAACTCCTAAGGGAGATCAAATTTATGTGCCTTTGGTAGATCTAGAGCTAAAATGGATCTAGGTTAATTTATTTCAGATAACATGATTTCCTTTCAATAACTATGATGAGTTATCTTATATTTCTGAATAACAACAACAACAATTATCCCTAATATTAATGGACTACTAAGGTATAATAAGTATTCCCACTATTTTAAAAAATATTTTCCTAACACTTTAAAAAAACTTATAAAAATTGTATTAAATTAAGTATTGAAAATGAATTTAAACACTAATTTCTATGAAGATTCTAAAAAACCACCCATAAACTATATATTTTTATTTTTATTTTTATTTTTTAAAGATAATAGCTATTAATTATCCATACTATTAATAAACAACTAAGTTATGATAAGTATTTTTATTATTTAAAAAATATACTTTAAAATTTTAGGAAAACTTATAAAAAATATATATCAAATTACCTATTGACAATGAACTATGAATTTAGATAAAATTGTGGAGATGAGAAAATATTACACATAAATTACTCTACATATATTAATATCATCACAATCACAATATTGATAAGTCAAGCTCAGTTTTAGGATAGATTGACTATCTTAGGCCCACAATTTGTTTAGTTGAGAGAATATATCAACCATAAGTTGATCTAGGAGGTATTTTAGTTGGACGAATTATCTTAAATCCAACTAAATAATAATCTTCTAAATAACACAAATAAACAAGTCACTTAGAGATTACACTAACCAATACATATGATGAGGGACAACAAATATTAAGCATAAGAGAAGTAGGAGATAATATCTCCAACACCCTTCGTTAATGAATATTTGTCTTGATCTTTGTTTGGTAAATTTTTCATCAACATCTCTAATCATTTTGAAATCTTTGAGATTGAACTCCACCGAGCTTTCTTGTAACCTTTGTGAAGGTGTAGCTCCCAAGTTGAATTCATGAGTTCTTAGATTCCACCTTCTTGAACTCCTGAATCATGGATATCTCAAAGTCAATTACTGAACAACATTTCACATTCTATATCATAACCTCATTAGTAGATTGCAATCCACGTGCAATTATTTACAACTAATGAGGGATCCTTCCCTAGATCCACAACTTCCAAACTAACTAGACAATCATCCATATTGAGCTATACTTCCACTTGATGCCTTGAAAATATAGTTTCTTTAGACATTTTCTTCTCTTTTTGGTTTTTTGGAGGACATCTTAATCAATATGGGTATTCAATTCAACATCTTCCCTACCATCAAGTATGGGATACTTTGAGCTTTCGTCACTTCATCCCTTTCCTAAGCTCTATGAATTGTTCCCTTCCTTAGAACTTGGGGCATTTTTTGTAGATTTTGGTCATTGGATTATGTCTCCCCTTGGTTAAGATGTTTCATTGTTTTCATTGAAGTGTTGTTCCCAACAAACGTTAGAGACGCGAGGGAGGTTCCTCACTGTGTAAACAATTATTCAATAGAATTGACAATGAGGAAGGCCACCATAACAATGATAATTGAGAAAAAAGAGACCCGAAGATCCCAATTCATGGTGAGACCAATAGTCAAATAATTGCTTTGTAATTTAAATAATATAATTGTTTTCTCAATTTAAAAAACACAATAATGAATATTTTTATTTAGTCACAACTATTGATCAAATTGTTTTTAATTAATCACATCTATGGATAAAAATATCTAAGCATCATGTTTGAAAAATATTATAAACAATTTCTCAACTATCTTGTATTGTAGATGCACATGGTGATGAAAACTATCTAAACATCATGTTTGAAAATTATTATAAATAATTGCTCAACTATCTTGTCTTGTAGATGCACATTGGAAATCATCACCCAGAATTTCAAATAGGAAAAGGCAAAATGTAGATGAGTTGAAGTAGTGTCATATATCATACACTAAATCATGTATGATGGAGGATCCATGTTATGGATAAGTCTATGATTGTATGAGACTATACTTTAAGGAGTGTTCATTTCAGGATTTGAGTATGTAAATTGGAAAGCACATTTGATGAGTATTCAGAGAAGTGATCAAATTTGAAGGGAAGGTCTTAATTTCAATTAGAAGGGCATACATTCAGGTCGCCCTTCCATAATGAAAAGCATAAAAAAAAAACAATTCAATTGACAACAATAAATTATCTTCAAATGTATTTATTTTTAACACATGGTGAATTGGTAATTGTTTGGACTAATCTAAGGGAGACTCCGGATCAACCCCCATGGCTTCCACTATAACACCAAGAGTATTTCCAAACCAAATATACCAAATCTTATGATTTAGCAAGAGCCGAGACTCACGGATAATGGGAATCTACTCCTTTAGCCGAGATTATAGCAGGACACCAAGAGTCTTCCCATTTCTGGTGAAAGTTTTGAAAGATCAAAGGGTGTGTTGATTGAACAATTATGAGTTCCCCACTGGGCAATTCAATCCTCAGATTCTACACTTCCTTGAAATTATTTAAAACCTCACTAGGATAATGATGGGAAACCTCTGCAACCATGGATTTCTTCAGGCCCAAAACATGTTGCAATGTTTGCCATGGCCTAACAATGCTACCTAGTACCCATCATGACTATCATAAAATAGCTCCATATCCCCTTGTTTTTACCATTATTATTAAGGTTGGTTTCTTCAGTAGACATAACATAGTCCACCTTAACTACCACGATATGCACTTAGGGGACTATACTAGAGAACCTCTTTTAAACTGCACAACAACATCCCAAGGCCTTAATATCACCAAATTTGTTGAATATAAGCAACAAAAGTGAATTTGGGAGCTTGTCAAGGTGGTCTATCGATGAATTAAACCCCATGTTCATATCAATATAGATATTCCTCAATATAGCACATAACCATGTAAAACTCAATTGATTTAGGAGTTGATCAGAAACTAATTCACAATCAAATGCAAATCTTCGAATCTTTGATACATCTTAAATATCATGAATTCTCATAATCATTTACACAAAATCTCATACTATTCTAGCTAGGAAAACCTATAAGAACCTTCATATTTATACCAAAAAAATAACATTTAGGCTCATTCTAGTGCAAATATTCAATCTTGGTTCCATCTCGTTCAACCCCATATTATACATTACCAAACCCAATCCCTTAGAAAAACTACAATAAACTCAACACAATGATTAAGCTCCAAATTTCTATGAATTCCCACAACAATTCATACTAAACTCAATATCATTAGAGCCCAAAAAACTCAAGAGTTAATATGGGTCTGGGTGGTATTTTAGCAGAGATCATATTATGATAATAGTTTTACACCTTACCTATTATGAAAGACTAAACACCAAAATCTACAGTATTTGTATCTTGGAGTATTTGTTACTGAGTTGACACTTCACTTGTTGTTTGATTGGCAGATTGATGGACATGAACAACAAAGAATATTTAGAGGAACATACTACATGTTTGGCATGAAACAAGGATCATAAAAATTGCTTCCAGCAGCTTTGAAGGAGAACTTGTTATCGGTATGGTTGCATCTTAATCAAATTTTCAGAACTTGATTTACCAAATTGTAATTTAAGACTTCCTCAAAAACTATAAATTGTAGACTTTGGCAAGAGTTGTAAATCAGTTTGTCTTTGAATATATAATAAGGCCATTTTCATTTTGTATGCGTATTTGAGATTATATACACTTGTAAAGCAACATCGTATATGACTTACAAATATACTCATTCTGACATAATCTTGAAAAATCCATGCTAAAAATTTAGGATGAGCTTCAATATAGCTTTCATGGTTCGTAATTATGGCTTCTCAATATTTTGTCACTTCTAATTCAAGTGGGATATTGTTTAAGAATGTGTACATCAATCTAAGAAAATAAACCCTGAAATTCCCTGCATTTGATATACATTTTTCAAATTTTAGCCACAAATATTCATGCCTGTTTATGCTCCTACATCATCCAACTAACAAGAAAACATCAATATAGTACTTCCATTTGCAGAATTAGACAAGGATCATTGATGCCTCCTTGTTGAAAGGTGATCCACATAAGTACTGACAGACAAGAAATGTTGCAATTAAATAATCATTTTGTTTGGTAATATTTACTCAACTGCTTGGCCAATCACCCAATACATAATCAGTTGTGTTTAAATAAAGTTTTCCATTTCACTCCTATCATCTATGTATCTTATCCCTCCCCTATATGACTAATGCAAATTAGATATAGTGTGTATCGTATTGCAATTGTGCATTTTTTATGTTTATCTAGCAATCCATGTACTTTCTAATAAACAAATTACTTAGATTGTAACCAGTTAGCTCACATGAAATAGAAGTACATTTAAGGAAATTAAGGGTACCTGCACTTATCTACTTAACATTTATCATTCTTTATCAGTTGTAAGAAAAGATGTGGTTCATGTACACTCATTCTTCTTCTCCACAGAAAAATCACATAGAACTCTATTTCATCACATATCATACATTGGGTTGAGCTTAGGATAATTGGTAAAAGCACTTAGATGGTAAGAAAATTTTCTTTTAAGAGGCCCTTTAGTTTAGGAGGATTCTGTTAGGTTCCTATACCACTAGGAGTCATAATTTTGAATGACTGAGGTTAAGCCTTGTAATATTGTACATACCTTTGCTTTCTGCAAATGTTTTCCATGTTATAAAAAATAAAAAAATGTAAAGAGGGTATGTCCTAAAAGAAAAATCAAAGGACAAAAGATAAAAGAAGGTCAAAGAAAAATAAAATATATGAACCCCAAAATCAAAAAGACCATGAAAGTGTGCAAGCCTAATTGCCACTACTATTTACTTTTTATGCATAATAATGATTGTGTACAACTTGTTATTCATGCCACAATCCATGGTAATCAACAATTTAATCTTGGTTATTCCATGCTTTGAATTTTATGTTTATAGATTAGAGAATAAAATCTAACCAAACAGTTTAATCTTGGCAGTTCATAGTTAGGTAGAGAAAATAAAAGGAGCTCATAAGCTTGATCTGAGCCCTTGGATGATATAAGGTTAGAAATAGATAAATTACTTTTCAAAAGAAAAATAGATGAATAAGGGTTTGCTAGCCTAAATGCACCCAAAGAAATGAAGAAAATATGTTAGAGGTAAGAAAATGGTAAGTAGAAGTAAGGTTGTTGAACTACAACGTTAATTAGATCAAAGCACATGCATCATGCCTAGATACATCTTTCAACATGTATGATCAACTATGAAGGTAAAGACAAAGGTTTACAAGTTCATATGATTAACTCCCCCTCATTCACTTTTCCCCTCCACTTACTAATTTCCTATGTGAAAGTAAGTTCTAAATACTTTTAATCCTACAAGTCAAAGAGGCTCAGAGCATTTCTCTGACTTTTGGAGGGACCGGACCCTCGACTTTATGACCTATGGACACAAGTACTAGAATCCCCTTCATAAAATCATTCCCCCTTCATAAAAAACATTTCCCCTCATCACCCTAAGAAAACCCCTTTTCATAAGGTTTAAACACAATTGACCTAGAAAAAATAATACCCCCCATATAAATCCCTTTCCACTCAAAAACCCACAAAAAGTCTTTTTTCCTAAGTTTAAATCCAAATGCGCAAACGCATACCTTTTACCCTTTTTTCTAAGGAAAAACGTTCGCCTGCTCATTTCATATTAATTATTAAATTTAATTAATGTAACCCCAATAAAACCCTTTTCCCATATTAAATTAAATCCCTAATTAAAATACCCCAGCCCTTAGTTTTAATAAAAAGTATATAAACTACCCATTATCCCAATATAACATTACTTAGTTTACCTAATCCCGGTAAACCTAAGTTAAACGCGTTATTAACCTCACCCGACTCCCTAATCGCTCATTAAGCCCGACCCAATCACTTTAAACCTACAATTAATCCATAAACTAATCCCAAACCACCATGTTTAAACCCCTAGGCCCCCCATCAACTCCTATTCATTTCCCCGTGTGCAGTTCTTCCGTCCGACTGTCATTAGATCAACTTCTCGCAGATCCAACGAAACAAAGCTATATCGGCCGCACCTTTACCCGACTGATAAGGTAGTTTTTGCCCGACCCACGAAGACTACGTGTCAAGCCCCTACGTAGATCGGGTGACCCTTCCTAAAAACCGCCCATGCCACTAAAGCGGTGTGACGACCCTCAATACCGCTTCCTTGTCGTTCCAATAAACGTCCCATCCTCCGAAATATGAATTTCTGCGCCATTTTCAAAAAGCCGCCTGTTAGACTTTAAACTGTTGAAAACCCACGTTTATGTACCTTTCACCCGTTTAACTGTATAAACCCATGAAACCCTTTAGCGCCACCCCAAACCTCTGCAACGCAATTCTGCTTTCACTCAAGTCCAAAACGTTGTTACGACCCCTTTCCCAAGCATCCCTGTGCCAGAGATCCATCGTTAATGGTCTCCAACTTTGGCTTCCAGCATTTGCTTGCGTTCAATCTCAGCTGCGCAAGCGCTGTTAACAGCTCTAGATCGTCTTCTAAATTCAGCTTTGACACCGGAAGCTGCTCCTCCTGCGCCCTACTACTTTGTTTCCCCTCCTCCAATAACAATACACCAGTCATCATTTCTGGCGAAAGGGGACAGATGAGCTCACCAAAGAGGGGGAGTACTCTGGCTCTAGAGCTTCATCTTTTTGTAAATTTCATGGCGGAATTGGCCTTCAATCCCAGGGCAGCCATGTCTGTCCCAGAGAGTACGGAATGCAGCTTGGACATGGGCACAAGAAAATAGAGATGCCCCATTTCCAGTTCTTCATCTGCCGTGAGAAGATTAATCTGTCGCCGGATCTGCAAGCCGTTGGCATGGCATACAAAGTGTTGAGGATTGTCCAGCATTAGCTCTGCCGCCTTTATCCACCTCGGAAGGTGCTGAACGTTGCCATTCCAGTGGATGACTTTCCCAGTGCTAGAAGGCAGAGTCTTGGGAGCGTAAGAAATGTAAGCGCCCATCTTGAATTTTGGTGTTCTGTTAATCTATCTGAGGCGATTTGAATGTAAAGTAAGTGTATGGAGAGATATTTTACTTCTCTGTTTGTCTGTAGCGATGGGGCGGTTATGGAATTGTGTGGAGGGATGAGGAGGCGTGCACAAGGCATTTATAAAGGAGAAGAGACCAGGTTCATAGGATGTGAATGTGATTAGTGGGAACAGCTCAGATGTCGCATTAAATGAGGGTGAGGGAGGAAACCAAGAAAGAGCCTCCATTCCACGGTCAGTATATGAGTGACGTAGCAAGTGGATTCGAATGGTACGCTGCGTTGTCCACTGGTAGCGTAACTGAGTGATGTTGCAAGTTGAGAAAGTTACTTTACTGAATTTCTCGGTTTCTTTGTCGTTTCCTTGGGTGAGGAAGTGAGAGATCAGGGATATTTTTCCTTCGTATATTTTTGGATAAATGTTTGGTATTGGGATTTTGACTTAGATTTTTTCCTAACATTCAATATATTTTAAATAATAAAAATATGATTGTTTTTATTTAAAATTCTATTAATTTTATTATTTAAATTTTAGTTAAAAATTAAAAATATGGTATGGTATATTTGATTTGAAATAAAATTTAAAAATGTTATTTAAGTAATTATTTAAGTTTGGAAGGAGTTAATTTTTTATGGAATCATAATTCATTAAAATATTGTTGAATTGAGGCTTCTGTGATCCATATCAAGTTTATGAGAGATTTTTCGGAGACAAATGATATATCATGTGATTTAGGCCGAAAAATCTCTCGTAAAATCATTAAAATATGTTTAAAAAAAAATAGTGTTAATTAAAACATACTTAAATTAAATCACTGATGGTTGATAAGAGGATTTAATTTTCAGTTTTTTTTTTTTTTTTAAATGTATGTGGATTCATTATTGTTATTGGAAAGTAATATCATATAAATAATTTGTTAATGATACATAAATAGATAAATTTTCAATTTTCTCAAAAAATTATTAAAATTATTTGTAATGAAATTATATATTTTTTAATCATATCCAATCTTAATTTTATATCTCAAATTAAAATTACTATTTTTTAAATAACAAATTCTATCTTATTTCTTTGACTATATATTTATTAATTTATAATAATAATAATTATATATATATATATATATATATATATATATATGAGAAAAAACCAAATACATTTTCAATATCTTACATAAATTTTCAAATTCAATTTTCAATTTGAATATATATATCTATATATATATATATATGAGAAAAAACCAAATACATTTTCAATATCTTACATAAATTTTCAAATTCAATTTTCAATTTGAATTTATTATAAATTTTTTTAAATGTTATCTATTTTTCATATATATATAAATGAGAAAATACTTTAATTAAATATTTTTTCTTTTTAAATTAATTTTAACCAAAATTCAATAGAGATTTCTAAAAACTTGAATTTAAGTTGTTTAATTTATAAAATGCTAGTGACTCTATTTTGGTGAGCATATATATATGTGTGTGTGTGTGTGTGTGTGTGTGTGTGTGTGGTTGTTTTGGATTAAGAGTAACTTGAAATAAGTTAATGGTCCAAGATGGAGAAACAACTAGTAAAAATGAAAGCTTACCCTTAAGCATCACTATAATTACACCGAGAGCCCATTGCACTCTAGGCTCTCTCCAACCCATTATCGTATTTTGACTCGTCCTAGATCCATCTCAACATCTTTTTTCACTCTAAAAGAGGTTTGCATCTCAAGAGATTTGATGAGTCTCGTGGACAATTTAATTTCAACCTTTAAATAAGATGTATTCCACATGAATACCATGAGTCAATACCTTGGGTTCTCATACCATGGGTGAAGTTATTTTTATTTTAATGTTATTTTTTATCATTTTTTATTTTATTTTAATCCACTAAAAATGTTAACATGTAGGGTTAATTTTATTTTAAAGGTTAAGTAGGGTTGGAGAGAGCCTCTCACGCAATAAAAAAACTTAAATAAAATTTAAAAATTAACAATTATAATTATCAATAAAAAATAATAATTAAACCAGCCTATATCTATCTTAACTCGGAAGAGAGATCAAATTTATGTGTGTGTGTGGTAGGTCGAGCTAAAATGGATCTAAGTTGATTTATTTAAGATAACATAATTTTCTTTCAATAACTATGATGAGTTATCTTATATTTATGAATAACAACAACAATAATTATCACTAATATTAATGGACAACTAAGGTATAATAAGTATTCCCACTATTTTAAAAAATATTTTCCTAAAACTTTACAAAAACTTATAAAGATTGTATTAAATTAAGTATTGAAAATGAATTTAACCACTAATTTGTATGACGATTCTAAAAAAGCCACCCATAAACCATATACTTCTATTTTTATTTTTTTAAAGATAATAGCTATTAATTATCCATATTATTAAAAAACAACTAAGTTATGATACGTATTTTCATTATTTTAAAAATATACTTTAAAATTTTAGGAAAACTTGTAAAAAAATATTAAATTACCTATTGAAAATGAATTATGAATTTAGATAAAATTGTGGAGAGGAGAAAATATTGCACACACAAACTACTCTACATATATTAATATCATCACAATCACAATATTGATAAGTCAAGCTCAGTTTTAGGATAGATTGACTATCTTAGGCCCACAATCTATTTAGTTGAGAGAATATATCAACCACAAATTGATCTAGGAGGTATTTTAGTTGGAAAAATTCTCTTAAATACATTTAAATAATAATCTCCTAAATAACACAAACAAACAAGTCAATTAGAGATTACACTAACCAATACATATGATGAGGGACACCAAATATTAAGCATAAGAGAAGTGGGAGATAATATCTCCAACACCCTTTGTTAACGAATATTTGTCTTGATCTTTGTCTGGTAAAGTTTTCATCAACATCTCTAATCATTTTGAAATCTTTGAGATTGAACTCCACCGATCTTTCTTGCAACCTTTGTAAAGGTGTAGCTCCCAAATTGAATTCATGAGTTCTTAGATTCCACCTTCTTGAACTCCTGAATCATGGATATCTCAAAGTCAATTATTGAACAATATTTCACATTCTATATCATAACCTCATTAGTAGATTGCAATCCACATGCAATTCTTTACAACTAATGAGGGATTCTTCCCTAGATCCACAACTTCCAAAATAACTAGACAATCATCCATATTGAGCTATACTTCTACTTGATGCCTTGAAAATATAGTTTCTTTAGACCTTTTCTTCTCTTTTTGGTTTTTTGGAGGACATCTTAATTAATATGGGTATTCAATTCAACATCTTCCCTGCCATCAAGTAAGGGGTACTTTGAAATTTCGTCACTCCATCCCTTTCCTAAGCTCTATGGATTGTTCCCTTCCTTAGGACTTGGGGCATTTTGTGTAGATTTTGGTCATTCGATTATGTCTCCCCTTGGTTTAGATGTTTCATTGTTTTTATTGAAGTGTTGTTCGCAACAAATGTTAGAGACGCGAGGGAGGTTCCTCACTGTGTAAATGATTATTCAATAGAATTGACAATGAGGAAGGACACCATAACAATGATAATTGAGAAAAAAGAGACCCGAAGATCTCAATTCATGGTGAGACCAATATAACTAAGTACCTCCTTTATTTGAAGTTGTTAAATACAATCTATTTCTTCATGAATTGGAATGAACTATAACAATGCCCTGACCATCTTAGGAGACATATCAATTAATTAAATGCCTATCTTTAGACTATTGTTTGGGCCTTGCTTACTCATCTTGAAAAATCATGTGAAGCTCCCTCCATTGGAAGCACTTCTAAAATACTCTACTAGCCTTGGGGTATATATCAGATATTAGGTGGAAGTTGACACTAACAATGGAGAGATGTTAGTCATTACATCAAAATGATGTAAGTTTTGAGTTACTTTCTGTTTTGTTCTTTTCCCCTTAAATTGTTTTTATAAGAAGCTAAACTTCCAAATTTTAATGTAGAAGAACTACAATATTTCTAGCTTTCATTATTTTTAAAAAGTTATGATTCTGATTCTCTATACTTATACTTCGATATGGAAATGGAATTTATTGACACTATATAACAATATCTCATTTATTTTGCTAATTAATTCAAACACTCCTTTATAGATATATAAATAGATAGATAGATAGATAGATAGATAACCTCATGGTTTAGTTCATGTTGTTTGACTTGCCCTGTCAAAGTTGTCATGCCCAACAAGGTCATGAGGTCAAATCCGCATGAGTGCCTCATGGTGTGTACATATTGTATGATGATGACATTTACCCTAGGCACCATTCACATAATGTGGGAAAATGCATAAAGGATTTCTTTCAGTAAGTTTTTGAAGTTTAGCAGTTGAGATTTTATCCATAGAAAATGAGGTTATTGTCAAGTGCTAATTTTACAAGCACAAGCTATTAACATGAATAATGAGAGGATTCTTGGCATTTCCTCAAGACAAGCCAAAATGTCAATTAAAAATGTTAGTTTTTTACTTAAAGATTAAATTTAGATAAATGAAGAGATCTGCTTTAAAATTATTATTATACCATTAAAAGTATTATCATAACAAAATTTAAATTGAAAAAATGATATGAAGAAGAAAATGAGAATAAGAGATAGATAATATACTATAAGAAAATAAAAAACAATAAGCTAAAATATCAAAATGATTTATCTATTCTATCAAATTTGAAGAAGAAATCTTATAGTGCTATAAAAAGAACAAACTCTTGCGAGATTCATATTGAAATTGGATGAAAGGCTAGATATACAAATGATTAATAGAGAAGAATGAATGAAAAGAACTTGAAGAAATATTCAGTATTAGCTCTAGTTCACTTAATACAATATTTTTTGTTTCTTTTATTCGAGAGGAAGTGATTGAGTGATTATCTCAATCATCATCCAACAATAAAAATGCCTAACAGTTTGATATCATTACTTAACTTGATATTATTGCATATTTAAGCCATAAATTTAAGAAAATATCTTAAGGCTTACACCATTGAAATAAAACAAACATTGACACGACTAGACATTCTTCAAATGTTTTGTCTTTGAAAACCATGCTTGGACCAATAAGACTCCTTCAAGCTACTCCCTATTCCACCAAAAGGTATAGTCTTCTAGGTGTGACCCAAATTTTTCTAACATCATTAGCATTTGAAATGACTTGTAAACGTTGTGAAAGTATGATGATGAACTTCTCAATCACAGATACAATCCCCATGTACATGTCTTATAACTCCAATGAGATATTGTCTCTTCATTCCATCAACAAAATTATAACTTCTAATATTATCAAATTTTAACAAGGAAATAAAATTTATTGTAAAATTAAACAACTTCACATCTTTATATTATAAAGTCAAATAATTACACTCCCATTAGAAAAACACAATAACCCTATTTTCTTTTAAAAAATAAGAAGTTTTTTAAACGGATTAAATTAAGATAAGATAAAGTCTTTATAATACATAGTCAAATAATTGATTTGTAATTTAAATAACATAATTGTTTTTTCAATTTAAAAAAACACAACAATGAATATTTTTAATTAATCATAACTATGGATCAAACTGTTTTTAATTAATCACGTCTATGGATAAAACTATCTAAGCATCATGTTTGAAAAATATTATAAACAATTGCTAAACTATGTATAACAATTGCTCAACTATATTGTATTGTAGATGTACATGGTGATGAAAACTATCTAAACATCATGTTTGAAAATTATTATAAATAATTGCTCAACTATCTTGTCTTGTAGATGCACATTGAAAATCATCACCGAGAATAAGAAATTTTGTTCAAATAGGAAAAGGCGGAATGTAGATGAGTTGAAGCAATGTCATATATCATACACTAAATCATGTATGATGGAGGATCCACATTATGGATAAGTCTATGATTGCATGAGGCTATACTTTAAGGAGTGTTCATTTCAGTATTTGAGTATGTAAATTGGAAAACACATTTGATGAGTATTCAGAGCAGTGATCAAATTTGAAGGGCTGGTCTTAATTTAATTTAGAAGGGTGTACATTCAGGTCACTCTTCCATAATGAAAAGCATAAAAAACAAAGAAATTCAATTGACAACAATAAATTATCTTCAAATTTATTTATTTTTAACACATGGTGAATTGGTAACTATTTGGACTAATCTAAGGGAGACCCTAGATCAACCCTCGTGTCTTCCATTATAACACCAAGAGTATTTCCAGCAACCTCCAAGCTAGATATACCAAATCTTATGATTTAGCAAGAGCTGAGACTCCCGGATAAGGGGAGTCTACTCATGTAGTCGAGATCATAGCAGGACACCAATAGTCTTCCCATTTCTGGTGAAAGTTTTGAAAGATCAAAGGGTGTGTTGATTGAACAATTCCGAGTTCCCCACCAGGCAATTCAATCCTTATATTCTACACTTCCTTGAAATTCTTTAAAACCTCACCAGGAGAATGATGGGAAACCTCTACAACCATGGATTTCTTCGGGCCCAAAACATGTTGCAATGTCTTCCATGGCCTAACAATGCTACCTAGTACCCATCATGATTATCATCAAATAGCTCCATATCCCCCTGTTTTTACCACTATTGTTAAGTTTGGTTTCTTCACTAGATATAACATATTCCACCTTAACTACCACAATCTGCACTTGGGGGACTATACTAGAGAACTTCTTTGAAACTACACAACATCATCCCAAGGCCTTAATATCACCAAATTTGTTGAATATAAGCAGCAAAAGTGAATCTGGGAGCCTGTCAAGGTGGTCTATAGATGAATTGAACCCCATGTTTGGATCAATATAGATATTCCTCAATATAGCACATAACCACGTAAAACTCAATTGATTTAGGACTTAATAAGAAACTACTTCACAATCAAATGAAAATCTTCAAATATTTGATACATCTTAAATATCATGAATTATCATAATCATTTACACAAAATCTCATACTATTATGGTTAGGAAAACCAATAAGAACGTTCATATTTATACCAAAACAAATAACAGTCAGGCTAAGTCTAGTGCAAATCTTCAATCTTGGTTCCATCTCATGCAACCTCATATTATCCATTACCAAACCCAATCCCTTAGAAAAACTAGAAGAACCTCAACACAATGATTAAGCTCCAAATTTCTATGAATTCCCACAATGATTCATGCTAAACCCAATATCATTAGAGACCAGAAAACTCCAGAGTTAAGATGGGTCTATGCTGGTATTTTAGCAGAGACCATATTATGATAATAGTTTTACCCCTTGCCTACTTGAAAGAATGAACACCAAAATCTACAGTATTTGTTTTTGAGTTGACACTTCACTTGTTGTTTGATTGGCACATTGATGGACATGAACAACAAAGAATATTTAGAGGAACATACTGCACATTTGGCATGAAACAAGGATCATAAAAATTGCTTCCTATAGCTTTGAAGGAGAATTCAATCATTGCAAGAAGATATAACTTATATTCAGAGAAAATTATTCAAATTTTCCATTTCTGTCGTTATCGGTATGGTTGCAGCTTGATAAAATTTTCAGAACTTGCTCTACCAAATTGCAATTCCAGACTTTCTCAACAACTATAAATGGTATACTTTGGCAAGAGTTGTAAATCGATTTGTCTTTGAATATATAATAAGTCCATTTTACTTTTTTAACCTCATTTGGGATTATATACACTTGTAAAGAAACATTGTATATGACTTGCAATGTACTCATTCCGACATAATCTTGAAAAATCCATGCTAAAAATTTAGGATGAGCTTCAATATAGCTTTAATGGATCGGAATTATGGCTTCTCAATATTTTGTCACTTCTAATTCAAGTGGGATATTGTTTAAGAATGTGTACATCAATTTAAGAAAAAAAAACCCTGAAATTGCCTGCATTTGAGAAACAAAATTCAAATTCTAGCCAAAAATATTCATGCCTACTTATGCTCCTACATCATCCAACTAACATGAAAACGTGAGTATAGTAGTTCCATCTGCAAAATTAGACAAGGATCATTGATGCCTCCTTGTTGAAAGGTGATCCACATAAGTACTGACAAACAAGAAATGTTGTAGTTAAATAATCATTTTGTTAGGTAATAGCTACTCAACTGGCTTGGCCAATCACCCAATACATATATAGTTGTGTTTAAATATAGTTTTCCCTTTTACTCCTATAGTCTATGCAGCTTATCCCTCCCCTATGTGACTAATGAAAATTAGATCTATTGTGTATCGTACTTGCAATTGTGCATTTGTTTTGTTTATCTGGCAGTCCACGTGCTTTCCAATAAACAAAATACTTAGACTTGTAACCAATTACCTCACATGACATAGAAGTACTTTTAAGGAAATTAAGGGTGCCTGCACTTATCTACTTAGTATTTATCTTTCTTTATCAATTGTAAGCAAAGACGTGGTTCATGTACACTCATTCTTCTTCTCCCTAGAAAATTCACATAGAACTATGTTTCATCATATATCATACATGGGGTTGAGATTAGGATAATTGGTAAAAACACTTAGATCGTAAGCAAATTTTCTTGTAAGATGCCCTTTAGTTTAGGAGGAACCCAACTGGGAATCAATATTTTCCTTTGGAAAAGGGGACCTGGATCTTTAGGGGTGAGCCTTTTGCCAGAAAGGAAATCATTGAAGAGAGCCGAGATGAATTATTCCTAGTAGTCAGGAAACTCTGGGAATATAAAATAATAGACATTGGATTTGTTCTTGTTAGAAAACATAAAAAAAAACAATTCTTTGAAATTTCATTTATCGCCTCAATTTCATTATTGGAAGGTAAGGGGAAGCCACCCATTTCATAGATAAAAATATTGTTATCCACCAGCACAAAGGTTATATATGGGAAAGTAGGTAAGAGTTGTTAAAGTATTTGTAGCATACATTATAATGCCATTTAAGGGCCATTCAGGCCCAACAAAAGGGCTATCTAGAGACCAGTGGGGAAAGGCGAAGACCAAAGAACCCACTCTTTTACCACATGTTAGTCTGGAAGGGACAAACCTGGTGTGGAATACAACTTGTTCACTCTTCCTGCCTCTACGTAGGTAGTTTCGTTACACTAGAGAAGGGAAAGCCTGCTGAAAGAAAGGGACATATGTGAAAATTGTATGGTTATTTGCTAAATACCAGCCTTACCGATTGCCCCAAGAGAGCTCAGAACGAAAGGAAGAAAGATCCTTGAGTTCTGGTTCAAATATTAGGTTATCCAGGAATAAAGAGGAGGAAAGATCCTTGAGTTATAGTTCTAATATTTGGTTATCCGGGAATAAGGATGAGGATCGATAAGGTGATCGGTTATGCAAATCCAAAGAACAATTAAATAAACGGATATTTCCCTTCAACCGCTTGACTATAAAGCAACTAGGTCCATATCTTGGAGTAACAGTTAATTGAGCTGGCTGGTGATTCTTTTGTTTAATATCTATATCAAACTACCCCAACCCCATTAGCACAAACCACACATCTATGATTAGTCAGTCTCTTTGAATCTGAAATAGATAGAGTGACTGGGTGTGAGATAATATATTTGAAATAAAGGGTGATGAACTTTTTGGAGAACAAATTTCGATAGATTTAAATTGTATTATATTTCTAAAACCTAAAACAAAATCACACAAGCAAACAAACCGACCCACAGTATGAGAGAAAATAAACTCCTCACTATCCAAGAACACCACCATTGTGGTGATTATCAAATAGACTCCTCAGTAACCAACAACCACAACCTTCAACTCCATTAAAGACAAAAAGAAACAGTAGGAAATAAAATAAACTCTCCAACAGTGTGAACCTTCAACTCTGTTAAAGACAAAAAGAAACAATACAAAAGAAAATAAACTCTCCAAAATTGTGATTATCAGAGTTTTGCTGGGCTCTTAAACAAATCTTGGATATCCACCAAGGGCATCAGACATCATGGAATTTTTTAATCAATCCTAGCATGCAATTATATGGAATAAATACAAGGGAAAAAGGAGAATAGTAACACGCGATTGAAATAAATACCAGGAAAAGGAGAATAGTAGCACATATGTCAACCACAGTCTCATTTATGAGGAAGCCATAATTTACATATGGTCACCTGACAAAAACCCATAATCTAAAAGTTTAAAAATGTTCCAAATATCTAGAAATAATTTAGACAACAGATTACATAACCATCAAATAAAAATTAAAGGGCTGCGTTCCAAAAAGTTGAAATAAAAATTGAAGGGATGCGTACCTTCTCAACCTTTTCCATGCCATTGGATCCCATCTTATGTTCTGTTCTCCACTTCTCTACTCTGCAACACCATCTTATGTTTTGTTCTCTCCTCTTCTCTACTCTGCAACACCATCATATGTTTTGTTCTCCTCTTCTTTGTAGCATCATCCTCGTCGGCTCTTGACCCTAAACCCTCTAAATAGGAACTCAAAAAGGAAGAACACTCTAACAAAACCAGAACTACACATAAATCCAAGCCAAAGACAAAAAAAATAAAACAGAAGATAAATAAAATCACAGACCGATAGAATTTAAGGTGGAAACGAGCATGGCCATGCTTGAAAAAAAAAGAAGAAGAAAAACAAAAAAAATTACAGCCTAAACCCCAACTTCTCTCCTATCTTCTCCGAACCCAAAACCCACCATCCTCCACCAGGTGACAAATTCTTCTTTATGGTGACCTGTGTCCGGCAAGAGGAAATTCTTTGCCCCAGATTAAGGTAGAGGAGGTTGCTTCTGCAAATAACGACACCTCCTTCTGACTTGGGACTCTCTAATTTGCACCCAAATGAAAAATGGGGCTCTGGAAAACGAATGTGGCATCTCTGCTCTGTGCATAAGGACACATACACGCACCTGGTCTCACCTCGCAAATTGTTGCTGGCCTGCTCTGCGTATTTATGGAGAGTAGTTTCCACTGGCCTGATCTACGCATTTCTGGAGAGTAGTGTCAGTTGGCCTGCTCTGCGCATTTCTGGAGAGCAGTGCCAGCTGGCCTGCTCTGCGCAAATTTTGAGTGTAGGGAAGCTATTGGGCTACTTTGTGCAATTCCTGAGGGGAAGACAGGCTTACCTCCAGGATTGTGTAGTTTTTCCTGACATCCTAATGACCGGATGTGAACCAAGTGCTGGGTCAACTTGTGATTAGTAGACGAAACAAGTAAGTGAACAAAAGTGTTAAGCGACAGATAAAATCAAATAAAAACAAGTACCTGATCAATGCAGGATAGCTGCTATGATTTCGAGGGGGGAGGCTCCAAAACGAAGCAAAGGCAAAAATTTGGAGGGTGGTTGTAGCCGCTACAACAAGGCCTTCAAAATGGTATGCACAACAACACATAACATTCAACACACAACTTTCAATGTATAACACTCATGGTTTGCATTAAGATTAGGTTTCAATGCAACATAATCAAGCATGGCATTGATATTCTATTGATGCAACATATAATAAAAAAGCATACCATTCCAATGGACAACAGACAACAACTCTAGCTCTATGTAATCGGTCTTCAAAAATCTATGCTCCAAACATATAAAAAATGCAACAAACACACCAACTATACACAACATACGCCATTACATGGTCTTCAACACAAAACATTCACCATGAAATGCACCATGCACAAAAAGCAAGAGTTACCAATGCACAGTCGTGTACAAAACACGTCATGTCATGACCATAATCAACGCGGAGTAATACAATGACCAAGATGTTGATCCCAGACTCACAGTCTAGCCAACAATACCAGACAACATTGAAAACTCAATGCACAATGATATGCGACCAAAACACCACAATTCGCAGAGATTCAACGTACAGGAGGAGACAGGGAATTCAACATTCAACAGACAAAGCATTCAGCAGGAGTTACATAGTATAATGTTAAATTCAGACCTGTAGCTTGAATACCATGCCAGGCCAGGTTTGTGTAACTCTGAATGAATTTTATGAATGTTTGCATTAAGAGATTATTGACATATACACTGTGAGGGAGACTCTTGGAATTTAAATTCCAATGTTTTTTCACCTTCTCTATTTTCCTATTTACATGAATTTCTTAATCCCAAAGATTAGGTGTCAGCAATGAGATTCCTCAAAATTATTTGAAACTCTAGCAAAAACCAAGATGTCATGTTTTGGCTAAATCATTGTGAAATAAAGGAAGAAGTCATTAAGTAAAACACTAATAATATTAAAAATATTATTACATCTAAATTTAAAGAGAATCCCCAATCCAAAAAGATTTAGGGTATAAAATAAAATTAAGAAATTACAAGGAGGTGGTGACAATATGATTTAAAAGATCAAAAGTATCATCTTTGTGACTTGAAAAGAGTTAAAGATGAAAAACACTTTTGTAAAGTGTCATGTGTATATTTAAATTAAATTATAATCTCAAAATATTTGTCACAATATATAACTTTCTATTTAAAACATAAAAAGTTACAATGAACTTTACTCAATATTTTTTGAATATAAAAATAAAAATTTTAAAATATCGAAGTAATCACTTTTCTTTAATTTGAAAAACCAATTCTAATGTTAGAAGATATTAATCTCGTCACCCTTGTTGTCCTATATGGTTGTGAAGTCCGGGGTTGTAGTATATCCAGAGAGTTGTGGAGAAAGATTGAGATGATTCAAAAGCAATTCATAACCTGCAATATCAAGATCAAGGGAAATACCCCCTATCTTATCCTCCTAATCGAAGTTGGTCTCTCCTCTATTGAAAGCAGGGCTATGTTTAAATATTTAATGTATAAGAAGAAACTTTACAACATGGAATCCAAGAGGCTTCCTAAAATCACCTCAAGCGTGGGTGGCATAAGGATGCCTAGTCTTGGCTCAACCATTGGGGAATAAATGAGGAGATCATCTTGGGAAGAAAGGACAGTGTCAAAAATACTATCACCTCCAAATTTAAGGATAAGTTATGGGATGATAAAGAGATGGAGGGTAAAAGGAAGCTAAGATATTATAAGGAGGTGATCAACCCCACCCTTGAGAACCATAATTATCTTTCTTGACCACCTCAAGAAAAAGATGAACATTGCTAAGATTAGAACTAATTCTCATGAGCTTCGAAGTGAAACTGGGTAGTGGTCTACTCCCAAGACTCCCTGGGACAATATAATTTGTTAGTTTTGCGATACTAAGAGAATGGACGATGAAAAGCACTTTCTTTTAGATTGTCCGACCCTTATTCACATCCGCTCTCATTTCTCTAATATCTGCCACACTTCCAATTTTCTTGACTTATTAAGTCAACCCAACTATAGTAATCTTGGTGTGCTTCTTTCCCTTCTTTTTGAGTAGAGAAATAAGATTATAAAGAATTGCAATTAGATTCTTCTTCTTAAGGTCTGATAGGCCCCATTGGTCTTAGTGGATATTAATCATCATCATCATCATATATATATATATATATATATTATTCATAAAATATTTATTAAATATATTTATAAATTAAAAAACCAAAATTAAGTAAAAAATTATACATAAAATTGATTTAATTATTTTAAAGATTTTTTAGGCAATGAAATTTATTTTCTAATTTATGACTTTTAAATATTTTTAATGAGTTGATAAGACAAGTATAACCATTTTATTTCTTTAAAGAGTGGGAAAATCTATGATAATTTAGTTGTTAAATTAGAGATAGGACCACCATCACTTTCTGGCAAACGCAAGTTGATTTATTATTGTTATTTAAGAAAAGTCACGCCATATAGAATTACACCCTCTCTTATGTTAGTGAGAAAACTTTCACTCATGCCAATTTCCTCTAGGTCTTGAACCATTAACTTGTTTCCTAATGTTTAGAGAAAAAATGAACTCTCAACCACACAAAAGTAATTTATAAACATACTCCAACCCTAAAATAAACATAAAAGAAAACAATCATTCACAATATATATTTATAATAATAATAAAACAATCACTAAATACTTAAGACCGAATAAATACAAGTTTGAAGTAATAAACCTCTTCAAATATTAAAAACCAGCCTAGATCCATTTTAATTAGAGATCTAATATGAGCCTATAGAGATTCAATTTCTTCACTTAAATTTTCAACTTTATGACAAACAGACACACTTGAAACAGAGACACTTGAAACATCATACTGAGCTATATCTGAGCTCAATAATAATAAAAAAAATCCATATATTTATTATAATAATAATAAAAGAATCAACGAATGCTTGATCCCAAATAAGCGAACAGTCTGTCTGTGATCCCAAATAAATACAAGTTTGCCGTACATAAGCGAAGAGTCTGTCTGTAATTCAACAGCCTCTTCACGTATTTAGCAGATCCTCAAATCTGTCCACACGGGTCACGGGTCTCTTGGTACAGAACTCGGAATTCCAACAGATGCAGAGGAATGTGCGTCTGAGAGATCAATAAAAGAATTGATCCATGTTCTGGAATAAGATGAGATTCAATGGGGTCAATAAATCTGCTGCTCAATATTCGACTGCAAGAGATCCCGGAGTGTTGGCCGGAACTCGTTAATAGTCTCCAACTTTGGCTTCCAGCATTTGCCTGCGTTCAATCTCAGCTGCGCAAGCGCCGTTAACAGCTCTGGATCGTCTTCCAAATTCAGCTTCGGCACCGGAAGCTGCTCTTCCTGCACCCTACCGCTTTGTTTCCCCTCCTCCAATAACAATACATCAATCTTCATTTCTGGCGGGAGGGGACTCATGGGCTCACCAAAGAGGGGGAGTACTCTGGCGCTGGAGCTTCGTCTATTTTTAGATTTCATGGCGGAATTGGCCTTCAATCCCAGGGCGGCCATGTCTGTGCCAGACAGTACGGAGTGCAGTTTGGGCATGGGCAGAAGAAAATAGAGATGCCCGAGATCCAGTTCTTCGTCTGCCGTGAGAGGACTAATTCTACGCCCGATCTGCAAACCGTTGGCGTGGCATACAAAGTGCTGTGGATTGTCCAGCATCAGCTCTGCCGCCTTTATCCGCCTCTGAAGGTCCTGAACGCTGCCATTCCAATGGATGACTTTCACAGTGCTGGAAGGCACACACTTGGAAGCGCAAGAAATGTAACTACCCTTCCTGAATTTTGGTGCTCTGTTAATCTATGTGTAGCGATTGGAAGGTAAAGTAAGTGTATGGAGGGATATTTTACTACTCTGTTTGCGTCTGTAGCGATGGGGAGGTTAAGGAAGTGTGTGTAGGGATGAGGGGGGCGCGCACAAGGCACTTATAAAGGAGGACACATCACATTCATAACATGTGAATGTGATTACTGGTTACAGCTGGAATGTCGCGTTAAATGAGGGTGAGGGAAGAAAGTAAGAAAGATCCTCCATTCCATGTGGTTCTAATGGGAACTGGGGAGATCCAGCTAGCCGAAGATGAATTCACACTGAGTAGTACATGAATGGCTGTAATAGCTTGGCTGGATTCCAATTGCATACCGCGTTGTCCACCGGTAGTGTAGGTGTTAACAAATCTGACGGTTGACCCAGGGATGTTGCACGTTGAGAAAAGCCACTTTACGGAATTTGATGGTTTCTTTGTCGTTCCCTTTGGTGAGGAGGTGAGAGATGAGGAAGCTTTTTATTTGGCGTATTGTTGGATCAATACTGATCTTGGTATATTGATGTGGACTTTTCAGCACTGATCTTGGTATATTGATGTGACTTTTCATAATCTTGAATTTGTTTGTTTATTTAAAAATATATTTTAAATAGCGAAAAATCATGATTATTTTAAATCTCTAGGTAGTTTTAGGACTTTTGTATTATTTCCAATTTAAATTCAGAGATATTATAGGGTCATTACAGATTGTTTTGGCTACTTCCAAGATTAAATTAGATTTATTTTAATACCAGGGTTCCTGGGTTTGGGTTTTGTAGTCAACATTTTAATGATGTATAAAAGGGCTTTTGAATGATGGAAATTAAGGGATTCCAGGGCTAATGAAATTATTTTCCATGTAGCATAATGTTGTAGACACTCTTCCTCTTTAGGGATGAATAACTTTCTTAAGGGCCAAAGACCTTTCCTGTCTACCTCAGGGCTAGTGCAGAGGTGTGTAAGTGGGTTTTAGGTTGTTTAGGGTTTTTCTATCAGGCACATAGGTGGTTTTACGACCTAAAGTTTGAATTTGGTTACTTGGATACCAAGTGTAATGACCATTATAGGTTCCTTCAATTTGATAAAGTTTCCACATTTTCACCACATAAAAAACCAACATATTTGACAACTCAATACATATATTTGTTATAGCATATTAAAAACATTAAAAACATGTAAATAATTTTATTTATGACAATTTACATAACTTAAAAACAAGAATAAGAATACATGGTTACAATAGCTCCTTTTTCATCCTCTTGTTAGACTATCCAACTGCATTTGCTACCCTATCAACTAGGAAAGTATATCTGACTTCCTGGCCTAGGGAACCTCCATAGGCTTCCTAACCCTCTAAGCCCAAGTCTAAATTGCAACTATAGTGTTTCTAATATCCTTGTTCCAACACCCCTTTTATACCCAACACCAAAATACACCTCTTAGTGATAGCAAAACCTTTGTGTTCCTAGGTGCCAAACCCCAAAATCAACCCTCAGTTTTTCTCCAAAGTTCCCCCGTAAGAATTCCCCCCGATCTTCCTCCGATTTCCTGCATTTATCGCCCCCCCCCCCCCCCCCCCCCCCCCTTCCCCCCCCAGTCAATGCCATTGACCCCACCATTACTTGTGTTGGATGCATGATTTCCATTAGATCAAAACTTGCAGACATTAGTCTTCACTATAATCACTAGAAATAGGATCCACGAGAGGAAATTAGTCCATATTGTGAAACACATGGGGAGTGTTGAACCCAATGCCCAACCATATCCCCCCAAAGTAAGATGGGTGAGTTTTGAACTTGATATTTATTTGTTGGACTCATGATTTTCGTTAGACCAAAACTTAGAGGCGTTAATCTCCGCTACAATCGCCAAAATTAAGATTCGTGAGAGGTGGTTAGTCCATGTCACAAAACACGCAGAAAACACTAAATCCAATGTCCAACAACTTGAAGGGGCTCTTACTTTTTGTAGTTTTGAGAGCTACTTCTAAAATTTTTAATGAGGAGAAGCCCTTAGGGCCAATTTTGGATAAAAAGTGATTTAGTCTACGTGATATACATATTGTGAACTATTTTCGCTTTATCTATGGTTAGTTCCATTGTTGTAAGGTTACATTTCTCATTTTATAGGCCTCTCCTCTGTGAGGCCATTATTTTTTATCACATTAATTTTCTAATATTATTGTTGTGAGTGTTGAATATTATAGTACCAAATGTATTTGCTATTTCAAACTAATATGCAAACCTACTTTGTTCATGTATTACTAAGCTTTATTTTTTTTCATTAACAACTAATCGTTTAGAGTTCAAGCAAAAACTAGTGATTTCATTATCTATTTATTGTATTTAGTTTACTTCTAGCTAGGATATGTTAAAGTACTTTTTCTTTAAGTATTTAGATCTAGTTCATATTACATTCTATATTCTACATATCAATCAATCCAAGACTCATTCATTCCCAAGAATACTAGGTACGCTAGAATTTGGATGGGTTTTATACACCAAATGATATGAGAACTTATTGGAACTTCACATTAAGAAGTACCCTTATTTGTTGAAGGGCATTTTTCTCACGTCAACACCTTCCCGGCCCTTTAACTCATAAAAAAATATGTTGGTGTAACAATGCTTCTCTTAAAGCTATACAAGCACATAAATAAAATTCTATAGCAAATCAAGTAACTCCTTTCCTTTCTTAAGGTCCAACAAACCAAAGTTATTTCTAATGAAAATTTTCATCATCATCATTATCATTAATTTACTTCAAAATATGATCTATTATGATGACTTCCCATTATCTCAATGACCTTGTCATTAATAACAATTTAATTTGGGGTGATGATGATGATTTTTTCCATCCACAACTAACCTAACCACTTAAAATATACAACTACCATTTAATTATCTTTTCCATGATTAGATAGGCTCTTCTTCCCTTAGTTTAGCATTGATTTTGCATAATCTTATCTACACCTGAATGAGCTATATTTATTTTTTTAAGACTAATCAATAAACTCAACCCTAAAGAAAAAAAAAATGATGATTTCCAATTTAACAATTAGCTTGCATGTTCTACATAGTTAAATGAATAAATGAACTTTTTTAACACATGGAGTTTAGAAATGATTGGGAAAGAAGAAATTATATTTTTTTCAATTTAAATTAGATTAAAGGTGAATCTCCTTTCTTATAAGATATATTTTTATACAACCATATTAGATGTACAAATTTTGATATGTGCTATCACACTTTAGTTCATATACTTTGAATCAAGTAAACCAAACTCACATGAAAACAAATTTCTAAAAAATAATTTCTAATTTCTAATTTCATAGTTATTTTTATTCATTTTTTAATCTATATCTTGTAGAACACATTAATTTAAAAGAACATTAAAATACGAGATTATACCACTGCTATGATGATATGTTATGATAAATTCCCATTATCTCAGTGATCTTGTCATTAATAACAATTTAATTTGGGATGATGATGATGATTGTTGCCATCCACAACTAACCTAACCACTTAAAATACACAACTTCCAGAAAAAGAAGATAGAACATTGAATACTTTATTATTCAAAAAGATATACATTTATAATACATCCTTATGACCATTGGTTTCATATTCTAAGGTCTCTTGGACTCCAGTGACTATTCACATTCTACCACAACAACCCTTAGCAGATTAGGTGTCCAACATTTCCCCCCTTAATCCAAAGGGGTATATACGAGTCTAAGAAGAGAGCTACAATAAAAAAATACAATAATTCATGACAACAATATATTAAATGTGCTCTCTCAAATGAAGGTATAAGGTGGGAGAACTCGAGGTATCAACCATTGGACTTTTAAGGATGGCCACCAAACACTAGAATGCTTAGTGCAGTTCATGGAGCTCTTCCAAATCTAGCTAGAAGTTGAAGTATTCTGTTAGAGGAAGTGCTCCCTAATGCTTTGAAAAGGGAGACCATTGGGATCTCAACCTAGAACGCTTTATGTAATTCTCGTAATAGTTCCAAATCTGGTAAGAAGTTGTTAGTGTTCTGTTAGAGGAAGTGTCCCTAATGCTTTGAAAATGAAGACCATCGTCCTGGAAAAGGGAGATATCAACCTGTGGAAAAAGGGAGAACCTCAAACTAAAAAGGGAGGTCTCAACATGCGTGGTTTAAGGAAGGCCACCAACCATATGAATTCTCAAGGGTTTATTTGCCTCTAGCTACAACTCTGAATATGGGTGTGGTTGACTGATGTAACCCAGCCCACACTGGCCCCCACTTCCACGTATTCTCGGCGTTACACCTGTTGTTGGACTTTATGACGTGGTAGATTTGGTTGTTATTTTCGGTGGTTGTATGCAATATGGTCAGTAGATATTTGTTTGGCAACTGGGAGTGAGTTAATGCTGCATTCAATGTTTACCTACGATCCTCGGGCCTGGTTCCCTCCGTTTGATCTTTGGCCAAAACGCTTTGGCTTCCCGGTCATTCGCGATTGTTCTGTTCTGCTGTGAGGTTTCTGCGAGGGTTTGTTGGTTACACTGTATGGTTCTTGCTCTGGCAAATATGACAATCTCTGTTTTTCCTCTGGGTGCGGTTGTGAGTAAATGTTGGCCTTCCAAACTTGGTTACCTGATTGCTAGTGGATTTCTCCTATGGCTCGAGTCTGTTCTGGCTCTGGAGGTGCGCTCGCTCGAACTCTTTTCACATGGTAAGCTCCTTGGTCTCATCTTGTCATTCTTCTATGGTTTGGTTTTAGAATTTGGTCTCTCGTCCAATACTCGCCCCTTGCTATTGTTTTATTGCCTCTGGTATTGTTATTGTTGCCTCTGGTCTCTGTTCGGTGTGTGAAATGGTTTAACTTCTGACGCCTTTGAATTCAGGTAACAAGATAATGGACTTCCACGGCTCTAAACAGGTAAATGATCCTCTCCTTGATTCAATTTGGCCCTCTTCTGGCGTTGACACTGACCAGAAATGCTCCTTCTGTCTCAGCTCTGTCGATTTTTCAACGGCTCTGCTCCACGAACTTCTTGGTCTGGCTTACTCAGGTAATTTATAGAACCCTCTTATTTCTATTTTTGCTTCGACTTCAGGTCTCACTATACAGATGTATTGACTGTGCTCTGTTTGTATGTGCAGGTCAATGGCTCGACCTGGGTACGCGGGTTCCTTCTGGGTTCGGTCTCCCAAATGTGGCAACCCTCTGCTAGTAGGCTCTGGTTCTTAAGTCCGTCAATGCACTGTTAGGGTCTTTAATTTTCTGTAGGGTTTGTAGCTCGCCGTTCTGCCTTCGTGTGTGGTCTAAATCCCTTTTGAAAATGAACTTCAATCTAGTTTTAGTCTCTGTGCTGGTTGGCTGTTCGTTCAGTTTATGGATGTTCACTGTTACCAAACCCTAGGCTAGGGTTTGTCCACTCTGTGGACTCGGCACTTGTATCTATTTATAAACACATGTAAAACATTTATATTTCTCGGTCAACAACAGTGGGAACATAATTTTGTTATATCTGTTTTACTTATGAAAATTATGAAGAGTTGTTCGAAAGTACCTCGGCTATGGTTTGTTTTCTCCGGCACTCTGTTTCCGGTTCTTTATCTTCTCGGTCGTCTGGCTGTATTTCACCGTTCTGATTGTGGCTCAATTCATTTGTTCTTCGCTCTATTTTTGGACATATGCATGAATTCGATGTTGCTTGCTGTTCGACAAGAACACAAGGAAACACGACCTTACAGTGGTCGTTCTCTGTCTGTTAGCATTATTATTAACAATTCAATAAATGAAAATACAGTGGTACAGTAAATAGGCAATGATACAGATGGACAGTTTGGAAATATGATCTGTTTCTGTTTTTTTTCTTTATTATGAAATTGCTGAACCTTTCTCTTGTCTTACATTGCTGCTTTTATACATTTTTGGTTACAGTTAATTGAAACTGCCATTGCTTTCAGTTGAACAGAAATGATATGGTTGTGTAACTACAGTTTGGTTGACATTACAAGATCTTTATTTAGACAATTTTTGTCTTTTCCTCTTTAAGTTGACAGATCAATTTTTAAACTACTGTTTATTACTGTTTGGACCATAACAACCCTAACCGACCATTTAACTTTGACTAACATAGCAACTAAAAGTAAAATAAAATAAAATCCTATCTCATGACCTGATAAATTAATCATAAAAAAAAGCAATCGAAATACTCAAACAACCTTCCAACCTGGCAGAGACTTCACTCGGTCATGGTGAGTTGGATGCTCCTACATCAGGCTCCTGGGGCAAAAAGAAATCATGGCTCCGGTCCATGAGCTTCTCGACTGAAGACCCTGTTTGTTCAATTTTCTTGGCATCAAGCCATGAACTGTCCTCAATAGGATGGTTCTTCCACTTGACCAGGTATTGCACATACTCCTTCCGCCGAGTTCGTTTAACCACATGAGTCTCGAGAATGCTTTCGATCTCGGGAGGTTGAACGTAAGGCATCTGTCTCTTCCAAGCTTCTCCTTCATCCTGGGTATTCCATGTAGGTCGCGTGGTTCCATCTTCTCCCTTCTCCTCTGGGTCAGTCGTATAGGGAAACAGGTCTGCTACGTTAAAGATAGGTGAAATGCCTATTCCGGGTGGCAACTGTATCTCTTAGGCATTCGCCAAAAACTTCCGAAGGAATTTGCAAGGCCCTATATTTTTATACTTCAGTTTATTGTATGTACCTTTAGGGAAGCGTTCTTTGCACAAATTCGCAAGGACTTCATCCCCCACGTCAAACTGTACTTCCATTCTCTTTAAATCCGCTTGTTGTTTATACTTTAAGCTGCTGTCCTGCAATTTAATTTTTACCTATTCATGCAAATCTCTCATCGCGTTAGCGAAATCTTCTCCATCTGCGCTTCGCCTTTCCTGCAGTCCAAGGTCCCGCAGTTCATGCACTCTGCGAGGATGCATGCCATACAAGATCTGAAATGGGCTGAAACCTGTGCTGCGGTTAGGCGAGTCGTTATAAGTGAACTCTGCCTATGCAAGCGCTCGATCCCACATCCACGAATTCTCTCCGACCAAGCTTCGTAACAGGTTTCCCAGACTCTTGTTTACAACCTCTGTTTTCCTGTCGGTTTGCGGGTGATATGCAGAACTGTAGCTTAGCTGTGTGTCCATTTTTTTCCATAAGGTACGCCAAAAGTGTCCCGTGAACTTCACATCCCTGTCCAAAAGGATAGATTTAGGCAATCCATGTAACCTGACAATCTCATTGAAAAACAAGTGGGCCACATGGGTGGCATCACTGGTTTTTCTGCAAGGAATAAAATGCGCCATTTTTTAGAATCTGTCCACTACTACCATTACCGAGTCGTAACCTCGCTGAGTCTTAGGTAGGCCTAAGACGAAGTCCAAGCTAACTGAGTCCCACGGTCTGCCTGGAACAGGTAACGGTGTGTACAGTCCTGTGTTTTGACTGTGACCCTTTGCTAACTCCGCATCTTTGGCCAAAAGTAGAAATGATTGAGCTGCTCGAGTGTCTTATCCATGCAGAAATGTCCGGCCAAACTTCCACTATGCTTCTCTCGAATGATATTATCCCTCATCGAGCAGTCAGGTATGCACAGTTGTCCTCCCTTAAATAACAACTTCTCCTGTAGATTGTAGTCCAACCAAGGACTGTTATCTCTCACTAAGGGATTCTGACATGCCTCATAGGCCTCCTTAAAATCTGTATCAGTCTGGTATAAGTCCTGTAAGTGCTCAAAACCCAGCACCTGCACAGTGCTTTCCTGCAGAAGTAGAGCTTTCCTACTTAGCGTATTCGCTACCTTATTTGCTTGCCCGCTAATATGTTTCAATACGAAATTGAAACTCTGCAAATACTCCACCCATTTGGCGTGTTTGTGGTTCAGCTTGTGCTGCTGCATTACATACTGTAGTGCAGAATTATCTGAAAACAACACAAATTCATTTCCCAATAGATAATGCCTCTAGTGTTTTAATGCCTGTATAACAGCATAGAACTCCTTATCATACGATGAATATTTCTGTCAACTCTCATTTAGCTTCTCGCTAAAAAACGCTACAGGCTTATCCTCCTGACTGAGTATAGCTCCAATTGCTGTCCCGCTGGCATCACAGCGAACCTGAAATAACTTCTTGAAATCTGGTAATCTCAGGATCGGCCTCTCAGTGATCTTTCTCTTTAACAACTGGAAACTTCTCTCCGCTACCTCTGTCCATCGAAAAGGCTAGCTGGCCTTTTTGATGGTGTCCAACATAGGCGCACAAATTTTGCTGAAATTCTTTATGAATTTCCTGTAAAAACTCGCTAATCCGTGAAAGCTACGTACCTCAAATAAATTTTTCGGAGATGGCCAATTCACTATCGCTGCCACCTTCTCTGGATCCATCTTCAGTTCATTCTCTACTATTACAAACCCCAAATAAATCAATTCCTTCTGCAGAAAAGTACATTTCTTCAAATTTATTAGCAGTTTATTCTACTGTAATTTCTCCAACACCTTATGCACATGTTGAAGGTGTTCTTCCCTTGTCCTGCTGAAAATAAGTATGTCATCCAAATATACTATCACAAACTTCCCAATGTACTCCTTCAGCATCTCATTCATTAACCTCATGAATGTACTGGGTGCATTACTTAGCCAAAATAGCATAATCAACCATTCGTACAACCCCTCATTCGTCTTAAAGGCTATCTTCCATTCATCCCCCTCTCGTATCTGAATCTGATGGTACCCACTCTTCAAGTCTATCTTAGAGAAATAAGTTGCCCCGCTTAAACAATCCATCATATCATCCATCTGTGGCAGTGGAAACCTGTACCGGATGGTGATTTTATTGATGGCCCTTGAGTCGGTGCACATCCGCCACTCTCCTCCCTTCTTGGGAGTGAGGACCGTTGGAACAGCACAAGGGCTTAAGCTTTCCCTTATCAATCCCTTGTCCAACAGTTCTTGCACCTACTTCCTAATTTCTTCATTGTCTTTGGGGCTCATTCGGTATGCCGCTTTGTTCGGCAAACTGGCTCCGGGTATGAAGTCAATATGATGACTTATGCTCTGTTTGGGGGGTAATTTGTCTAGCAAGTCATCTACAGCTATATCTGTAAACTTCTGCAACATTTTCTGGATTTCCATAGGTAAATCTGATACCTCTGTATGCAACAATACTGTCCTTGCTTTCTTTACAACTGCATAACCTATCTCACTGTCCTCAACCTGTTTTAGAAACTGTTTTCCGCTAACCAACAATGTTCTTGGTTCACTAGTCTTTGTTGTCCCTTCTTCCTTGATGGGCACAAGCATATGCTTGATTCCATCCTTAACAAATTTATAACAGTTCGTCACTCCATCGTGTACCACTTTCCTGTCGTAGTGCCAAGCAGTATGTGAAATACATCCATCGACATGATGTCACAAACAACTTTGTCCTTATATCTGCCTATTTGAAACTCTACCTCGCTCTGTTCATCCACCAACAACTGATGGCCTTTTTGCAGCCATGAAACTCTGTAAGGATTGGGATGCTTCAAGCGTTTCAACTCCAATTTTTCCACCATCTCTGTGGACACTAAATTATCAGTACTACCGCTGTCAATAATTAACTTACAACACTTACCTCGCGACTTACAAATTGTTCTAAACAAAGCCTTCCGCTGCGTCTGTTCGGTGACCTCCTTGACTAGTTTTAACAACACTTTATGCAGCACTAGAGCTTCCCCTATCTCCGGAGCATTTTCTGCTTCTTGGGGAGGTGCCGCTGCTTCCTCTGGTTGTGCCACATACGCTCCCCGCTGTCCAGCATGGTCTGCTTTTGGACATTCAAATGATCGATGTCCCCATTTATGACACCTATAACACTGATAACCAACCCCTCTACCTCGACCATTTCCCCTACCTCGTTGGGATGACCTACCACCTCTCGCGCTGTCACCTTTGTCGGCTGATCTGGAAGCTTTGGAACTGCTACCTTCCTCATTGCTATTAGCAGTCTGGCCTCTGCCATATGACTGGCCTTTCCCCCTGCTGGCTCCTCGTCCTCTCCAGGCATTCTGCCTTCTGGTAATTTTCTCTTCAGCCTTCATCGCACTCTGATACGCTTCCTCAGTGTTGTTTGGAGACAAAATGCTGATTTCATCCAAAATATCTAACCTTAACCCATTAACATACCTGGCTGTTCTTTCTGTTGTATCCTCTGTATATTCGGCTCGCAAATTCACTCGATAGAACTCCTCTGTGTACTCCCTTACCGTCAATCCTTTTTGTTTCAGATTCTGCACCTGCCTGTGCAATGCAATCTAATATTCCTCGGCAGAAATTTGCCTTTTAACTTGGCCACCATCCTTGACCAGGTTTTAATCGGCGCCTTGTTCAATCTTTTCCTCTCGTTCTGGACACTATCCCACCATAGGGCTGCGTGTCCCTTCAATTTCGTCACAATGAACTTAACTCTGCGGTCTTCACTGACTTCCTCGCACTCAAAATACTTATCCATCTCACTGATCCAATCCAATAAAACTTCGATAGACAGGCTGCCATCGTAAGTCGGGAGTTCTGGCTTGGGTTTACTGCTTGCTACCAAAACAGATCTCAACAATCTCACTTCTGCAGACTCACCTTCTGGTCCATCTGCTGCTACTTCAGTTTCCTCTTCACTGTCATTGCCTATTTCCAGATCTCTTCGTCTACCTGCCTCTACTGCCTCCAAACGGGTAGCAATAACTCTAATCTCCTCTCTCAATCCTTCCTCTGCCACGACCCCGCCTTCCTCTCTCCATTCCTCCTACTAACATAAACAATTACTCTAATGCCACTCTGATGTAACCCAACCCACACTGGCTGACACTTCCACGTATTCTCGGCTTTACACCTGTTGTCGGACTTTATGACGTGGTAGATTTGGTTGTTATTTTCGGTGGTTGTATGCAATATGGTCAGTAGATATTTGTTTGGCAACTGGGAGTGAGTTAATGCTGAATTCAATGTTTACCTACGATCCTCGGGCCTGGTTCCCTTTGTTTGATCTTTGGCCAAAACGCTTTGGCTTCCTGGTCATTCGCGATTTTTCTGTTCTGCTGTGAGGTTTCTGCGAGGGTTTGTTGGTTACACTGTATGGTTCTTGCTCTGGCAAATATGACAATCTCTGTTTTTCCTCTGGGTGCGGCTGTGAGTGAATGCTGGCCTTCCAAACTTGGTTATGTGATTGCCTGTGGATTTCTCCTGTGGCTCGAGTCTGTTCTGGCTCTGGAGGTGTGCTCGCTCGAACTCTTTTCACATGGTAAGCTCCTTGGTCTCGTCCTGTCATTCTTCTATGGTTTGGTTTTAGAATCTGGTCTCTCGTCCAATAATCGCCCCTTGCTATTGTTTTATTGCCTCTGCTATTGTTATTGTTGCCTCTGGTCTCTGTTCGGTGTGTGAAATGGTTTAACTTCTGACGCCTTTGAATTCAGGTAACAAGATAATGGACTTCCACGGCTCTAAACAGGTAAATGATCCTCTCCCTAATTCAATTTGGCCCTCTTCTAGCGTTGACACTGACCATAAATGCTCCTTCTGTCTCAGCTCTGTCGATTTGTCAACGACTCTGCTCCACGAACTTCTTGGTCCGGCTTACTTAGGTAATTTATAGAACCCTCTTATTCCTATTTTTGCTTCAACTTCAGGTCTCACTATACAGATGTATTGAATGTGCTCTGTTTTTATGTGCAGGTCAATGGCTCGACCTGGGTACGCGGGTTCCTTCTGGGTTCGGTCTCCCAAATGTGGCAACCCTCTGCCAGTAGGCTCTGGTTCTTAAGTCCGTCAATGCACTGTTAGGGTCTTTAATTTTCTGTAGGGTTTGTAGCTCGCCGTTCTGCCTTCGTGTGTGGTCTAAATCCCTTTTGAAAATGAACTTCAATCTGGTTTTAGTCTCTGTGCTGGTTGGTTGTTCGTTCAGTTTATGGATGTTCACTGTTACCAAACCCTAGGCTAGGGTTTGTCCACTCTGTGGACTCGGCACTTGTTTCTATTTATAAACGCATGTAATACATTTATATTTCTCGGTCAACAGTAGTGGGAACATAATTTTGTTATATCTGTTTTACTTATGAAAATTATGAATAATTGTTCGAAAGTACCTTGGCTATGGTTTGTTTTCTCCAGCACTCTATTTCCGGTTCTTTATCCTCTCGGTCGTCTTGCTGTATTTCACCGTTTTGACTGTGGCTCAATTTGTTTGTTCTTTGCTCTGTTTTTGGACATATGCATGAATTCGATGTTGCTTGCTGTTCGACAAGAACACAAGGAAACACGACCTTACAGTGGTCGTTCTCTGTCTGTTAGCATTATTATTAACAATTCAATAAATGAAAATACAGTGGTACAGTAAATAGGCAATGATACAGATGGACAGTTTGGAAATATGATCTGTTTCTGCTTTTTTCTTTATTATGAAATTGTTGAACCTTTCTCTTGTCTTACATTGCTGCTTTTATACATTTTTGGTTACAGTTAATTGAAACTGCCATTGCTTTCAGTTGAACAGAAATGATATGGTTTTGTAACTACAGTTCGGTTGACATTACAAGATCTTTATTTAGACAATTTTTGTCTTTTCCTCTTTAAGTTGACAGATCAATTTTTTAAACTACTGTTTATTACTGTTTGGTCCGTAACAGCCCTAACCGACCATTTAACTTTGACTAACATAGCAACTAAAAGTAAAATAAAATAAAATCCTATCTCATGACCTGATAAACTAATCATAGAAAAAACAATCCAAATACTCAAACAACCTTCCAACCTAGCAGAGACTTCACCCGGTCATGGTGAGCTAGATGCTCCTGCATCATTGACTCTAGCTCTAGGCTCAGGAAGCAAGTTTAGGCTATGGCTCAAGCTTGGTTGACTTATCTTTGAAGCTTGTAGATGATCATCAATTCCCCCCTTGTCAGATACAAGGTGGGAATACGAAGAGATATCAACTGCATGATTTTTTAATACTCGAGAACAAATCATGTGGTATGAGTTAAATATCTTCTTGGTTGTTGAAGCCCATTACCAAGAAGCGATCCATCCAAGGTGAATCTTTGTTCTTGCAAGAGGCTTGTTTCTGAAGAATTTGTTTGAATGATGAGTGTGTTGATCACAATGCTTACAAGGTTGAAGATCAAAATAATGATATTTCACATGACCACCTCAATCATAGTGTTGCCATTTGACAATCTTTGACTGTGAATGTGAAGGAGTAGGATCAGTATCGTTTCCTACATAAAGTGTGCTGACATAAAGAGTGGCTAGTTTCCCCTTCAAGGAAACATTCTCTTGCAAAGAAATCTCACTCTAAAAACATGAAAACCTACAGTCATTCATGAAACAATCAACAAGAAAATGGCTCTCAAATCAAGACCCCATACTCCATTTGACTATGAGCATAAGAAGTACAACAATTCACTTAAAGTACTAAAAGATAAATTTCCTCAACAAGCCATAATGAGAAAAGAGAAACATGAGCTACACCATATATGTGACCACTGTTGTAGAAAACATATGAATACTAGAAAAACCCAAAAAGGTCCTCTCCATTTTCAAAAGCCTTTAAAAACTTATTCAACCCACTAATTGATCCTAGCACCCATAGACTCAAACCTACAAAAAGTCTCTTCAGAAGTGCTCCAATGGCTCTAAAACCTATTCCATTAGCTTCAGAAGACCCAAAAATGTTTGTCTAGCCTCTTCCTGCTCCTGAAAAGACCAAAAACTCCAGAAGGTATGAGCTTCCCAGGCCTTTATGTTAGTTGCTCTACAATTTCCCAAAAATCTGGCATTGTTCCTACAATTTCACCCCAATATCGGCTAACGGAGCGCTAATTATGCCAACTATGGGAAAAATTGTCAAAGCATTTAAATGGCCTCTAAGGCCTTAACTCCGAAAAAAGTGGCCACATGTGGGGCCACGTGCCCGGGAGCTAGGGCTAAACGTTCGCCCCAGCTGGTCGGACCCCTT